>CM046342.1:7183468-7921623 GCA_025403435.1 Artocarpus heterophyllus
TTCCAAATGTGTCAAGGCCCGAAACAACCTGACCATTTTCAACTAAGAACATTTGGGCCTAGTTCAAATCCTAAATCAGTTTGATTCATACTGTCTCTCCCACGTGGTTTCTATACGTGTCATATACAGTGGTTTAATCATTGTTTACATATACGTTTACTGTGCATAGGAGCTTATTTCTCCGAGTTCACTTTTTCTCTCTTAATTTGTTATTTTCTCTCTAAATCGCAAATCCTCTTCTTTTTCATTAAAAATTCTTCTTTTTCTCTAAAAGAAGAAGGAATTCTAGGATTCTGCAATTTACTATCTTAATTTTTCCTTTCTATTTACTCTTCTTTCATCTCATCATGGACCCAAAGTACCAACATCTGAGAAAGTATTTCCCATCACTCTCCCAAAAGATTCTCAAAAAGAAATACAAGGTTAGAATTACTCGGTTGTGGATTCTTATGCGTTTTGGTATCCCTTGTGATGTGAGAATGTTAATAGAGGGGAAAATCCGTCCGAGTGACTTTAGTCAAGATGTCGGTTTACCAGGAACGGGTACCAGTCGTAGTGCAATGAAAAGAAGAGCTCGTGCCATCGTGGTCACTTGTAACAAATGTGGAAGACAAAATTGTAACGGTAAATGTACTTCACCTGGTTATATGTCTACGAATAGAGAGGATAAAATAAGGTTTTGTAGGGATGGACTTTCAAAGGAGAACTTGGATAGCATCCATCCTCCTCTTCACGGTCACCCTAGTGGATATGTTCAAGGAGCTATTTTTAAACTCTGGCCTAAATTTTATACAGAAAGACAACGCCTCAGGAATATGGTATTTCTAGATCCTGTTTGTCAAGCCATAAGAAAATTGGATGGGGAATAAGTCATCGCTCTATAAAGGTTATTTAGTCTTTACTTATTTGAAGCAGTTTTAGCTGATGTTCAACAGTTTGTGTTTTTTTTTTTACTCAGAATATTTGCTTTTGTGTTTGAAATAATTGTGATTATTAGATTGATACAGTAAGTGTTAATATCTTATTTAATTTATGATTTTCTTAAATATATATATAATAAAATATATTATCTTATCAGACACGTTACATACGGTACAGTAATATGTTTGAATTTTGAAAAGCTTATCCAGATATTTCAAGATTTGTGTCTCAAATTTCAAAGTTCTACAGTATTTGTCGTTTATATTAAATTTCTAGACTTGGTGTATATTTGTCAAAAAGTCTACAGTTGTGTCATGAGGGTCTTCTGTCGAATTGTTCTCAATTGTCAAAAGTTATACAATTAGAGTCTAATCTTTTTCAAAAAGTGAATCAGATTTTCTGAAAACTATCAATCACCTTATCTTACTTTCTTATCCGCACAAGATTTTGTTTAAATCTTTGGATTACCTTTTCATTACCTACTCGTCTATCTCTTTAGCCCTTTTTGTATATTTCTCATCTTTAAAAACTCATGTAGAACCCGAAGTCTAAGTGGAGCAGACATTAAGCAACCACTTCTATAAACCAAATATGTCTACCTCCCAGTCCACGAAGAAAATAAAGAATGTCTGTGTCTTTTGTGGTTCCAGCTTTGGAAAAGATAAAGCTTATTTAGAAGCTGCAAATCACTTAGGGCAAGTCCTAGCACGCAAAAAGATTAACATAATCTATGGGGGTGGTAGTATAAAAATGATGGTAAATATGGCACTAGCAGCTAGGTCTAGCGACGCTACTGATGTAAGAATTTGGCCTCATATTCCAGTTGAAGGAAACCTTTGTAAGGAAGCCATAGGTAAGGGAGAAGGAGTCAGGAGTATCCCTAAAAATTTTAAAGACATAATCTATAATTCTGATGCTTTTATAGCATTACCTGGTGGTCTAGGTACTCTTGAGGAAATATTTATAGTTGCTTGTGGGCAATTGTTGGGCTTTTATTCCAAACCTTTGGGACTGCTGAACGTAAAGGGTTTTTATGACGGTCTTTTGAAATTTCTAGATTACGCTGTGGAAGAAAACATCACTACAGAATCGGAGAGACAAATCTTTGTCACTGCTTCAACAGCTGAGGAATTGATAGATAAAATGCAAATCATACATCCAGAATCCGACACTGCAACATCCAAGCTTGAATGGGAAAGGGAAAGCCGGGAGCGGCCAATTGATTTGAATCTCCATCTGTAATCTTTTTGTTTTATCTTTGGCATGTAGGCATGTGTGTCCGTATTTCGTGTGTTACGAATAACCGTTTGCCTTGTATTATGTGTTTCTTGTGGTACGTCGTTGTTAAATCTTTTAGATTCATTGAGCCTAATGCCGGGATGGCTGGATACGGAGTACTTGATGCTCTCGAAACGCATCCTTCTTAAGGTCCGATCTTTTGTTTATCGATGTTTTTGTATCCTATAAGCATGCATGATATGGATAGCTGGTATACGGAGTGCCTTGTACTCTCGAAACGTATCCGTATTATGTTTGTAATGTGTAATATTCTGTTAATATTATGTGGAAGTACCAGAGTCAGTTATGGGGATATTCCATATGAAATATGAGTATATTATTTGGGTTGAATTTTTGTGTCATGAGGATAGCTGTTTAATGAAAAATATGTCGGGTATGTTTGCAACTCTGAGATTCCGTTTAATATCTCTATGAGTAAGTTTAATGTATAGTTTTGAATAAAAGTGTTTGTGATATATGTTTTATGATTATGTTTTAGTTTATTAGTTGAGGTATGAAATCAAATATATTTGACTTTTCCTTACTCAAAAAGGAAAAGGAACCTAAAGATGAAGTATATAAAATTTCTCTGGCAATCTCCTTAAATGTGATTGTAAATCACAGTCCATGGACAATGAAGGACTGGAATCATGGTATGGTCAATATGTATGCCTGATCAGATTCTTAGACTATTATACGGTGTTATAAGTTGAAACTTGTCAGAAATACTCTCATTGAGGGATTTAGGAGTAAGATTTATTATGCAAGTAAATAAGTGGAGATACGATAACTTAACTTTGGAAGATAAACAACATTAACGGTTTAGACTCGGAATTGGAATCATAATGGAATCAAAATTTTTACTAGTATTGCTAGAATTGAAATTTCGAGGACGAAATTTCTTTAAGGGGGGTAGAGCTGTGACACCCGTTATTCTCCTAACGGGTATTGAGGTAATTAAATTAATTTTTAATGTATAAAAAAAAATTTCTTCATTTAAATTTATTTTATAATATTTACTTTTATCTATTTTTAAGTTTTCTAAAATTCTCCTATATTTATTTAGTATGATTACTAAAAAGCCTTAGAACTTCTAATAAATCTCAAAAATGTCATATTGGCATTATGTGTGTTAAAGTCTTTAGATGAGACATAAGGATATCTTTTCCAACTACTCTTGACCCTCATTTTCTTTATTTCCTCCGTGACATGCTTCAACATGTCTCCTCTATAATTGTTTCCATCACTTCTCTTCAAAGACTTCATCTTTTCTTCCTTTCTCTTCCACGGTTCCCACACTCTTCTTCTCATTTCTTTGCTGAAGCAAAATACTTAGAGAACTTCTTCAAGGCAGCCATAAAAATCAGCCACCATCACCTCCATTTGAGCAAGAATTTCAGTCATACCGAAGTAAAGGAACCTGTTTTGAAGCCATTTCAAGCTTCCAACTAACCATAATCCGAGGTTAGAATCTTATGAACAAATTTAGTCTTTCATTTATAAATTTTCTTTTATACTAAAGGATTATTCAAATTTGCGTTCTTAAACCTAAGTATATGTTTGTTGCTATTTTGGAGCATATGTATGAAGTCTAAGTGTATATGCCATAGACAGAAAATTTATATTGTTAAACTTTGTAATACCTCTATGGGCAGTGGTTATTTCTTGAAATTCTAAGATTAAATTAAAATGAATTTTATGAATTGGTTTGCATATTTGAAAAGTAGCATCCTAGGCTTTCTAACGAGCTATCATAAACCTAAATCGGAGTTGTATTTTATTTTCTAAGAATTATTTAATTTTTGTATTGGAAACTAGTAAATCTACCAGTTTGTTATGGTATACCAGCTGCTAACCTGAACCAAGAACCCATCTTTGCTCACCACCTAATTCTTTAATGTCTTGCAACCTTTCCAATATTATCCTAAGTGATTGATGAATCTTATTAGGGACTAAAACATATAGATTACTTGTTCACATTTTATATTGTGTTAAGACAAAAATTGTTTACTGTGGTATTCGAAAGAGATTTATATAAAAGCTTTAATGGCATACTAGTAAGATAAGTTTACACATGATTTATTTATGAATGTAGTTGTATGTTGTGCTTTAGTTTTAATTGTCCTTATGCACGCCTTAGGATCAAGGGAGTATGGAGCTAACGTTAACTGATTCCAGGATTAAAAGATTGTTGATAAGCTTGAAAGGTAGGGATTCTATTACTCATCTTTTGTGAGGTTTTTATAGAATTAAAATTGATTGTTTTGCCGCAATATATATATATCTATGTTGAACTGATATTATATGTGTATCACATATGAAACTATGACATGGACTCGTCTTGTATTGTACGGCGAGGAACATAATGAATTGACACATGTTATAAATTGAGAAGCATGGTTAGGAAAATTAACTCTATTAATAATGATTTAATATAGAGAAATTGTGAGACATGAAAAGGGCGACGGTTACGTCCTTGGGCATGAATACCCTAAAAGGTAAAGTAGGGGGAAGGCGATGACGCTTCCTTGGGTTGAAAGTCCCAGAACACACTGTACAGGAATCGATTTGGTGAGGACTCGGGGCTTGATGTCCCCTCACCGGAACACCCTTGGAATGTTTATAGGGTGATCAAGTGCGCCCATTTGGGTTTCGATGAGTTGAGTGATACTCAATTTAACATGGATACCTAGGAACAATGATGATTGGTAATATTTGTATAAATGTGTAATTATGACACTTGGTAATGATTAACTACGGTATCCATAAGATGTGATCATAATAAACCTCATAATCTGGAATATGATGTGACTTACTAACCATGCAGATTTTAATGTGGTAATGATAAAAACCTGAAGGTGAGTAATGGCTTTCTCTACTGAGCATAGTGTTGCTCATTCCCTTATGTTTATATCTTTTCAGGACTCACTAAGTGTGAGGTGGCTACGAGAAATATAGTTGAGGAAGTGATGTAACTATATTACATTGGGACTGCTTCAATCGTTGAGAATGTTCTTCATGATAATGTAAGCATCAATTGTTACTTTCTGTGACTGTATTATAATGTGTTGAGGGTTAAAATGATGATGACAACAGCTTATATTATTAAATTTAAGGTGCTACATTAAAACTGTGGTTTATTTGTCGTTTATATTTTTATTTTTGAGTTGAGAGTTTTCATTTAAGTCCCGGGCAAATTTTATTTTTAAGGTTTTACTTTTATTATTTATTTTTATTTTATCTCATTAAAAACTGTTAACCCCCATATAGGGGCGTTACAGCCCCCTCACCCCAAATCAACTTCACGCCCTTCCCTCACATGTGAGCTCTTTGTTGCCCCGTCTCCCACCTCCAGATTCCCTTATGCTATCATGCTAAGAGAGCAGGGTGCATGACGATGAAATGGTAATAGAAAAATATAGTGGGGTGTTTACTTGCATGTAATTGAAGTGGACAGGTTTTGAAGCGGGTAAGATTCGAGGTGAGAAATCATGGTCAGAATAAGTTTTTTACTTGAGTTATAGGGGTTCAAATTGAAGTAATTTCGAATTCTATTCATGCATTCAATTGAACCTAATGATCAAAATGAACTATTGTAAAATTACTTGTATACCTTTTAAGAAGATTTTGTAATTTCAATTTTGAAAAATAAATAGTATAGTCATTATATTAATGTTATCAAAACAATTATTATAATGTTATGATAATAAGTGTAGGTTTTGTAATTATTTCTTTAAGAAAAAAATAGATTGTTAACATTTGAATTGAATGAATTAATTAAATATAAAATTAAAAATTGAAGGTTTAAAATTGAAATATATTTTTATTATAATTAAGAAATCACGTATTTATTATTATGCATTTAATAATAATTAGGATAATTATATGATAATATTAGCTAAGTAAAATAATAAATACAGGTTGTAATTATATTTTCTATTTTTTCTTCTTAATTTAACATTTATTAGTAAATTAGAAGTACGAGAGTAATTTAATACCACTATCAGGATTAGGAAGTCCAATTCGAAGGGGGTAGGGTGAGGGATTTCTAATCCTATTCCTCAATCTTAAAATTGTGTAAAGTCCAACAATCTCACTGCCATTTTATGAGCGGAAAAAGTGTAAATAAACATGAGATTGACTCTTATATCCCACCCCATTCCTAGGCTTCATAAGTAAACATATCAAAAAATATGCGCTCAATGTAAAGGAGGAATTTATTCTTACATATAATTCCAAATAATGAAGTGCAAGAAAACATAATGGTTAAAAGGCTTTAAGGAGATTCTGATGCATAAGCATATATACTTGAACTTTGAGAGGCGGTCCTGTCCGTTGGGTGTACCTATAAATTTGTAAGGAACTCTTCAAAGTAAAGGCCCAAACATAGTTTAAGGTAGATTACTGAGTTTGATCTTATGTAATATTTAAAGGATTTAATTGGGTCTTTATCATCAGCTGCAACTTTTAGGAGAAATAATTACGTCACTACTACATCATTTAGAAGTTGTGTCTTTCTCAACATTATATTTGGTCCAATTTGTGATTGTTTTTGGGACTCCTAAAAGCACTTTACACAAAAAAAAAAAAAAAAAAATTGATGATAGTGTTTGGTGAAATGCACAAAAGCATGTAGTTGTTTTAAACAATTTTAAGTTCTTCTGAGAAGTTGAATTTTGTAAATTTTAGTTTCTGGCTGTGTTTCTACTTTTTCGATATAAAGCAAAAGTAGTTCTTCTATTAAAAGCAAAACAATAAATCGGGTGTCAAACAATTATATTGACTTTTTTGACGTCATGTCTCATTTACATGGAGCCTGAACATTCTCACTAACTCACTTAAATCTTGAGGAAAAAGAAAAAGAAAAAGAAAACATATATTAGCGTTCCTTGAAATTAAATTAAATTAATATTTTGAAAAATCTACTGAGAACTATATAACTAAATTTTGCCTAAACAATTATGCGACTATGTGATGGCGGTTCAACTTGGAAACACATAAAATATTTAACTTGATGATGACCCAATTGAATGGTATATGTATTATTCGAGTTCATGATGAATATATATCAATTGGAAGGTTCCTAGAAGAGTGACACAAAAAAAAATTGTATATATAAAATTATATATGCACAAATTTTAACTCACACGTACAGCACTGAAAATGGATCAATCGTTGCTTGGTGATGATCATATGGTCCTCCCGACCCTCAAGGGAATAAATTAAATTGTTGGAAAGGGAAAGGCGGAGTATGAAAAGAACATGGTGCTGCAAACATTTAATATTGCGTCTACACATTTTGTTTGAAATATATGCTCAATTTTTCTGTGGTCTGGTATATATAAATATGCATGTCTTGCGGTAGTGAGATAGATGATGAGAATTTAATTTAAAAATGACAAATGAAATTGACTTTGATTATGATGCAATAGAAAATATTTACTTCCAATGTGATTAAATACTTATAAACTTCACAAAAATTTACTGAATGGTACTTTGTGCATGTAATATATAGCTTCTTTGGAACTTTCACCACAAAAAAACTAAATTCTTAGTCACAATAGTTTTAAAACAAAAATTTAGTCATAATATTTGTTGCGACTAATATGCACTTAGTCACAAACTATAGTTCAATTTTTGTCGTGACTAAAACTTTTAGCCACAAAGATTTTAGTCACAAAAACATTTCAAAGTTTGTGCTAATTGCACATTAGTCATAATATTTTATTGTGACTAAAGTTAAATTGAAAATTGTTGTAATTAAAAGTTTAGTTTTTATAGTGTTCAGTTGTAACTGACGTTTTAAGTTTAAGAATCTAGCATGTGAGAACTTTATTTTAAGAACTTTACATAATTTACAATTATAACTGATGGGTTGGAACTGAAGTTTCAAACATCCAGATAGTCTATCTGTAAATTATAAAAAGTTTTTTCTTTATTTTTTTTTTTACCTTATTCTCTAATTTTTGGCGTTTTGGTAAGGTCAACATGGGAGATCAAATGACTCTAATATATCATTCATGGATATATAGAGTTAAATATAGATAATTCCAATTGAAGCTAGATATATGTACTATCAAAAAAAAAAGGGGAACCCAGATATGAGGCAGACATTATCCATATATGATGTATGATATATGCAAATTTTGGCCATAATTTTGACGATTTTTTTCTTTTTCTTTTCTGTTCAATTTTTTTTTTTTTTATGCAAGCCCAATTATCCTAACTAGACACATTTGACAAAACCACTCGCTGAATGAAACACTGCGATGCCTGGTGGAATGCCCATGTGATTCTCTGATTATGAATTTTTGCATGCATGGGATTTATTAATTAATAAGCTTTACTTCTTGATTCACATATCTCAGTTTACTATATGGTAGAAAAACTTTAAACCTGACCACAAGCTAAATAATAAATACTGAACCTTCTCCTTTGCTTTTGTCATAGCTAGCTAGCTATACTAGGAGCCTAAAAATGAAGGTACGTATAGGTGTGTGTCAGTATGTTAAATAGTTTTTAATCATGTTATATGTGTGTGTATATATACATTCACACGTACATACATACATGTATAACATACGTGCATTGTATTTAATTTTCAAAAAAAATAGTATGGTTTTTTTTCTAGGTCATTTAAGAGTTAAAGGTTTAAACCATGGTTTGCGGTTTTAATTAAGTTTTTAATGTTATTTTTCTTATAAAATACAGTATTTTTAGCTCAAATTTTTAGTTTCAATTTATTTTTTAAAAGTGTTGTTCATTTTGAATGTTGATGACGACATGATTAGGGTTAATTGTGAAAAATATACTTTAAAGTGGATAAGGTGAGGTAAGTTGAGTTGAGAAGTGAAAATGATGCGTCACATCTTAAAACTTATGATTGTATGTATTATGCCAAACAAGTCTATATTAAAATAAACCCCATTATCCTATGTGATTTTTGATGATTAAACAGGTAATGAGTGAGTTTAATGATTGGTCCAGTCCTGAGCCTTAAATGTGATGGCATGACTGTTAAAGGTGAAAACCATACCATCCACATGACCAGCCTTAAAATCTAGTGGTCAGGTCGGCCAAAAGTAAATCATGATGATCAAGATAATGAAAGACCCCACAAAAGATCAGACGCACCAAACCCCTCCACTTGTCAAAAGGCCATGTGATAAGATACTCGATATGACATACACATGCACTCACAGAAACAAAATGTATCCACTAGCTTAGGTTATATTATTGGGTGGGGGATCTCCCTCTCCTCCAACTGCCAAAGCCCAAAACATAATAATAATAGAAGAAGAAGAAGAAGAAGGAGAAATAAAAAGAACAGAAATTATAGCTTATTTAGTTCTTTCCTTTCTGCTACCATCAAAGAGAGAGATAAGAAAAAAATATATATGTACTTTGAGTGAGAAAAAAATCTTAAAGCTAAGCCAATATTATTAGTTGAGATGACAAACGTTGAGAGGGATTTGAACTTCAAAGAGACTGAGCTGTGCCTCGGTTTGCCTGGTGGGTGTGGGAAAGCGTCCCCCGAGCCCGCCGCGGGGACGCCGAGGCCAGCTGCGGCCACCACCGGGAAAAGGGGCTTCTTGGAGACTGTTGATCTCAAGCTCAATCTTCGCGGTCAGTGTATTAAGGAAGATCTGAATGAGATTAACATAAAGACTAGTACTGCTGGTTCTCCCAAGGAGAAGAACCTCCTTAGTTCCTGCACCAAAGATCCAGCTAAACCACCTGCCAAGTAAGTGGTTATAATTAATTTCCTTTTATTTTTTATTACAATCTCTTCCTTTGATTTTTGTTCTATGTGCTTATATACATATATATGTATATATGTATATATATCTGACAACTACTTAATCTCTTTTATATCCCAGAAGTAGTGTTAATAATTGACAACTTTTACTGCATGAAACTCAGCTCTTTTCCGGCTTTATCCATATATGCTTTAATTAGTACTTGTTTGACATGTTATTCCTCATGCTTTGTTTCAAAAGAGTTGTTCTCCTTTTCTTATGTGTGTGTGTGTGTGTGTGTGTGTGTATACTTTCACTTTCACCTTTTTCCTTTTTTAGTCCAGCCAGCGCTAGTGCAAGATACATATAAATTAGGGTTTTTTTCTTTTCCTAAATCTTCTTTTTTTGTCCCTGAAAAGTTAATTATCTTTTCAAGTACAATATCAATAATCAATAGAGATTTAAAAAATGGGGTTTTTTCATTTTTTTTTTTTGGGTTTTCAGGGCACAAGTTGTGGGTTGGCCACCAGTGAGATCTTATAGGAAGAACATAATGGCACAGAAAATCAACACAGCTGAGGAGAATAGTCATGAGAAGACCACCAGCAATAGCAAAAGCAGTGGTGTGGCGTTTGTGAAGGTGTGCATGGATGGTGCACCATATCTTCGTAAGGTTGATTTGAAGATGTACAAGAGCTACCAAGAACTTTCTGATTCCTTGGCCAAGATGTTCAGTTCCTTCACCATGGGTAAGTCATAGCTGAGAATCGACATTTCAAAACTAAAACACCATAGCAATTTAAATTTCTGTGAGGAAAAAAAAACTGTATTAAAACCAGTTCAAACTATGTCCTAAATCAAGCTTTAAATTTTTACTATTATAGTCACAACCATCAAACTAGTACCATAGTACTCTATATAGAAGAGCTGGAATTTGTTTTTTTAAAAAAGGAAAATTAAGGTATGATCAGTAACTTAACTATGGAATCTTTAGAATGGTACACAATTAATAAAATAATATTTGTTGTGTTTCTTCTTTGGTAATTTTTCCCATTGACATCATTGTATGTGTGTACATATTCACTAAGAATATTGCTACAGAAGAAAACCTTTGAATTATAGGGTTATAGGCTCAGAAAAACTGACAGTAGTACAAATTAAACAAACCCCAAAAAAGAAAAATGAGAATAATTGAAGAACTTTTCCAAAACCATATCTTTGGTGTACAAATTAATTATCTTATGGATCTTACCATGTGGTATATATATACCTTTTTTAGATCTTAATATATTGCTATCTTTAGGAATTAGTTTCATCATCTGAGATCTTTATGGCAAAAAAAAAAAAAAAAAAGAAGAAAAACTGCAATATTATTCTCTTGGTAGTAAAATTTTTGTTATATTATAATTGAGCTGAAGTGTGTAAGTCATTCTTATTATTATAATATTATTGTTGTTAATTGAAGGTAACTATGGGGCCCAAGGAATGATAGACTTCATGAATGAGAGCAAGTTGATGGATCTACTGAACAGTTCTGAGTATGTGCCAACCTATGAAGATAAGGATGGAGACTGGATGCTCGTGGGAGATGTTCCATGGGAGTGAGTTTCTTATTATTTCTTCCCTTTACAAACCCTAATAAAACTAAAACATCAAAAAAAAAAAAAATAGATAGAATCATTTTTATAATAAAACTAAAACATCGAAAAAAAAATAGATAGATTCATTTTTATATGTATATCTAATAACCCATAACAGATATTAACAATTAATTTTCCACCAAAGACACCTTTTTACGTCAAATTTTTTGTGTTCAATCCTTCTGCTAAAATATGTAGAATAATTATTTTTTTTTAAAAAGAGATAAATTTAATATATATGAAAGATGAGATTATTTATATTCATTTTGTATACTATTGGCAATATGCAGGATGTTTGTTGATTCATGCAAGCGCTTGAGAATAATGAAAGGATCTGAAGCAATTGGACTTGGTACGTATACCTTAAAATTACACATCATTAGTTAACATCATCAAGTTAATTTTACTTTCTTCAAAAAAGAAATCTTTCTAATTTTAATTCTTAATAAGTAGTAAAGTTTCAATCCTTTTTTTTTTTTTTTTTTCATAATGACGAGAGAGAACAACTAATGTCAAAAAATTTTAATCCAAATACCAATTGTAGAGATAGATTTTCATCATAACTTAGAAACGCTGAATAAAAAAATCATTTCACTAATAATCCAATTTATTTTTCTGAAGAAAATTTTTTTTCATCGACTTAACGATGATTGTAACAAAAATTACTTATCGGTTAAAATTTCAGCTCCAAGAGCTATGGAGAAATGCAAGAACAGAAGCTGATGAGGTCCAGTCCAGATCACAACTCTTTTTTTATGTCGCAAGGAACTCGTGCAAGGACAAATGGAGCAGAAAAATGCAGTTCTGTGGATGTGTCTGTGCTATTTGATGGTATATAGATATTAAAGATATTTTTATATTTGTAATATTTGGACAAGAAGCAATAACCTTCAGCTATTGTCTGGTTTGTTTATTATTAATGGCTTGCTGCTGAACAATTTCACATTTTGGGTTTTTTTCTTTTTCTTTTTTTCTCTTGTATGTTGTCCTTGCTGTCATAGTTGTTGCGTGTTATGTTCCTTCAATTTTATTAATGCTTCTCTTTTTTCCTCTCGAAAGATTCTTCATGTTATTTACTTTTGCTTTGTGTGTGTGTGTGTGTGTATTATCCATTAATTTAATAATAATACACTGAAATTATGATTTTTGGCTGAGGATTATATTAAAATTCATGACCAAAGTGATGATGCAAGGGAACAAGGCCATGTGAATGTTGATGGGGCTGTCATTTATGGCCATTAATTAATATGCCATTAGTTTATTCTAAATGATAGAGACAATGATCAAACATATTATAGATACAAATATAATTTTATTATAAAAAATTGTACATGTATATAAATATACATATATATATATATATTCAGACATTAACACATGTATATATATAACACACGCATACCCGACTGGTGATTGATGAATGTAGACTATTATCTATAAATTTGAATGGAATTTTATAATGTGATATGGTAGTTAGTAGCACTTGCATGTTGGGGTTGTGTTTTTTTTTTCTTTTTTTTTTTTAAGTTTTGTTTTTTAAACTCTATATATATATATATATATATGATTTTTATGGGATCACTTAGACATTTGTTGGATCAATATATGATTTTGCACACTTCTCTATTCTGCCTAGGTTTAACAAATCAAGTCTGTGGGCTCTTTGTCTCTCTCTTTCTTTTCCTCTCATACACACACACATATATATTATGTTGTAGATATATATTATGGCAATAAATTAGATTTCTTGGATCTGACAGTTTGGCAGCCTCATGTTGTAGCTTTGATGAGAAAATTATTAAGTATAGTTTGACAAGTTGGCATGTTATAATTTGCTTAACCGAATTATCACAGAGCCATGGAAAAAGTCTCCATAGTGTATTCCCTGATTAAATATTGGATTAACTTATTAATTAAAAAAAGACTGGTCTGAGTTGGGCATGAAAATATCGATTATATAGGTCATGCATGAACACAAAGTGCATGGAATCTTTATACACATGAAAACTCTTGAGTATGCATAATTTTATTTATTTATTTATATTATTTTTGGTTTTTCATCATCAGTAAAAGAATATTAAAACTTAAAAATGTTAACCTCTGGATGAATCTAAAGAATTAATCTGTTACTTTAAGCTTGCTATTTTTTCCAACATATACATTATATATGGCCAAAAGTGATGTTATTCAAGAGGTTATTATTGATCATCTAATTTGTTTTTTTTTTTCTCCCTTTTAGGGCAATTCATTTTTTGCTCGGTTGATAAGGGAAAGATTTGGATCCAACCAAAAACTGCTCGAATGAGTACTGCATGTATACACATACCTCAAAATATAATTTTTTGCAGTTATATATTCATCATCACATTTAAATCTGATCAGTTCTATATATATATATATATATATATATACATTAGCTCAATAGCACCAAAACCCTTCATCACCAAAGCATTATTGTACCATCTGAGCATCTCAGTAGGGCAGTCACTAATCATTTTCAGTCCAAATTCCAAGCTCTTCTGGTTAGCCACATCAATGATAAGGAGAAAAGGGGGGAAAAACGACAGTAAACATGAATAAAGGAGTCACTACAGTCCATGGGTTTGGTACCTCGAGATCAGGGCCATCTTCTTCTCAACCTGAGTGGGAAATCACAGCAATATAATTTTAAAAAAAAATAAAAAAAAGAAGAAGGAAGAAAAAAGATCCCTAAAGGGAAAAAGGTGAATTGTATTGCCCTATGTAAGATTCGGAAAAACTATGGACGAATATTAAGTTTTTTTTAAAACCTTATGTATAGCCCTATTGTCTTTAGCAGTTTCTCTTGCTCTAGCCCCCTGAACTTTTGACTCTATTTGCAAATTGTCTCCATAAACTTTTAATTTTTGTAAACTACTTCCTAAAACTTTTAACCACCTTCAGAGGGCCCCTAAATCAATGAATAATGATAAGATTTGAATAAAGTTTCTCTTGCATGTCACAAAATTACCTGCTGCAATCCTCATCTGAATGTCAATATCTCTCTTTAAGCGAGCTCATACATTGTGTATAAGAGTGTTTTCTCTCCATATTTTAACATATTGGAGTCACATTGCAACACTTTTGCTAATTTTTTTTAAAATCTTACATGTATCTTTGAATTTAGGGTCATTGATCTTACTCTACTCTCAACTCCAAAAAAATAAATAAATAAAATTCCGCCTTGCCTTCTAAATTTTGAATTAGTCCTATTTAGCTATCTTTGTTAGAATTTTTGTTTAAAACAAGCGGGCTATGGGTGGGCAACTGCAGTCATGTGGCCTTTTCTGTTTGTTTTTAATAAAAATTCTACCAACAATAAGACCATAGGCCGACACTTTATCCCTTCTTTTTTCATATGTGTTTAATGAAAATTTCAATGCGAGAAAAAGACTAATTTTTAATTTAGACTCAAAGTGTGAGTTTTTAAGTTTATAAAGAAAAGTGAGAATGAACCTAAAGTTTAAAAGGGACAGGTAAAAATAATCTAAGAAAAAAAGTAATTAAATTACAAATTACTCCTAAATTGTCGACATAGTTGGTCTTCATAGTTGCAAATTTTCTTTAGGGTGACTTTTTCAGGAGTCTTTATTGAGTCCTTTTGGGATTGTTTTCTTCTTTTGTTCTTAGAGGGCTTCTATTTAATACAAACATATAGTCACTCTTTATGTCCTTAGGCTTTTCCCTTTTGAGTTTTACTATAAAAGTTTTTATCGAGGTAATTCTGAGAGAGAATTTTTAAATGTGTATTTTCAGCTTGTCCTTATGGCGCCAGCTTTCTGTTTGTTCTTGTTTTGCAATCTTTTACGATTTTCTTTGTCTTTGTTCTTAGCTGATCATGGTTGTATTTGCCTTTGTTGTATTTAAAATCTTTGGTGAACTTTTATTTAAAATCTTTGGTGAACTTTTAAAATTTTAACTTTTGTTTTAGTACCATAGAGGGAGAAACTTAGTGTAAAAGGAACAAGAGTTTCAATGAATGCCAATCTAATTGGGATGTCTTGTTTTGCCTTAATATCACTTGTTTTTTCTCATCATTTATCAGAAAAGGATTATTACTCTTTTATACCCTATATGTTAGATTTATTTAAACATTATACGTTCGATTCTTGATCCTATCGCGAATTTATACCTTGATATTAGAATTAATACATAAAGTTATATTTTTAAAATCAAAATAACCCAATAAATTGTCCCAAATACTCTCAAATTGAATAATAAGAAAATTTTTAAAACTAAAAAAATTCTATAAAAGGTTTTTTACTTCAAAAATATATACAATACCCTCAAAAATGGATTTTTTTTTGCTTTTAATTTCTTTTTTTTGAAAGTTTTATTTTTATTTTTTTAACTTAAGGATAATTTGATCATTTTAAAGGTAAAAAAAAATTGACTGAGGTAAGGTATTGATTTCTGTATTAAATTTAATATGAAGGTATACATTTGATGAGATAAAAACCGAAAGTATTGTTTTTAGATTAATCTAAAATAAAGGGTATAAAAAGACAAATATCCCTTGGAAAAAAAAAAACGTTTAATGGATTACTAGAGTGTTTGCTTATTGGTACAGTGAAAAGCTCTCACAAAAAGCAAAAAGTTGCTACAATATAAAACTCTCACATATTATAGTGTTTTTAACTAAAATTGATTTCAACCATTAGTTTCAACCACACTTCTCAAACACACTATACTTGTTCACCATTGCAAAAAGCTAAGGGGTAAACATGCCAAATATACTTGTATTAAAGAGTCCTGATAACGTACAGCATCAAAGTTTATTCATTTGGGGGAGTGTGGGTTATATATAGGCGACTCAGATAACAAGGCAATTCCAAATCTAGGCAAAGAATTGTACCACACCAGCATGCTTAAGTCACTTGCAGCACAAAATAAAAGAAAAGTTTAAATTGATAGGTGAGTTAGGACATAGGAGAGTGCAGATGTTTTGTTTCACTCGACATAAATTGTTGCCAGCTCTTTTTTTTTTTTTTAAAGCATGTAATGCTCTCAATAGATATATATATATATATATAGATATATATATATATATATATGGACACATAGAATGATGAAAAAGGAAAACTACATTGATGATATGAACAAAAACATGTTGGACTCAAAAGTGTGCAAAACATATAGGTAAAGCCGATGTAATTTTGAGTAAACGGTCAAAAGGTCAGGCTTTTAAAAACAGATTCTTTTGCAGCTTAAACTGCAATATGATACGATATGAACGACAGATGACTGAATCATGTGATGCTAAACTCAACGTCAGCAACACCGACGTCCTTGGTGGATTCGCTGAAAGCCAATAAGAATGTGAGGTTTCCTGCGCAAACAAATTCAACCGTCGCAGTTTTATTAACATCAAAGAAAATGGGCATTTAAATACTTTTGCCCTCGCAATAGAATGTCCTTTTTGAGGGGTCACAACGACGTTTGAGAACTAGATAAAAATCGATCAAAACAGCGCAGTTAAGATACTAAAAGGGTGTTTGAGAAGTATTTAAACTGAGAATTGTTGCATGTGAGAGCTTTATACTGTAGCTTATTTTTTTGATCAAGTGAGAGCTTTACACTATAACAATCAAATTTTTTAGCTAAAACTGATTTAGCCAAACACCCTTTAAAAGTTACATCTGCTGCACAAACAAATTTTTTTGAAAGGAAAATTTCATTTAACCAACAAACAATATGAATGACCCGAGAATACAAGATATAACTCTCAATAGAGACGGATACTGTCTATACAAACGAAATTACACTCAAAGGAAACGACATGTGCTAAAAGCTCAAGAACAAGAGTACTTCGCTACAACAAGAATGAGCCCACATGATGCTCTTTTAAACCCTATATAACTAATAAAAATTTCCAATCAATTGAGAACCACCACATTGAAACACGGAGGCCACCGTCCACACAACAGACACAAATTTAACCATAGCACTTTGATTAACACTATAAAAAATGGGTCTTTGAGCACTTAAGCCCTTGCAATAAAATCAGAAGTTCGTTTATCATCAACGCTGTTAAAATATTCAAGTTGTGTGTGTGCACCATATTGGTAAATGTTAATTTGGTTCCTTTACGAACCATGGAAGGCCCAAAACAAGAACAAACAGAGAGGAGACAAATTCCATCAGAACCAAAAACACAAGAAGGGCTGGATTTAAAGGGGCCTGAAAATAAATAGTTACCGTATATGTGCAGTGAAAATATTTGTATCTGCATAATGGGCTTGTGGAACCAGCCTGCCTGCAGATTGCCCGTGAAGATTGTAAATCTAGACCATCGAGGTCTGAAATCTTTAAACCTAGTTTAATGTTGATTTTGAGGAGCTCAAATTCATTTTCTGAATAATTTTAGGTCTAATTTGTGTATGCTGAAAAAATATTAAAGCCAATTTTTCAACAATTTAGACATTGCAGTATGAGAGTAGAAAACAGGGTATGGCCCAGCCATAGAGACAGTCTGCACTATTTCGTTCTATAGATCAAATTTCTGATATTAAAAGGAAGAACAAGTAAACTATAAGGCCTCCCCTCAAGGGCGGCAGAAAGAGGGGTGGGAGATAAGAACCAAATGACCATTTGTCAGCTAACAAAAACACCAATTCATGTTAAAACTTCACAAACATCTCCATACGAGTCCCTCTCTCACAATGTTTACAATTAAAATAGCCGCCGCATCGCCGCTTGATGCTGTCGTATGTCAAAAATAGTGCTGCACAGGCTTCTGGTGCAGCTAATAAAAGCCCTATGAAATAATAACTCTCTCATCTTATTAAGGTAGAAAAAGTTGATTTGCAAGAGTTTTGTACAAGTAAACTGAAGACTGCTAAAGTCCAGAAAGAAACCAACTACCAGCAGCAGAAAAACCAACAAATACGCTAGTATTACGCAGCAAAAGATGTTAAAATAATATGTACAGTTACAACAAATGACTGACGAGTATACTTGCAGCTGATAACCTCTACGCTACGGAAAGGTAACATCATAAATGATTCGATAAAATTGCTAGAACATAAGCAGTGCAGGTTAAAGGCTTTTTCTTCCGTTTGGTTCAAGTATTTAAATAAAGTATTTGAATGAAGATTTAAAATTTTTATAAAAGAAAATACTGTAACAAAATGATTCGAACCGTGATTCAAACCACGAAACAAACGGGCTAATATGACCTTATGGATTCTTTGGTATTTGGTTTTGGGGCTGTGAAAAGAAGTCTTTGGCATTATGTGCCACCTCAGCTTCAAGTACAGCTTCCAATACAATGTCTGACCCTGTCACATTCTCTGTATTCAAATAAGTCGCTGGTTAGTTGATTGAAATATATTTAATGAGGCGGAAAAAAGAATCTATTTGAAAACTTTCTTTGGATGAACTAGAAATGTCGCATTGAATGACTGTCCTAAAGAAATACTCATAGAACAAAGCAGTGAGATTCTTGGAATAAACATGCTTTGTCGTGAAAATAGAAGTATTTAAGAAATTTTTCCTACTCAACATTCACATTATTCTTGTAAACACAGATGGACGAAGTGAAACTCGGGCAACAACGTATTTATTCCACGATCATAAAGGGGAATATATTATTATACATGTACAAACTTATTAATATCCTTGTCAATTGTCCAAAATATTCTGTGAACAGCCTTTCAAGCTTAAACCTCGTCTAACTAAATTAGTCCATTCGAAAAAAGAAAAAAAAAATTATACTCACAGAAGTAACACAAAAGAAATAATCCAAAAGCAAAATCCCAATGAAAAGTATTCCCATTGGTGGTCTTTAGTATTCCCATTGGTGGCAGGGGCCGAAGCGGTTTTTTGGTATGGCACTATGGAAAAATGGGAGAATACACGGTGAAGTTGGGCTACCATGTAGAGGTCAGCAGACGAGAGGAGGAGAGTAGCTCAGGAGAGGGGGTGAATGCCAAGTGGTGGCAGCGCTTATGGAATTATTGGATCCCAAATAAAGTCAAAACACACGTGTGGAGGGCGTGCAACGAGGCTCTTCCAACTTTCCAACAACTATCTTCTCGTGGCATTAATATTCAGCCATATTGTAGAATCTGTAATGAAGTTGTGGCGAGGACCCGACACATACACTATGGAGCCCTTCACATGCGCAAGAGATTTGGTCACTTAGCTCGATTTGGGATCTTCTGAAGGATTTCCCAGGTGGCCCAATCATCTCTTTGTGCTCATACGTTGCAGTGAAAGGTAAGTTGCTGGATATAGAAATCTTTTGCATGACGTTGTGGAGTGTGGTTGGATAGAAATAAATTTGCACATGTGAGTTTTTTGGGGGAGGCAGTGGACACTTTGGAAGAAGGTGGGTAAATTATTGGGAGAATTTAGTCCTTCACGAAGGTTGATAGTCCAAAGAAGCAAACTCGCCCGATCCAAAACGAGAGATGGAAGCCGCCGAAGCCAGGTGTTATTAAGATCAAAGTGGATGCTGCAGTTAAGGCTCATTTGGATCTTGTAGGAATTGGGGTGTGTGAGGGATTGGATAGGATGTGTGTTAGGAGCGGCATCACTAAGGCTCTATAGGAAGTTCAATCCACAGGCAGCGGAATGCTTGGCAGTCAGAGAAGGATATTGGTTTGAGTTGGAAGGAGGTTTTTCTGATTGGGTGATTGAGTCATATGCTATTAATGCGGTTCCAATGGTTCATTCTCTGGTGACGAGAGCCCCCAAAGCTTTGATCATAGATGATGTTAGAGATGATATATCTCCAGTGAATAGTGGCCCTGTTTCCTACATCTTGCGTAAGGGGAATTCTGTAGCCCACTGTTTCGCTAAGTATGCATGTTCTCACTCTATGGATTCTCATTGAATAGGTGTTTCCCCAAGATTTATTGGCTCGTATGTATTATTTGATTTCAGTTTGGATAAAACGAAGTACTTTTCTGCCTTCAAAAAAAATCCCAATGAAAAGTTCATTACGATCATTTCAAACAAGAGCAACCGATCATAGCAAATAATATCAACATCGTCATTCCTCCACAGAATCTTACACTTTCACTAACTGCACTAAAAGAGAAAAAAGAAAAAAGGAATGCTACAAACAGTATCTGAATACTGTCTTAAAACTTTATTGAAGGCTAGAAGACGATGAAGTATCCAACAGCAGCAAAGAAACGTTTATATTCTGAACACCTCTCCCTAATTATACAGTGATCAAATTGAAAGCTAAAGGTCAAAAAAGTGCCAACATGTTTACCAAACTAAGGGCATAAAAGAAACAAAAATGACAAAGAACAAGCCTATTTATCTAAACATACCTTTTTGATTTGTTAACATCCCGGTGCTTTCAGCCGAAACAGGGAGAATCATGAGAAGACCAACCTGGTCATCAAGCTTCTCTTTCTCCAACTTTGCTCTAAAAGAACCAGTCTTCACAGCTTCAGATTCAGCCAATTTTGCATAAGCAGTTGCTTGATTATGCAAATTAATTGACTCTGAGGTTTTGAGACTATTCTTATCCTAGTAAACAATTTGATCATAGCAAGAAATTAAAACAACAGAGAATTTGCTTTACAGAACAAAGAAACTGCAAAGTCAAATTCCAAAATGGGTTCATCATTTAAAACCTTTATCATGGTCTTTACTGAGAGTTTCTCCACCTCCTCAACCTTCTCAAACATTACATTTACTATATGAATAATCGAGAGGGAAAAAAAGCGATACCTATGTAAAAATATTGCTAAATTACAAGAGAATAAAGGCATAAACTTGTTAAAAGGCTAAGAATTTACCAGAATCACTGGGAGAACTAGTTTCAAGTGGATTGTCCGTTAGCTTTCTAGTCAAAGGACCAGGATTCATAAGCGAAAAACTTCGAATTTCGTAACGAATTGCCTCTAGTTGCGCCATTGTGTCTTGAAGCTCTTTGTGAATCTAAAGGAACGAAATTTGCAAAACATAACGAATAAAGAAAATTAACCATGAATACCGATCTTTCTGATCTCAAATTCTTCCATACCTGACGAGCTTGTGACTGTTGCATAACGTTCTCGAACTGTCCACGAGCTAATTGGACGTATCCGATTGCTCGCCCCGCCAATCTCCCTACTGTTCTGGCGATAATCGGAAGATCCTTTGGCCCTAGCGAAACCAAACACTCGTTTCAGATTGATCTTTTCGTCGTCAGATAAACCCTAGAACCTCGAAAAAGAAGGGAAAGAAGGGAAAGTTGGAATTGATTTCAGGAGAGAGAGAGAGAGTTGCACCGATAAGAGCGGCGGTTGCTCCGATCAGAAGTAAGAGCTCGCCGTACGATATGCCAAACATTTTTACGCTCCTTAGACTGGTGCAAGCATTCGGAAGGTGGAAGAGACGATTGAAAATGGGAAATGCGAGCTATGCGAGCTTTCGGAGAGATTCATCAGGAGATTGAACTCGCCGCCATTGATGATGCTGCTGATGACGATGGAAAGCCTCCGCTGGGCCTTTCAAAAGGAATCAACGAAAACATGTCGTTTTTTCCAAAAAGAAAACGACAAGAAAGAGTAAAAAACGACACAAAAAGTAAAGGTAAACCGACATATCGTTTTTGGTCAAAAAGACGTGGAAAAGATTTTGCAAGGGTTAGTCAGGAGCATTCGCAGGCAGCTGGGCAGTCTCTTTTTAAATTCCTTGAACAAACTATAGATAAAGGTGACTTTTAGTACTCAAATTTTGGCTGCTCAAACCATAAGTTCAATTTTAGCAGGAAAAAGAAAAGTTGAATTGACATCTCGTAAATAAAGTAAAGCAAAAGTTTAAAACAGGATGATCTAAAATAGGTAAAACTTCTAGTTTTAAAAACCTTAATTTGAACCGTTTAAACTATTGAAAGAATAACTATGTTTTTTTTTTTTATTTCTTAACAATTCTCGTACTATTCAAACATCAGTTCTTTGATAATTGATGTGATATTTCATTTCATGTTAGTTTTTTATATTTCAAATATCAGTTTAAAACCATCTTCAACTTATGCAAATTCGAAACCACTAGTTCAAAAAACAAAGTTTAAAACTATACAAATTTAAACTTACTTACCAAATAGACCTTTAAATCTCTTTTTGGATACTTTGAAGGGTTTTGATACTTTGAAAAAAATCAAATTAGACCAAATTATTCATAAGTAGTTTTGACAGTTGATTTGGGTAGTTTAGGCTTAAGACTAAAAGGGTTTTCAATATTTTGCAAAAATTATAAAATTGTTCATCATTAAAAAAAAAGATAATACCCAAAAAATAAATAAAGATAATGCCCAAAAAATAAAGACAATATTTATAGTTTACAATCTAACTCAAAAATAACAAATGTCTAAAAGCTCACCATCCAAAAAATTTTAGTTTTAGGATGATAACACACATTAATTGTAATGACTAAGAAAATCTTAGAATTAAATAATGTAATTTACATATTTAAATCAAGGATACCGTGCTCTTATTTTTCGCATATAGTTTTTTATAACTACGACTTTTTTTGATATTGTTGGAAACAAAGTGCGCAGCGAAATTTTTTAAAAAATTTTCATCAGAGTAATTTTCAAAACACAAGTTTAACATGTTATATGTATAAATTAGACAGATCTTACTAACCTCTGTGTGTCGAAAAACCTCTGCAACCTGTGTAGAGAAGTAACGTTCCAGAAGAAACTCAACCAACTGGTCTTCTTTGCTATTCTCTATCCACAACCGGAGTGAGTGTGGGCTCACACGTATAGCTCTTCCACCGGTGACTCTCCTTCCAACCAATAGAGAGAACCCAAAGCTAGTGTTCGTGATTTGTGAACAAAAGCTCTCAGGGAGTTTTCAGATCCTCACTCGAAGAGTATCACTCTTAATCTCTCAAATTGATCTCTATTGATCTGAGTAAATCATAAGACTCACTCCATTTTTATAGCTATTGGTCTAGGGGTCAGTCCTTATCAGAGTAGGTCTCAAAAACTCGAAACAGAATCAAGTTTGGATCAATATCTGATAAGATCCGCGCGAAAACGTGTAATCTTATCTCTCGCTGATCGGCAGGCCAAACAGGCCCCATCGGCAGGCCGAACACATCATCCGGCAGACCGAACTCCCGAGAAGAAAATCTTCGCGAATCTTTTATTTTTCACTCGAGATTCTAAAGGATAAAGTCTCAGTTTTGATTCAAATAACCCAATAGAGAAGTTATCTTATCAAAACAAATTTTATCAAGATAATCTCTAAGAAAATAAATCAATTCACAATAATTCTACAAGTTTATATTGATCTAATTTGTCCAAAATTAAAACAACCGATAAACAGACAAGAATTATCTAATCGTAATAATTCAACAAGTTTATCTTGAACTAATTTCTTACAAAATTAATTCAACCGATAAACAGACATGAATTATTTGACTCTTACAAATTTTAAACCAATCTGATAAATCCGACATAAGTCACCAATTATTAGAAAAGCACGTCGTGTCGTTATAGGATTTTGTGAGCTAGCAAAGGGGACCAAAATGGACCTATAAAGTTCAAGCTCATGATAATTATGAAACCCAATATCCCATATATACGTTTCACAATTATCAACTCCAACGCTACTCCACTAAAAGCTTGGAGCTGCACTCTCGAACTTTATAGAATTACGAAGCTCGTGTAGCTAAGTCTCCATGACATATCATAGTGTATCATATCCCCATATGATCATCCATAATCGGCTTAAGGACAAGTTCTGTCTTACCTTTCCGATTATTTTTATCTTACGTTCCATTGTCTCACCATTAGAAAACTTACCATTCAAATATAGTACACCATTCTGTTACACCTATGTATCCAAAATGGTTGAGCGCTATAGTTTTTCAATTACAGGACAACGTATATAAGAGGATATCATTACTCCTAAAGAGGAGCTATAGATTCCATATCTATGAATAACAAGTCTACGCTATCAAGAGTCATGCCTCCAACGTACCGGCATGCATACCACTATTGAGATATGGGTGTCACCCTTTGGCACATCAAAAGACACAAGTCGAGACAACGAGCCCACTATTTATCTCAGGATTAAGATACAATACAAATGTCTGTCTAAAGTGAATCGATTTGCCGAGACAGAATTATTAATCAAAATCAATTTACTTTATGTCCCGATCCAACACATCATTACCTATGACAACGTGCCAATGTTTCTATTCACGGAGTCCAACTCCGATGGTCAAGACAAATCATCTCCTATAAGGGATATAGACAACATAACAATCTTTACATGAATAAAGCGCCCAACTTTATTCCCTCGATTGCGGATCATATGTTTTAGACCGTCACCTTAAGAATCGTGTCTTCCGCATAATCAGTCCATCATATGCCCAATTCTTAAGGTTTAGACTGACAGTCTCAGACTACTGTTTGCTTATCAGACATTCAACAAACATGAACGTAAAGAGGACAAGATTTGGTAGATATAAATGAATAAATTCTTTATTGATAAAAATGTCTCCAAAAATGTATTACATTTTTACTCCTTAGGGCATACATGTCTAACATATATTATATAGAACTATATAATTCTAGTATTGGGTATATTTTGGGATATCTATTAAATCTCTATTTAATGTTATTATTTCTGTTGCAACAAAAAAAGTAAAAATAGTTTTAAATTAAAATTAACTAGCAAGGTTAACTTTTAAAAAAAATTTATAAAAAATGTTTCGTAAAATTAAGTAATACAAGTAAATGTATGTTTAAGTAATTAAGTAATGGCTAGGCAAAAGAGGTCGTTATATTAATTTCAAGCAATAACAAAAAAAAAATCTAATAGCAAAAATACACATGTCAAAATTCACAATTCACAATAACAGGACATTTTCACAATAGAAAAAAAGAGTGATAATAATAATAATAATAATAATAATAATAATAGAAAATTAACAAAAGAATTGAGAAAAAACAAGATTAAAAATCAACGACAAACAATGCATCCACTTGACATTCATGTTTCATCAAATTAGGATCCAAATAATTCTTTGAGTATTTCGTACCATTACTCTTAGAACTTGTGGTACATTTGTAATTTGTCTTCTAAATTTTTAATTTTATCAAGTTGCATCTTGAATTTACAATTGGCAACAAATCGCATCCATTGATAGCAATTTCAAGTTTTTGAATTTGATTGACATGTGATTTCACATGGGTCGTTAATTAAAAATACAAAAGGTTTTTTTTTTATATAAATATTGACTTAAGTTTATATTCAAAACAAGTTTAAAACGTTATATTTTGATGAAAACATAATTAAGTATATTAACACAAAAAATTATGGTTAAAAATATAAAAATGACCGTTCATGTCGTTAAACAATTATTGGTATGCAAATTACATATCAATTTCAATCAAAAAATTAAAAATCATGTAATTTTTATTTGTAAGGTCATAGTGCAATTTACTAAAAATTAAAGTTTATGGACAAATTACACATGTGCGACAAGTAAAAGAAGCAACAAGGCCTAATACCCTAATTCTTTTGCAAATCTGAAACCTCAAAGAGTACACACATACCTAACAAAATGTTCAAATTTTACCCTAATTGTTTGACTTTCAAACAAGCAGATTTTTCGGCTACAACAGAGTTGTGCTTGACAACTGATAAATTGAAAGGAAAAAATAATATACAAGCATAGATCTAATAGCAATAGCAATACTATATAAAGAATACGAGATTCAAAGAAAAATATATAGAATATAACAACGACAGCGTAGGCAAAACAACGGCGTCACTACCAACTAGGAGGTGGGCATTGTCGCGGCGAGTTGGACAAGGTAGCGGCAACACAGCGAGGTGGGCACGAAGGGGCAACAGCGGCGCGACATATGATAATGGGAGAGAGGAGACAATAAGGAAGATTGATTGTTAATGGATTTAAGGGGTATAGTTTGATTTGTGCAAGTACATAATATTTATGAGTTGTTATTTACCTACTTTAAGGCCAGTATAAATGTTAACTTATTGTACATTTAAAATTTGTTTTTAAGCTTTAATTTTAACAAGTTACGAGGTGTACAACCTGCTTTAAAGTCATTATAAATGTTAACTTATTTTACATTTAAAATTTGCTTTTGAGCTTTAATTTTAGCAAGTTACACCTTAAATTTACAAATCTATAACAAATCATCCTTCATTGATGGCTATATTAGTTTTTAAACAAAAATTTACATATGATTTTCTATTGATCATTAGTTAAGAGTATGAAAAGGTATTTTTTATGATTGTTAACTTATATATATACATAAAAAAAATTAATTCAAACTTATATTTCAATAAAAAAACTTAATTGAAGATATTAATCACAATAAATATTGGTTAAAATACATATAAATGATAATTTATGTCATCAATATGTATTTATGTATGTATGTAACAAGTTAAATGTTACAAAAGATGGTGTATTGACCTTTTCATTTACTTTCATTGGAGAACTTGGTTGGAATTACAAAGTTTTGGTGTAAATTAATTTTATTACAGTATATTTCATCATAAAATTTTAATTTTTAATCAACTTTAATTCAAACTCTTGGTGTTCTCAAATAAGCTACGATAGTTTAATAAAATTGAAAATTTACTTTTATGTATTTTAAAACACAATAATTATGATAAGGAGTAAATATTAGATTTAAAATAACTTTATTGACAAAACATAAAATTGAAAATATGTTATTTTTATCCTTTATATGTCATCAAATACATATTGGCATTGATATTTGTGTAGAACATGGTCATAAGATAGCTAATTTTAATGCTGAGATACATTTTTTTCGACCGCCAATTTCAAAACTACAAATCTCATGTCGTTTCGCATGAAAAGAACAATATGAGGATGGCGACATGAGAGTGAAAGAAATGATGAAGAAAAAAAAAAATTAAATGAAACTATTAAATGATAAACGACATGGCTTTCGACGAATCCATGCAAAATTCCCTTAAATAGAAAAAGGAACAAAAAAAAGTAATCCATACAAAAGAAAAAAAAAAAAAAAAATCAAATGTAACGCCTTCGCCATCCCAGACCATAACCCCTCCAAGGGTTTTACACCCTCCTTTCCCCCATTTTCCTCCACTTTCCCAAGAACCAAACACCAATAATTTAAAATTTATAAAGAAAGGAAAAAGCTTTCGAAGATTCTGTTCCCATCTTTTCCTTCACAGTCACACTTCACAAACGCAAATCAAATCAAAACCGACCATCTCCCATGTCCAATTCAGAAACCCCAACGACATCGAAAGATTCGACACCTCTCTGATTCTTTCTTCCTGATATGGATTTCGTCGAATTGGAGGCGATCGAGGGCCTCCGGTGGTCGTGGAACTCGTGGCCGCCGTCGAAGCCCGACTCGGCGGGCCTGGTCATCCCTCTCAGCGTCATCTGCACACCATTGATGCCGCAGCCGGAGCTCCCAATCCTCCCTTACGAGCCAGTCCCCTGCTCCCAATGCGGCGCCGTTTTGAACCCCTACGCCCGGGTCCACTACATCTCTCGCCTCTGGTTCTGCCCCTTCTGCCATGGCAAGAACTCCTTCCCCTCCTCCTACGCCGGCATCGCCGAGACCAACCTCCCCGCCGAGCTCTTCCCGACCTACAGCGTCGTTGAATACGCCCCCGATCGGAAGGCCGCGCCACCGCCCTCGCGCTCCCTGTCGTCCAATGTGAGCCTGAGCTACAATCGCAGCCACGGACCTTCGTTGTCGTCGTCGTCTTTGCTGTCGCTGTCGTCCATGGCCTCGCCATCACCTTCGTCGTCGTCGGATTTGCGTGGGATCGGATTGCTCGGTCCCGCATGCGTGTTCGTCGTTGATGCTTGCTCGGTCGACGACGAGCTCCGAGGACTCAAGAACGAGCTGTTGCGCGTCGTGGAGCAGTTGCCGGAGAATTCTCTGGTGAGCCTGATCACGTTCGATTCGATGGTTCGGGTTCACGATCTTGGATTCAGCGAGTGCTCGAGGGTGGTTTTGCTTCATGGTGATCGCGAGTTGTCTTCGGATCAGGTAATAATTTGCTTTTAAAAATATTCCCCTTTTTCAATTTTGTTCATTTTGTTCTTCATTGTTTTATCAACCATAAACAGTGTTTATACTTCCGGTTTACTAATCTTAATTAAGTTATTTAGTGTTGTGCTTTGAAATAAGTAGTGACATAAGTTTTGGAGTGTAAATATGTTTTGGTTTTAAGCTTAGTTTCTCCATGTTTCTAATCCTTAAATTCCATTACTTTCATCTAATTGGTACATTGGGAGAGAATTATGATAGGGTGGTGCTTTATAATTCTGATTCTGATTGATTTTCTTGATTGCAGTTTTGCTTAGAATTTAAACATGGATTTGTATTTTGTTTTGAATTTTCAGATCCAACAATTTCTGGGCTTGAAACATACGAAGCAAAAGCTGGTTGGAACAAAACCAGTTATTCAGAAGCAGGGTTTTTTGATGCCGGTCTCTGAATGTGAGTTCAATATCATTACCGCAATTGAAGAGGTCTGTTGTTCGTGTGAAGTTGTGCCAGGCCATCGCCCTCAAAGATGTACAGGAGCGGCAATTTCTGCTGCAATTGGGCTTCTAGAAGGATGCTCAGTAAGCACTGGTTCCCGGATAATGGTTTTCACTTCTGGACCTGCAACTCGAGGTCCTGGGATTGTTGTGGATTCGGATCTTGGTAAGGCCATAAGAACTCACCGGGACCTCATCAATGGTTGTGCACCTTATTACAAAAAATCGTGTAGCTTTTACAGGAAATTGTCGCAGAGGTTATCAGAGGCGTCCATTATTCTTGATTTGTTTGCCTGTTCTCTTGATCAAGTTGGAGTAGCTGAGATTAAGAACGCGGTTGAGAGGTCGGGCGGTTTTATGATGTTGGGGGAGTCATTTGAGGCAGATCAATTTAGAAATTGTTTGCAGCACATTTTTGCTCGTGATGAAGAGGGGAACTTGAATATGTATTTTGATGCAACCATTGAAGTGGTGACGACAAAAGATATAAAAATCTGCGGAGCTCTTGGCCCTTGTGTTTCTTTTCAAAAAAGGAACAATCTAGTGAGTGATGATGAGACTGGAGAGGGTGGCACCTATATGTGGAAGTTGGGTGCACTCACTCATAAAACATGCATTGCATTCTTCTTCCAAGTGAGTGATGAGCAGGACCCTCAACCTGCATCTGCATTCTTCATACAATTCATCACAAGATACCGACAGGGGAACCTGGGAATCCGGAAAAGAGTGACAACTGCCTCAAGAAGATGGGTTGGGAAACGAGCACCTGAAATCGCTGCAGGGTTTGATCAGGAGGCAGCAGCTTCCGTGATGGCCAGACTTGCTATTCATCGAGCAGAGGATCATCATGCCCGAGATGTCATCAGATGGCTGGACGATGCGCTAATTCGATTTGCTTCCAAGTTTGGAGATTACGTGCAGGAGGATCCATCTACGTTTCGCTTATCAACCAACTTCTCCCTTTATCCCCAGTTCATGTACTACCTACGGAGATCTCAATTTATTGATGTCTTTAACAGTACTCCAGATGAGACTGCTTTCTTTCGGCTAATGCTGAACCGTGAAGGAGTGGTCGGATCACTTATCATGATCCAACCTACACTTTTCCAATACTCCTTTGATGGTCCACCAGTTCCGGTCCTCCTAGATGTTCGCTCCATCTCTTCGGATGTAATTTTACTCTTTGATTCATACTTCTATGTGGTCATCCATTACGGGTCCAAGATTGCTCAGTGGAGGAAGCTTGGCTATGACAAGGACCCAAACCACGAGAATTTAAGAAAGCTGTTGCAAGCCCCGGAGGTTGACGCAGAGCAGTTGGTTGCCGGACGAGTTCCGGCACCAAAGCTTATAAAATGTGACCAATATGGTAGTCAGGCTAGGTTCCTTTTAGCCAAGTTGAATCCTTCTGTTACCCAGAATTCAACATACACGGACGGTTCAGATATTGTATTCACAGATGATTTGAGTTTGCAAGTCTTTTTAGATCACTTGCAGGTCCTGGCGGTGCAGGGCTGACGAGGTGGATCTCTGTATATACTTTTATTTGTTTATCTTAAATTCAGTAGTTCATACATGGAGCAATTTTGTATACAGCTTCCAACATAACTGCTTATCCTTAAGATTATTTTTGAGCGTGATTCGTTGTCCTCTCATCAGCTGTCTCATCATTTTTTTTATACCAGAGTTCAACTGTTAAGTTTTCCAAACTGTTGAGTTCAACTGTTAAGTTTTCCAAACTGTTGAGCTCCAGTGACTACTAGCTTCGCATGGCATCATCGTTTTAACTACAGTGTAAAGCTCTCACATGCTACAGTAAATTCTTTTTAACTTTTGGTTCTAACAGCATTGTCAAACACACACTTTAACGCTATTTTACCTACAAAAATAACCTTGCAAAACTCCGTAAGGCAACTCTTACCTTAACTTGGAGGAGAAAAGAAAAATCTTTTTCATTTTTACGAGGTTAAAATTATACTATTTATAAAACTGTGAGTTTCAGTCTAATATAACTAGAATTTTACTATTTACAAAACTATAAGTTTCAGTCAAATGTATAATTTTAGACTGAGACCCACCCTTGTTTCTACCTTACGGGGCTCCATGGTAGTGCTCTAGAGAAAAAGGTGGAGACAACCCTGCTGACCAGCTTCCAAACCGTGAACATATTGACCAAAGCCTAAACATTGTACATAGTAAAGGACAAAGTACTAAAAAAAAAAAAAAAAGTTCTTTTGGGATTTTAAGGCCATGGTCTAATACTAAACGCCATGCAAAAAGCGAAAGGTGGGTACTTGGCCGTCTGTATCTGAGGTTGTCCATGACTAGAGTCGCAAATAACCCGACAGGACTATGTATGTATTCAGCACAATAAAAAATACGATCCATTGGAAAAAGAATTTAGCCGGCAGCAACGTGATAAAAGTTGAAAAAGTTTAATAGGATGTTTGGAAAGGTGGTAGGAATGAACGGTGAGAACTATTTTTATTGTAGTATGTGAGAGTTTTATATTATAGTATATTTTTTTTATTGTTACTGTAACATGTGAGAGCTTTACAATGTTTATAACTGAGATTGTGGTTGGAACTAAATGGTTTCTATTACTGCCAAACACCTCCTAAGTTGATAACAATGGTTAAGATTTGGCATCCATACGCATTCTAGAGAGGTGGGACGTCCACCACTTGATGTTGAATGGGGTTGTCCCACTAAACTTTTACAGTTTTAATATTTTGTCTTAAATTTTATTTTTAAAATTTTGTTGTGTCATTATTTTAAAAAAAATATAATTGTTTTCTTAATTAAATAATTGAAATATATGGTATTGACTTAAAAAAAAATTGAGTTGTTTCCCTCTTTAATAATCAAATATTTAATTACGTTTTACACGTATAATAAAATATATATTTTTTATATTACCATTGTTTGAAAAAAAATTTGGCTTCACGGCGGCTAGATGTGCTATAGCGGCTAGATGTTATAGCTTTAGCCGTTATTTTGTATGTCAGTTGAAATTTTCCAATAAACAGTATAAAATTTTTAACAATTATAATAAAAAAATTGTATAAAAAAAACTCAAGTATTATAATTTTTAAACTAATATTTTTAATTTTAATAGTTCTTTAGACACCTCATAACGCAAAAATTCTAAAGAATGATAATAGTAAATTCTATATATTTCTTCAGGCCTTTCACTACATATAAAATTAGTGGGGGCAGTATCGTTAAGATAGAAGGTATAGACAAAGTCTTAAATCTACTTAATCTGACACTTATAATATTTTTTGTTTACCAATGTAACATCGTCTATATGTTTGTATAATACTTTAATTGTTTTAGTGTAACCTTTAATGTTATATGCGTAAATTACATTTATTAAATATTACATTAATACAAATTGAGTGTTATATAAACATATGACCGATGTTGTGTTAAAGAACAAAAAATGTTACAAATGACTGATTATTTTGATTGTTCGATAGAGACAATTCCAAAAAGCATATGAAGGGTAAATAAATATGGATTTTTTTATGAAAATATAAAATTACAATAGAAGGAAAAACACCAAGAATCAAGTTTTAGGACACAAATGGAAGTTGCTTGGTCAGTTGGTCTGGTGGAGGACGATTGCAAGATGCTGTTTTAGGATTAGATTGTCCTTAGTTTGGTCAATTGTCCCTTTTTACATCTGAGATTGTACAATGGAATGACCTTTTTTTTTCTTATCTACCCAACAAAAGAAAGTGAAAAAATGGTTAAAGACAGATGGCAATCAGTGAAAGAGACATATATATATATATGCAAGACTTAGGTTAAAAAAAAAGTAAAGTGTGTAACATTATATTTATTTCGTGTGAGAATAATTTTGTAAAGGTAAAAAATACAAAAAATTTCTCTATCCTAGATTCATTGTATGTATTTCTAAAATCAGTGTTACACAAATTTTATGTTAAACTTTTTACATGTACTAGGTTATAATATAGGAGCGGAATGTATACATTATAGCCATGATGCTGTTGAAATACTAAGATGTCATGATATATCAAACAATTCATCATAATAAACAAGAAGGTTAAATACCAGTTATGAGAATGGAGCAATGTTTAAGAGGCATTTTCTTCTTTTATCCCCATGATAGATATAAAGGTTTATAAATCCCCAATATAAGGTCCTTGTTCGGTTAATAGACCGCGTAGTGCTAAATTTATATTGGTGTGAGCGAAATTGCTAATAAGGTCTCTAACAGACTCAATTATAACTCATCGGTTTAAATTTAAACAGTATAAAGCTCTCGCATATGCTACTGTATAAGACAAAAGTATTGTATAATATAAAACTCTCATATGATATAGTACTTTTAGTTCCAACTCATTTCCTAAACACTCTATAAATCATAACTGCAACCACATTAATAAACAATTTTGAGCTTGGTGACTTGCTCTACATTTGTTTGATGACTTTTTTTTTTTTTTATGACAATTTGGTCACGTAAGAGTTTGACATTTTATTTGTTATTAAAAAAAAAAAACTATCGTCAAAGACTCAAAACCATATATTAAAACCTATTCTTAATTTTAAAACTCAAGTCAACTTTTTGTATGATGGCTTATATCTGATTCAAGTCGACAATATATACGTGTGTATATATATTAACCCTCCTTATTCTATTAGCAAATGGGACAAGTACATTGGTAAATAGTACTACTGTAAACTTTGACATCCCTGATGAGTCCGTAGTCAAGCTAGGGAGAACTTTTTATTTTTCATTTTTTTTTATTTTTATATTTTTCAAAAGAACTTGCAATTTTCAAATAGAGCCACAGCTCAGTCTTTCTGTTTCAAATAATATTCAACCAAAAAGAAAAAAAAAAAGAAAGAAAAAAGAAAAGGAAATTGTTTGAAAGGGTGGTGGGAACCGTTGGTTAAAACCACTTTTACTATAGTATGTAAGAACTTTATACTGTAGAGAATTTTTTTATTGTTACTGTAGCATGTGAAGCTTTACACTGTTTATAACTGAAAAAATAGTTCCCACCACATTTATCAAACAGGAGATTAAAGTGTCCACGTCCAGAAACGTAGACCCATAAATATGGCCATATGTTAGTATGTGGCAAATCACACTAGCATATTTACACTTTAATCCAATGGTAGATGATTACCAATGTCAAAATTTAGCTTTTCCTTTCTTCACCCTCCTTTTTTTTTTTTTTATGTGAAAAGTAGAATGACTTTTTTATGCACAGGGTCTCTTTAAAGCCTGTTTGGAACAGCTTAAAAAAACTGCTTTTGATTTACTTGCTTCAAATGCTGTTTCTTCTTTCGTTTTATATTTTTTGGATACTGGCCTCTTTTTATTATTTGGGTTTTCAAAGACAAATATACTTTTTCTTTTATAGGTTAAACTTAAAGAATTTTCCTTGAATTTTGTCATTTCTGTTAATATAACTTTAAACTTTAAAACGTACTTGTTCTACTATCTAAATTATTATAATTCTCTAAAATTCACTCTCAGACTTCGAAACGTATTGTTTTGTGCTTAGAATTGTTGAGTTATCATTTGATTTATTAATATAAATGTCATTTGTTTCAAATGAATTAGTTTGGCATCAAACTTCATATTCTCTGTCCTAGAAGTAGCCAAGAAAAATTGAAAAACGAGCTGTGATAAAATTGGGTTCGTTAGGGGTATAAAGAAACTTATGAATTCTTTCTTTTAATATGCGTACCAAGTGTTATTCCATCCAAAATGCAACCCAGTTTAAAGTTTAGGAGGTGTATATGAAGAAATATTATAACACATAATAGGTGCATTTTAAAGTTTAGAGCATATTGATACAAGTAACAAAATTTGAAAATTTATAAAATTTTCCCTTTAATTCTAAATGACCATTATTAATTTAATCTTGTTATTACTAAGTTAAGAGTTCATAAACTAAGAGAGTGTTTGGTAATGTCGTTCAAACAAAATTGTCCCAATTGTTATAATGTAAAACTCTTACATGCTACAGTATAAAATAAAAATAGGCTTCGATAGCTTTTATATACTACAATAAAATCATTCTAATTGTTGGTTCTAATTATGTTGCCAAACGCACTTTAAATTACCCAAATAAAAAAAGATGCTCTCACCCTAAGGTTTCAAGAGCCATCACTTACATCAATATAATTAAAACACCTATTTGATAAAAAGCATTAATTCAATTTATATTGTACAATTACGGTTAATTCAATAAAATATTTGGTAAAATTAGTTAGAACTAGCTTTTTAGTTCAAAAGCACTGTAACATGTGAGAGCTTTATACTGTAACAACTTTTTACCTTTTACTATATCATATGAGAACTTTATACTATTCTCTAACCAAAAAATGATTCTAACCAACTTGATCAACCATCCTATAAATATTCAATCATAAAAAGGTCCTAGACGCACACAATTTTTCCTTGAGGTTACATTTTAGTTTATAGCAAGCGTAAGTTGTTTGACGGTGCCATGTTTTCTACAATAGAAGGCTGTGGAGGTATACGTATCATTTCTGCATGTTATTGAATAGTTTAGATCTGCTATGTTGAATTTCTTACTTTATGGACCGTCTTCCTCAGTGCAATTTTGATAACTTATCTAAATTTAAGAATTTGATCACAAAATAAAAATTAATAGGGTGTTTGGAAGGGTGGTGGGAACCAGTGGTGTGAACTACTTTTAATGTAGCATGTGAGAGTTTTATACTGTAGTATATTTTTTTTATTGTTACTGTAGTATATAAGAGCTTTATATTGTTCATAATTGAGATTGTGGTAAGTACTGAATGGTTCCTACCACTGTCAAACACCCCCTAAATAATTCAATGAGTTGTCAAAAATGGTATATGACAATCAACAAGACAATAAGACAGGAAAAACAAGACACCATATCTGATTTTGTTATGCAATATGTTTCCTAAAAGATTTTTGCTACAAGACTTGAAAGAAAGAAAAAGCTTTGCCGGTAGAGTTATGCTTTTCAGTTGTTAGATTTGTATCAAACACTTTATATATTTTTTGTATTTGTTATTTTTATTTTATATTTTTAAATTTTGATATGACTTTAAGTAGACTTTAACAGTAAAAGCGTAAAAATCATCGGTATAATACTTGTGAACTTTTATCAAAGTCTAGAGTTCGATTCCGTCCCGTGCCTTTTTTTCCTTCTCCGAAACCAAAACGCACATCTCTCTTTTGATCTCTGCTTCCCTCCCAAAATAAAATAATAATAGAAGAAAGACCTCCCAATTGGTCACGAAAGCTGTTGCAAGCCAAAAACTGAACTTTAAACAAAGCTAGAAAAAAAAAAAAGGGAAAAAAAATAAAACTCTTGTTTAAGAATAATATACGATTAATTCCCGATTGGCCACTCTTGTCAATCCGATAATTGTCCAATATTTAATGGGGAAAAAAAAATTAAGGAATCGGAGTTTTGAAATTTGGGGATTTAGGGATGTGATCTCCGCGGGTCGATTCAGGGTTGGGGTTTTTGGGGGAGGGATTGTGGTTAGAGATGACTCGGGACGGCTGCGTGGTGCCTCTGGACCCGGAGGCTGTTGTCGCCGTCAAGAAGAAGAACCCTCGGTCCTCCCGGAGCTGGATCCTCGTCGACTGCTCCGGCGAGTCCACCGTCCTCGACGTTGACAAGTACGCCATTATGCACCGCGCTCAGATTCACGCTCGCGACCTTCGCATTCTCGACCCTTTGCTTTCTTATCCTTCCACAATTTTGGGTCGAGAGAAGGCCATTGTTCTCAATTTGGAGGTAACTGCTTTCTTTCGGATTATTTCTTGAATTTTTGTTTGTTTCTGAATTCCGAATTGCATTTCCAGTTATTGATTTTTGAGTTTTTATTTTTTAATGGTGTTTCAGCATATCAAAGCAATTATCACTGCTGATGAGGTTGGTGCTTTTTCCCTTTTTTTTATTTATTAATTTGCAGTTTTCATTGGTATCAGAGATGGAGAATTATGAATTTTGCAAGCATCTCCATTTTTGTAGGAGAGGCAATAAGGGTGGATAGATGGGATATTTTTGCTGATGATTGTTATTTTATTATGGGATAGGTACTGCTTCGAGACCTGTCTGATGAGAATGTCGTGCCGGTTATTGAAGAGCTTCAAAGGCGATTGCCCCCGGTGAACGCAATCCGCGAAACTCAAAGAGATGGGAGAGAGGATGCTGGTGGGCATAATGATGTGGACGCTGGTGAAGAAGATGGTATGCCATGTTGATTCAGTTCAATAAATAGAAGTCAAGTATTGTTTAATCAGTTATGAGTAAAGGCTGTTTGTGGTGTTGTTGAGACTGTTTGTGCCTTTCCATTGTTTACAATCATTATACTTTTCATTGTAAACACTAGGGCTAGATTTCTGGGTTCTATATGAATTTGGGTTTTGTGATGTAGAGTCTCCTTTTGAATTCCGGGCATTGGAGGTTGCTTTGGAAGCCATTTGTAGTTTTCTTGCCGCACGAACAATGGAATTGGAGACGGCTGCTTATCCTGCTTTAGATGAGCTTACCTCTAAGGTATATATTCATCTTTTGTTTGTTCTTTTTAGTTGGGACCATAGTCTTCATTATCTTTTGCTCTCCACTGTCTTGCTCAATGATTTTTTCAGCTTCTTAGTAATTGTTTTACTCTTCTAAATAATGTGTGCAGATTAGTAGCCGCAATCTGGATAGAGTCCGTAAATTGAAGAGTGCAATGACTAGTCTAACGGCTCGTGTTCAAAAGGTATACCTTCTCTTTGACATGCTGTAGATCCTTTGTACCGTGAGCAAATATGTGTCTGATGATGATTTCTGAAAGAGTAGAATGTTTCTGACTGGTGTTCTATCACTAATCGAAGTTTTCTGTAATATGTTGGATAGGATGTATGAAAGGGACTACCTTGAAAATTATACAACATTGTAGTTAAATGCCCCAGACGTGCACAGCTTTTTCTATAGAATGACTTTTAGTTTTATGCTTTATTCAATTAGTTTTATTTTTCAGGTGAGGGATGAGCTTGAACAATTGCTGGATGATGATGATGATATGGCTGATCTTTACTTGTCAAGAAAGCTGGCTGGTGCATCTTCGCCTGTTAGTGGCTCTGGTTCTGCTAATTGGTATCCTGCCTCCCCTACCATTGGCTCAAAGATATCAAGAGCAAGTAGAGCAAGTATTGCAACGGTTCGTGGAGATGAAAACGATGTCGAGGAACTTGAAATGTTACTTGAGGTTGTAAGTTGGTCTGCTTCTTTGGTTTCTTATTTTCTTGTTTTCTCCAAGACTTATTCTAAAAACTGTAGCAATCTTGCAGGCGTACTTTATGCAAATTGATGGTACATTGAACAAGTTAACTACGGTATGTTCTTTTTTGCATTCAAGTTTATCTCTATAATCAGTTTCATGTCAACATGTGGCATGTTTATTACATGCATAAAGCATGTAGTTATTTTTACAATGAGATCATGGACTTGACCATTTGTAATCTACGAGACATTGTACTTTGTTTTATCCGTAACTGATGTTGGAAAGGATGGACTGATCAAGAAAAATCAACTTATGATGTTGGGTCTCGTGAGCAACTTAATGTTGAAACTGAATAAAGTTATATTCCATTTTCCTTAGGTGTATCTGATAACCAGAAAGAGCAAGTTTAAATTCTAATAAATAACAGGTGTCTTTTGCAGTTTTTCCACTAGTAGGAATAGGGTGTGATAATACTACTATTATGTTCTATTCCTATATTCACTGAAGAAAGAGTGTAGTATCAAGGCCAAATATATCATCGCGTGTACCATATGTTTTCAGTGGTCATTACTGAATATTTTTGTTCAACTAGTCTGACGTGCTGTTGCATGTTTTTTGCAACCCTAAACTTGCTAGGTCATTTGGTTAGGTCTCTTTGTCTAATAATCACATTGTGGAACAGAGTTGTTTTTGCTGTGTAAAAGATTGAAGGGCATATTTTTCACAAACTTAATGTTCTCTGTCATGTATTCTTTACTGCCTAATTCTGAAATTTTGCAGCTGCGAGAATATATCGATGATACAGAAGACTACATTAACATTCAGGTAAGGAACTTGACAGACGAACTTTGAGTAACCAGGCTCCAAATACATGTTCTCTGATCAAACTTGACTTTGACTTTTGCAGCTCGATAATCATCGTAATCAGCTCATTCAGGTACGCTTTTTTCTTTTATAACACACCTTGGTTTTTTCAATGTGTCGGTTTCCTATCGTTTACTTCTTTCCTTTGTAATTGCTGTATTATAGAATGTTTTCTATTGTAACCAATTTTTTGTTTCCGCAGTTAGAGCTCCTTCTTAGTTCTGGAACACTATGTTTATCCATATTTTCTCTGGTGTGTGGGATATTCGGTGTGAATATACCGTATACGTGGAATAACAACTATAGCTACATGTTTAAATGGGTATGCAAAATTGCAACTTGTTTCTGTTTGTTTGTTCCTCTATTAATTTCTGGTTGGAACTGTGTACCATTAAGTAATCTTTTGGTATCTGCAGGTTGTCCTTGTGACAGGATCACTTTGTGCCTTTCTGTTCGTAATTATTATTTGGTATGCTCGCTACAAGGGTTTGGTTGGATCCTGAGTTCGTAATTCTAACCATTTCCTGGTTGGAAGCAACATTCAGATTGAACACCAAAACATGTTCTTTCGATTTGGAGGGAAAATAATTGGGCTGTCAAACTCGACGGCCAACGCTCTAGCTCAATAAGCCGAGCTATTTTCGGATTTGGTGATTTCTTCTCCATTGTTAGCTGTTGGGTTGAAGAATCTCAAGACAAACCTCATTCTTTCAATGGGAATTCTATGTTGGGGATGGGAGTCTGAAAAGCTGTTTTTATCTCAAGGAATATGGCTGGTGTATGTAAGTTGCCAAACAACCTGAATACCATAATTACTCCCAACACAAACTGAAAAATGTCCAGAGAATTATATATATTTCCTTTTTTGGGTTTAATCTGGTTGCAACACCAGTTTTTGAGTTTATTTGTTTTTTTTTTTTCATTTCAATTTTTTAATATCGTTTTGCTATGGTATTGGATACACGAGTGTGCATAGACTTCTATGCCTCTTGTTGCGATTTTAGTCTGTTTTTGTTGCTGTAAAAGTTACTGCTTAAAAAATTGGATGAGGGTAGCTAAAAGTAATTTGGAACAGAAGAACGTTGCGGCTCCAAACGCCACTAGAGGGAAGAATTTGAAGAAAGGGAAAAAAAAAATTTGAATTGAGTAAAGTCTTTTTTTTTAGAATAAAAACAACACGTTTTTTTTATAGATAAATTATTTTTGTTTTTTTAAAAAAATAAGAAAAATAACTGTAGTAGTAGAATAGCAGAATAATGATAAAAGAATCTCAACAGAGGGTTATGAGGGTTATAACAGGACATGTCGTTTTCTGTATCTTTCTTACTTTTTTGAAGGGATCGTTTTCTATGTGTGGAACTAAGTGGGCATCGCTTGCTCCATTGAAGGAAAACGACGATCATATGAAAACTAAAATTAGATAAGGAAACGACATGTTTCTTTGGTGTAAAAACAAGAGTTTGAACGTAGAAGCGACATGTTTTCTTTGGCGTAAAAAAAGAGACGTTTGTACTTGTTTAAAAGACAAGTCGCGGCCATGTCATCTGTACGACAAGCTAATCCAACAACACAGAAGGGCTTTACAACCTTTGAGAACAACGACAAAATCTTTCAGAAAAAGACAGCAAAATTAGAAGTGAAAGGACATTATAGCAGAAAGAAAGAAAAACATTGGGCACTGTAGCAGAAAGAAAAACATCATCTTAGTTCCAGAACAGTTTAACAGCTAATATTGAGGCATTAATGTCATATTTAGTTACTATTTCCAGTCCGATCAGGTTTTTGGTCACAATGTTTTCTTTTGCTGATCTAAATTGTTACATTATTTTTACTCCAAATTAAACTCCAAATTGACCAGTTTTCCAAACGCTCTATAAATGAAATTCCTTTTCAATTTGTGGGTTCTCAGAATGGGACAATAACAACTGCATAAGCTTAATACATATCCTCTTTCATACACTCTTTCCTAATTTCTCTGTACAAGTTCACAACAATTGGATGGGTATACACACACACACACATATTCACATTGTACGCAGCCATATAATTTCGGCCGCCTATATTTATAGTCTATTCCCACTGAACAAACGCATACAAGTTGCATGGGCAACCTTCTTATGTCGTTCCTTTTTTTTTTTTTTTTAAAAAATAAAGGTTATTTACAAGGAAAGAGCCAGAGAAACAAACCATGAACTGAGGCAGAACCACAGCCGTCCATTTAGTTCACAAGCCACTTGGCACAATCTTAGGGTAGTTGACTTTGCCAGCAAGCACCCATTACTACTAGTAGTGCCGGTATCAAACTAATCAAGCAGGGATTTCACGTGCCATTCACGTGGGCTTCGCTAACATGCGCCGGTTGTCTTTTTGCGTTACCGTGTGTGTGGTGCGCCGTAACCCCCCCAAATGCACAGAAAAAGCTACAAAACTCTCAAAACCACACCGCCCAAAAACAAAAAACCAAAAAAAAAAAAAGGGTCACAAAAAGCGTTACACACGAGAAAATTACGCTAAAAAACTATTTATAAAAAAAAGAAAAAAAATAAAAAGGATGAGAGTGTGCGCAGGTTAACTCTCTAAACACTGATTGGCACACACACCTTTTATATATATATATATAATATTATTATAAAGAAACTCGTATTTGCCTTTCGTAACACACAAACACAAACACAAATAAAACTAGTTTTTGTAGTTGTAGTTTTAGTTGTTCCTTTCTTAATTTTTGTGCGTTCGCGCGTTTGTTTCTCTTTTTTTTTTTGTTAAGTTTTCTGAGTTGTAAGATACATTAAATTGTTGATCCTTTTACATATATAGAGCCCTCGAATAAATCATCATCATTCGTATAAATATCACCAAAACACCAATATTCCTCATTGCCCAAATTGACCAGATACCAATTCATAAACAACCCCTTTTGAAAACTCACTTTCTCGGCCGCCAAACACCAACCCAAAATCCTCCATAGTAAATCTTGTCACATGCAACATGTGATGTGGGTACGTGAAAATCAAGGAAAAAATAGATGGTACTTTGTCAAATAATCTCTTGTCTTTGTGTTTGAGAGCTTTTTTATAGAAGAAGAAGATGATGATGATGATGAAGAATGGAAGTGAAAGCTGTCAAGTGGTGAAGCTGGGAAAAGAAAAGATTTTGGCGTGCTTGACATGCCCTATTTGCCATAATCTCTTCGTCGACGCCACCACCATATCGGAATGTCTTCACACCTGTGAGTATTTTCTCACTTGTTATTCTAGATCTAATATAAATATATATATATATATATATATATATATATATATGTATGGATGTGTGTATGTATATATGTCGTGAATTGTTGTGCTTTATACTTTTTTTGATGTGGGTTAATATTTGTCGTTTACGTGGGGGCTTAATTTGTCGTTTGAAGCAGTACAGAACAGTTTCTTCTTTGGGACTAAAACTTTTCTTGATGTTCTTTTAATTTTTCTTTAATATTGAATTTCATAAATAAATAAATAAAGACCTTACGTTATAGGAATCTTGATGAAAAGCTTTTCTTTTTTTCCATGTCTCTCTTTTCCAAAGATAGGGATATTGAGAATCTTCCTTGTTTGATTTTCTATTGAAATCTTTCATGTTGAATGAGTTACATATTTTTGGTATAGATTTTATCTCTACTGATATCAGAAGTGGCAAAAAATAGTTTGCAGGAAGTGCATTTATGAGAAGATAGGAGATCAAGAGTTGGATCACTGTCCTGTATGCAATACAAATTTGGGTTGTGTTCCACTTGATAAACTAAGGTATTCAAATATGATCACTCTTCTCAGTACGGCTTTTCCCACATTGAATCTCTTTCTCCATACACATACATATGTATATACATACAAGTACGTGTATATGCATGTTGTAACTATATAGTATACCAGATTGTTGATTGAATTATGTGGTTGGAGTGTATTTTATTTATTTATTTTTTTTAGTGTAGAACATGTACTGAATCCCAAGTTAATATGGATTTTTTTTTTTTATTTTGTACAGAAAATAAAATAATGTAATAAATAATAGTAATTATTCATGCCTAAAGATATGACATTAACCTACAAAGAAGGGGATTTTCTCTGTCCTTTCACGTGTTATGAGATTTAGGAGGAATTAAGATGATTTTACATATTTGCAAAAGAAGAAAAAGAATATGGTAGTTTTAGGGGGATTGAATTCATGAATTTACCTGAGCAGCTGCTTTGTTTTTCTTTCTTCTGTGATGAACTGTTTGCACTAGTCCTACATTTTGTCTTGGTCTCAGTAGACCGAGAAGAAAGTGGGCTATGTGGGAGGATGATTATAACTTTTGAGTTCCTTCAACTTCCTTTGGTCTGCAGGGTTGACAACAATTTGCAAGATCTAAGATACAAAATCTTCCCTTTCGAGACCAAAACCGGCAAAGAGACTAATGCCGTGCCCTCAGCTCCACTGCCAGCTAAAAGAAAGGAGAGATCTCTTTCTTCCTTGGTAATCACTGCCCCTAGAGCATCACCCCAGCCTTGTCTTAATGCAAGAAGAAAGTACCTCACAAGAAAGAATCTTGTTCGACGAGAATCCGTTCCCCTTGATCACAAGCCTATTAAAAAGGATGAAGATCGTCCGGAGGAGATACACAAGATTGAGGTAAAAGAGTTGAAACCATGACATACTAATTGTGTGCATTTTATCCTCTTCAGCTTTAAGTTTAACAACTGCAGCATGTAAGAGTTTTATATTGTAGCAACTTTTTGCTTCTTTACTGTAGCTACTGAGAGATTTACACTGTTCACAGTTATAATTGATGGTTGATGGGTTAGAATTGAAGTTCGAAATACCACCTTAACATGTTCAAATTGTTGTGTTTTAGACTTCTACAAATGAGTCATGTAAGCAACAAGTTCAACATGATAATGTGGAGAATAGCGTCAAAACATTTGAAGGGAAAGATGATATGTGGAAACCCCTGAATTCTCTCGTTGAGACTACAAGCCAAACAAAGGCGAATAAGGCCAATCTACAAGAGACTATAAATGCCAAGTCTGTTATGTCTGATGGCCTTAAAAGTGAAGTGCATGAGCCTAAAGTAAGAGTTAAGAAACTAGGTAAGAGGTCAAGAGCCCATGGTGGCGGAAAAGACACGACTCCTGAACCTTCTGGTGGCTCGGTGAAGAGCAGAAAGACGCTTCGACAAAGAAGAGTGTCGACTGCTTCGGATGGAGTTAATGTTCCAGCACAAAATATGGAGGTTGCAAGTAGGGAATTTGGCAGAAGATTTAGCCCTATTTGGTTCTCCTTGATTGCTTCCAATGAACAGTGAGAATCTTTTCTTTTGGCATTCTAAGATGATTCTTGTCTTGTTTAAACTCTGTTCATTCTTTTTCAAGTAAAATTTTTCATTCTTTATGTTGTTTCAGGCAAGGAGATGCACCTTTGCCGCAGATATCCTCTTGTTACTTGAGGGTTAAGTAAGTTTCATATCATCAACTTTAATATCTTGCTATGTGTTAAGACAGCTTCTAGGCTTATTTCATTCCATTTCATCACGTTTTTTGTGTGCATGTACATGAAATACATACATTTCAGATAAATATTGTGAAAAAATGTTTATTTATTTATTTTTTTTGTAGACATGTAGCAACTAGGTTAAATCAGTCCTTACTAGTTTAATACTATTTGGTTATGCTGTGTGATACAAATATGCATCTCTTTCTATATGCCTTAAGTTAGCTTTGCAATATATTTGAATATTTTTTAACAGAATTTATTGGCAGAACTTCAATGCATCCCAATATTCAGCAAAATAAATAAATAAATAAACGCTTTAAAAAAAATTATCAGTTGTCACCTGATAAAAGCTGAAAAAGTTACTATTGTTTTTAAACAACATCCAATGGTTGATACTTGGGTTATACGTGCATCTGAAAAGATGAGATGTACTAGTCCTATTTGGAAATTATTCTTGGGCAAGGTAGGACTGCTTTTTATTATTATTATTATTATTATTGTTATTATTATTATTATTATTATTATTATTTTAATGGCTGATAATGATAAACTTTCTCCTAATTGTTTCAGGGATGGTAGTTTTCCCGTTTCTTTGATCAAAAAATACCTGGCGAAAAAACTAGGTCTTGCTAGCGAGGCTGAGGTAACTTGATCTTTGATCCCTATTTTAACTAGTACTATGACTCCTGTCTCAAAACAAATGATAAGATCACATTGTTTTTCAAGACAATTATTATTTTTATCAACCTTACAAAAGAAAGATGGTCTCTAGTGAACACCAATTCTCTTCATTTGCAATATTCCTTACAGGTCGAGATTTCGCTGCGAGGTCAGCCGGTGATTTCGACAATAGAACTACACAACTTAGTGGACTTGTGGATACGGACAGCACCGTTGTCGGAAATAATACGGACATCCGTAGGCAGCTCCGGCAAGGATTTCGTGATGGTTCTGTCTTATGGAAGAAAAAGCTCTGCCCTCGCATAAACTCGTTTTAGTGATTCCAAAAGTTACCATCTCAGTAAACAGTTGACACCAGTTTCAGGAGGTCTTGAATAGCATTCACTGGTTTCAGGAGCAGCATTTTTCATTTGTTGTTACTGCGACCCTCTCATGCATATTTTTCCCAAAGTGCATGTCAAGTGGTTTTGGCGTTTGCTTGTGCAGTTTTTTTTCTTTCACAAGAGTTATGCAGAGATTAGCAAGTATTGTGGGTTTCTTTTAGCATCATATCAAATTTGAAAACAAATGCAAATCTAATCGAGCGTTCTGATGGTATTTAGGAGAGTGGTTTGAACTTAAGAGTTTCAACTGTAAACAGTATAAAACTCTCACATAACTCTCACACACTACAATGAGCGGTTCAAACTATTGTAATATGAAGTCTTCTCCCAAACATCCCATTTATGGTTAAAAATGGAACTGTATACCCAGGGTTGACTTTTTCAAACTGATTAACACCAAAAATGGTTTTCACTTTCAAGAACAGCACATGATTTGTCTCGGCAATATCAGCATTGGCAGTGAAGTGAGCTCTGATTTCATTGTTGAGAAATTAATCAATAAATCACCATTTCATTTTAAACATGGCTACAAAAATAGCTTGTATTGACTAGTAATCTTAACTTTTAGAGACAAACTGGTTTGGATAATATTATCAACATCTATAAGAAACAGCGAGATATCAACAAAGGTCACAAGAGAAAAAATTTGAAAATAGCAGCCTGAATTAGCTGTAGAAATTAATGTCTATACATGACATGCAAAAAAAAAAAAAAAAAAAGAGGAGGAATTTGCTAATTCTACACTGGTATTTCAAAGGGGAAAACCTGACAACGGAAATAAATTGACATATGAAGTGAATGTTACGAAATCAGCAGAAATATACAAGATCCATGCAATGAAGAGCAGTCATTTTCAAGATTTTCCCCAGCTCACTACAGAGTTCACCATGAAAAGACAATGTCAAACGCTGATAACTTAGTCCAAGAACAAAGTTCGAACAGGCGAGAAGGTTGAATGAAGAGACTAGAGTTGCAATGGCTTGAATCACAATTACAGACTTCAGAAAGATGTTGACTTTGAAACAAAATGAGCACCTGATACAAAACAAAAAGAAAAAGATATCATCAACAGTCACTATAAAATCACAGTTGTGTTAGAAAAGGACAAATACAAATATGTAAAGAATGACTTTTAAACGAGTCCTCAATCTCCTTTTGTCCATCCGACAATTAAAATCTCAGCTGAAAAATGCACGGCTTACTTCTTAACAATTATGCCTTAACATATGAAATAACAAAATTAACTCCTACTAAACCGCACATGGTCCTCACATGCATTTTTTCCGCAAAATTTTAACAGTAGATGGACAGAATAGAAGAGCTAATTTGGGACAATTTGATAGATCGGGGAGGACTCATTCTATGACATTTTAAAATCAGGAACCAAACGGGTTTGGCCTATTGGTCGGGTACTAAAAAACTTGATTGTGAAATAACATGCGTAGAAGCAGAGCTCTGATATATGTTGATTGTTTAATCATAACAGGCAGACTGTAGTTGGCGAAATAGAATAGAAAGCGATAGTGCACGGCAAAAGGGATGTTCAAACTTCAAAGCCTCAAACAAAACTTCCCCCCCTCTCCTCCCCCCCCACAACTACTTGCATAGAACTATTTCAATTAAAAAGCAATAACAATGGATTTTGATTCTTTTAGGACAACTTTAGTGCCATAACTAGTACTAGCAGAGATATCCAATAGAAATAGACGTGATGGCTTCAGCTAAGGATAAGAAAGAGAAAGGCTGTGTTTCTTTTTTCCTCAACCACAAATGGCTGGAACTTGAAAGGAAAAATCAAAAAGCTTTGCTCTTTAGTATTGGAATATGAAAATGCCCAACTGCCCATGACCCTAAAACACAACACTAATTTCTATTGATTAGGCACAAACAAGTTGAAGTACCCAATTGGATTTTGTATCACCTTTTAGCATCTGTTTCGCAAAAATAGTTCAAGCCGTTTTTTAAGGTTCTCACCACTTTTATTATAGCATTTTCTTTTATAAAATTTAAACAAATATGTGGTTTAAACCATAAAAACCGTTCAAACCATTGGTTTATATCGCTCTCCTGAACGGACGCTTAGTGCCAACTCCAAATAAGCCACTAATTCTTTTTCACTACATTCATTAACAAAATCACCCCAATTGGACTGTGGTTTCAAATTTAATGCTTTCTTCAATCCATTCTATTTTTGTAAAAAAAATTCTAAATTGGCGTTGAGATCGTCACCAAGGAAACTTCATTTATTCACGTCAATTTGACTCTTCCAAATAATGGCAATTTGGGTCTACGGGTTGGGTTCGGGCCGGGTTGAGCCCTTTTATAAACAGCTAACACGTCAACCCGAACCCGACCCGTGACCCGACAGGTCAAAAAAACCTCAACCCAGACACGACATGATGTGTAGACGGGTTGACACAACCCGACCCGACCCGTGCAACCTGCCAATATACTACTTTATACATGTTCGTGTTGACACGACACACTGACCCGCTAAACCCAATAGACCTGCAACACGATAGACCCAACAATAAGCCTATACAATAAACAATAACCCAACAAAACAAAACTATCACAAAAGTTAACAAAACTTTGTATAAGTTTAACAAAAACAAATATGCTAGAAATTAGAATCATGTCAAGTTGGATATACAACAAATGTTAAACTAATTTGACATATTAAAATTAATTTCAAGTTATATGAGTTATATTAAGGTCACACGAGTTCAATTTGGATTACACGGGTTGATTAATAATTTTCAGGTTAATTTTCAGGTCAATTTTATTTCGACACATTTTTGACGAGTTATTTCGGGTTGACCCGAATCCAACCCGTTTTTTGTGCAGGTCAGACGGGTTCGACCCAATTCCAACCCGAGGCCTATTTTTCCAACCCTAACCTGTATTTTTCGTGTCAGGTGACCTAAATTATCGACTCTATTTTCAAATTAATATGCTATTATTTATCTACGTCAATTTGATCTTTTTTTTTGTTTTAAATAATAAGAATTTAGTAAAAGGTAACATAAAAATAAGATGAAACAGAATATTTCATGAAAATTCTTTTTTGGTGTTTATGTAAGAGTTGAAGATAAAATTACTATTTAATGTGACAATCTGTTTAACGTGACAATAATGTAAGAGTTTTACCATTTTAATGTTATTGGTTGAGGATGCGCTATTAACTAACCAAAACCACCAACAAGCTAGCGTAAAATGAAAAATTTGAAGTCTTGTCAAGCAAAATCAACAAGTCAAAAACAAATTCTAATAAGCAATCAAAGGCCAATGTAAATGTAAAAAAAAACAAAAAAAAACCTCGGAAACATCAAATGATGGTGTAGGTGCCTTGAGGATCATGATCATCAGACATCAAGCGGTCATAAGGCGACTGTCGATCGTCCATCACCAGATCGTCCGTACTCCTAACCACGGCGTGCAAGCACACAACCAAGGCCCCAACCACCACCGAAACGACGACGTTCCACCACACTCCGGTCGTCACCACCGCCACCAGAGTAGCCAACCCCAGCGCCGCGAAAACGACGCCGTCCTCGACAACGAAGCCGGCGAGGGAGAGGGGCTCGTCGCGGGAGAAGAAGAGGAAGAACCAGGCGGCGAGGAGGGGGAGGAAGGCAAGGAGGGAGATCGGGCGGGAGAGGAGGAGGCCGAGGAAGAGGGAGAGGAGGAGGAGGAGGGAGTAGTTGAAACGGAAATGGGCCAGGTTATGGAAGAGACGGGTGGTGGCGTCGGAGACGGAGGGAGGGAGGTTTAGGGCTGTGGGGTCCACGACCTCGGACCATGGGCGGCGCATGGAGATCGCCGATTGGCCGGATTCCTTCAGCCTCGTGGCGAACCCGGAGGTGGTGTCGCCGGCGGACATGGGAGGGGCAGTTCGGGAATTTTTGGTTAACTCTTTTGCTTTGAACGGAGAAGAGGGACCTTTTTCAGTTTTGGGAGTTTGTTGTGATTGTAATAATGGAGACCGATGTGTTTGGAGACTGGACTATGGTCTTAAGCAGCGAAAAGTCAAGTTTGGTTTAGTTTAGTTTTTTTTTTTTTTTGGGTTGGGAGAGAAAACGACAAATATAAAATTAAACGACAATAATATGAAACAGAACAACAAGTGAAAACTAGTTCATTTGGGATAAGTTTTCAACTGTTTTAGTAAAGTTCTCACATATTATATATAAAAAAAAATTTACTACAATATAAAGCTCTTATATACTATTGCATTTAAGTTCAATTGTTAAGTAAAACACAAGAGAAAGGAGAATGGATCAAAGACCGATAATGTTTTGAGCAATTAAAAAAAAAACAAAATATCATCTTTATGGATGATAATGACCTAAAAATGATAATTTCTGGAAAAAAACAATGATTTGAAAGAAGAAATTTAGCAAGTAAAACCACAACGCATTCAAAGACCATGAGTGTGCTTGGAAACGTGGTTGAAACTATAAAATAGAACCAAAACAATATAATATGTGAAAGTTTTAGATTATAGTATACTTTTATATTAGACTGTAACGTATAAAAAGTTTACATTATAGCATTTGAAACTAATAAGTTGAAACATTGCCAGACACACTCCACAGTTATGAAATGAAATTATCCATGAGAGAAAACACAATGGTGGCACAAACGACAATCGATGCAAAACAACTACATTTCAAGCACGACAAGTAATTATAAAAAACGGCAATGATTTGAAAACAGACGGGCACTTTTTATTTTTATTTTTATTTTTATTTTTTCCAAATTTTTTTATTTATTTTCTTTCCCACGACTCGAATGGTTTACTTTGTTTCTATAAATTTGAGATGCACAACACATTTTCTAAATTTTAGAGATGTAACAGAGCTTCCACAAGAAAAATTAAAAAAAAAAAATTTTTTTTAAGGCGAATAACATTGGGTAATCAAAGCAAAAGGTTAATGACATGAAAGGATGACTGTAGAAAGATGACGATACATACAAAGACGGCAATCTTTTAAAAGATGACAATTATTTATGTAAAACGACAGTGACTTGTAAATGACAATGATAGCAAGGAAAAAAAAAAAAAAGTATTATAACTTAGAGCTTAGAGGAGGGAGATTTAACTTTATACCTTATTATTGAAGGTAGGTGTACTGGGTCAAGTACGTAAAAATGCAAAATGACTTCAAAGAATGACTGTGACATGGAAAAAAAAATGATCACAAATATGACAATTTATAAAAAGCAAGAACAATTATTTAAAGACGATTGTAGAATTATAGATCTACGGTCATAAATAAATGAAGTTAACATGTTGTTATTAATTAGATAAGATAAAATTGGGCTAATGATTATCATTGTTAGGTCTTAAACAGACTTTTAAACATGCAAAATATCATAATAGCATTAAATTATGAGTAATCACAAGCATAAACATGGAAATGAAATACTGAGCAATAAAAATAAACACCAAACCAAGAATTTATAGTAGTTTATTCAAATCTAAGCTACATTCAACATTGGGGTGTCCCTTCACTATTTGGTGAAACCAATACAAATTACAAATAGCTCTCTGAAAAAGATGAAAAAGTGCAAGAATTTCTGTGTGTGTGAATAATAAGTGTGTAACCTCCTTGAAAGGAGTTTTTGGGCCTATTTTTAGAGACGAGATTGAAGATATTCAGTTTTCGTGCTAAGTTAGTAGGTCTTGGGTGGTTGAGATGTACTATGACACATGTCACATTTTAGTTGGCTCCACGGCTTAGCTTGTCTTAGTTCACATAATGATCGAATTTATGGATTATAACTTCCTAATAGAGGTTACCTGTCTTAATTTGATTAATCCTCCAAGAGGTGTCGAGCACTAGGACTATAACGAGTCGAGTGATCAAAACATTGTAAGCCCTCCTTGCTGCTCTTGCCCTTGTCGACTGGACTAGCTCTACGTATTTGATAACCGACCATACAAATTAGGCTCGTTTGGCTAGATTTATCCTTTGGGCCATCATAGATATGCTCAGCTTAAAGATTGAGCCTTTGATTTGGTCTTTTGCCAAATTAGACTCCAACAAGGATAACAATTTAAGTAAAATAATATGTGTTGATGCTTACTAGTGGGTGGTCGTTGATCAACACCATGTGCGGCTGCACATGGTGCTTGAATGGTCCTTTCTTGTTCATCTCGGCCTGCTTGGGTGAACCTGTGACAAGAAAATGAACGCTTTGGAGGTAAACAAAGGACACTAGGGTGGTGAAAATCAAGGACTCTCCAACACTCAAGGCAGATTATGCTTGGTAGAGTGTAGGAGCTAGGTAGTTCGGAAGAAGCATGTTGGCCTTGAGCTGCAGTAAATGTACTCTATTTATAGGCTACCACTTGAACCGGGTGTTAGGTGAGTTTGATCCACGATCCATGTGTCACATCAAGGTCTGTTAAAGGGCAGGAAATATGTTTCATGGCCTCCGCCGGTGGATTGGCCTCCATTTAGCGGCAGGATTAAGGCTGTATGTCGATCTTTTGTGGCAAGTGGCTACTTGGTTACAGGCTCTGACAATTTGACCTGAGCACGTGTCATTCTCGGAGAGGTGAAGGCTTGCGTTGCAGCCAGCAGGGGCCTTGTAGAGCACCTCGTGTAACGCCCCTATATGGGGGTTAATAGTTTTTAATGAATTGAAATAAAAATCAGAAATAAAAGTAAAACCTTAAAAATAAAGTTGCCCGGGGCTTAAATGAAAACTCTCAAATCAAAAATAAAAATATAAACGACAATTAAACCACAGTTTAATGTAGCATCTTAAATTTAATAATATAAATTATCATCATCATCATTTCAACCCTCAACGTATTTTAATACAATCACAGAAAGTAACAATTGATGCTTACATTATCATGAAGAGCATTCTTAGCAATTGAAGCATTCCCAACGTAATATAGCTACATTGCTTCCTTAACTATTTTTCTTGTAGCCACCTCACACTTAGTGAGTCATGAAAAGATGAAAATATAAGGGAATGAGCGACAATATGCTCAGTAGGGAAAACCATTACTCACCTTTAGGTTTTTATTATTACCACATTAAAACCTGCATGGTTAGTTAATACTCATCATTATCCAGATTATGAGATTTATTAAAATCATATTCCGTGGATACCATAGTTAATTATTACCGAGTTTCATACATATACATATATACAAATATTACAGTTCATCATTATTCCTAGGTATCCATGTTCAATAGAGTATCACTCAACTCATCGAAACCTAAATGGGTGCACTTGATCACACTCTAAACATTCCAAGGGTGTTCTGGTGAGGGGACATCAAGCCCCGAGTTCTCACTAAGTCGATTCCTATACAGTGTGTTCTGGGACTTTCAACCCAAGGAAGCGTCATCACCTTCTCCTATTTTACCTTTTAGGGTATTCATGCCCAAGGACGTAACCACCGCCCTCTTCACGTCTCACCATTTCTCTATATTCAATCATTATTAATAGAGTCAGTTTTCCTAACCGTGCTTCTCAATTTATAACATGTGTCAATTCATTATGTTCCTCGCCGTACAATACAAGATGAATCCATGTCATAGTTTCATATGTGATACTCATATAATAGCAGTTCAACATAGATATATATATATATATATATATATATATATATCTTGCGGTAAAACAATCAATTTTAATTCCATAAAAACCTCACAAAAGAAAAGTAATAGAATCCCTACCTTTCAAGCTTATCAACAATCTTTTAATCCTAGAATCAATTAACTTAGCTCCATACTCCCTTGATCCTAAGGCGTGCATAAGGACAATTAAAACTAAAGCACAACATACAACTACATTCATAAATAAATCATGTGTAAATCTATCTTACTAGTATGTCATTAAAGCTTTTATGCAAATCTCTTTTGAATACCACAGTAAACAATTTTTGTCTTAACACAATATAAAACTAAACAAGTAATCTATATGTTTTAGTCCCTAATAAGATTCATCAATCACTTAGGATAATATTGGAAAGGTTGCAAGACATTAAGGAATTAGGTGGTTAGCAAAGATAGGTTCTTGGTTCAGGTTAGCAGCTGGTATACCATGACAAACTGGCAGGTTTACTAGTTTTTAATCTAAAAATTGAAAAATTAATAGAAAATAAAATACAACTCTGATTTAGGCTTATGATGGCTCGTTAGAAATTTTAGGATGTCTACTTTTTAAATATGCAAAAAAATTTATAAAATTTATTTTAATTTAATCCTAGAATTTTAAGAAATAGCCACTGCCCATAGAGGTATTACAAAGTTTATGAAATGTCAAATTCTTCTTTAACCCAAAACATATTATCCTTGTTCAAAATCTTAAAACCATTCCAAAATATGCAGCTTGCATTATATAATCACAATAAACATATTTTCATGAGTTTTATACCAAAATTATTATCAAACCATATCTCTAGCATTTCTTACAAATAAGGGTGAAAACATGCTTATATCAAACTTTCTCATTCAAAACCATGAAATCTAATTTGTGCAGCAAAATAAATGAGCAAATTCAAAGTAAAGATAGTAGATAAAACTAGATTAATTTTCTAAAATCTTACCTTAAAATCTCATTGAAAACTTTAAGTCATCAATTCAAGGGATTAAAGCTCAAATTCAACTTTAGCATGGAGACTTTTGAACGACATGGAGTTGGGTTTCTCAAGCTTAGAGAGCAAAAGAAAGAAAAAGAAGAGAATGAAGGAGGAAGGGAAAGATAAGTGTTGCACGGAGAAAAGAAAATAAATGTATGGTTTTCTTTGTTGGAGGGCCCGATTGAAGGAAAATAATGAGAAGTGGGAGACAAGTAGGTGAAGCATTAAGTGCATTATGTCTCTTTCAGAGACTTTAGTTCATATAATACCAAATGGTATTTTAGTAATTAATTTGATGTTCTAAGAGCATTTCGGTAAATTTACTAAATACATATAGAAAAATTTTAGAAAATTTTAAAATAGGTATAAATAAATAGGATGAAATAGATTTTAGATGAAATAAATTTTAGTTAGCACACTAATAATTAATTTAATTACTATATTACTTGTTAAGAAAATAATGGGTGTCACACCTCGGGAGGAAGGGCTAAGGTCAAGAGGTTAAAGATTGCCTTCCTGATGACTTCTGCTGAGTACTGTAGCTGATTTGCTAAGGAGGTTAAAGATTTTATGAAAATCGTCGTGTATTCTATGCCTTACACGATGTTTTTTATAAAAACCATCGTGTAAACTTAGCATTTCACGACAGTTTTTGGTAAAAACTATCGTGGTAGTCTCGTCCCAAGATCCTATAACCCCGCCAAAATAAGGATTCCACAACGGTAAAAAACTATCGTGAAAAGTTTTGTTGGTACTACGACGGACGATTACATGATGGTTTTTTAACCGTGAAAACATACCACACCGTCGTGTAATCTACAATTTCTACTAGTGAAACCAAATATGAGAAAACATCACAACTGAATAAGAGTTTCATTAAGACTATAAATTGTACCTACAAACAAATTTACATTGTGGAACCAAGTCCCATCTGAACTACATGATCCTTCAATGACTTTGGTAGCATTCCTTTTGTCAAAGGATCTGCGATCATCAATTCAGTGCTTAATGCTCTATGACCACTTTATTTTTTTTAATGCGTTCCCTTATGGCTAAGGACTTAATGTTGATATGTTTACTTTGACTGCCATTCTTATTATTCTTAGCTATAAAGACAGCAGCTAAATTGTTACAATATATTCTTAATGGCCTAGACACAGAATCTACAATTCTAAGGCCTGACATAAAACTCTTCAATCATACACCATGCGAAGTAGCCTCAAAACAAGAAACAAACTCTGCCTCCATTGTGGAAGTAGCAACCAACGTTTTCTTTTCACTTCTCCAAGATACTACTCCTCCAGCTAGCATGAAAATATAACTAGAAGTTGATTTTCTCGAATCAACACAGCCAGCAAAGTCTGAATCGAAGTAGCCAATCACTTCTAGATTGTCAGTTTGCCTATACATAAGCATGTAGTCCTTTGTGCCTTGCAGGGACCTCATCACCTTCTTTGCAGGCCTCTAGTGGTCAATGCCTGGATTACTCTAGTATCTGCCTAACATTCCCACAGTAAATACAATGTCAGTTCTTGTGCAGACTTGAGCATACATAAGGCTTCCAACAACTGAAGCATAAGGAATATTGCTCATTTGGTTTTTCTCGAAATCATTCCTTAGGCATTGGTTCAGATTGAACTTATCACCCTTCATAATGGGTGCTACACTTGTTGAACAATCTTTCATCCAAAATCTGTCTAAGACTTTATTGATATAGGTTTCTTGCGATAGTCCCAAAATTCATCGAGATCTATCCCTATAGATCTTAATGCCAATGACTCCTTCATATCGAAGTTCTTAGAAAGGAATTGTTTCACCTCATATAGAGACCCCTTATCATTGGTAGCAAGAAGGATATCATCCACATATAAAACAAGGAAATAAATCTTGCTTCCACTGACCTTCTGGTATATACATTGGTCTATGATGTTCTCTTCAAAACTAAATAAAGTGATAGCATCATGGAATTTCAAATACCATTGACGGGAGGCCTATTTCAAATCATATATGAATTTCTTGAGTTTGCATACCAATTGTTCACCATCACTAGAGGAGAATCCTTCAAGTTGTTTCATGTAAACCTCTTCCTCTAGATCACCATTGAGGAATGCCGTTTTCACATCCATTTGATGTAACTCAAAATCAAAATGAGCCACTAATACCATAATCACACGAAGGGAGTCCTTTTTGAATACAGGAGAAAAAGTCTTAGTGTAATCTATAGCCTCCCTTTGAATGAATCCTTTAGCAATGAGTCTTACCTTATATCTTTCAATGTTGCCTAATGAGTCTTTCTTTGTCTTGAAGACCTATTTGCATCCAATGACTTTTACACCATCAAACAACTTAACAAGATCCCAGACTCCATTAGATGAAATAGAGTTCATCTCATCTTTCATGGCATCATACCACAAGTTAGATTCCTTACAACTTATGGCTTGTGAAAATGTTTTTGGATCATTTTTGGCTCCAATGTTGTAGTCAGACTCTTGTAGATACACAATATAGTCATTAGGAATAGCTAATCGCCTTACTCTAGTAGATCTCCTTAATGCTGGTTCAATATTCTCTTGAGGAACATGTTGATCAACTGGCTGTTCAATAGGTTCTTGTATCTGTTGTTCAGCTAGATTTACTGCTTCTTGATCAACAGTCTGTAGAACTTGAATGACTGGCTGTTGTTCAACACATGTTTGAACTGTAGGCATGTTGCGTATAACAATCACTCTATCACATGAAGTGGAAGGCTGAGCATCTGTATGATCTTTATCTGGAATGATGTTGCAGGATCGATCACTCCCACTAATCAAGTCATTCTCAAGAAATTTTGCATTCCTTGATTCCATAAACTTAGTAGTATGTGATGGACAATAAAATCTATATCTCTTAGACCATTCAGCATAACCAACGAAATACCCACTTATGGTCCTTGGGTCTAGGTTCTTTTCTTGGATTATAGACTCTCACTTCAGACGGGCATCCCTAGATGAGTATATGTCGAAAACTCAGTTTCCAACCTTTCTATAACTCGAATGGTGTCTTTGAGACAACCTTGGTTAGAACTCGATTTAATATATACGCAGCCGTTTTGAGAGCTTCAGTCCACAAAGACTTAGACAGCTTGGAGCTGCTAAGCATACTCCACACCATATCTAACAATGTTCGGTTTCTTCTTTCTGCCACACCATTCTGATTAGGAGAACCAGGCATAATGTACTGGGCAACTCTCATATGTTCTTGAAGAAACTTCGCAAATGGTCTAGGCATTTGTCCATCTTTGGTGTATCTACCATAATATTCACCACCTCTATTAGTTCTCCCTATCTTTATTTGCTTACCACATTGTTTCTCTACTTCTGCCTTAAACACCTTAAAGGCATCTATAGCTTCATTCTTATTATGAAGTAAGTAGAGATACATATATCGTGAGTAATCATCAATAAAAGTAATGAAATACTTTTGACCATACGCGTCTATGTCTGGACTACAAATATCTGTATGTATGATCTCTAATATGTCTGAACTCCTTTTGGCACCTTTCTTTGACATATTGGTCTGCTTTCCCTTAATGCAGTCCACATAAGTGTCAAAGTCAGTAAAATCTAGAGTACTAAGGACCCCATCATCACTAATCTCTTTATTCTCTCAATAGAGATATGACCCAACCTACGGTGCCACAACATAGATGATTCTTCATTCATAACACATCTTTTAATGCCAGCATTATCAAGAACATGCATAGAACTATAAGAAGCTTTATCTTGTAAATTAATTTTGAAAAGACCATTTGACAACGTACCATTTCTAATAAGTTTAGATCTATAAAACAGACTAAATATAGTGTCTGAAAAATTAAAGGAAAAACCCAACGGTACAAGCCTTGAAACAGAAATTAAATTCCTAGAAAAACTAGAAATATAAAATGTCTTTTCCAACTCTAAAACAAAACCACTACTTAAAACTAATTTGCATGTTCCGACTGCTTCTACATGTGAGCACATCTTGTTGCCTGAATAGATGCACTGCTCATTTCCCACTAGCTTCTTTAGGTTTTGCAACCCCTGTAAGGAATTAATGACATGGATTGTAGAACCAGAATCAATCCACCATGTGTTATGCTCAACATCAACCATAATAAATTCATAACAAATAAGTGAGAATTGAGTACTTTTTTTATCAAGCCATTTCTGATATTTAGGACAATCCTTCTTTATGTGCCCCTTCTTTTTGTAGATGAAGCACCTAGATTCCTTCTTGATATCAGCTTGTGCAGGCAGTTTGCCTTTTCCCTTATTTTTGGCTTGCCCCTTATTCTTCCTTTGACTTGCCAGATGCACACTCTCTCCCGCTTCCATAACAAGCCTTCCTTCTTCTTGAATACACATGGTCATCAATTCATTGATGGACCACTTATCCTTATGTGTGTTGTAGGATATTTTGAAAGGTCTATATTGTTGTGGAAGAATGTTAAGGATGTAGTGTACAAGGAAGGTTTCAGACATCTCAACCTCAAGAGTCTTCAACTGAGCCGCTATATCCCTCATTTGCATGATGTGCTCACGTACACCATGAATTCCAGTAAGCTTCATGGATGAAAACTTCATTATTACGGTGCTTGCCAAAGCTTTATCTGATGTAGCAAACTGCTTATCAATTGCCTTCATCAAAGCTCGCACATTATCATATTGCTCCAATGAACCACGTATACCAGCCGAGATCTTGGTCTTTATAAACATTACGCAGAGGCGATTAGATCGCTCCCATTTTTCATAACGATTAACATTATTCGGTTGGCTGGTCTCCGTAATAGCAGGTGGTTCATCCTTGCGGATAGCAAAGTTAATGTCCATTACGCCTAAATGAAGGAGAATTCTCTCCTTCCATACCTTATAGTTATCACCCTTAAGTTCAAGAATGTCACATTGAAAATCAAAGTAGTTCACAGTTTGCAAAGCTGCATAATAAAACATACATGCTTATGTTACTAAATTGAGGCTACAATACTTTATGACATGTTTACCAATGTCAATCACGCATTAAAATATGAATCAAATGACATAAAAATTGCCTGTGGGTTAAATTTTTAATTCAAACAGACTCATATATCCTTATGATGATATTATCAAATTATTTTCCCTTTTCTTAATTCCTGTGGGTAAATTAAGAAAGATAATTTGATACATCATCCTAACTAATCATATTAATTATAATAAAAATTCATGTGGGATAAAATTTATCATATTATATATGATTAATCACAATTTAATGTCATTTTACTATGTGTGATTCAAACATATAATTTTGTATAATCAAAGATGCTGTGGCTACTCTTTAATTATTCAAAATTATATATATCACTAGACATTTATTCTTAAATTTTTGCTCAAAAATAAATTGCATTTACTTAAAGCAATAAATAATTATGAACAAAGAACCCATAATTTATGTACCAACACTCATTATGCATAGATTAAAATTATACATTCAAAAATATAATTTCAGCACATTATGAATGTTGCACAAAATTTAAATGTACTAAATTATTTAACTTAATATTGCATGCATAATTTTAAATCATAAATTATACATAATGAACATTAATGCACATAAATTTATAAAATTATATCCACACTAAAACTATATAATATTCATAACAAATACCAAAAATTATGAATATTCAAAATTATGAATTTTTCATAATTTATTCCATAATATGAAAAATTTCATAAAAATACCAAAATTGTGAATATTATGGAATCTCATAAAATTATAAAATCTGAAAAATTTTATGAAATTTTCCTCAAAATATTACTTTATGAAATCTAATTTTTTTTAATTCTCAGGTTTTTTTTTTTTTTTTGCACATTGAAAATGACATGTCGTTTTCGGTCTCAATACAGAAAACGACATGTCATTTTTGGTGGCATAAACGCCCCCTAGCCGTAAACAACATGTCGTTTTGGCTTAACCCAGGCCAAACGACATGTCGTTTTTGTCGTCTTTAACCTCTGAACTGGGTCTTCTTGACCTAGTTGACCTTGTTTGCGACCTGGTTTTAGACCCGGCTCGAATTCAACCATTCGGACACAGTTTTTGATGTTTCAAATAGTAGAATTCTTAGAAATCAAGTGTCTTAATGATTTCTAATCTTAGTTTAGATTAAAAATGGTTAAATTCAAAAACCTAGAAATAAAAAAAAAAAAAAAAATTTCAACCGTGACTTTACAACACAGTATATATATTTTTTATAGATTTCTCATGCAAAGTAGAGATCAAATTCGGCTCTGATGCCAAATGTAAGCTAAAATTCAATCCTAATATGCTAAAAGCTTTATGCATATAAGGAACAAAACGGAAGCATGAAAAATTTTATACCTCCGGCCATTGCTATCCACTGTGTAGTTGGGTTGTTGTTGTAGAATGTTGCACCACTATTTTGGATACTTCTATCACACTAACGCTCAATACGATGGTGTATATAATCTGAGTATTTGTGATAGGGACTCAATCTTTAGTTCAACACACATGAACATGAAAAACAAACTTTTTTCTCTGCTCTACACAAATCCCCCATCAAGGACTTATATAGCATCCAAAAAAAAAAAAGAGTTACCAAGTAAACTTAATTTTGGTTTAATGAAAATGAATAAAGGTCATTTATGAAAATCGTTACAACAATTAAATTGGTTTCAATTTTGAAACCGTTGCAATATTTGCAATATGAACAATTACAAGTGTATCCATGGCCAGCCACAACCACGGTCGACCCTTTACCGAGCACAAACCACCCGCCCTCGTTCTTGTAGGAAAGCAGCTTTTGGATCTCTTGAGAAACTCGGTCCACCTCTTTGTGTGCCTTGGTGAAGAAGAGCCCTTCAATGGTGGTCCAGAACCGGCCTAGAATGCCGTGATCATCGTCATCATCGCTGTCGTCATATTCTCTTTTGTTGGTTTTTCCCACGCGGAATAGCTCTAAGGAGAGACCTGCTTCCTTGAAGATGGGGTCATTTGCGAGTGATCTCACCTTCTTTGTGAACTGTTGACACCATTCCTTGTCTTTGCCTCCGTAGAAGAAAATGTACTTCTTTTTCTCTATATGTTATATTAATCAAATAAGGATTATTAGAAACCAACTTTAGAAATAAATTAAATTCTAAATTGAAACTTCACAAAACAAGCAATGCCATGTAATACGATTAACTCTTATATGGTGAATGTAGTGCTTACAAAAGGAACAACGTTATTGTATACTCAAAAACTTCAAGTGGTCAAGGAAGAGTTCTAAAACTATTTTCAAAACCGCAAAAAACACTTTAAGCATATTTACATAACAAGAGTAGAAAACATGATCTTTCAACTCAACATAGTGCTACGACCAACGGGTTGGTCCAGTGGTGCTAAATATTACTTTTCTTTTACTACTACTCCCAGGATGCGGTCAAGATTTTATACTCCACAATCTCATTTTAAGACCTTTTTCGATCAACGTATTGTGCGATGTTAGGTATGTGATGGCATAAGTGAAAATTGAATCATCCCCTAAACAGAATTGGGCCGGGTTTTTTTATTATGTGGACCCCGAGTTTTCTAAAACAATGAAAAGGATATAGGCGAAATGGCATCTGTAACTCAACACAGAGCTATTGAAGGATGGACTTAAACGTACCCATGTTTGAATAACTGGGTCGGTGTCGTGCACAATTGGGTCGATGCAGTTGAGCCGCTTAGACACAGATTCTTCCGCAGATTCATCAAAAGGAAAGGCTTTCATTCCCCAAAGTCGGATCAAGTAAAGTGCATTGGGGTTCACAACCTTGTCATGCGTGATAATTTGTACATTGCTTTTTCTTGTGTCTAGCACCTCCACAGAAGAAACAGGCAAATTCATCATCTTCTCCTTTCTGTTGTTTCTTCTGTGGTGCTGCACCTGCAGCTTTCTTACCCTTCTTCCTTTTCTTATTCTTATCCTTAGAGGTTGTAGCCAAATGAGCACTTTCTGCCTTCTCTTGCTTCAGCCTCTCTTCTTTTTGCACAGAATATGAGATGAGCTCATTAAGGAACCATTTGTCCTTTTCACAGTTGTAGCTCACCTTAAATTGACTGAACTGTGCAGGAAGAGATATCAAAACTAAATGCACGAGCAAGTCCTCTAATAGCTCTAACTTGAGCGCCTTTACTTTTGAAGCAAGATGAGACATCTCCATGATGTACTCCTTTATGTTTCCTTTTCCTTTGTACCTTATTGAAATAAGGTTTGCCAAAAGCATACTTGTTTTAGCCTTTTCATTTTTGGCAAACCTTTTCTGTATTTCCTCAAGGAAACCTTTGGCTGTAGTAACCTTTTCAGACATAGTGCCCCCTAAAAGTTTTCGAAATAGCAGGTTTCATGATCATAAGTGTAACGCCCCTTAGCTCGGACGTCACAGATATCGTTACATTTATACATTCATACTTATTAAACCTTAAACATAAATGTAATTACATACCTGATGTTTTCAAATATAAATGTAGTTAAACATACCTGACCAGGATCCATTCATACGTCTAATTTTTTTTTTATATAACTTTTCATTTTTTTTAAATAACATTGTTTAACTTATTCCATATCATAATTTATTCAATTATACTTAAAATTAATCAAGAACTTATTTAATAATATAGGTATATCAAGTTGTAAAATCAGGATTTATCAAACATCACATCAAATCACCTTAACCAACACATCATATATAAGTCTCTTACTCCCACAGTTCGGCAGGCCGAACTTGGGACTTCGGCAGGCCGAACATGATCGGCAGGCCGGAGGTCCCTCAACCGGTAGGCCGGCAGAGGCTTTGCAATTCAAACCAAAAACTTATCCATGTTCGGCAGGCCGAAAACATGATCGGCAGGCCAAACTTTCAGACTTCGACAGGCCGAGCAAGGATGTTCGGCAGGCCGACCGAGCCAAAATCTTTGAGAAAACTTATTTTAAATCAAACAAACTTTTCATAAAAATTGCGAAAGTCCAAAATTCTTTAAAAAAAAATGATAGAGTTTAAAAGATAAAACCATAATTCATGTATCCTTGAAAAAAATTAACATAAAATGTGTTCAAAATATAAACTTGATTTATAACATAAAACATTCCTTCTTGGCGTTCTTCAAGATACAATTCATCGTGCTTTGCACTCACACGCCTTCCCATGACCTCCACCTATTCCATGATTTTCTTACTCTTATCTGCAACATGACATAAAACATGATTAAGCTAATGCTTAGTAAGTACATATAATTCTCACAAAATTAAAACATTTCATAAACATCATCATCATCATTGTCATCATATCATAAAAGTGCCTTAAGCACAATTTCATAGAACATATCTTTCATAGTGTTCATCATTTAAAAACTTATTCTATTTTATCTTAAGGGCCCAAGTGTTGCACCATAAACATCATCATAGGCACGCCGTCATGAGAGGAGAAGGGTAGCTAATCCAAAACCAAACATGACATCATAACATTTCATTTCATAACATGGGTGTGCAACACTTATTAGGTGATACATATATACATAATTTCACACTTTGAAACATGCCAAAATCATCATGCATAACTTAAAATCATGAAAATCTTTCATAGAAATTCTTAAGGAAAATATCCATAAAATCATCATAAATATCATTATGAACATAACATCAATTCTTGTAATAACGTTTTCATGTTGCAGGTGAGAATGTACTTACCTTAAAGCTAGCTTACCAAACCTTAACATGATTTGGTGACGACGTCGCGGTCTCGTAGTGCTCATTCCTTGAGTGTTCATGCCATTTATCCATTTAAAGATGCAATGAAAATTAATACGTATCATAAAACATCCATGCATATAACATTCATTCATACATACATTTATCTCATAATCCATAACCATCATTGTGAAAACATGAAATTATCATCACATATATTTTCATCTCATTCATTACAAACATAAAAATCTTTTGAAAACGTTTTCTAATAATTTAAAATACACCCAAACATCTTATTTCCATGCATAAAATTATTTCATTATCATAAAATCATTTAAACACATAAAATGTTTTATTAAACGAAAAAATCCAAAAACATCATTATCAAAACAGCTTTCTTATTATAATCTCATAAAAATTTCATAACATAAAATACATTCATCTTACATTATACATGCATATTCTTAACAACTTTCATGAAAAACATCATTCATTTACCTCTAGAATAATCATTATATTTTTTACACATCAAGGTCAAACAGTAATATTTACTGTGAAGAGTAGAAGATAGAAAATTCATATTTTTCATAAAAACACCGAAACGACATGAAACGCGAAGAAACATCAGATATTGCATTCATGAACATCATAATACAAAAAAAAAAAAAAACACAAAGCAAAAATACGATATCTACAGAAAGATATTGTAAACGATTAGAGGAGAAGAATTTCTTTTCAAAAATATAAAGAAACGAGTTCTTACCTTAAAAGATTTTCTTCTCAAAACCCTTGAATTCAACCAATGAAATTTCAAATTTTTTTTCAATATTCTCAGAAAATTTTTGTGTGAGAGAGAGAGAGAAAGAACTCGTGGAGAAGAGAAGAGGAAGATAGAGAAAATCAGAAAATGTCTTAGGACAGAGAGAGAGAGTAAAAATATTCTGAGGAGAAGAACGTTAAAATTTTTTTTTTAACGTAATAAGAATAATGAAGATTCATTACTCTTCATTAAGTCAGGATTTTCTGACTGTTTAGAGGGCAAATGGCGTGGAAGAAGGTGAGAAAAGAGGGAAAGTTAAACAATCACTTATAACTTTTCATGTTTTGCCCTTCTTAGAATAGGAAACCATTTAAAATCAAAAAAATCAATGCGAAGTCAAACTCTTTAATTTCCTTAACTGATAAAACATTCTATTATTGTGCCAATTAATCACATTAAATCATCCATTTAACGTAATTAACTCAGCTATAATTTTGGAGAGATTTCTGCTGACTGCTCGTCAGCCGTGTTCGACCTGTCGATTTTTTCCTTCAGCCTGCCGGTTCCACCAAGTTTGGCCTGCCGATGGGTTTCTTCGGCCTGTCGATCTCGGGCAGTCATTTTGGCTTGCCGATCTTAAAAGTTCGGCCTGCCGAACTGTCCATAAATGCCATACATTAAAACATTCATACATCATTGCATCATGTTTAATCATACATTAAAATAATCATGAACACTTGAGCACAACGATTCCATGCGGTCGTCACCTGTCATAAAACTTGACATAAAAGTTAGTAACATTAACATCATATATCATTACGTATATCATAAGTTATTAATAAGATATTATTAATGTCGTTACTAACTTAACGTAATTCATTACATAAAAATAGGCGGGTGTTACAATTCTCCCCACCTTATAAAAGTTTCATCCTCGAAACTTAAAATAAATGCGGATACATAGCTTTCATGTCATCTTCATGTTCCCATGTGGCTTCTTCGACTTGCTGATTTCGCCATAACACCTTGACTAATGGAATTTATTTATTCCTCAAGGTCTTGGTTTTCCGATCGAGTATCTTTATTGGCTTTTCTTCATAACTTAAGTCTTCACGTATCTCGATCACTTGTGGCTCAATCACATGCGTAGGGTCCGGAACATACTTTTTGAGCATGGAGACATGAAATACATCGTGCATTGTGAACATTTTAGATGGTAACTTCAACTGATAAGCTACTTTGCTTATTCGTTTCACAATTTCATAAGGACCTATAAATCTTGGACTTAGCTTGCCTTTCCTCCCAAATCTCATAACTCCTTTCATTGGTGCAACTTTCAAAAACACATATTCGTCCACGGCGAACTCTAAGGGTCTTCTTCTCTTGTCAGCATAATTCTTTGACGGCTTTGTGGGGTCTCTATTCTTCTTCTTATCAACTTTATCATTCCAGAAGTTTCATTCACGAAATCGGTTCTTTCAACATCTACGCTTTCCATCAACTTCTTTTCACCAGCTTCGTGCCAACATATAGGTGACCTGTATTTTTGCCCATACAGTGCTTCATATGGTGCCATCCCAATTGTCGCCTGAAAGCTGTTGTTGTAAGCAAACTCTGCTAATGGCAACATTTTACACCAGCTGGTCTTAAAATCGAGAGAACATGCCAGTAGCATATCTTCTAGAATCATGTTCGTCCTCTCAGTTTGGCCGTCAGTCTGAGGATGAAAGGCTGTACTGAAATGAAGCCTGGTTCCCATTGCAGTCTGTACACTCTTCCAAAACTTAGATGTGAACCTGCCATCACGATCTGAGATGATTGACTTGGGAATCCCATGAAGTCGTACAATCTCCTTAACATAGAGTTCCGCTAACCGTTCCATAGAGTAAGTGATCTTGATAGGAATGAATTGCGCCGTCTTCGTCAGCCGATCCACAACTACCCAAATTGCATCACAGCCATTCATAGATCTGGGCAAACCGGTAATGAAATCCATTGCTATATCTTCCCATTTCCATTCCGGTATTTGGATAGGCTGCAGTTCACCACCAGGTCTCTGGTGTTCAGCCTTTACTTGCTGACATGTCATACATTTCTTCACATACTTTGCAACATCATGTTTCATTCCAAACCACCAGAAGTTACCTTTTAGATCATTATACATCTTTGTTGCACCTAGATGAATAGAGTAAAGAGTGTCATGAATTTCTGCCAAGATCTTTTCCCTTAAATTATCAACATTGGGAACACATAAACGGTCATTGAGGTACAGAGTTCTGTTATCCGCAATACGAAACTCTTGACATTTTCCTTCTTTCATTTCTTGCTTGATCCTTACAAGGCTTACGTCGTCATCTTGCTTACTCCGAATTTCATCATACATCGTCGAAGCAAGAGAGAGTGCTGATAGCTGGCCTGCTATAAGTTCTAAATCGAAGTCTAGAATTTCCTTCCTTAAAGGTGGAGACATTGCTTGCATAGACATCAACGTGGCAACTGACTTCCTACTTAAAGCATCAGCCACTCGTTTAGCTTTACCAGGATGATAAAGGATTTCACAATCGTAATCCTTCACCAACTCTAGCCATCTTCGTTGTCTCATGTTTAGGTCTCTTTGCGTGAAGAAGTACTTCAGACTTTGATGATCAGTGAAGATCTTGCATTGGACCCCATATAAATAGTGTCTCCATATCTTCAACGCAAAAACAACTGCTGCTAACTCGAGGTCATGAGTAGGATAGTTCTTTTCGTAGTCCTTCAGTTGTCTTGAAGCATAAGCAATCACCTTTTCATTTTGCATTAATACAGCTCCTAGCCCATCTTGGAAGCATCACTATAGATTATGAACCCATCATTTCCCTTAGGAATTGCTAACACTGGAGCTGTCGTTAATCTTTTCTTCAGTTCTTGAAAACTTTTTTCACATGCATCCATCCATTCATACTTCTTTCCCTTGCGAGTCAAGTTCGTAAGTGGAGCTGCTATCTTGGAGAAATCTTCTATGAATCTCCGATAGTAACCTGCTAGACCCAAGAAGCTCTTTATTTCACTTGCACTCATCGGTTGCTTCCAGTTAAGAACAGCTTCTACTTTAGCAGGATCAATCATAATCCCATCCTTTGAAATAACATGCCCCAAGAATGACACTTTATCCAGCCAAAACTCGCATTTGGAGAACTTTGCATATAACTGGTGTCTTCTTAAAGTCTCCAGTACAATCCTTAAATGCTCCTCATGTTCCTCGTGATTCTTAGCATAGATAAGAATATCATCGATAAATACAACAACAAATTTATCGAGGAAATCCTTGAATACCCTGTTCATCAAATCCATAAAGGCAGCAGGTGCATTCGTCAGACCGAAAGGCATAACCACAAATTCATGGTGACCATACCTCGACCTGAAAGCAGTCTTGGGGATATCTCCTTCTTTAATCTTCAACTGGTGATATCCTGATCGTAGATCAATCTTTGAGAACACCGATGCACCCTTGAGCTGATCAAACAAATCATCGATTCGAGGCAACGGGTACTTGTTCTTGATCGTTACCTTGTTCAGCTCTCTGTAGTCGATGCAGAGTCTCATAGTGCCATTCTTCTTCTTCACAAACAAGACTAGTGCACCCCATAGTGAGTGACTTGGCCTGATAAATCCTTTGTCAAGTAGCTCTTTTAATTGCATGTGAAGCTCCTTTAATTCTGCCGGGGCCATTCTATAAGGCGCTTTTAAGATTGGATCGGTGCCTGGAGCGAGCTCAATCTCAAAGTCAACTTCTCTTCCAGGCGGTAGACTCGTTAGATCTTCAGGAAACACATCTTCATATTCATGAACAACATGTACATCTTCAATTCTTGTCTTTCCTTCTTGGCTTTTGTCTACAACGTTCGCTAGATAACCCATGCAGCCACTTGCTAATAACTTCCTTGCTTTCATTGTCGATAAAAATATGCTGGGTTTCTTTCTGGACTAGCTAACATAAATGAACTTCTGATCACCTTCTGGATGGAAGATCACCTTTCGTTTTCGGCATTCGATAGATGCATTATACTTGCTTAGGAAATCCATCCTAAGAATCATGTCGTAGTCATGCATGTCGATCACAATGAGGTCGACGAAAAGTTCCCTATTAGAAATCCATAGGGGTACTGCACGTAAACAGTGCGTAGATAATATCACTTCCCCGGAGGGTAGTGTCGTAGTGAATCCCTGTCTCATAGGCTCTAATCAAACCTCTAACTTCTTAGCATATGACAGAGATACAAAAGAATGCGTGGCACCCGTATCAAAAAGAACATAAGCATCGTTAAATAAGCTTGTTATCTGACCTGTGACCACATTGGAAGCTTCTGCAGCCACTTGTTCTTTTGTCATGGCATAGATCCGGGCATTCGTCGGTGGGGCTTCAATTCTCCCTTGACTAATAAGTGGCCATTCAAGGGAGGCTTGCATCTGATGAAGCTGGGCTTGAGGAGGAGGTCTCTGCGGGGCATTGGCATTCATCAACTTGGGGCAGTTCTTTACAAAGTGGTCTTCACACCCACAGATGAAACATTGGTTTGTTCCCAAGCGACATTCCCCTGGATGCTTCTTTCCACATTTGGCACACAGTTGAAATCGCCTGTCATTGTTGTTGCGCTGACCGTCATTGTGCCTCTTATTGTCTTGGCCCTGCTGTTGTTGAGGATTGCCCTTCCTCTTATTGTTCCTCCAGTTCTGATTATTGTTGTTGCTGCTGTTGTTGTTCCTGTGGGGAGGGCAGTTCTGGTTGTTTGTGTTGTTGACATGTTGGTTGGGCTGAGGCTGGTTCCTTCTTAACTTTGACAAATGAAACTCAGCACGTTGAGCCCTCATAACAACCTGTTCTTGGTCCTTGGCGGACTTGCCCCATCAACGATCGCAGCAATATCTGGTCTAAGGGCTCTGATCAGTCTCCTGACCCTTTCACCTTCATTCATAACCATCCCTGGACATAAACGGGCAAGTTGGTCAAACTTTGTCACCACATCAGTGACTGACATATCCCCTTGTCGTAAACTCTCGAACTCCTCATAATGCTTCCTTGTGACATTCATGTGGAAGAACTTCGTGTTGAATTCAAGTACGAAGTTGGCCCATGTTATTTCTTCAACATTTTTGCTCATTTCAATGCCATCCCACCAGATTCTAGCCTCCATGGTGAGGCCAGTATGAGGCACAAAGGACCTTCTCGTTGTCCGTGAAATCCATGAGTCTTAGGGTGGCTTCGATCGTCTTCAACCATCCCTGAGCTACAAACGGATCCTTAGAACCCTCGAAGTCCGCTGGCTTGACTCTCTTCCATCTGACCAGAAGAGGTTCCTGATAAGCTGCTCTTGGTTCAGCAATAGGAGCTAGGACTTCGTTGACTTGAGGCTGCGGAGGAGGAGGAGGATGAGGCACATCATTGCCTTGTCGTTCATCATTCTGGCCGTTGGCCCTTAAAGCAGCAATTTCCCTTCATTGATCCTCCAACTGTCTTTGCAGTTCAGCAATCATCGTCCTGAGTCTTTCATTGGTCTGGGTGCGAGTCTGCATTCTTCTGTGGCCGTCCATCGTAATTTCTCCTAAAAGAATTAGGTCTTAGAAATAATCTTCCAATTATGAGACAGGTTTTCACTATTGAATTGTCAATCATTAAACATTCAAACCTTAATCTTATCATCATACTTGCATCAATACATCTAACTTAATAACATACTTACTTGGAGGACTTGGATTGACGTGCGGCGATATGAATTGTAATCGAAAAATCGCTCTGATACCAAAGCCTGTAACGCCCCTTAGCTCGGACGTCACAGATATCGTTGCATTTATACATTCATACTTATTAAACCTTAAACATAAACGTAATTACATAGCTGATGTTTTCAAATATAAACGTAGTTAAACATACCTAACTAGGATCCATTCATACGTCTAATTTTTTTTTATATAACTTTTCATTTTTTTTAAATAACATTGTTTAACTTATTCCATATCATAATTTATTCAATTATACTTAAAATTAATCATGAACTTATTTAATAATATAGGTATATCAAGTTGTAAAATCAAGATTTATCAAACATCACATCAAATCACCTTAACCAACACATCATATATAAGTCTCTTACTCACACAGTTCGGCAGGCCGAACTTGGGACTTCGGCAGGCCGAACATGATCGGCAGGCCGGAGTTCCCTCAACCGATAGGCCGGTAGAGGCTTTGCAATTCAGACCAAAAACTTATCCACGTTCGGCAGGCCGAAAACATGATCGACAGGCCGAACTTTCAGACTTCGGCAGGCCGAGCAAGGATGTTCGACAGGCCAACCGAGCCAAAATCTTTGAGAAAACTTATTTTAAATCAAACCAACTTTTCATAAAAATTGCGGAAGTCCAAAATTCTTTAAAAAAAAAATGATAGAGTTTAAAAGATAAAACCATAATTCATGTATCCTTAAAAAAAATTAACATAAAATGTGTTCAAAATATAAACTTGATTTATAACATAAAACATTCATTCTTGGCGTTCTTCCGAATACAATTCATCGTGCTTTGCGCTCACACACCTTCCCATGACCTCCGCCTATTCCATGATTTTCTTACCATTATCTGCAACATGACATAAAACATGATTAAGCTAATGCTTAGTAAGTACATATAATTCTCACAAAATTAAAACATTTCATAAACATCATCATCATCATTGTCATCATATCATAAAAGTGCCTTAAGCACAATTTCATAGAACATATCTTTCATTGCGTTCATCATTTAAAAAATTATTCTATTTTATCTTAAGGGCCCAAGTGTTGCACCATAAACATCATCATAGGCGCGCCGTCATGAGAGGAGAAGGGTAGCTAATCCAAAACCAAACATGACATCATAACATTTCATTTCATAACATGGGTGTGCAACACTTATTAGGTGATACATATATACATAATTTCATACTTTGAAACATGCTAAAATCATCATGCATAACTTAAAATCATGAAAATCTTTCATAGAAATTCTTAAGGAAAATATCCATAAAATCATCATAAATATCATTATGAACATAACATCAATTCTTGTAAAAACGTGTCATGTTGCAAGTGACAATGTACTTACCTTAAAGCTAGCTTACTAAACCTTAACATGATTTGGTGACGACGCTGCGGTCTCGTAGTGCTCGTTCCTTGAGTGTTCATGCCATTTATCCATTTAAAGATGCAATGAAAATTAATACGTATCATAAAACATCCATGCATATAACATTCATTCATACATACATTCATCTCATAATCCATAACCATCATTGTGAAAACATGAAATTATCATCACATATATTTTCATCTCATTCATTACAAACATAAAAATCTTTTGAAAACGTTTTCTAATAATTTAAAATACACCCAAACATCTTATTTCCATGTATAAAATTATTTCATTATCATAAAATCATTTAAACACATAAAACGTTTTATTAAACGAAAAAATCCAAAAACAACATTATCAAAACAGTTTTCTTATTATAATCTCATAAAAATTTCATAACATAAAATACATTCATCTTACATTATACATGCATATTCTTAACGACTTTCATGAAAAATATCATTCATTTATCTCTAGAATAATCATTACATTTTTCACACATCAAGGTCAAACAGTAATATTTACTGTGAAGAGTAGAAGATAGAAAATTCATATTTTTCATAAAAATACCGAAACGACATGAAACGTGAAGAAACATCACATATTGCATTCATGAACATCATAATACAAAAAAAAAAAAACACAAAGCAAAAATATGATATCTACAGAAAGATATTGTAAACGATTAGAGGAGAAGAATTTCTTTTCAAAAATATAAAGAAATGAGTTCTTACCTTAAAAGATTTTCTTCTCAAAACCCTTGAATTCAACCAACGAAATTTCAAATTTTTTTTTCAATATTCTCAAAAATTTTTTGTGAGAGAGAAAGAGAGAAAGAACTCGTGGAGAAGAGAAGAGGAAGATAGAGAAAATCAGAAAATGTCTTAGGACAGAGAGAGAGAGTAAAAATATTCTGAGGAGAAGAACGTTAAATTTTTTTTTTAACGTAATAAGAATAATGAAGATTCATTACTCTTCATTAAGTCAGAATTTTCTGACTGTTTAGAGGGCAAATGGCAGGAAAGAAGGTGAGAAAAGAGGGAAAGTTAAACAATCACTCATAACTTTCCATGTTTTGCCCTTCTTAAAATAGGAAACCATTTAAAATCAGACAAATCAATGCGAAGTCAAACTCTTTAATTTCCTTAACTGATAAACATTCCATTATTGTGCCAATTAATCACATTAAATCATCCATTTAACGTAATTAACTCAGCCATAATTTTGGAGAGATTTTTGTTGACTGCTCGTCAGCCGTGTTTGGCCTGTCGATTTTCCCCTTCGGCCTATTGGTTCCACCAAGTTCGGCCTGCCGATGGGTTTCTTCGGCCTGTCGATCTTAAAAGATCAGCCTGCCGAACTGTCCATAAATGCCATACATTAAAACATTCATACATCATTGCATCTTGTTTAAACATACATTAAAATAATCATGAAAACTTGAGCACAACGATTCCATGCGGTCGTCACCTGTCATAAAACTTGTCATAAAAGTTAGTAACATTAACATCATATATCATTACGTATATCATAAGTTATTAAGAAAATATTATTAACGTCGTTACTAACTTAACGTAATTCATTACATAAAAATAGGCGAGGTTACAATAAGACTCATGTTATTCGAAGGATCCCACCTTTCCATATCCCTCTTATTATCAGAGGAACTGTTATTTGTAAAGTCAAGAGGCCATTTGACCCTCAACATAAGGTCTCGATCCATGACACCAAGAACAATTATAACGTTCTCTTGCCATGCCCTGAAGTTTGTGCCATTAAGCACGGGAATCGAATTGATGCTAGCAGAAATATTAGAAGCAGAACTTGTTACTGAACAGAGAACAAAACAACAAAACAAGAAGCTTACATAAGTTCCATATCATACTTAAATAAATTTAAATAATGATAGGGCCCATCACAATATACCTAACACAATATTAATATTTAGTCTTTGGACAAAAAATATTAACTTTAAGTGGTACTCTTGGTGTAGTAATCAAACACTAATAATAAGAACATGTCAAACAATAAATCTTCCTTTGGGCCGATTTCTTATCCACATATAAAGAACCAAATAATTATCACGTGTTTATTACCACAGATGTACATGTAATTTTGTTAAATATTAGTCTTTCTTTGGGCAGATCAATATTTACATAAGTTGCATTGATACAACCGTTTATATTCCAAAACAAATTAATTTCCATAAGAGAGGCCACTTTGTTGACATATTCCAAAACAAATTAATTTTTACAAGAGAAGCCACCTTGTTGAGATGTTGCTTCAATTAATTCATTTTAAAATACATACAAAATACCAATATTTGAATTTAATATTGTACCAAAAATGACCAAAATTAAAATTTTAAAAAACTAATTTTTTGGGTCAAAATCAAAGTCAATGGTCAACGATCAAAGTCAATAGTCAATGATCAAAGTCAGACTATAAAGTCAAACCAGGTTGGGTATTGTACGAATAGGTTAACCCTATCCAGCTCCCTACCCAAACTCAATTACCCAAATCCAAAGACCTATTATTTGACCAAACATTTAAAAGCAACCCAAAAATTTGACCCAGGCCCAATTCCTTCTTATAAGAGCTGATGGGCTTGACAAACTTTAAGCCAAACTCAAATAAACTTGAATTGGTAACTCAATGTAATCCAATAGTTTTCCTAAAATAGTTGCAACCTCCTTAAATGGTTTCATCAGTTTCTTTTTTTTTTTTTTTTTTTTTTAATAATTTGACAGCCATTATTGCCGTGCAAGAAAAAATAAAACAAAAAAATTGATGAAAACAGTTGATGAAAACTGTTTTGCAACCATGCTCAGATTCAACCAATTGCTTTTATGTTGAAATACATACACATTGTTGCCGTGCAACAATTGCAATTGGCTGTAACTCATTATTCTATATATGACGAAATCAATCTTGAATATATATGACGAAATCCTTATGAACTGAATCATGAAAAGGCTGCCAGGCTACCCCTTGGATCCTTTTTTTTTGCATCAATGGCTGCCGTAAGGCTGAAAAACTCAGCCATGTGCCGTCCAATATGACACAAATAAGCAAAGAAATTGAATTCTTCAATCCCAGTAAAAAAAAAAAAACGAATTGAACAAAATCATATATGCACATGAAACGAATTCAGCCCAAATGTTGCAAACATTTATATACATATATGATGATCCATAAAACCAAATAGCCGAATCCATATAACGATCCCATAATCTAGTCAACAAAAATTCATAAATACATATATAAATGGTTATTCAATTGTACATTCCGAATCCAGATTCAACAAATTCAGTCAACAAATACCAAAGACATATATATATATATATATATATATATATATATATATCCGAATCCAAATATATAATCATGAACCGAATCTTTATTCAACAAATCAAACAACCATAATCCTTATTCAATAGAAAATTTTTGAGAAAATATTTTTCAATGATTCAACATGAAAAGGCTCTAATGCCATTTGTTGGAAGGAACTTTACAGATGAAAACCATCACTAAATCCAAAATCTCATGTTAATTCATCAAGAAATTTAGCAGAAGCATACCTAGATCCATATGAATGGATGTAATCCTTGAATCCTCTTTTGGCACTTGATCTTCTGAGTCAAGAAAGTATGATTTCTCTGAGAGAAAGTTCTCTCTGTCTTCTGGATGCCAGAAAAGTTATGTACCATCTGATTCAGGGACCACAGCTGTTTATTTTATAATATTTCTTAAATTGTTTATTTCTATTTTGACCCATCATAAAATAAAAATTAGACTTTTAAGCCTCTACACACATAATTAGGTCTACACTTTATGAGATGTTTTGCAGCCCAAAACTTTATACTTTATTATATCACTTTAATTAGGACAACCTTATTTGATAGCCTTAATACACATTTATTTAATATATTAGCCTATACATTATTGGAATTAATTCTAACAATATAAAAGTTTAAAACGAGAATATAAAGCATCACATCAAGTTCAAAATGAGGATTGATGTTTGAAAAACCATGGTTTATAAAAGAAAACAAGAGTGAGAAAGTTTTTATGGTAGAAAATGGTTTAAACAGTATGAACTTGAGAAGGGAGAGAGATCAAACTTTAGATTGTGGGTGTTTTAGCCGGTTTAAATTACCTCCATGGTTTTGAATTGACATCTATTATGACTCTATCAAATATCAGTTTAAACAGCCTTTATGGTTTGAATTGGCATATACTCAACATTAGAATTTCGGGTGTTTAGAAGGGTGGTGGGAACCGTTGGTTAGAACCACTTTTATTGTAGCATGTGAGAGCTTTACACTGTAGTGATTTTTTTATTGTTACTGTTGTTGGAAACAAAGTGTGCAGCGGAATTTTTTAAAAAAATTTCATCAGAGTAATTTCTAAAACACAAGTTTGACATGTAATATGTATAAGTTAAACAGATCTTACTAACCTCAGTGTGCCGAAGAATGTAACACCCGAGATTTTTAATGCATTAAAAATGCATTAAATTAAAGATTATATTAAGACAAAGTACAATTAAAGGAAAATACTGTATAATACGATGGAAAATTATACAGTGTTAGAGCAATGCAGTATAAGAATTGAATTGTGTGGACCACAATTTTATCTTATACTTTTTATAAAAGAAAAGAAAAGAAAAAAAGAAGAAGGAAAAATCAGAAATATCACACAAACTCGACTTTCTCTCTCTACTTTCTCTCTCTACATTTTCTCTCTCTCTCCTCGAATCTCGTTTGAGATTCCGGCGTTATTTTTCGACACCTCCCATACCAGTGGGAAGCTCTCGTTGAGCTGAGTCCAACGAGGTGTCGTGCCACCCAAATAGCCGCCGGAGGAGGGCCCACGCGCCGCCCAAAGTGGCGGCGAAACCCATTTTTTCCCGACGTCGTTTCTCGGCCGTCCGACCACCAATCAACGTGATTTTGGTGTCTATGGACTCAGTGTGAGGAGAGGAACAAGATGGTACCAATTTTCCAGCTCAATTTTGGCTGGAAAGGCTTCGCCGGAGCTGCCCGTCTCTGCCGTGTCGCCGCCCCTCGAGAACCGCCGATAATGGCTGCGGTGAGGTACACCGCCGCCACCGTTCGACTCAGACGACGACGGGGAGTGAAACCCCTCGCCTAATTTCACGCCACAGCCGCGGTTGGTCGGAGTTCCACCTCCGTCGTCGAGCGCCGTCGCGACAGCCACCGATCACGACGTTCCCGGCTGCCTCGCCCCAAATTGAAAGGGGGAAAACGTTTAGATGGTTAAGAAGAGCATGAAGCAACTCTCAATTGCACGAAATGACGGCCGGTCACAGGAGAACGACCTCCGCCTTGGTGCGCCGCCGTGGGGAGCTTCGGGCCGCCGTTCCACGCGGTGTTGAGCTGCCCCATCGTAGGGGAAACACTCAGAGGGACACGGGGAAGAAAACGCCCAAGTCAATTTTGGGCTACCGTCGCCGGAGGACCGAGATCGGAGCCGCCGGTGTTAGCCAAGAAATCCATCCTCGAATGGAGCAGATGGAGGCCGAATTGGGTGAAATTGACCCCACCAATCGACTCAGGAGGGTCGAATTAGGGGGGGTAGGCTCGAGCTCAGCCCTCAACGGAGCCAACCGCCGCCGGTCAACGGCCGGTCAACGGCGGTCAACGCTGGTCAACGACCGGTCAAAGGGCAAAATGGGATTTTGTGATCCGGACCTCCGATCGAAGATTCGAGATCGCCTCCCGACTCGTTTCGACGCTTTGAACGCAATGGTGACCTCCGTTCGAGCAAATTCTACTCTGATGAAAATCGTCTGGTACCAACTGCACGCAGATCGAGGCGATTCAAACAGCAGTATCGGAGTCCAGAATGACAGTTTCAAGAATGAATGATCTTCAGGAAGCATTCTTAGCCATTCATGGTCGCTCGAGGAGCACTGCAGAGGATGCTTCATATACTGTAGATGCAGCGAGATACAACTGGATCTGCTTAGCTTGGAGTTCAAGTAAGTAGGAATCTCGCCTACAGTATGAACTGTTTTAGATGCTTTCATAGAAATTTATGAAATGCATGATCAGTGATTGTTACACTGTTTTATGTGAGAATGGGTTTTATAACGTTACAAGGTGACGAAAAAACCCGTTAAGGGTAAAATCGTCATTTTTAAGGAAACGGCTAGAACGGAGTCGAACACTCCGATTTAGCATAATGTTATTAGATGGAAAATGTTCCGTGATACGTTAAGTAACGTAACGGTCATGTGAGATCAAGATTTAACGAGGAATGTTTTAAGTAAACGAGTGGTAACCGATGGGTTACAAAGTTAAAAGGAAATGTAACCCCGGTGGATTACAAGGTTAATTGAAGGAAATGTAAACTGATGGTTTATAAGGTTGAGTAAACAGAACGGTAGATCGAAAGTATACTAGTCAAGTTATGAAAAAGGAAAGAATGATTAATGTTTACATTTTATTATCAATCGAGTGGATTGATAATAAAGAAAGTTAATTAATGAGTCGGCTGTCGTTTGATCAGGACACAGAGGCCGACTAATGGAAGGAAAAGGAACGGAATAGAGAACGCTAGAGTATAGTTCGGGTAAGTTTCAAACCTCACCTACAGCATGAAGTAAATGATTTTTAAATACTCATTTATATGTTTGCAAATGTGTTTGCAATTGTTAAGCAAGTTGTTTTTAAAGTATGTTTGCATTTATTATGCAAGAAGTTTTAAAGTTCAAGAAAAAGATTTGCAATGAATTTGCAATCGTCATGTTAAAGGTTTATTTGCATATTGATATGCATAACGTTATTTAAAAGTTTAAGTTATGATTTTCAAAGTATTGAAAGTATGTTTTGCATTATGACAATGCAAAATGTTTTATAGTTTAAGTTATAAGCTTTATGATGCATTTGTATGCAATGAGTTGCAATTGTAGTGCAATAAATTCCAGAATACAAGTTATGACTTACAAAATGTATTTGCATTATATGTTGCATTTGTTATGCAATGAGTGTTAAATTGCAAGTTATAGTTTGCAAAATGTGTTTGCATTTTATGATGTATTTATTAAGCAATATGTTGCATTTGTTATGCAATGAGTGTTAGAATGCAAATTATGATTAGTAAAATGTGTTTGCATTTTATGTTGCATTTATTATGCAATATGTTGCATCTGTTATGCAATAAATTTTATAGTACAAGATATGAATTGCAAGTGTATTGCATATGATGTGATTGCATTTGAAATGCTCACTAAAGTTAATAAGAAGGTAACGTTAAGATAAAAAGAAAGTGTCGTACCAGCCTCTTTGTTATGAGGTAATGAAAGTGAAATTAAAGTTTGACCTCCTAAAGGTGAGGTACAAGACCTCAATGTTTGATGGTCTCAAGTCTTCCACAAGGGAAGCATCATGTATATGATCTCATGATTAATGAGTTGGTACGAACACTAAAGTAAAGTAAGGGAAATGAAGGTTACAAGATAAAGAAAGTTAAGGAACAAGAATAAAGGTTGAGAAAGAAATGAATATTTAAGTTTATAGAATGTTCATAAAAGGCTCATAATTAAAGTTAATAATTGAGCATAAATGAAGTCATGCATTCTAATGTTGCTTGAATGCCTTTCATGAAATGTTTATATGCTATGTTATGGAAAACATTCAGAGAAATGTTTTATGACAAGTGTTTATGAAAAACATGTTTGCAAGAAAAGGTTTACGAATGACGTTTTAAGAAAAACGTTGAAGAAATGTTTTATGAAAAATGTTTTCAGAAATGTTCTATGAAAGACGTTTATGAAGAACGTTTTTAGAAATGTTTAAGGAAAACGTTTATGAAAAATATTTTCATAAATGTTTATGGAAAACGTTCATGAAGAACGTTTCAAGAGAAAGGTTTTCATGAGAAAAGTTTTAAAGCATGTTTAAATGCTTTGTGAGAATATGTTTGAACTTGCTGAGCGAAAGCTCATTAAAAGTTTTTCATGCTGTAGGTAACTTATGGGTGACCAATGGGACCCGTTAGAAGAGCTGGGTGCTGCGGAGGACAGATGCGAAGATTTGGGTATGGATACCATCACTGTTTGCTTCCGCTATGTAAAGAAAATGTTTTCTATTGTTTAATGTTGTGTTTTCAATTGTATTCAAAGTTTTAAGATACAGTTTATGAACTGTTTTATGTAATGATAAAGTAAAGTTTTAAACTATGATTTAATAAATGTTTCTTATTAAGTTTTAAGAAACGTTTTGAAATGATTTTAAGGGCAAGTGTTGAGCGATGTCTCAACTTGAATGCGACAGAGGTCGCATCAATATTAAAGAACGTTTAAGGAAAGAAAAAAAAATTTTATTACAGTATTTTCTTACTAAGTAAGTAAGATTACTGTTTACGAAACGATGATTATGAAAGTAAAGTGACTGCCCGAAAAGGCGGGTCGTCACAAAGAACCTCCGCAACCTGTGTAGAGAAGTAACGTTCCAGAAGAGCCTCAACCAACTATCTTCTTTGCTATTCTCTATCCACAACCGGAGTGAGTGTGGGCTCACATGTACAGCTCTTCCACCGGTGACTCTCCTTCCAACCAATAGAGAGAACCTAAAGCTAGTGCTCGTGATTTGTGAACAAAAGCTCTCAGGGAGTTTTCAGATGCTCAGTAGAAGAGTATCACTCTTAATCTCTCGACTGATCTGAGTAAATCATGAGACTCACTCCTTTCTTTATACCTATTGGTCCTGGGGTCAGTCCATATCAGATTAGGTCTCAAAAACTCGAAACAGAATCAAGTTCGGATCAATATTTGATAATATCCGCGTGAAAACGTGTAATTTTATCTCCGTTGATCGGCAGGTCAAACAGTCTGATCGGCAGGCCGAACAGGCCAGTTCGGCAGGCCGACCACGTCATCCGACAGACCGAACTCCTGAGAAAAAATCTCCACGAGTCTTTTAATTTCCACCCGAGATTCTAAAGGATAAAGTCTCAGTTTAGATTCAAATAACCCAATAGAGAAGTTATCTGATCAAAACAAACTTTATCAAGATAATCTCTAAGAAAATAAATCAATTCACAATAATTCTACAAGTTTATCTTGTTCTAATTTGTCCAAAATTAAAACAACCGATAAACAGACAAGAATTATTTGATCATAATAATTCAACAAGTTTATCTTGAACTAATTTCTTACAAAATTAATTCAACCGATAAACAGACATGAATTATTTGATTCTTACAAATTTTAAACCAATATGATAAATCCGACATAAGTCACCAATTATTGGAAAAGCACGCCGTGTCGTTACAGGACTTTGTGAGCTAGCAAAGGGGACCAAAATGGACCTATAAAGTTCAAGCTCATGATAATTATGAAACCCAATATCCCAGATATACATTTCACAATTATCAACTCCAACGCTACTCCACTAAAAGCTTGGAGCTGCACTCTCGAACTTTACAGAATTACGAAGCTCGTGTAGCTAAGTCTCCATGACATATCATAGTGTATCGTATCCCCATATGATAATCCATAATTGGCTTAAGGACAAGTTCTGTCTTACTTTCCCGATTATTTTTATCTTACGTTCCATTGTCTCACCATTAGAAAACTTACCATCCAAAGATAGTATACCATTCGGTTACACCTATGTATCCAAATGGTTGAGCGCTCTAGTTTTTCAATTACAGGACAACGCATATAAGAGGATATCATTACTCCTAAAGAGGAGCTATGGATTCCATATCTATGAATAACAAGTCTACACTATCAAGAGTCATGCCTCCAACGTACCGGTATGCATACCACTATTGAGATGTGGGTGTCACCCATTGGTACATCAAAAGACACAAGTCGAGACAACAGGCCCACGATTAATCTCAGGATTAAGATACAATACAAATGACTGTCTAAAGTGAATCAATTTGCCAAGACAGAATTATTAATCTAAATCAATTCACTCTATGTCCCGATCCAACACATCGTCACCTATGACAACGTGCCAATGTTTCTATTCACGGAGTCCAACTCCGATGGTCAAGACAAACCATCTCCCAAAAGGGATATAGACAACATAACAATCTTTACATGAATAAAGCGCCAAACTTTATTCCCTCGATTGCGGATCATATCTTTTAGACCGTCACCTTAAGAATCGTGTCTTCCGCATAATCAGTCTATCATATGCCCAATTCTTAAGGTTTAGACTGACAGTCTCAGACTATTGTTTGCTTATCATACATTCAACAAATATGAACGTAAAGATGACAAGATTTGGTATATATAAACGAATAAATTCTTTATTGATAAAAATGTCTCCAAAAACGTATTATATTTTTACTCCTTAAGGCATACATGTCTAACAACTGTAGCATATGAAAGCTTTATACTATTTATAACTGAAAAAATGGTCTTCCCAAATGCTTTCTTTCTGTCGGATTCAATAGCCTATTTTATCTTCCGCTTTTTGCGGAGAAAGACTAATCAAACTGTTCGGCAGCTACGCACACAATATTGTGTTAATGAAGGGTTTTATTAACTTTTCACAAACAGATTTGAGCGTCTCTCAGACAAAGACATATATATATATATATATATATATATATATATATATATATTACATCTTTTAGTAAAATAAGATGATAATATAATATTTTTAGAGCACTATGTGACAGTTTTAAGATACTATTGTTTGGTTAAGTTCTAATCGGAATGATAATTGATGGTCACATTTTATATAATATAATTCTAGTAATTTTTTATGAAATTAATTTTGTTTACTTTAAAGTATTTTAAAAATTTTGCTATATTTAACTTAATTACTGTAATTTAATTATATCTCTAAAACATTAATTATCATGTTTCTTTGTGACAATTGGTTAAACTTTAAAAAAAATCTTTTTTGAAAAAGGTTTCAGGAAGAGAAACCATTTTTATTCTTATAGGATTAAAACCTCTACTTATAAAATTGTAAACACTAGTCTAATATGTATAATATGTAGTATACTTTTTAGATTGTAACTTACTACTTTGTTAGTAATTGGGTTATCATCTTACAATTAAATAGGATTGCTTTTTCAAGAATAATCATTTACCAAAAATTGTTTTCTCAAAAGATAAAGGAGATATGGTGATTATATCTGCTTCTTAATATCTTCAACATTCAACACAGCCACCATATCTCTCAGGTATTTCATGAAATAGTTTGTTGATTTGGTGAGAATCATCCGTAGAGAGAGAGAGAGAGAGAGCTTGTCATTCAAGAACGAAGAAGGCGGCCCAAGGCTTCCATGCCAGAAGAAAAACAAAGTGAAGGGGAAAGGCTGGAAATTATGCATGAAAACAAGAGAAAAAAGAAAAAGAAAAAAAAATATTGTATACACAGTAAATTTTATTTAACTAGCTTTATATATTGAGTAATTACAGCACGGCGATCATTCGTCATATGTATATCTCACACACACACCAATCAGCTCTACATAGAGAGCTATAATTGCGCAAAACATTCCTTGCGTGTATTGTCAGTAAAACCAACAAATATTATCATTTTACACAAGGTGATTTGAGTATGTTTATAACTAATTAACCAAAAATTATTCCAAGACCTCTCAGAGAGAGGCGTCATTTTATTTAATAAAACATATTATATAAACAGATATTATAATTAAAGTGATAAGTGACAGCCAATAGCATCCAGGAGATCACCACTTCTTCCTTTGAATCCAACAATCAAGCCATTGTCGATCGGTAAGTTGAAAGGCATGCCGACTTCTTCTCCGTATGGTCCGAAGGTTCTTTCTTTGTTTGTCTGGGATTTTAGTGAGCGAATTACAGGAGTCTGTGTAGCCACAGGGAAAGGATCAGTAAACCCACTCACGCTCACTAGGAACTCTTCTGGGAATTGTAGTTGAATCTGGAAGAAAAGGAAATATATAGTATTTTAGTGTGACGAAAATAGTGCGATAAAAACAAAGAACGAGAACATATAGATTTACGTGAAAACTTAAGACAGGAAAAAATTGTGGGCAAAGAAAACAATCACTAAATTTAAAAAAGATTACAAGATGATAGCGAATAAGGCGGATAAAAACAATAATAATTCTAAACCTTAACTCAGAACATTATATATATGGGCATAAACAAATTCGGCCTAATCCCTCCGCTACCACCACAGATCTCATGAAAAGAATCCTACATTTGTTCTTTTACTACAATAGTCGCACTGTAAACTTTTTAGACCAAAACAAACTGAATTTAGGTCGCTATACTCTAACATTTAGTATTATAGAAAGCGTGAGGAATTAAAAATGAAGAAATGAATAAAAAAATGTCTGACCTGAACAATTGTGTAGGCAAGGTGACTCGTATGTTTAGGCCCTTCAAAAGGGTTGCCATTCAAATCGTAAATCACACTAAAAGAGTCGATGGCTTCCTTATATGACAGCTCAATTTCTCAAATTCCCGTATAAGACCCATCGTCCCAACCATCACCACCAGGCCCTCCCCATGGTCCTATTGTTATCGTCTGGCTCGCCTACAAAATATTTCAAAGGGATACAAATGTATAAGTCAATCTTCAATATATATATATAAAATAGCATAGACATTTTTATATCTAGATCGGAACTCACCATCCTATTCACCTTCGGAGTCAGAAAATGAAGAGAAATATTAACACTGCGGGATTTGGATATGGAGAAGTGTGATGAGAATTTACTTGCTAGCCTAGCTCAATATATAGATATGAATGCTGCTAAGTTATTTGGGATTTAGTGCTTAATTTTTCAAGTGATTAATATTAAGGTAGGTAGATTAACAACGCACGAGAAAAACGTTCACCTTTCTTTTAATGACAAATGTGGAAAATTTGGGATTGTAAAGTTTGCATGTTCGCACGTAGACTTTTTTTTGGTAATAGTACCTACGTAGACTTTGAACATGGGCAAAGTGATATGAGAGTCATGATGGGTTTAGAGGAGTACCGATGAAGTTAAGTCTTGAAAGGTAGAAAGGTAAATTATTAATTTGTTTTCACACGCTAAAAAGGACAGGCATACTTTAGTTCATATTTGTAGTGTCTGATCTTTTTTTCTTTTTTCTTTTTTCTTTTTTCCATTTTCCTTGATCAATTTTTTCGGGACCAAGTTCACAGTCTTTCGCTACAAAAAAAACTAGACTTTTAGTTAAAAACTATTGTAACTAGACTTTTAGTTAAAAAAATTAGACTTTTAGTTCACAGACTTAAAAGTTTTAACAAAACTAGACATTTTTGTTGTGACTAATGTACATTTAGTTGTAACTTTTAATTTAATTTTTGTTGTAATTAAAACTTTTAGCAACGGGGTTTTGAGTTACGGATGTTTCCATTATTAAAAACCCCATGGCTAAAAATTTTAGTAACAACAAAAATAAAACTAAAAGTTACTATTAAATGCACATTAATCACAATATTTTGTTGTAACTAAAAATTTAGCTAAAAATTATTGCGATTAAAAGTAAATTTTTCTAGTGTTTAACGGACAGCTGTAGGGATGAAATCGTACCCATGAGTACCCGCCCTATCGGGGGATATTATATGGGGACGAGGTAGGTATGGGGATTAAAATCAGGGCCCTTACTCCTGTCCTATTGATATGTGTTTTTATTAATTTATCACTACAACAAATGTCATCTTTGATAGCGATCAAAAAACGCTATGTATTGTATAGATTACTACAACAAATATCATCTGTGATAGCGTTCTAGCAGCGCTATGTATGTTATATATTGCATTTCTCCAAACGCTATCACATCTAATGCAAAAAAGTCTGGTACATTCAACAGCAGTTTTTTGGTGCTATCTTAGGCTCCATTAAGGGCGTGTGAGCAAACTTTATTGCCAGTTTCTTTTCACCATAGATACATATCATGTTTTTTTTTTTTTAATTGTGTGTGTGTGTGTATATATATATATATGTTTATTTTTCCAACTTTCACTTTAGTACAACCAAGTAAAAGTGCTTCTCATAAAACTGACTACACTAGAAACATATATACAATTTGGCATAATACTTAATATAAATTTGACGTACAAATTCTTTTTATACATTTGCATAGTTACAACGCATGACACATATCAAATGTATTTCTTTAACTCTAACAAAAAAAAAAAAAAAAGCTACAAAGATGAAAAAAAAAAAACTACAAAAAGAAACTTCAAAGGTGTGCATGAAGCAACAAAACACCTTCTTCGTGGGGAGAGTCGAATTTGTATCCAACAATACAAAATTTCTGAAAAGTAATCAATAAGAAATAAATTTGTCAAACAATGATAAGTTAATTCGGTAAAGTCGATGACTACCGGTAAAGTCGATGACTACAATTTACAACATATGAAAATATAATCATTTTTACCAAAAAAGTAAAGAGTTGGTAAAATAGTCGTTTGGGGTGGATAAATCAAACAAAATGCATAAAGGGTTCCCAAAATGGCGGCATGAAGAGAGTATGCATAGAAAAGGAATAATGTTGCTAATATTTTAATGTTTTTGTTTATTTTACAAATTTAGTTTTCAAATTGATAGAGTTTGGATTTTGTTTATGGCTATTTCTATAAGACTTAAATATTTATGTTGCTAAATTTTACAATCTATTTAATGAAATTTGATTTAAGGTTAATAATGTTACAATAATTTTCAAAATTTAAATAGGTAAATAGGTAGGATATGGAGTTGGCTTCTCCAATGGGGATTTCTTGACCCGACCCCATATTAACTTAAATGGGTATGGGTGAAAAGAATAGTAGAATATGGTGGTGGAAGAAGTATTCCCATCCCCACCCGCCCTGCTACCATCCTAGACAGCCGACTCATGCAGTAGCTAATATTTGACGTAAAACAAATATTTATTAGCATCGGAAGGTTGTTATTACTCGCTCACAGTAGCTTTTGTTTATATGTTGGGCTTTGTTTGTTCTTATTTACTTGTCAAACCTTCTTGTTGATTGAAGAAATTAGCAAGAAACTATAAGCTGATAAATATTGTATGGTTTTAATTGATTAATGCTGAATGTAGACATACAAATCCAATATTATTATTAATTCTTCCGGGAGACAATTAAGGTTCACGATATCATATTTGGATTCTTTCGACAATTCACGATAAATGTTGCGTGGAGATTTGCAACGATCGGAGAACAGCGTGAGTGTTGACGACATGATTATGATACGTTCCTGATTAAAGATTGGATCTGGTTTAGTTATTATATGTGTTGGATAGAGTTGACTACACAGCCTGCTTTCCCGACAACAATCGATGATAGAAATTAACCGCCATCTTTTTCAATTGAAAGAAATGAAGAGTACATAATTAATCACTACAACAAATATCACTTTTGATAGCTAGTCAAAAACGCTGTTAAAATGTATTGATAGTGTTTTAGCCAACACTAACTTAGCACAGGCCATAACATTTTTTAAAAGTTGTTGTAGACACCAGCAAAAGTGTTTCTTAGAGCTTGTTTGACTTGTTATTTTCTCGTTTTTGTAGCTTTTCTTAGTTGTCAAAAGGTTTAATACCCTATAATTTGTATTAGTATTTTTTGGGAGCTATATGACTTTTAAAGATCATTTCTAACAATACGCCTCCCGCTTTGGATATTTTCATTAATAAAATATAAATGAAGCCACCATATATCACATAATTTTCAATAATGCTATAATTCAATCCCAAAAATAAAGCATACATCATAATTTATTCATCAAAAATGGAGTATATCAATTTGTGTATAGCATATATTCAATACATATTCAGAAAACAACACCATATGAGCTATTAGCTCAGAGAAGAATCAACCTTCAAGTATATGGTATAAAACAATTTCAATATAAACCATTTCTTCGCAAAAAGATTCACTTTTATTGTACTGATCCCATCTTAGCAAACCTCCATTTGATATATAAACTACTAAGTTAACAAAGAGGGAACGTCCTTCAAACACCTGAAAAGAACACAATAAAAAGAGATCAATAACAAATGTAAAATAATCAAAATATGCAAACATGTACTCCTTGCAAGGCATACAAAGCCCAGCAATTTCTTAATGAACTCTATAGTTGGTAAGCTAAATTATTCAATGCACAAAACACCACATGTCCCATGGTATTTCAATTCAAAACTATTATTGGGAAGTTATAGATATATATAAAATGGCTATGACACAAAACATAATATAAAGCAAATTAGTTGTGTTTTTTAGGGGCCAATTGAAATTAAAAAAAAAAAATCCAAAAGACAATTAGGGGGAGAACGTCTCTTTTATATTGTTCTGTTGAAGGAGAGATTAATCTTATCCCAAATCGGATAAGACACTCTAAATTCAATCAAGAAATAATAATATAAAACTTGATCAAACTTTTAAGCCATACCGGACGGATCCCAACAGTTGAAATAACCAACTGCCATGTAGTCTCTATAAAAGTAAACAATTTCTTGACACCACAAGTAAGCAAGGGACTGAAATACGTACAAAGTTATAAATAATATTCTTTAATTTGAAATTACCTAGGTTGCAAAGACTAATAGCTCACCTAGAGCATAAAATGAGCAATAGAACCATATAAGCTCCTAACGAGAAGAAGGCACTGAAAAAAATATTGCAAAAAACAATTACAATGTCACAAATAAGAATTGCAAAAAAAAAAAAAAAAATCACAATTTGACCTTGAATAAATATTTTAGAATAGGTCTTTAAAAAACAATCAGAATCAAACATATAACAAAGCTAACTTGAAATGCGTTACATATTACTCTACCTAGAGGTTTTCTAAATTTAAATGGTACGTAAGAAGCAGCTTAGTGCTCAATTTAAGAAGCACCCTGCATCATTATGGTACAAGTCACGATGGAGATGAAAAAAAAAAAAGAGGATAAAATTAAGAGACCATAATATTACAAATAACATATTATAAATAATATCTTGCACTTCTATATATTCAATGATGCTAAAACAAGAACAGAGAGATCTCATCTATATTCAAGCATGAGAAATAGATTACATCATAAAATATATAATATTGTTCGCGTTACATGTGGACTTAATGAGTTGGAGTACGACACCTCCACATTGATCTACTCATCACACGGTTCTCATGTGTCATTGTTTTGTCTTGTATTTGTCACTTTTTACCTTTTAATATTAGAGTTAAAAAATATATGAGGGTGATGTTTGGACGTTTTGAACATAGATGCTTTGTAGCTACCTTTTATTAATAATAGGGTTATTAAGATTAATGCCCTTAGAGTCTTCCTCAATAAGACATTCTAAGTGATTTTTTTATTATTTGCTAGATTTCTATTAGTAGTAGAAACATGTTGAGAGATAAGTGCAGAAATTCTTTTCTAAAAAAATCATTAGTGAGTAATTAGATTTTTAAAAAAGGCTTTTTCTAATTAGAGTGTGTGTGATTATATGATTAACATGTACGATTGTTTATGATTATGTGCTACAAAGTTGTAATACAGTTTTTGCTACTAGACCTTGGTAATAGAAATACCACTTTTCGCAACAAAATAACAAATTTGGTAGCGAAGTTCTCTTTTTTGCTATCAAAAAGTTACTAAAGTGTTTTTTTTTTTTCAATATATGCTTATCTTATGTTTAGTGAAAATAAACTATTTAAAGTTTATATATTCAATACTCTTATTTTATGTATGTAAATAAACTATTTAAAGTTTATATATTCAATACTCTTATTGTATGTATGTATGTAATTAGTTAGTGTATACGAATAGTAAGTTCTAATATTGTAACCATAAGATTTATTTAAAATTTTCAGATACAAATATAAAGTAAAAAACCATATACACGGCAAGGAAAAAGTCATGCGTGTGCCTATCTAAGAGGGATATTTTGGGTGCCACTCGATACAATTAACTTCTTGTATTTTTCAAAGAGAATGTTGCTAAGATTTTCTAGGTGAGAAGAGCGCTTGGGTGAATTGGGGTATATGGGAATTTGATTGTGTTTATAAGTCAACAGAGTTATGACTGTTACTGGTCATTGTGTGTAGTCTTCTCAATTGCATTAGATCTTCTAGGTAGTTTTTCCTTCCGAATTCTGTCTCTCTTTGTTGGTCTTAGTCCCTAGTCAAAGTTATTGATTCATAATTCATTCGATTGAGATGATTCTGGTTTTTATTCTTGATTATTTAGCTTAGCAGATTGATTATAGTCTGCTTCTAGAGAATATAATTGGCAATTTAAAGACGACCATATAGAGCATACATTAACAAACCATCAATAGAAATACGCTACTTATTGGTCCGTTGAGTTGTAACAATGGCCATACTAGGTTTCCGTTCACCAACTTGAACAATACACCTTGTGACAATTGAACAACATTAAAACACTGATAGTGCTAAACATCATAAAACTTAAAAAAATTGTTCCAGCGTGGAGCCCACTAGTGTTTGTTGTGATGCTCATCACTGGTTATTCCTTCAAGAGTTTTCCATCCAAGAAACCTAGACACACAAACACTTTCCAATCATAAACAACAATATATCATTGCTTCGTATCTTAAGATAAATAGAAAAAGAGAGAGAGAGAGCCGACACATCAATCCTCAAACCATATATATTTCATCGTCAGTGATGAGCTCCATCCACGTGGCAGCACTTGTAGCTGACGTATGACTCCATGGCTCGTGTACACTCCGGGCACTTTATCGCCTCCGGGACCTTTCCAGCGACGATCGGAATGTCAAGGCGACAACACTGCCGTACAGTCAAAGAAGCCTTGCTATGATACTCCTTAATAGCAACCTCAAAACCCTTTTCCTTGACTACTTCCTTCCATTTATCAAACTCCTCAAAGACTCTGAGGATAGTGTATCCATGGCCAGCCACGACCACGGTCGACCCTTTACTGAGCACAAACCACCCGCCCTCGTTCTTGTAGGAAAGCAGCTTTTGGATCTCTTGAGAAACTGGGTCCAACTCTTTGTGTGCCTTGGTGAAGAAGAGCCCTTCAATGGCGGTCCAGAACCGGCCTAGAATGCCGTGATCATCGTCGTCATCGCCGTCGTCATATTCTCTTTTCTTGGTTTTTCCCACGCGGAATAGCTCTATGGAGATACCCGCTTCCTTGAAGATGGGGTCATTTGCGAGTGATCTCACCTTCTTTGTGAACTGTTGACGCCATTCCTTGTCTTTGCCTCCGTAGAAGAAAATGTACTTCTTTTCCTCTATCTGTTATATTAATCAAATAAGGATTATTTGAAACAAACTTTAGACATAAATTAAATTCTAAATTGAAACTTCACAAAACAAGCAATGCCATGTAATAAGATTAACTCTTATATGGTGAATGCAGTGCTTACAAAAGGAACAACGTTATTGTACCCTCAAAAATTCAAGTGGTCAAGGAGAGGAGTTCTAAACTATTTTCAAAACGGCAAAAAACTCTTTAAGCATTTACATAACAAGAGTAGCAAACATGACCTTTCAACGCAACATAGTGCTACAACCAATGTGTTGGTCCAGTGGTGAAAAATATTACTTTTTTTTTTTTTTACTACTACTCTCAGGATGCGGTCAGGATTTTATACTCTACAATATCATTTTAGGACCCTTTTTGGATCAATGTATTGTGCGATGTTAGGTATATGATGGTATAAGTGAAAATTGAATGCATCCTGTAAACACAATTGGGCCGGGTTTTTTTTTATATTATGTGGAACGCCGAGTTTTCTAAAACAATGAAAAGGATAGAGGCGAAATGGCACGAATGATCTCTGTAAACTCCACACGGAGCTATTGAAGGATAGAATTAACGTACCCATGTTTGAATAACAGGGTCAATGTCGTGCACAATTGGGCCGATCCAGTTGAGCTGCTTAGACACAGACTCTTCAGCAGATTCATCAAAAGGAAAGGCTTTCATTCCCCAAAGTCGGATCAAGTAAAGTGCATTGGGGTTCACAACCTTCCCTTGTGGGCTCAGTGACACCAAAATGGGCTTTCCTTTGAAGTTCCATTTCTCTTTGATGAATCTGAAGCCTGCAATGCGCGCAAAGAAGTGCACACTGTACCATGGCATCTTCACCCGCAGTCTCTCGTAGGTCCTCCGTAGGTTGTCGTTCCACTGCTCCACAATGGGCAGCCAAACGATCTTATATCGGCTGTCGTTTTTAATTCCTTCATAGATTGGGTAGAGGACTGAGATGTCTTCCTCGGTTATGTCTAGGCCTGAGATGAATAGAAATATGTTCTTTCTCTTTAGAACATCAAACTTCACCTGTTTGAAAAATCACATATATGTTAAGTAACATGTATTATATTAGATGACAACAAAAGGGATTTTCTTTCATTTTTTCACCATACAATTCTTTTAATCTTATCCAAAAAAAAATCTTATTGTATTACATTTATAGATTTACAGCTCAAATTCAGGTTAATTTTTTTACTTTTTTACTCAATGGTTAATTTTGACCATCAAAAAGACTTAAATATCCCTTATATCTTGGAGTGTTTTATTGGGGCATTTTGAAAAATGACTTTAAGTAAAAGTCATTTTGGACTAATGATCTTTTTTTTTTTTACAATTTTTTAACGTAAAAAAAATGCTTTTTAGACATCAAACAGTTCCAGTTTTTTTTCTTTTCACTCTGTTGAAGTTTCTCTCATCGTTATAATTATTTTCGTCTTTTTCTTAAAAAAAAACTGAAACAGTTTACCTGCTTAAAAAAATGTGCTTTTTTTGTGCAAAAAATAAAATCATTTTCTTAATTAAGAAATTTTTTTGCCCTTTTTTCAAATTCTTCCTGTTTCCTGTTTTATTTCTCATTGTTTTTATGTCTTTTTTTAAGTACATGGTAATTTTTGTGGTCAAAATTAACCGAATACAGGAAAATATAAGAATCATTAAAATATGATGCATTCCAAAGTCTTAGGTAGGATTTTTTTATAACCTTAAAATGCAGAATATAAGAATGACAAAAACCAAAAAAGAAAAAACTAGCATAACAACAATAGTAGAAATTATTAAGACGACATGAAATTTTTGGTGAACATTGGTTTAGCATTCTAGAATAAGATTCATTATTGCAAAATCTTCATTAGAATAGTGTCTGCAATGAATCTTGAGATGAAGACTTTAATGGGGGTCAAACCGTTTTGTTTGTAGAACCATCAACGAGGGGTTGAACATTAAACTCTCTAGTGAAAATGAGAAACCTATGTTGAGGCAAGACGTTGGCCTTAGAGAAAATCAGGGCTTTCAAAATCTCAATGATTTCTGTTGGTGTTTGCATGATTTTGCAGAGCCTCCAGTAATGATCTAACTCCTCTGCAGGGGACAAAAATCTTTCAAGGCTCAGTCGCATTTGCAAATGAAAAGATATAATATTTCAAGTGTGTATATGCATCTCACTCTTTCTCACTCTATCTCTAGACTAATAACTGATCGACTAGTAAGTTAGATCCCCACCAATCTGTTTCTTGCAAAGGATCAATTGTATCTTAAATTTGTTGATGATGTACTGGATTTTCTGAGAGTAGGGGGACAGATCCAACGATTTGTACCTGAAAATGGACACCACTATATCGTCAATAGGACATTCCAAGTGATTTGTTTATTTTATTTTTGTTATTTTCTAGATTTTCTACTAGTAGAAGTTACATGCTTAGAGTCATATGTGCAGATAATTTTTACAGAAAATTATCGGTAGTGATATTGAGATTTAAGAAAAAAAATTGCTGTTTCTAATTAGAGTCGATTATCACTGGTTTTTCAACTTGTTAAAGATTAACATATTAGATTGTGTGTGATTATGTGTTAGAGCAGCTTCAAATTAGGTGAAGATGTTATTGCCTCAAAGATGTGTTAGGTTCACTATAATTAATATATATATATATATATATATATATATATATTAAATTTTAGATAGAATATTTCTCATGACACTTTTAATCAAAACTTTTGGGCTAAAAATTTTTATGAGTAGGACTTTTGGTGCATGACTAGAAGTTTTAATCATAAAAAAAAAAATTTGTGACTAAACTATATATTAGTCACAAGGTTATGATTAAAAGTTTCGTTTAATTGCATAAAAATATTTTAACTAAATTAAGTATCACGAGAATTGTCACTAAAAGTTTACCTTTTTAGACTTAGTAAATATGCTAGCCCAACCAGATAATTCACACTTATCACGAGAATTGTTACTAAAAGTTTATCTTTTTAGTAGATATGCTAGCCCAACACAATATTGGACCTGTTATACCCATAAGAGAGACAATCATAGCATCTTGATATATATACTTAGAGACTTTCTAAAAAAATAATTAAACGTGTCACATGTCATCAACCAGATAGATTCACACTTACTCGTCGCCGTCGTGGGCAAGGAGATCGAGTTTAGTGGTGCAAGCCACGATTGTGAGGATAACCCAATACACATTCACGGGAAAGTGTTCCGTTGCCACAGACAAAGCCGGCACTTCTTTCGGGTCATACTTGGAAAGGTTCTCAAACTCAAAGACGAGTTCGATGACTTGCAAGGTTGCCTTGACGAGATCGTTGAGCTCAAGAATTGTCTGGCGGCGCTTTTGAAGCTCCAAGGGCCTTACAACGGCGGGCACTTTTTTCAAGATTTCCAAGGATTTGGTCATCGAATCGTGAACATGAGCTTGGTGAAGTTGTGCGAGCAGCCAAAAATCCCCATACTCCATGGCAAAGGCCGCCAGGGTTAGCACTGCCTTGGCCTCCCATGTATAACTACGCAGGTTGTTGAGTATTGAAAGAGCTACTTTTTGGGCAATTTCTTCACCCGGTGCCTTGCAAGACATCTGCTTAAAGTAAACAACATTAAAGGTTAATTAGGTCTTGTATTTAGCTACATGTTGTGAAAAATTCAAGATGAGAAACATTTAAGGAGATGATCAGTAACCTCACTGCTGATTTGCTTAAGCGTGCAGAGTGGTACATTGAGGCTGCCTTTGGGGGTCTTCTCCTCTATGTCCGCATGTACATGAATACCCTGCAACAATTAGTTCAACTATTTACTTCCTAATCTAATCTGATCTAACAATATATAGAAGAAGGAAAATTTTATTCATACCTCAAATATTTCTAAAGGCATCCTAAACTAAAAAATATTATCTTTTAAAATTTGAAATTCTGGTTTTTAATATTAAAATATACTATATTTTTAAAATACCCCTATGGAATATATTTACCCCTAACAAAAGCAAATCTTTTCCCATAATTTTAGTAATGTAGTTTTTTCTTAACCAGCAAAAGTTCACACCCTAAATTTAAAGAGCCAAATATCACATTTGTAGCTTTCTTTTTTTTTTTTTTTTTTTTTGAATTCAAGGTACATTCAAGTTCAAACCTGCATTTCAAAGTAAAAAATATATATATATATATAAATTCCTCGTGATAAGCTTTTCATGAAATTGTTCAAGCTGTTCAAACGGCTTTTTAGTGAACTGAGTGTTTTTTTTTTCTCTCTTATGCAGAAATAAAAAGGGTCATCAAATTGCATATATAGCCAAGAGATACTTGTTCTTAATTATTTTCCTCTTCCTGATTTTGTATAATCTTCAAACTAGTAAAACTTCATTTTGTGTCTTCTTTATGAATTATGATCCTTGCATTTATATTAATGATCTCTAGGCTCATTTTTGTTTCTCTGGAGGATATTCAATGTGTTTTTTCTCATGTTAATAATTTTACCTTTTTGATCCTTGATTTAAAATTTTTTTTCTCGAGTTTCCTTTTAATTATCATCATTAATTTATCTTTTAATACCATTATTTTTTATTCAATGCATTGGTCTCATCACGCAAGAATCCAAATTCATCTGGGGTGTGAATTTTGACGATAAGCCAAAAAAAAAAGTTATTAAATTATATAGGAAAGGATTTCGTTTTCTTAGCGTGTACTATACGATTATTTTGGAAATATAGTATATTTTAATATTAAAAAAATGCCATTTTAAATTTTAAATATACTATTTTTTTAAATTTAAGGTATATTTAAGAATATTTAGAGTGTGAATAGAAATTTCTATACAAAAATAAATGGGCTACAGTAGTGTGAGCCCTTTTCAAACTCAACTAAGTACAGATATATGTTATTATGAGAAGAAGAGGCAAATATTACTTTAATTTTGTTTAAGTAAAAAGAAAGTTTTAAATATATAAAGTAAATAGCACATTTACTTCTTAAATAATTCATTTACTTCTACGGAGTAAATGTGCTAACTAAGCAAATAGATGTTATTGCGTATAAAAGAGAAAAATAATATTTTTTTGAAATTTTTAGTTGAAGTAAATCGGAAGCTTTAAAATATTTAAGAAAACAACGCATTTACTAAGTAAATAATTTATTTAAGTTATTTTATTGCAAATATTTTAAAAGATGTTGTCTTCTTCTTTACTTTTTCAAAAAAAAAAAAAAAACTATACCGTAATTTCTGTATTTATGAAATAGAAAGGAGGAGGAAAGCAGTACGATATGTTTGAATACCTGCACAACTTTATTTACAACATGGGTAGTATGCTTAAGGATACTTTCGACGACGGCAAAAAGAGAAGCATCATCAAAGGATCGGTCGGCATGAACATGAGATTCGTAAATCAGGTCCATGATCTTATTGTCCGACATGGCAAACAAGCTGAGCTCCGCCGCTGCGGGTTCGGGCTTTGCCTCCCAGCCCTCGGCTGGTTTCGTCTGGCCTGTCGCCGCCAACAAGGTCTTAAGGGTAAAACTGGCCATGTTTGTTACTCAGAGGTAGTTAGAAGATTATTATTTAGAAGAGAGCTTTTGCAGCTTAGGAGAGAAACGAATATGCTTTGTCTAGTGTGTTCTGATGAAAAAATATCTGCTTTCCAAGCCCAACCTATTTATAGCCATCTTGTCACTTTTAAAATAAATGTTCAGATAAAATATCTCACCAGTGAAGCATGTGGATGGAATTGGAGCCACAGATTTGATGCCTCGTGTAAACGTAACCATGGATAAATTGCTAGCCACCGATTCTAAGATAATTAAGTACTTTACGACAATGAAGTACTTGTAAATAGTAATTGTTGTAATTACAAAGACCATCAAAGAGTGTAAGAAGGTTGATACAATATTAATACACTGTTACATTTGTAATAAAAAAAATAATAAAATAATATATTTAATATATTATTTTATAACATATATATTGTTATTTAAAATATTATATTTATTTTTTTGTTATAATTATTAAACTTTAAAATTTATGAAAGTGAAATTTTAACATTAAATTGATTAAAAAGTAAAAATATTGTAATTATTAAAGCAAAAAAGTCAATCTATCAATCAATAAAAATACTAAATTTTCTATATGCTAATTTTTATGGTTTATAGCAAATTTAACAATAAAAATTACATTTGTATTAGAGAGTGTTTTTCTTACATTCAAATGCTAAAATTACTGTTAACATATTTATTTAATATTACATTAAAGATACCCCGATTCACTCTGTATATATTTCCATAGGTACTAATGAGACATTGATATTCTTAATTTGTTGTGTGGGCCACCAATAAAAATTATAATAATATAATAATATTGTTTATTCTCACCAAAGATTGGTAAGGGTAAAATATGAGTTTATTCATTAAAAAAATAAGAATTTAGTAAATATTATGAAAAGATAAAGTTTGGTGTATATTGATAAAAAAAATGTTTATAATTAAGGTTTCCTGAGGAAAAAAGTCTATTATATTTCAGATTTATTTGATTATGATGTAAATTTAAGATTTTTTGAGTAAATCTCATATTTATAAAATTTCATGGAATGAATAAGGTTATACCCAGTAAATTTTAGATATACAATAAAAAAAAATTGCTACAATATAAAACTCTCACATGCTACAATAAAAGTGGTTCTAATTAATAGTTTTCACCCCCTTTTCAAACCCTTTATAAATTATTAAAAGTTACCATCTCTTGTTTTTAGTATGTCCTAAAGTTGTTTTATTTACCTAAGTCTCTCATATACATATGACGTCACATTTTTGCAACATGCGTCATGGAGCATCCAAATGCCAACAGATCGCGTATCGGACCGCTATACACCCAAAGCAAGCAACATGAGCTCTGGACCAGCAATGTTTAGTACTAGGGAGGAACTCAAACATCACAAGCAATCTAAAAAGTTATTGCTTAAGGAAATCAAAGGCCGTTTGTTTTGTGTATTAAGATAATTTTTTTGACTCTAAATTTAAAGAATTTATTGGATAAATGTTTATTTTTTAAAAAATTTAAATCAAATAAATCCTTTAAATAAAATTTTTTAAAATTCTGCTCATCTTAAAATCTTTGAACTCAGATCCGTTTCTTATAGTAAAATCTCATTTTCTCTCTTTTATATTTATGAAAAAAAATCATAATTTATTTATTTGATATCTGATTGAGATTATTTTTCTTTCATTGCGCTCCTAATGAAGAGAGGAATGAATCAAGATCCATATTGTATATTTTTTAATACATGAACATTAAGATTTTTTTAGATTTATTAATAAATTAAAACCTTTTTCCACTATCTATTCAAACACAAATTTTAATTTTATTCCCTATTCATATTAACACTTTAAATGTGCATCCAAATGTCAATTGAAATAACAATTCAAATCACATAACTCAAATTAAAATAATTCAAAATAATACAATTCGAATCCATTTACTAACAGACCCTAAATATTCAGAGTTAGTCCTTATTAACTTTAAAGAGTTATAATGCACTACAAGAAAAACCACATTTAACGACATATTATTTACGACATGTAGTTTTTGAATGTCGTTGAAAAGTACATACAACGACATCCCAACAAAGATGTCGTTGATGACATTTGAAACAATAATTAACGACATATATATAGATGCCATATTAAAGCTCTCCTTTTAACGACAATGGTTTAGTATCGTTAAATTATTTAACGACAAGTAGGAGGTGTCGTCAAAGCCTTGGAGATTCTACGACATCCCTTATAGACGATATTGGTCAAGATGTCGTCTATAAGAGGTGTCGTATAATCTCGAAGGCTTTGACGACATCTCCTATTTGTCGTTAAATAATTTAACGACACTAAACCATCATTGTTAAAAAGAGACCTTTAATACGACGTCTATATAGATGTCGTTAATTATTGTTTCAAATATCATTAACGGCATATTTGTTGGAAATGTCGTTATATGTATTTTTCAACGACATTCAAAAACTACATGTCGTAAATAATATATCGTTAAATGTAGTTTTTCTTGTAGTGATGCTAGAATATAAAAAGACTCGTTGTATTAAGAAGATAAATAAATCTCATACATATAGGAGAATTAAACTCCCTCATTATTAATTGTACCATAAAATATCTTAATTTTAAAATTTAAAATTTGAGCGTGTCATTGGTCTCCCGTCCTTGTGCATTAGTTCACAAACATGCAACAATGAGGCTGAGATAGAGATGGAGGCAGCTTCCTTTTTTATTTTTTATTTTTTATTTAGACATAGGTGCCAAATATGACACAAAAAGGGATGAGGATATATTAGCCTTTTTTTTTTGGATGAAATTCGAATCATGTACTTCTCTAAGATCTTTACTCTCTTATTATCTTATCCTAATGATGCAGCCCATTCGATGGTATTGAGAGTTTTCTATAGGATGGTTAGTTTGGATTAAGCAATCACAAGCAATCACTACAAGAAAAACTACATTTAGCGACATATTATATACGACATATAGTTTTTGAATGTTGTTGAAAAATACATACAACGACATCTCCAACAAAGATGTCATTAACGACATTTGAAACAATAATTAATGACATCTATATAAATGTCGTATTAAATGTCTCCTTTTAACGACAATAGTTTAGTGTCGTTAAATTATTTAATGACAAGTAGGAGATGTCGTCAAAGCCTTGAAGATTCCACGACACCCCTTATAGACGACATTGGTCAAGATGTCATCTATAAGGGGTGTCGTGGAATCTCCAAGGCTTTGACGACATCTCCTACTTGTCGTTAAATAATTTAACGACACTAAACTATTGTCGTTAAAAGGAGACATTTAATACGACATTTATATAGAAGTCGTTAATTATTGTTTTAAATGTTATTAACGACATGTTTGCAGGAGATGTCGTTGTATGTACTTTTCAACGACACTACATGTCGTAAATAATATGTCGTTAAATGTAGTTTTTCTTGTAGTGAATCTAAAAAGTCATTGCTTAAGGGCAATTAAATACCCAGAGTTAGTCCGCATTAACTCGAAAAATGCTAGAATATAGAAGGACTCATTAAATTTAGATGAAAAATAAATATCTTAATTTTAGAATTTAAAATCTAGGCGTATTATTGGTCTCCCGTCAGTGTGCGTTAATTCGTGAGCATGCAACGATGAGGCTGAGATGGTGATGGAGAAATTTTTTTTTTTTTTCAGACTTAGGTGCAAAATAGAAAGAAAGGTGGATATTAGCTCTCTTTTTTTATTATTTTTTATTTTTTTATGGCATTCCAATCATGCTGCTTCTATGAGATCCTCACTCTCTTGAGGTCTAATTCGACGGTTAGTTTGGATTGCACGAGTAACGAACGTGCCCAGGGCAATGGCATTTCAACAATGTTTTTTTTCTTCATTCAATGCCACCCTTTTTGCTTTTTTTTTTTTTTGGCCTTAAAGGTTGCTATTTGTGGTTTTTTTTCCCTTTTTTTTTTTGTTTTGTTTGTTGCGTGTTTAGAATAAAGGTGCTTTTTACCCCGACTTGTTTAGATCTCGTCTAGGAAGCGAAATATAGAAAATAGCTTCTCACGATAAAAAAAAAATTCTTAGAGCAACTGCTCTTTTTCTTTCTTTTCTTTTCTTTTTTTGAAGACAGTTTTTAGCACCATACTCCTATAAGTTTTCACTTTTGACAAATTTCCCTCATAATTTTGAATTTTAGAAATTAACCCATTAAATTTATTGTACAGTAACAATTCGGCCTCAAATTAATGATGCCATTTAAAATATTGATGGAAATAAGAGGCAATTTTTCAAAGACTGAAAAGTTTAAAGGTGAAGGCATAAAAAAGGTAAAAAGAAATAAGTATCTTCTTAAAGTTTATCCACTTAAAGACAAGAAATTGAATACGTATGTTCTATATACGCAATAGTACTAGGTGTTGTACAATACCTTTAACTAGTGTGTACACATGTATGTGTGCGCGCACCTACGAAACTAAATCCTGTGGTTGATATGTTAATTTTTATTTTTTTTTAACTCTTGTCCTTCAAAGATAACCACAATCTATCCTCGGCCGCTCATATATATATATATATATATATATATATATTATTGAAAGTCGACTCGATACATATAGTAGAATTGATATGTATGTATCAGATTATTAGTGGACTTTTGATGATATATATATATATATATATATATATATTCATTGTTGTTAGAAGACAAATATGTAAACAATGAAAACAATGACCATTATATATGTTTCATGTTTTCAATGATAACTAGTTGTAAAGAATTAAAGTTTTAGTTATAACAATTTTTAATGAAACTTTTAATCACAATATTTTATTAAAAACTGTTGTAATTAGAAGTTTAGATTTTGTAATGACTATGAGTCTTACATTTTCTCCAGCATTTGTATGCCGTCTACGTTTGTTAATAGATGATCTCATTTATTGATCCTTTGGATTTTGAGTTCCTCGAGAGACACGTTCTGTTCCAGCATTTAGGCAATTTGTCTATACCCGCTCTAGAATATATGTGTGTAAATGTTTGTCCATGGTGGATCACATGATCCACTACTTAATGTGTGCCTTTTCGTAAAAAATTCAAGAGCGTGATCTTATTGTGAAAATTTTATTTATTTATTTATTTTTCTCATGACAACGTGATGTTTGTTTGTTTATAAACAAGAAATAAAAGTGAGAAAATCTAGAAATAAAGAACGGGTTTAAGGCATTTAAGAATTTTTTTTTAAAGGTTTTATTTGCCCTCACTATAAAATTTGCTAACAGATTTTAACGACAAATTACCTCTAAGGTGCAACAAACTATGAACGTAATGTCACGCCCCGAAATCCAGAAGGTGACGTAGCATATTAATTAGATTAAATAAATTAAATTTTGTAGAAACTGCTATTTTAAAAGATATTAAGAATTAATTATAAGAATGTAAAATTGTTAAATTCCTTCTGATATTTGTTAAATATATGGAAGCGAACAAATGAAAGGAAAATATAAAATAAACAACAACATTGGGCCCCACCGAACCCACTTTAGTGTGCACACATAGTACCAGTAATATTAAATACATAACAACAGTCCAAGAAAAGGTAAATAAATTGAAATATTATATGTCTTGTTTATAGATACCCTAGAGGATAATATCCTAGTCCTGCAGTTTCTTCCCGGTTCTTCAGTCTTCCCTAAGCTGAATTCTACCTAGAGGGGGAAAAAGTTTTAAAACAATAAAATATGAGCGAAAGGCTCAGTAGGACTAAGTCTTTAAGAACATTTAGTCTAAGCACATATATTTCATATTTTAAACAAAAGCTATAACACAGGACAAATAAATAAACATGTACCAAATTGAAACTTATTAAATTTATTCACACCGATTAATCCTTTATTCATCTATAGACAGTCTCATCATTATATTATAGGCAAAGCCATATGAATCACCACTGAAGTGCCCCAGCTAGGTTTCGGGACCTTCCCCCAAGGTCGTGCTCCCCACGACCCGATCTCTGTACATGGCATCATGCTCTATTTTATCATTCCGAACGATACTAAATGACACGTTCGATGTCATATCATTATCATGTCTCTTTTACCGAATGTTCTCATTACGTTCATTATAATCATCCATTATTTAACCAATAATGAAAATAAGTGATAAACTTAATTTCTTGAAAACATTTAAGAAGGAAATGCTTTTTGGTCAAATCCCTTTAAAAGCATGGCTACCAAGGAGAAGGGATAAAAGTCTTACCTCAATATCCATACCAAAGTTCAACACCGCAGTCCCGATCCGCTATATGTTAGCTCCTCGGAACCACGAACAACCTTAAATAAAAACTAAGTTTATCAATTTCTAGCTTAAGGTATTCTACATCCCTAAGCTATTTCATGGTGTCTTAGTATGCTTTTAGTGTTAATAAGATCATTTTATAAGGTCAGGAATTTGATCTACGTTTCAAACGATGAAAAACGGGCGAAAAATGTCATTTTTTATAAAGTCTGGTTGGCTTGCCGGAACCCCTGGTTTGGCCTACCGAACTCCATAGTTCGGCCTACCGGCCAACCAGGACCTGCCTGCCGAACTGGCCCAGGTTCGGCCTATCGACCAGATGAATCTGGCTTACCAAACCTATGAATCCGGCTTGCCGAACATTGAGTTAAACCTACCAAACTAGAAAAATGTGGGAGGTCCAAGACTTTGATTCTCGGCCTCCATAAGCCCAAAATCAAATTAAAACCTATTTTTCTAAGTCCCAAAGCATATATAATGATCATGGATGATAAACAAATACAGTAGAGCACATTTAAACACATTTAAACAAGATTTGCATAGAAATTTTCAAGGAAATCTGAAAATAGAGAAAGAGGAAAAAACTTGATTTAATCCAAATTTCATGAAATCAAGCTTAGATTTTGGATGATTTAAGTCCTACCAACTTAGATTAGAAGTTTCCTAAGCTCAAGAAACTCCGATTACAACATTTTAAAGAAATTGAAAAAGTTAGAACAAAAATTTGAAATTTGAAAAATAAGGAAACTAGCCTTGAATCGAAGCTTTAAAGAAGTTTGTGGAAGTCCAAATTGTGTTCCTCACCACCCAATCCAGCTGAGAATTAAGCCCGAACTCAAAATTTGAAATCAAAATAAAGAGAGGAAGAAAAAGAGAGAGGGTAGTGTAGCAGAGAGGGACAGGAGGGAGAGAGAGAAAGTGAGGGAGAGTGAGAGCGAGAGCGAGATAAATAGGAGGGGGATGAGTGGTTTTGTAGAGCAAAACCGTGTCCCTAGCACACAGTTTGTAGTTGGGACGTACAGGGCATTTGATAAATTGTTTTGTTTCAAAATTCAAGATAACATATAGAAATAATTAAAAATGGGATAGATTTAAAATACCATAAAATACTTAAATTAAGTTCAAATTTACATTAAAGCATACTAATCCACCATCTAAACACCAATTATGCCTAATTAAATTTTCTAGGTGTTACACGTAACTAGCAATAATATAGTGTTCCAAATTTGGTTATAAAATCTGGAAATTATTTATGGATATTTTTTTATGAAACACATAAGTGTCTTTTCATAAACCAATGCATCCATTGTAACTCATGAAGCTTTTAACGTAAAGGTATCCTTTTATGAAACAATGCATTTGTTATAACATATATTTCTATTAGTAATAAGTATTCAATTACATATGCAAGTATACAAGCAATTAATATAACGGTTTGTAACATTTCAAATGACACAACACTTCGAGTCAACATTTTTTTGGGCTAGCGCTATGGCACCAACTTTCTAGCTCCTTGGCACCAAGGCATTACCCTACAAAACACTTTTTGCTTGCCAACATTGTGACACCAACTTTTTGGTACTACAGCTCTAAATGCCAAATGGCTAGCGCTCCAGTGCCGATTTTCTACCCCTAAAAAGTTTCAACGTTGTGGCTATAAACAAATAACGCTACGGCACTAAACACTTTAAAATGACATATTTTCCTTATTTTCTTGTGTGTCTTTGACTCCAAACAAATTGAGATATATATCACAATTTGTCTAACAATCCCTCATTAAATTGTCATATTTCTCCAGATTTAACAAAGATAATCTTATACATACAAATTGGTACCTTTCGATTTTAACCTTCAATTAGTAAATATACTTCAAAGTATTCACAAGACAAAGGTGTTCTATGCATTAAACCTTGTCTCTTAAGCAAACACCGAAAATATATCACATATGAGCTATCTTAAATTTTAAATAATGTTCCAATCATTTATTACTATATTTGGCCCCTGTGCTCTATCTTGAATTCATGAACATTTACACAACTAAACCACAGTTTTGCTAGAAATGACACAATTTTTTATATCCACTTAGGTGAAGTTTCAATTCACGTCTCAAGCTATTTGAGACGAACTTCATTAAGAGTATATACTCAACCTCAAATGGTATCTATTTGAACCAAACATCCTAGAAGAGACAAATAAATTTTCAGTGCCAAACCAATCATTTGTCAGCAACTTGTTCTTACCTATTAACTATGGAATAGCTTTACAACTATTACATAATTGGGTTTACTATCACTGATGATTCTTTTATAGAAAGGTTTTAGTACTATTCCATTAGATATGTCATTGATTGATTAAGTTTATTAAAAGATCTTCTGCCAAGGAACTTGCTAAGTTCTTATTTGTCCTAACATAAACAATGTCGATAACATCATATATTATTAGTTGTTTTTCACATATTTATGTTTCAAACTAACATGTCTAGATTTTCTATTATACACTTTATTATAAGCTCCAGACAAAGTAGCTTTACTATTGCAATACAAAGAAATTGATCGCATCTAGAGCTAAATCATTTTCTTTCCTTTCATGTTGCTTCTCCTCGGTTTGAAGGATGTTGTAGACTATTTCCTTTAATTTCTAGTAGAGGTACTGGGAGCTAAATCACATAGTTGATCAATACTAGGTTTCAATTCAAAAGTAGAATCAATAATAAATATATATATGTATTTCTGAGCAATGATTTTGAGTTAGGACTTGTGGGTTTATAGATATATTTATACTTTAATAGGTATATTAATTAGTATATTAAATTAGTTTACTATGGGATTGAATTGAATATGTGAGTAGTGATTTTGATTTAAGATTTGATGGTTTATGAATTTGGACATATTTATGGTTTGATGGATATATTAATTTGCTTAAAAACCGTTGTGGTAAATATGCTTTACACGAAGGTTTTTTTTTTTTTTTCAAAAACCGTTGTGTAAAGTTCTGTCCAATAGCATCTGGCGAAAAAACCTCAGGTCATCAAAACGGTAAAAAACCCTAGAATCTCTTGAATTACCACGACTCTGGATTCCTCGATGGTTAAAAGGCTTTGCACAACAGTTTCTAACTGTCATGGTGTATGAAATTTTCACTAGTTAGGCTTCATCTTTTGTTTAATTAAATATACATATGTGTATGTAGAACAATCATCAATAAAAATGATAAGTACCTCTATTCTTCTCTAGTCAAAATTCCATTATACTTACAAATATTAATATGAATTAAATCTAATAATTAAACATATTAAGTTTGGCTTTAGAAAATGGTTTCTCAGTCATCTTTGCTTGTATGAGAATTTCACACTTAACACACTAACTTTATTGTATAATAACAATTTGGCCTCAAATTAGTGCTTTAAATTATTGATAGAAATAAGAGGGAATTTTTCAAAGAATGAAAAGTTTAAGGGTAAAGGGGTTAAAAAGCAAAAAGACAAACGCGTCTTCATAAAGTTTATCCACTTAAAGACAATAAATTGAATACGTATGTTCTATAGATATACGCCCTAGTACCGGTGTACTTGTACAATACCTTAAACTGGTGAACTATATTCTCTGGTAGAGATTACTTTTTTTCTTTTTTCAATGCCTTATCCTTTAAAGAGGACCATAGTCTATCCTCGTCCGCTCATATATACAAATATATACATATATATATATATATATTATCGAAATTCCCTTGATAGTTTGATATGTATTATTCTATTTTCTTTTTTATGAATTGATATATAAATATATATATATATATAAATACATGTATATTATTGAAATTCCACTGATAGTCTGAGGGGGTGTTTGGAAGGTGGTGGGAACCGGTGGTGGGAACCACTTTTACTGTAGCATGTGAAAGCTTTACACTGTAGCAATTTTTTAAATTGTTACTGTAGCATGTGAGAACTTTACACTGTTTATCACTGAGTTTGTGGTGGGAACCGTAGTTCCCACCACAATGTCAAACAGGGGGTGATATGTATTATTGTGTTTTCTTTATATATATATATATATATATATATATATATATAAAAGATATGTCTACGGTCCCATCCCTAAAAGCGCAGATTGTTTGTACCAAAGTAACACTTTTTTAGGCAATGTAACATTATTTATAGGATAATTAAAATGTATCATGCTAGACATAACATCAAGCTTAAAGAAATGTTATGTTTAATACAATTATTATTCTATAAAAATTGTTACGTTGCCTATAAAAACGTTATTTTGGTGCGGACGGTCTACACCTTTGGGGGCGCAGACTGTGGGTGCAGACGATAAACATATCCTATATATTTATATAGTTTTATGATATAACAAAAACAAATATCTAAAAAAAAAAAATCTGACAATAATGTTTCATGTTTTTGATAACTTCAAGTCTTACATTTACTACAAAAAATTAGACTTTTAATTATAACAATTTTTAGTAAAACTTTTAGTTATAACAAAATATTGTGACAAATGTGCGATTAGTCACAAACTTTAATTTAATTTTTTTTGTAACTAAAATTTTTAGCCATAGGGTTTTTAGTTACGAAATGTTTTCATGGCTAAAAATTTTATGGGTGAAAATTTTAGTCACAATAAAAATAAAACAAAAGTTTATAATTAAATATACATTATTAAAAATTTTGTTTAAAATTATTGTGATTAAAAATATATATATTTTAAGTAATTCTCCAGCATTTATATGTGGTCTACGTTTGTTATAACCCCATCTCATTCATTGATCATTAGTTGGATTTTGCGTTCCTCGTGATTACACGTTGTGTTCCGACATATACGCTCCAGGACATATGTGTGTAAATGTTTGTCACATGATCTACCAACTTCACGTGTGCCTTTTCATAAAAATTCAAGAACGTTATTCATTGTTAAATTATTTTTTATTTTGGCTCGAGAGAACGTCATTTTGTATTTATCTTCTTTCTTTCTCAGTCACTCTCTTAATTTCATATCCCGAGAAGCACTAGCAGCTAATTTCTATCATTAGCGAAGATTTGTATTTATCTTCTTTCTTTATCAGTCACTCTCTTAATTTCATATCCCGAAAAGCACTAGCGGCTAATCTCTATCCTTGCCGAAGATTCGAAAACAAATATGCGGTAAAGTATTATTCATCTGTCGTATTTGTATATTTTTTTTGTTGGAAAATTTTTTCATGTTTTTATTTGTTTGGTACAAAACGTTTTGATATATATATATGTATATGTATATGTATAGACAGAGAGAGGGACAGGGAGAGAGAGAGAGAGAGAGATTCTTTCTCTTGTTTTTTTCTGTTTTTTGGTCGAGTTTACATGCATAACTGTGTTTTCTGTCCTTGCCGAAGGTGCATCAGCAAACACGTGGCTAGTCGTTCATCTGCCAAATTTGTATGTATTCTTTAATTATAGATGAAATCTGAGCCATTCAAGGCTCTGCACAAGACAGCATCCTTGTGAGATTGGCACCATCTTAATTAATTTGTTCACACGTTACGTGCATCTCAGTGCAGTACGTACGTGGACTTCAAGCTATGAAACATAAAAAAAGAAATGAAGAAATTACCACGAAACGTATCAACTTCTAGTCCAATGACAACCGTAATTCTCGTAAAGCGAAAAGAGCCATAATATGATAGGTTGTATAGTTTTATATTGTCTAACAATAAGTTTTGATAATGGTTCATAAAATAATAACATCACTTTTTAATAGTATAAGATTTTTTAGGATGAAATTTAAGAGAAAAACGGTAAAACTTAAGCCTTAAGTAAATAATATTATATTAAACTTTTAAGTTAAAAATAGATAATATCATGGCCAAGCGAGATGCGGGTCTTAGAAGAACTTGAGGCGACTTTCAAATTTTCTACTTTGTATTTATACATTTTTTGATGGGACAGTGATATATTTAGCATGTGAAAGCTTTTATGATTAAGCGGTAAGGTGATGTATTTACATGTGAAAGCTTTTATGGTTAAACGGTACAAAGATCGTCACTGTTGGTCACCTCCTTTTTCTTTATTTTTTTCGAAAAAATATCAATTGAAGAAATTGGATATTGTGGCCAAAGGAATTGGTTCAACTCACGCTATATTGCAACCAAAATTTTCGTTACTTGAAGTCCATTCATCCTAAATCTGTGAATATTAATATACTAGACTTTTAACCGAAATAGTCATGGCTACACAAAAGTCCGAAAGCAAGTCAAGTGTTATCCGATGACTACACACATTAATATCTATCGTGTCCCCATGACATTGATGTTACTGCATGTGGAATTAAAGGCAGCATATCCAACAACCACCGCTCCATTTATGAGAGAGTTGGAGATCGCGAAGACTTGCAACCGCTGTTTAAAGGCGTTTGTTTCTTGATTTTAATTACAGTTTAAATTATTTTACTACAGTATTTTTTTTATAAAAATTTAAATCTTTATTTAAATACTCTATTTAAATACTCGAACTAAACGGACTATTAGAGTTTTACAACTAAAAATGTTGTTATATATAAGAATTTTATATTATAATATATTTTTATTTTACATTATAATATATGAGAGATTTATATCATTTAAAATAAGACTAACAAGCTAAAATTAAATTTACTAAATATAACATTTTAATCTTTTTTTATTTAATCTCTTGTGTTATAATTTATACTAAAAACAAGCAAAAACAGACCACATAAACTCCCTTTAACACCCTCCTTTTTTGACTTTTTTTTTCCATAAATTTTATGTGGATAGGGTAATTGAAACTAATAGGGTGTTTGGAAAGGTGGTTTCTCACCACCTTTACTGTAACATGTAAGAGTTTTATATTGTAACATATTTTTTTATTGTTACTGTAGCATATGAGAGTTTTATACTATTCATAACTGAAATTATGGTGGGAACTGAATGGTTCCCACCACTACCAAACACCCCCTAATTTAAAATTCAAAAAGTAACCTAAGAGTTTTTTAAATTAAAAGAGAAAAATGGACATGTCCTAAGGTTAAGGTGAGATTGGTGAGAATTTTCTTCTTTACAGCTTGTATCCACCCAACTTCTTTAATATTGCCTGTGCTAAATTTTTTTGTGCACTTGTGGAAAAAGGACAATTGTGATGGGCGATGGATATGTTTGTTTCGAGAATCTTTGAATTTTTTTAAACTTAAATTTAAATTTAAATATTAAATTTTTTTAATATATTTGTTTTTTAAAAAATTTGAATCTTTTGAGTATCAAGAATCTAAGTTTTTAGAGTTCTGACTTCTTTAAATTTTTGATACTCGGATATCTCTCCTACAGTAAAAACTACAATTCTCTCTCCTATATTTGAGAAAAAAAATCATAACTTCTTTATTTTTTATCTAATTGAGATGATTCTTTTTTCATTGTGTCCCTAGTAAAAACTACAATTCTCTCTCCTATATTTGAGAAAAAAAATCATAACTTCTTTATTTTTTATCTAATTGAGATGATTCTTTTTTCATTGTGTCCCTAGTGAAGAAACGAATAAATTAAAATCTATATTGCATATTTTTTAGGATTATTAACATTAAGATTTTATTAGATTTATTGATAAATCAAAAACTATTTTCACTACCTCTCGAAACAAAAATTTCAATTTTATTCTGTATTCAGATTAAAACTTAAATGCATACCCGAACATCAATTTAGATAACAATTTAAATCACTAACTCAAATCTTAATTCAAATTATATTAACTCAAATCAAATTACTAATTCGAATCTATTTACCAAACGGGCCTAATTGTCTTGGGTCCTCTGTGTTTGAAAACGTTGTAAGTGAAAATAAGTTTGAACGCTGTTAGTGGTAATTATTCAGCAGCCCAACCAAAACAAACAAACATATTTAAATCAATAACAATCATTCTAGCCGTTTGTAACTAAATATTGATAATATACAAAATGTTGTGATCAAATTTTTGCCACTCACGTGTTTTCACAAGATATATCTTTTGTGCATTATATTGAATCTTACCACATATATAGTAGTTCCAGAAGTCTATAGTGTTTTCTTTTTAATTTTATGGTGGTTGTGAAAGATCTTTGTTAGTAATTTTATCGAATTTTAATTAAATTCTAGTTAATCAAAATTACTCACGTATAAAATAAGTCAAGAACACAATAAATTTATCGTGGTTCGATTATAAAACCTACATGCATGGGGTTACGCTTAGATGATGAATAATCTATAAGAAATCAATGTATAAATATCAATTAAACTTAATTAATATAAGACTCTCTCTTAATGATTGACGCTTATATTGTTATACTTTCTATAGCCTTGTTTAATGAATACCACTCGTCTTGATCTCTGTTTCACGTGACTCTCATCTGCAACAGAACATTTCTCCTTAAAACAACAAATTCTTCCCCTAAAAAATGAAGCATTTTCTTCTGAAATTTGCTAAATGAAAACTTGTATGCATATTAGCCCATTGGAAATTCTGTGTTTGTAGACTTTATCTCTATTTATAGGTGGTGAAAACTTATACAAAATTCAAATCGTCACAGAATCTGTTGCAACAGATTTAAACTCAAATTTCAAAACTAATGTGCTTTCTTTCCTGAACTCGTGATCCCTTATTTTAGATTGGATTCACTCCACTTAAGCTTCTAAAATGCATGCAAGCCCCCACTTTTTTAAATAGGAGATAAATCCTACTTTAATTAAAACTTTTAATTCTTCTTCAATTCAAACATGCTCCTTAAGTTAAGATGAACTTAGAATCTGATTGGAATTTGAAGTATGCTCTGAAAATCTCTAAAAAATATTGGCTTTTAGCTCTGAAATCTTCTTGGCATAGAATCTTCGAGACTTTGGCACTTTTCCCATTTATCTCAAAAATTAAGTATATTTTTTTCTTTAAATAATTACAAGCCAATTATTCTATCTCAAAAAACCCTAACAAGTTTTTCCATTAATAAAAAAAGTTATGGTGCATCAGGAGCAACACCGGGGTTAGCGAGTGTAGGGTGGAGGGACGACAATTGTCGAGGACATTTTAAGTGTGGAAACAACAATCGTCAAAAGCGCGCAAGGGAACATATTGTACTGCAATCGGACGTGGTGTTGACCATAAACTAATCTTACATGCTGCGTCACAGAAACATTGATGGAGATGAGAGATAGTGAGAATTTTCAAAGAAATGGACTGTGGCAAGTTGTTGATAGAGTGGAGGAGGAAGATGTTGTCGAGGAGAGACGCTCTTTTTAGGAAAACATCAAAGTATTACTCGTTAGAATACCATATTCTGTTTTTAGAAAATAATACTCGCCAATGATGAATATATATAGACGCAAATTACAAAATATTAAATGGGGTAGGTTAATCAAATCTACCAATAGATCAAGAGATTTTTTAATTAAAAACTTTATTAAAAAAGCATAATTGTAAGTTATTAATAAAGGAAACTATGTCCTAAATTTTAATTTTACCACATAAAAATAATTATGATAAATAAAACTTGTATCTCAAATCAATGCACAACACATTATTATGCATATGCACGCGTACTCTCTCTCTCTCCCTCTCTCTCTTTCATTTTTATGGAGAGCGCTTGTATATTTATCTATATTTGAATATGCCATACTTTTAAAAAACTTGTTTATTCATGCAATAAAAAATAATGTTAAAAAAATATGCTATACTATAAAATAATTAGTGTAAGTTGTTTAAATCTTTTTTCTCAATCAATATTCAAATAGACAACCTCTAACCGTTTTTCCACTACTTTCTCTTTCTTTCTTATCTATCAAAATATTTTTTTGGCATCATAATAGATTTTAAGCATATATAATATTTATAAAATTACAGGTTTCAAAATATAGTATTTATAAAAAATTCTTCCTTCCATTTCATCTATTGAGAACATATCCTTCAATATCACAATGTCAAAATCGAGTAGTTAATATTATCAAATCCTTCAACAAGGGTTAAAAAACAAAAAGAGTAGCAACATACATTAAACACGCCTCAAAATTCGTTGACAAATGAATAAATGAAATTTTGTCTGTCAGGCCAAATTGTTTCTTGAAGTTGGTCTAGATAAGATTAATGAGGGCGTTTCTTGTTTGTCTTTGATGTACAAAGGGACTGTGTTGTACGTGGAGCAAGATTTATTTATTATTTTAGACTCTTTTATTCTTTTTCCTGTATGAGTATCGTGTGATCATGACTTTTTTTCCTTTTTTTTTTATTCCTTTCAGTGCAGTACTAACTGTCCGTTAACAACAATACGAAAAAGACCAAATTACGAAACCAACTAAATTTATGACCTTTGCCACTCAAGATAGGAGATTACTTCTCTAATTTTGGTGTTCAATATTATGTCTTAATAATTGTTGGGGCTCTTTCATTACAGGCCTCAATATAGAGAAGGTACAGACTTTGTGGCCTTTTTTTATTGGTTTAGGAACTCCCCCTATCAAGAGCTGAAGCGGCAGCACGTTGGGTGACGGAAGCTGATAACTCTATGGCAGATGTTTCGGCATTGGGGGTGGTCGAAACTAGGCTCACCTTATGCTATCCCCGCTTGGGTTACGGCTAAACCTGGGTGATCTACAAAAGCCGATGCGATTTCAGTGCTGCTAAGGATGAAAACTTCGCCAAAGAGGGTCTTCAAGCGTTTTAGTGTTGTGGAAGAGAAACGTGAGTGGTTATGGAGGATATTTCCATGTCCTTCGTAGTAAGAGTGTGCCCATTAGATTGCAGTGAGATGTTTGGATTGAGTGGCTATAAAGAACTAGCTTGGTGGCGCTAAAAACTGATTCTAAACACTTTAAATAACATATTTTCCTTATTTTTATGTGTCTTTGACTCCAAACAAATTGAGAGATATATTACAATCTCTCTAAAGATCCCACACTAAATTGTAATATTTCTCCAAATTTAACAATGATATTTCTTATACATACAATAAAGTATCTTTTGATTTTAACCTTCAATTAATAAATATACTTTAAAGTATTCACAAGACAAAGATGTTCTATGCATTAAGCCTTTTCTCTTGAGCAAACACCAGAAACATATCACATTTGAGCTAGTCTAAATTTTAAATTATGCTCTAATCACTTAGCACTATTCCAGCCTTGTTTTCTATCTTGGATTTACGAACATTTATAACACTAAACCATGATCTTGTTAGAAACGATATTATTCGTATGTCCACTTAGGAGAAGTTTTACTTCGTGTATCTAGCTATTTGAGACTTGAACTTCATCAAGAGTATATACTTAACTTGAACCTATAGCTATTTGCATTGAACAACATAGAAGGGACCAAAAAAATTTTTAGTGTCAAAATGATAATTTGTCAGTGATTTATTCTAACCCATTTAACTATTGAATAATAGTACAACTATTACATACTTAGGTTATACTATCACTGGTAATTCTTTCATAGAAAGGTTTCGGTCTCGTTCCACTAGTGTCCTTGACTAAGTCTCTTGAAAGACCTTTTATCAAGGGTTTGCTAACTTCTTATTCGTTCTAACATAAACAATATTAATAACACCATCTGTTATTACTTGTTTCACATATTTATATCTCAAGCTATTATGTCTAGATTTTCTATTATACACTTTATTATATGCTCTAGACAAAATAGCTTCACTATTGTAGTACAAAGAAATTAATGGCATCTTGAGCTAAACTCTTTTTTTCTTTCCTTTCACGTTGATGCTCCTCGATTCAAAAGATATCGTAAACTATTTTCTTTTATTACTAGTGAAGGTACCGGGAGTTAAGTCACATGGTTGCTCAATAGTATACTCCAATTAAGTAATAGAACCAATAATAAATTTATTTTCAATGAGTTCATCTTTAGATTCCACAATCACATTAGAATCATGTGACACCCGTTATTCTCCTAACGGGTATTGAGGTAATTAAATTAATTTTTAATGTATAAAAAAAATTGCTTCATTTAAATTTATTTTATAATATTTATTTTTATCTATTTTTAAATTTTCTAAAATTCTCCTATATTTATTTAGTATGATTACTAAAAAGCCTTAGAACTTCTAATAAATCTCAAAAATGTCATATTGGCATTATATGTGTTAAAGTCTTTAGATGAGACATAAGGATATCTTTTCCAACTACTCTTGACCCTCATTTTCTTTATTTCCTCCGTGACATGCTTCAACATGTCTCCTCTATAATTGTTTCTATCACTTCTCTTCAAAGACTTCATCTTTTCTTCCTTTCTCTTCCACGGTTCCCACACTCTTCTTCTCATTTCTTTGCTGAAGCAAAATACTTAGAGAACTTCTTCAAGGCAGCCATAAAAATCAGCCACCATCACCTCCATTTGAGCAAGAATTTCAGTCATACCGAAGTAAAGGAACCTGTTTTGAAGCCATTTCAAGCTTCCAACTAACCATAATCCGAGGTTAGAATCTTATGAACAAATTTAGTCTTTCATTTATAAATTTTCTTTTATACTAAAGGATTATTCAAATTTGCGTTCTTAAACCTAAGTATATGTTTGTTGCTATTTTGGAGCATATGTATGAAGTCTAAGTGTATATGCCCTAGACAGAAAATTTATATTGTTAAACTTTATAATACCTCTATGGGCAGTGGTTATTTCTTGAAATTCTAAGATTAAATTAAAATGAATTTTATGAATTGGTTTGCATATTTGAAAAGTAGCATCCTAGGCTTTCTAACGAGCTATCATAAACCTAAATCGGAGTTGTATTTTATTTTCTAAGAATTATTCAATTTTTGTATTGGAAACTAGTAAATCTGCCAGTTTGTTATGGTATACCAACTACTAACCTGAACCAAGAACCCATCTTTGCTCACCACCTAATTCTTTAATGTCTTGCAACCTTTCCAATATTATCCTAAGTGATTGATGAATCTTATTAGGGACTAAAACATATAGATTACTTGTTCACATTTTATATTGTGTTAAGACAAAAATTGTTTACTGTGGTATTCAAAAGAGATTTATATAAAAGCTTTAATGGCATACTAGTAAGATAGGTTTACACATGATTTATTTATGAATGTAGTTGTATGTTGTGCTTTAGTTTTAATTGTCCTTATGCACGCCTTAGGATCAAGGGAGTATGGAGCTAACGTTAATTGATTCCAGGATTAAAAGATTGTTGATAAGCTTGAAAGGTAGGGATTCTATTACTCATCTTTTGTGAGGTTTTTATAGAATTAAAATTGATTGTTTTGCCGCAATATATATATATCTATGTTGAACTAATATTATATGAGTATCACATATGAAACTATGACATGGACTCGTCTTGTATTGTACGGCGAGGAACATAATGAATTGACACATGTTATAAATTGAGAAGCATGGTTAGGAAAACTAACTCTATTGATAATGATTTAATATAGAGAAATTGTGAGACATGAAAAGGGCGACGGTTACGTCCTTGGGCATGAATACCCTAAAAGGTAAAATAGGGGGAAGGTGATGACGCTTCCTTGGGTTGAAAGTCCCAGAACACACTGTACAGGAATTGATTTGGTGAGGACTCGGGGCTTGATGTCCCCTCACCGGAACACCCTTGGAATGTTTATAGGGTGATCAAGTGCGCCCATTTGGGTTTCGATGAGTTGAGTGATACTCAATTTAACATGGATACCTAGGAACAATGATGATTGGTAATATTTGTATAAATGTGTAATTATGACACTTGGTAATGATTAACTACGGTATCCATAAGATGTGATCATAATAAACCTCATAATCTGAAATATGATGTGACTTACTAACCATGCAGATTTTAATGTGGTAATGATAAAAACCTAAAGGTGGGTAATGGCTTTCTCTACTGAGCATAGTGTTGCTCATACCCTTATATTTTTATCTTTTCAGGACTCACTAAGTGTGAGGTGGCTACGAGAAATATAGTTGAGGAAGCGATGTAACTATATTACATTGGGACTGCTCAATTGTAAAGAATGTTCTTTATGATAATGTAAGCATCAATTGTTACTTTCTGTGACTGTATTATAATGTGTTGAGGGTTAAAATGATGATGACAACAGTTTATATTATTAAATTTAAGGTGCTACATTAAAACTGTGGTTTATTTGTCGTTTATATTTTTATTTTTGAGTTGAGAGTTTTCATTTAAGTCCCGGGTAAATTTTAATTTTTAAGGTTTTACTTTTATTATTTATTTTTATTTTATCTCATTAAAAACTGTTAACCCCCATATAGGGGCGTTACAAATCAAAGTTTAACAACCTATATACCTTGGAATTCTCAACATATCCGACAAAAACACATTTTATATTTTATATAGGGGAACGTGTGTTTTCATATACAAGTAATCTTATTATAATCATGACATGCAGTAAATAATGCTTCCCTCTATAAATTATTTGATAATCGAGCATTTAAAAGCATGAAGTTAATCACATTCGTGAATATCCTAACTATATTTCTTTCAGCAAAACCATTTTGTTGAGGAATAAAAAGTGCTGACTTTTGGTGAATAAAACCGAGCTCTTCACATAAAAGCATCTATTTGGTGAATAAAACCGAGCTCTTCACATAAAAGCATCTAACTCATTAAAAAAATATTCATTACCTCTATTACTTCAAACTATTTTGATTTTCTTGTCTTTTTAGTTCTCAACTTCAACCTGAAAAAAGTTTAAATTTATTAAAGGTTTCATCTTTTTTTCTAATTAAATATACATGCGAGGCAATTTTTCAAATAAAAGATAAATTAAGAAATAAAGGTGTAAAAAAGCAAAAAGGAAATTAAAAAATCTTCCTCAAGTTTATTTACTAAAAGAAAAACAATTAAAGGCGCATGTTCTATATACGCCAAAATACAGGTGTACTTGTACAATCCCTTAAACTAGTGTCCATGTGTGGGCGGACCTACGAAACTATATCCTCTGGTGGATATATTAGTTTGTTTTTTCTCTCTTTCTTTTTTTTCAACACTTTATCCTAAAAGATGACCACAATCTGCACTTGGCTGCTGGTATATTATATTTGACAACTCATATTAGATATATGATGTGCATTTCTCATGTAATGAATTTTGTATTATTTAAATAAACATCAGCAATAGGACTGTTGTTCCCATGAAATAATGTTTTCATAGCTAATATTTTCATAAAAAATTAAAGGACCAAATTGTTATCCTCTAAAATGTTTACAGATTGACGAAGTAAATTCTTTTGTTAAAAAAATATTGATTATCCATATTGTGAACTTAAAAAAACTCATGTTAAGATATATAATATATATAATTGCTCAAATAGATGGTTTATGATTAATCCAAGTGCCTAAACTTAAATCCTTGGATTTATAATAAGTAAATAGAGAATACATTTGAGACATTATATTGGTTCAATCCATTGTTGTAGTATAAAAATTATTCCGACTTCTATATAAGTATTACAGATATACATTATCGAAAGTCCATTGATAGTCTGACCCATATGATAGAAATATATATATATATATATATATATATATATATATATTCAATGTTGTTGGAAGACAAATATTTTAACAAAAAACAATTGACCATTATCTATGTTTCATGTTTTGGATAACTCCGTCTTAAATTTTCCAGCATTTATATGGGGTCTACGTTTGTTATAAAACCATCGTATTTATTGATCATTTGGATTTTGCGTTCCAACGTATGGCAGGAAGACATTTGTGTGAATGTTTCTCTGATGTTTGAAAAAAATTTTTTGCTGAAAAATATTTTTATGTTTTAATTTTTTTTGGTAGAAAATGTTTTGATATATATGTATAGAGAGAGATGTAAACTTGACTTGCCTGTCCACATCGGTGGTGGATTTTTTATCTCTTTTTTTTTCTTTTTTCTTTTTTTTTTTTGGGAGTTCACATGCGTAACTGCGTTTTCTGTCCTTTCTGAAGATGCATCACCAAACACGTGGCTAATCATTCATCTGTCAAATTTGTCTGTATTCTTTTAATATAGATGAAATCTGTGCTTTGAATAACATAAAAAATGAAGAAATGAGCGCCAAGATTCAACTTATTCTAATAGATGACAGGTAGTCTTGTTAGAAGAATGTGACACAAGTTTCAAATTTTTTGTTCTCTACTTTTCATTCTTGGTGGACAAATAAATATTTTGTGCCAAAGCAATAATTCGTCATTGACTTATTCTAACCCATTTAAAGTGGCGGTACAACTATTACATGCTTTATCTTATTATTGGTTGTTTTTTCATTGAAAAGTTTCAGTCTGTGTCCTTGACTAATTGGAAATACCAATTAAAATTTAATATATTTAACAAAAAATTATTAATTGTTTATGTCTTATAATGTTTAAGTACTATACAATTTTATTATACATAATACATCTATTTAATAACTCACTACATTAACAATTTAGATAAGACTATTTTATTTATAATAGAAATGATCTGCATTAATAACGTTCAATTAAAAATTTTATGTTTTAATTGAATAATTAATTATCTGTTATAAATTATTTTAATTATTATCTTTAAATATTATTCTTTTATATAACATTTATATATAATATTTAAGTTTACATAAATAACTATAGAATTTCAACGATATTCTTAAAATATTTAAAAATATATACATACAAATATAATGAGCCGCAATTTTGTACTTTTCTATAAGAGATGATGCGTACGGTTTTGGAGTTTATAAATTTTGATATGCCTTTTCTTATCTTCAGGAATGTATGGTTAGTGGTTAAAGCGGAAGATTTGGATGATAGGTTATTTTCATATCAGATTTCCAAAATAAAGTTAGCATATATTTACAGGATAATATAAAAGAGGCAGCCATCCACCAAATATTTCTAGATAGTAGCTAAAATCAAATGAAGTAGCTAGTAACCATCACGTTTTATATATGATAATATTTTTGTATGACGGATCAGCTACCACCTTGGTGGTAGGACATTGCTCAATCCTTTATTTTTGCTTTCATTATTAGCGTTACCAAACTCATAAATTGATACAAAAATTAAAATTAAAATTAGTATTTCTAGTACTTTTTAAAACACTTTAAATCAATTTATGCTTTTAATTTTATCTTTTTATGTGATTTAAAAGCCTTTATAAACTCATTATTATATGTTGTGCTCCAGACGAGTTCACTTATTTTTTTTTCCCTGTATGAGTATCGTTTGATCATGACTTTTTTTTTCATGTTTTCTTTTTTTTATTCCTTTCAGTGCAGTACTACCTCCGTTAAACTCAACAATAATAGAAAAAAAAAAAAGGAGAGGAAAATTGTAAAACCAACTAGATTTATGACTTTTGCCACTCGCTCAAGATAGGAGATTACTTCTCTAATTTTGGTATTTCTTAATAATTGTATTATATCATATTATTTAAAATGAAATACTTTTTAAATGACTTTTTCATGTTTTAATCTTTGGTCCATTAATTGACATAGCCACATGTGTCTCATTTAAGAATAGTGGGACCCAAAATAGCTAGGCCATTGGAATTTTTTTTTTTTTTTAAGGTAAATGGTGTGGTGAACACAACTAATAAGAGAGGAATTTAGCATACATCCCAAATAAATTAACACCAAGTGAGCAATGTATCATATATAATATATAAATGCTTTCACTCCATCGTATGGAGGATATGTGTATTTTGTTTAAAAGATTTGTATTTCATGCATTTTTTTTAATGCTGGAGTTTATGAAATTTGTAAAAACAATTTCGATTGTACAAGGATTTATTCTTAAAAAAATGTAGCAACTTACGAATATAAAAGTTCCAAAAGAAACAACCACAACATTACGTGGCGGTCAGCGAGGAACTGCCATAAAAGAGATAATGGATTTTAAGGATGGAAAATAATACTTGGTAGCTTATAATATTGACGAATGATGCCTTGATTATTAATTGCATTTTTGACCAGCATGTCATGCTTTTGATGATTGCCAAAAACATCCCTAATCAAGCCTTTTTGGGTAGCACAGAGGCTTGCATATATGTGGACCTGGATAAATTGTTGTCTCATGGTCACATTCTTCACGTGTACTCTTTTGCTTAAAATAAATTTTATTATTTAAAAGTTAAAAAAATAGAAAAAATTAAAAAATAGACAAATTAATAACGTGTTTGGTTAGTTGTTTCAGTCTGAACAGTTACACAGTTTGAATTGATATTTAGTATTCGAAACTAAACTTATAGTTTAAATTAAGTTAACTATTTAATTTAGAATTCAAACCCTCCTCACCATTTCGAGCCAATATTGAGCAATACTTGTGCCCCACATATTCATATTTATAATTTAGCATCATTATTTTATATTTATTTTCAATTAAATAACTTTTTTTTTATATATTTCATGTTATTTTGCATGCTTTAAATTAGAGTTTTTAATACTTATTCAAACACAAATTTAGTTCGAATTTCTTATTTAGATTAACGTTTTAACTGAACATTTAAATATTAATTTGAATTACAGTTCAAATTATATAGTTTGAATTTTTTATTAAAACAAAAAAAATTCAAAACCACATAATTCGAAAATGATTCAAATGTATATTGTGGTCTGATACTACAACACATGGTGGTAATTTCGTACTTTTCTATAAGAGATGATGCTACGGTTTTGGACTGTATAAATTTTGACAATAATCCTTACCAGCTGTCACATGCCTTTTCTTATCTTTAGGAATGTATGGTTAGTGGTTAAAGCGGAAGATTTGGCATGATGGGTGGTTTTCATATTAGCTTTCCTAAACAAAGTCAGCATACATTTACAGGATAAGAATAAAAGAGGAAGCTATCCACCATATATTTTTAGATGTGGTAGCTAAAGTCAAATGAAGTAGCTAGTAACCATTACGTTTTATATATGATTATTTTTTTGTATGACGGATCAACCACATTGATAGTGGGACATCGCTTAACCCTTGATTTTTGTTTCCATTAATAGCGTTATCAAACTTATGAATTGACACAAAAATTAAAATTAGAATTAGTAATTCTAACACTTTTTTAAGAACTTTGAATCAATTTGTGCTTTTAATTTTATCTTTTTATGTGATTTATAAGCCTTTTTAAATTCATAATTATATGTTGCGCTCCAGACTAACTCATTTATTTTTTTATTTTGTAATTTGTTTTTTATTTAATCATTTGAAAACACAATTGGAACTACATTTCTACAAAATCTAGTTTCAACTAAGTTCTCAAATGTCCTATAAATTAAGTGGATGACTAGCGTGTTGTGAGAGTTTTAGTGGATGTCAACCGTGTTAGGTTGTATAAATATTTCTCATGTCAGTTTTAATTAAGTTCTTCCCTTTTTTTTTCTCTACTATGTAAAGGGAAACAAATATGGTGGTTCCTAACGAAGATATGGAGGATATGAGATGGAATGACAGCATTGAAACTAAACCATATTAGCAGCATAGGCGTAATACGTCTTAATCACATCCTTTCCTGTGTTTATTAATATACATGTTATCAAAAGGAAAAACAACAAAATTCGCCTCTTTGAGTTTCAATAAAATTTGATTTCATTAATTTGTCAAAAATTATAAAAGATTCATTCAAGTTATTTGTCCCTTAAAATTTTTATGGTTATTAAGTCCCTGAAATATGAGTATATAGACACTTTTGTTTCTAAATTTTAATAAAATTGCTCAACCTTTTTTTTTTAATCAAATTTGGTCCTTGATCATAAAATTGACAAAGAATTTCTATAATTTAACAAGCATAATCATATATGTCCAGTACGTTAAATTTTACCAAAAAAAAATAGTTACATTATATGTAAAATATTCTCTTTGACCACTGCTCTTAAAATTTATTGAAAACTATTACATTTTATATTGTGCAATGTCTCAATCACACGATGGGTTTTTGGAAAACTATTGTGCAATGGTACTTTTACACGAAGGTTTTTCTAAAAAACCATCATAGAAGGACTTGTTTTCACGATTTTTTTTTTAAATCGTCTAAAAAATTGGTGATCAGCAACAAAAATATCCAAAATTTCTCATTTCTCACAGAATGGCCAGTCCCGTGTGTTATTCATCAATGCTGTACAATTATCTCTCATGTTGTTTGACGGAAATGCTAGCTTTTTTAATTTATTATAAAATATAGGGGTAATTTTTGAATTATTTAAAAAGATAAGGGATAATTGTCCTACCAACAAACATTCAAGGTCAATTTATTGCTTTGTGTAAAACTGAGGGCGTACATACGGTAATTTATTAAACAACATGGGACAATTCTTGGTTACTAGCAAATGTTTTTTTCTAAAAAATATTACTTGCCCACAGTTACTTTATCATTTTACTCCTTCTCAATCGAAGTTTTACACATTAAATTAACAGTCACTTTCATGCAAAATGACAACTAAGTCCATTGAGAAACCAATTTATAACAACAACCAGCGCAGATATTTGAAACCGGCAAATGCCGGTTTTCCTCTCCCTATAAGCTCTCATTAGCAGCTTTTTGGGAGCAAATTTACTGACAAAATCTCATGGCAGGACTTCACTATATATATATATATGTGTGTGTGTATATATATGTATTAGTTTTCGCTGAACAATAGCGTAATGATATCTCATCAAAAGCGCAGAAAAAAAAGGTCCTTTTCAGTCGCACAGTCATAAAGAATAAAAGTGTGTTTTAACTTGAGGTGTAAACATAAATACTACAACATATAAATATTTTATATTATAATAAATTAAAATTTTATGTCTCCATCTGTTTTACAAACAAATCATAAAAAAATGTCAATTTAATTATGACAATAAAAATGATAAATATGTTTCTTTTAAAGTAAATGATAAAATATTTAATATGTGTGACTTCCTTGTATTTTTAGAAAATTTTGTTTTATTATTAAATTTTCGTCCCGGACATCTGTGACTAATTTGGAAGAACTTCCGTTAATGTTTCTAAAAGCCTCAACGGCCCAGATCTTTGTTCAAAAATGAAAAAAGAAAGGTTGGGAAATGAATCAAAAGATAGTACAAAAAAAGAGATGATAATTAGTAGATTATTTTACCATAAACGCCAAGTAACTGATACAGACATCAGTTGTACTGGTTCTTCGGTTCAATTTACAAAAATTCAGTTTGAATCAATTGTGTAGCAATATTTTTTTTCACAAATTTAATTTGTTAGAATTAATATTGCAAATCGATAATCTAAACGAACACAGATCACATCTATTAATCCGGGAGTTTTGAAGTATGGAATAACAACCTCTAGGAGGTGTTTGGCAGTGGTGGGAACCACTCAGTTCTCACCACAATCTCAGTTATGAACAGTATAAAGCTCTTATATGTTACAGTAACAATAAAAAAATATATGCTACAGTGTAAAACTCTCACATGCTACATGTAAAAGTGGTTCCCACCACCTTTCCAAACACCCTACTAGTTTACTATTTTTCGTACTTAATGTACCCACTATACCTATTGAGGTGTTGAGATCCCGGACCGGAGCCTAGCGGGCACCTCTAACGTATTGCCGGGGAGGCTGCCTGGCTCGACCCCGAGTACCTCCAGCCGAGTTATATTCCAGCTGAGTTCCCAAGGAGGTCAGGATCCCCCACGCGGATTTGCCTCCCGCGGGGGGAGCGTGTCCCACAAGGGTTGAACCTGTGACCTCTTGTATAAGAGCCTCCCCGGCAATACGTTAAAGGTGTCCGTCAGGCTCCGACCTGAGATCTCAACACCTCAACAATACCCACTCTAAAAACTTTAATCGAGCACCTTTTTTTTTTCTTTTTACACTCGAACATTGCACGAGCCAAAAAATTGACCAGTTATTTTTTATATGTAGTCACAAAACCAACGTTAAAAACAAAAACTCTCCAAATTCTAGCAACAAATATTAAAATATATATATTGTACGATACGAGAGGAAATTTGTCGTGGATTTCTTTAAAATGAAAAATAGTAAAAGCCATGTCGCTACTTTGTACTTGAAGAGTGCTAAGAATCATTCTTGGCACAATTTAATTGGTTGAAGGAAAAGGCAGCAATTCTTTAACTGGCCATAACATTATCCTTGAGATTTTTTTTCCTTTCTTTACTTTTTTTTTTTTTTGTAAAACCACCCAGTATCTCAGACCACCACGAATGACACGAACCCTTCAAAAACTCCTTACTATTTGAGTGATTTAGCTTGACTAATCTAAAATTAATCAATATTTAACTTGTTTAATTAGTAAGAACTGTTTTACTTAAACAAACTATTTAAATTTGAGTGCTTATTAACGCAGGTGTTATCAAAAGGCTCTTCTTAACTTCTTTCCGCCCACATGCTCATGTGAAAATGTGAAAAGACAAATTTTGTCCAACATATGGCTATAAATCGCTGAGATTTTCCCCCCCTTTCTTAACTACTTTCTGCCCACATGCTCACGTGAAAATGTGAAAAGATAAATTTTGTCCAACATCTGGCTATAAATCCCTGAGACTTTTTTTTTGTCCTTTCTGAACTACTTTCTACCCACATGCTTGACGTGAAAATGAGAAAAGATAAATTTTGTCCAACATATGGCCGAGAAATGGCTATAAATAGGCCAGGATATTTCCTTTGGCACCACACCACAACTCAACAAGCATAAGAGCCTTTGAAAGTTCTCAGTCCCTTGTTTTCTAATTTATCACCATGTTGAGCCTTGCCAAAGACGTAGTTTCTAAGGTTGAAACAGTTGTCATCAATGTGAAGAAAGAACACATTGGGGGCGAGATTAGCCTTTTCACCTTGTCCGACAAGCAGATCAGCGAGCTCATTTACGAGACTCATGTCCACGCTGATGAATCTTTCGACGAGGATTCGCTCTTCGTCGTTGTCGAAAACATCATCAAGCGTGCTACCCAAATTATTGACAAAGTTGTGCAGGTATATATTGTTGGAGTGAATTGTCAAAAATCAACAGAAATTCACTTCAATATAATTAGATATATATCCACGTACATAATGCAGTATAAGTAGATAATTCGATAATAAGTGGAATTTTTTCTTACTTAATTAGAAAAACAAATTAAATTGAGGTCGTTATATACATGTATTCACATACACATACATATTTGCTTGTAAATTTTCCTCTATTTGCTTTGATTATTTTTATGTTTTTACTTGTTGGCCTACCTAACTTTTTTTTAAGAACTTTTACTTGCAATTTTTTTTTATTTCATTTTTCATGAAATGATAAGTAAGAGTTTATTGTAGGATGAGTTTGATAAAGGGTGCAAAACTAAATGAAACACTCCAGAAATTTTTTACGCTAGTTATCATCCTTCACAATTTACAATATGTGTATATATATATATATATCGACATAAAAAATAGTTGAATATAAAAAATTAATGCATCTTAACCAGGCCGGCGTCAACCAACCTCATCCTATGTGGGACAGTCCACTCTTATTTTATTAAAAAAAAAAAAAGAAGAAAATTACGGTGAGAGGAGAAAGGCTAAAAACCAAAAGATCTAGTTAAAACTTTGCAAAGAGAACTTCCTAACAAAAAAAGAAAATCCTTTCAAGTGCTAACTAGTTAAACATTGCTTTTGAGTCATTACAGGGAAGCAACGTTCATGTGGAAAACATAGAGGAGACGAGCCCTAAAGCCAACTTTACTATACCCTTGTGCACAATTAAGTCCGTGGGCAGCGAGGTATAATTAAATTGCTTGTAACCTCTCTATTTTATTTTTATTTTTCTCATTTAGGACTAGTGCATGCATAAAATTAACAAATATTGATTAATTTGTAATAATTTGCAGCTTTCATGCAAACCTCCAGGCGAGAAAGTTGCACATGAAACAGCCCTTTCAATTCTCCACAAGCTCTCCAGCTACTCATGGGAGGCAAAGTCGGTGCTGACCCTCGCCGCTTTCGCCAACGATTTTGGGGATTTCTGGCACCTCGCCAACCTCTTCCAATCTGACCCTTTGGCGAAACAATTGGCTATCCTGAAAAAAGTGTCCCAACTCATCAAGCCAACTGAGCTCCCAAAACGCCGGCAAGCGATTCTCGAGGTCAGCAACCTCATTAAGACAACCACAAGTGTGATCGCCATCTTCGATGAGTTCGAGAAGCTCTCTGTCCATGACCCGAAAACCATTCCCGAATTGCCCACGGCGTTGGACCACTTGCCGGTGGACGTCTACTGGACCATTGTCACAATTGTAGCTATTTCAACTAAGATCTCCATTCTGCTTAGTGACGAGTAAGTGGTTCACAACAAATTAATTAATGTTTACTACTTTTAATGATTAATATCTTCTTGTATTAACAAATATCTTCTTATGATAATTAACTTCCCTAATTTCAATTGATATGTCATTACATTAATATTGTTTGTTGTTGTTGATGCCTATGTTAATCCAGGCCTGAGAAGCCTCATGATTTGGCTCCCTATTCTCAGAAAATCCACTTCATCCTCAACAGGCTAAACCTTCATCTGACTATTTGCAATAGGCAACTAGGTAAATTTGAAAGAACCATATATAGTTAATTCTTTCATTTTGCTTCATATGTCTGTGTCATTAATCTATAATACTTGACTTGTGTAGTAGGTCTTTTTGGCTAATTGAGACTAGTTCAATTAGTGTATAGTAGGTTTGTGAGTTGCTTTTTATGTATTAAGTCCTAAATTCAAGCCTAAGAGACGCAAAATCAAAAACAAAAACTCTAATACTTGACTTCTTTTTTTTATTTTTAAACTTCTACAGCTGAGGCTGAGGCTATCCGCAAACTCAGGAAACTCTTTAGAACCCCAACTGAAGTCCTAGAGATTTTCAAGGCCTTGATCTTTACCAAGGAAACCACTTTCCAGCCCCTCATTGAGGGTTTCACAAACATAACTGTAAGCTCTCTTAGTCGCTTTGGTTTTTTTTTAACTATATTATTTACAATATCGCGCTAGCCTATTCCTACAACTATAAAGACATATTACACATATTATATACACATTTGTTTCAAATTCTCTCTTTTTTATTATGTTTTAATTGATGGTTTAATTATGATGATGTGGTTCAATTAGGTGAACATTGATGTGCTGAGGAGGAAAAACGTATTCCTATTCTTTTCAACCCTGGAAATCACTGAGGAAGACATCACCTTCCTCAAACCGGTTTACGAGAAAACGAAGAAGGAAAGGAACTACACAATTGTGTGGGTTCCGATTGTGGAGCAATGGACCGACGAGACCCGGAAGAAGTTTGAGATTCTGCGCCCTAAGATCCCATGGTACATTGTGCAACAATATTCACCAATTGCAGGCATCAGATTCATCAAAGAAGATTGGGAGTTCAAGGGCAAGCCTCAACTTGTGGTGATTAGCCCACAAGGAAAAGTGGAAAACATAAATGCAATCCACCTGATCAAGAGTTGGGGATTGGAGGCCTTTCCATTTAACTTGGAAGCTCAAAAGATTATTTCCGAGAAGACTACCTGGATTGGTACTATTGTGGGCAACATTCACCCAACCATTGAGGCCGCGGTAAATATCATTATTTTCAATGCCCATCAAAATCAATCAATACTTGTGTTAAAAAGTATATTTTCTTAGATAATTATAAAAATTATAGTTTTAGTCTCAAAAGAAGTATTTTTTTTAACTAAAATCATCAAATTAAGTCACTAACTTTTTAAAATAATCAAGTCACTGGCTTTATTTCTAAGTAATTAGAAATTAACGTGTATACATAGTTGTGTAGATGGCTGTGGTCCCAATAAATAGCATGTGAATTTATAATATATAGAATACTCTTTTTTTTAAAACTTTAAATAGGGAATATAAATACAACATTTTAAGTAAATTCAGTTCTAAAATTGTTGTTTACGTCTGCACCCACATAATTTTAAATGCTTTTAGTGTGACTAAAATATTTAAGTTACTTAAGATTTAACTGTAATGATAGAAGGACTAGTTTTTTAAACCAATTGCGTCCCAAATACACTTATGGTTTCAACTCTCAAGTTCATTTTATTCCCGTCTTTTACGTTGATTCAATAATATTAGACTATATCAGCTAAAATATATAACCTAACGATTATAATATCTTATCACATTTATTGAAAGATCATATAGTCAAAATATTTTAATTAACCAAAGGACACATGTGAACCAAATCCCACGTAAGAATAGGCTTTTTTACCCCTAAAATTTAATTGTTGTTATTTATATGTTGAACTTCAATTAACAGATCAGGGAGGAGAAGTACATCTTCTTCTATGGAGGCAAAGACAATGAACTGATCCAACAATTCACCAAGAAGGTGACTGCTCTCCAAAATGACCCTACCTTCAAGGACACAAAGATCAAAATTGAGCTATTCTTGGTGGGGAAGACAGACAAGGGAGGTGAAGACAGTGGCATTTTAGGGCGGTTTTGGAATGGCATTGAGAGCTTGTTTGTCAGCAAGTCCCAGAAGCAAGTTGACCCGGTTACACAAGACATCCAGAAGCTGCTCGCCTACAAGAATGATAGTGCTTGGGCAGTGTTCAGCAAGGGCTCCACCGTGATCACCACTGGACATGGCTCTACCATCCTTAAGGTTGTTGAGGATGTCGACAAATGGAAGGATGCCGTGAAGGACAAGGGCTTCGAGGTTGTTTTCAAGGAATACTACTCTCAGGTCACTAAGACCGTGCGTTACTGCTCCCATATCGACATCCCTGTCATTGCAGGCAAGGTCCCCGAGACCTTAAAATGTCCAGAGTGCCCTCGCACCATGGAGACCTACATCAGCTACAAGTGCTGCCACATCGATGGCCCGATTGCGCATCACTAAGAATGAGCGCAGTATGCGGCTGTCTCTCTTTCTATGCTGATGTTAATTACAAGCTTATGATATCTAGTGTTTTTTTGACACGTTCCTCTATGTATGGCTTTGTCTTTTTTTCCCTTTGGTTTGCTAAAATAAGGGCATATCATTTGCTCGTCTGCTGTCCTCAAAATGTTGTGTGTAATTTGGTCTAGTCTAAATAAATGGCATCTTGATTGTGTTGGTAATTTAGATGCCTCTATGGCTTGTCTGTGTTAATGTTCATGCCATTTCTGATTGTTATGTTAGTTTCTTTTTAAAAAAAAATAATTTTGGACCTTAACAATATTAAAGACAAAAATGTGAAATTACCACTATGTTATTTTTCTAATTACATGATTTACTAATTTCTATGATTTGTGTTTTTTTCCTTAATTTGATTAATTGGTTCATATTACTTTAATTCTCTATCATTTGCATCAAATTAAGAAATTATTCAATATAAAACCAAAAAAAAAAAAAAACAAAGAACCAAAAGGAAGGTCTAGAATTTCAAGTGTCTGATGTTCAGGAGAGATACCTATATGCTCATGCTTGAGGCCTTCAGATAATTATATAAAACAAAAAGACAAAAAGATTAAAACAACAAATTAAATTATAAAAAGGACACCATTGATCGAGTCATTAAGATTTTGGAGCTGTTCTATTTCTTCATTTAAAGCTTCTTTGATTAAGTTTTCATTCAAAATGACAAAATAAAATAAAATAAAATAAAATAAAAACATAGCCAAATACGAAGGCAAAAAATCCTAACAAAGATCGATAAAGTAATAGTGATATTAACTGATAGAAGAAAATGACATTATCTATTACGTAAGTTTTGACTTTTCACTGCTGATCATAAAGTTGGTTAAATATTTTAGGATGCTTTATAATATAAAACATGAATCATGAGATTGCCTTGAAAATGATGTCTAGAAATAGTAGAAAATGAGTTTTGTCTTTAGTTTCATCATTCACTTTCGAAAGGTGATGACCTTGCGGTTGCAATTAATTAACAAGTGACATCCTCTTTAACTTCATGAGGTTATAACCCCATTATTAAATTATAAGACTTGGTTTAAAAATTACATTGTATTTAGATTGAGACGTATAGTTTTATAAATAGTAAAATTATAACTACAGAGATAGAAAAGTATTTTTGTTAATTAACACCATATATTCTCATAGTAAGTACTATAATATTCCAATGGATTGGTTATATTGACATACGCCTTTTTACTCTCTATACTCTTCTTTAGAATCTGTACTTACTATAAGTTTATAAAATAATTTAATTTATTTATGAGATGTAAAGGTAAACAACGCTTTTTGAGCTTTTTTCTAATAAATGACTAAGGTTTTTTAAAATTAGACAAATGACACTTTTTTTAAAAAAATGTTTTATCAATGATATATTAATGTAAATCAATTATGATCCTGACATACAATAAGTAATGCTTCCCTCTATAAATTATTTGGTAATCAAGCATTTAAAAGCATAAAGTTAATCATATTCGTGAATATTTTAACTATATTTTTTTTCATCCAAACCATTTTATTGAAGAGCAAAAAGGCTGACTTTTGATTAATTAAACTGAACTCTTCACGTAAAGCATTTAACTCATTAGAAAAATATTCATTACCTCTATTACTTTAAACTATTTTGATTTTTTTTTTGGTCAGATTCTCAATTTCAGCCTTAAAAAGTTTAAATTTATTAAAGGTTTCATCTATTGCTCTAATTCAAAGAAAGATAAACTGAGAAGTAAAGGATTAAAAAAGCAAAAAGGCAATTGAAAACTCTTCCTCAAGTTTATCTACTAAAAGACAAAAAATTGAATGCGTATGTTCTATATACGCCATGGTACAGCTGTACTTGTACAATTCATTAAACTAGCGTGCATGTGTGGGCGCACCTTCGAAACTATATCCACTGGTGGATATATTAGTTTTTTTTTTTTTTTTCAACGCTTTATCCTTGAAAGATGACCACAAGCTGTACTCGGCTGCTCATGTATTATATTTCAGAACTCATATTAGACATATGATGTGCAAATCTCATGCAATGAGTTTTTTATTATTTTTACTAAACATCAGTAATTGGACTGTTGTTGCCATGAAATAACGTTTTCATAGCTAATATTTTCATAAAAAATTAAAGGACAAAATTTTTATCCGATAAAAAGTTTAGAGATTGAAGTAAACTCTTTTATTAAAAAAATTTTAATTATCCATATTGTGAACTTAAAAAAAAATTATGTTAAGATATATAATTAGATATATAATGGCTCAGATTGATACGTGAGGCGTGATACGATGATTAATCCAAGTGCCTTAACTTAAACCACTGGATTTACAATTAGTAAATAGAGAGTACATTTGAATTGGTTCAATCCATTGTTGAAGTACAAAAATTATTCACACTTGTATATAAGTATTATAGATTAGAAATATATATATATATATATATATATATATATATATTCCTTGGTGTTGGAAGACAAGTATTTTAACCAAAAAAAAAAATAAAATTGACCGTTATATATGTTTCATGTTTTCAGTAACTCCAAGTCTTAAATTTTCCAGCACTTATGTGTGGTCTACGTTTGTTATAAAACCATCTCATTTACTGATCATTTGGATTTTGCGTTCCTCGAGAGACACGTTTTGTTCCAACATACAGGCACAGCCTTTGTCTTTACCCGCTCTAGGAATATATTTGTTGGAAAGTTTATTCTGATGTTTCTTTTTTTTTTTTGGCTGGAAAATATTTTTATGTTTTAATGTTTTTTGTAGAAAATGTTTTGATAATGTATACAGAGAGAGAGGTGAACCTGGCTTGCCCGTCTACAGCGGTCGAAGATTCTTTCTCTCGTTTTTTTTTTTTTTTTTTTTCGAGTTCACATGCATAACTGCATTTTCTGTCCTTGTTGAAGATTCATCACCAAACACGTGACTAGTCATTCATCTGTCAAATTTGTATGTATTCGTTTAATATAAATGAAATCTGAGCCCTTCAAGGCTCTGCACAAGACGGCTACATTACGCAATGGTACTATCTTAATTAATTTGTTCATATGTTATCTGCGTCTTGGCGTGGTACGTATGTGGACTGCAAGCTATGAAACATAAAAAACGAAGACATTAGCGCAGGTTCAAAGTAGTTTGAAGGATGACGTGTTTAAAATTCGACTCTCAAGAACTCGAGACTATTTTCAAATTTTTTTACTTCGTATTTATTAATTTTTTTTGGGACAAAGTTGGCGTATTTAACATGTGAAGGCTCTTATGATCAAGCCGGACGGAGGTAGTCACCGCTAGGCACCTCTTTTTTTACTTTGTTAAAAAATTTTAGTTGAAGAAATTGGATAATTGTGGGTAAAGGAATTGGTTCAACTCGCGCTATATTGCAACCAAAATTTGCATTAGTTAAAGTCCATTCATCCTTAATTTATGAATATTAATATACTAGACTTTTAACTGAAATAGTCATGACTAATACTTTTGGGTCTTTGTTTTCTCATCTCCTTCTGGTTCAAAGTCAACATGACATTAAAGTTACTGCTTGTGGAATTAAAAGCACCATTTCTACCAATCACCCCTCCATTTATGAGAGGGAGAGAGAGAGAGAAACATCGCGAAGACTTGTAATATGAAACCATGAAACTTTAATCCAGAAAAGATCAACAACTTTGCCCTGCGTACATGATTGATGTTTTACTTAAACATTAATCTCTTCTATGAAAGCCAAATTTTAGGGTCATTTGTACCAACCGGTGAACTCAAAGAACTCTTATTTTGTCTCTTAAATTATATATTAATTACATTTTCTTTTCTTTTTTTTAATTTAATCTCTTCTATTACAATTTATACTAAAAACAAGCGAAAATAGACCACATGAACTCCCTTAACACCCTTTTTTCTGACTTTTTTTTAAGATAAATTCTATCTCAGAGGGTTAATTGAGATTAATTTAAAATTTAAAAAGTAAAGTAAGAGTTTATAAAATTAAAAGGGAAAAGTAGACATGTCTATAAAATTAATAAAGTATTTGACTCTTAGTTAAAATCAATTGATAGCTAAAGTAAAGTTTTTAGTCTCTACAATAAAAAATAAAAAATTATTATAGTATAAAACTTTAATATATTATTGACCCGTTTGTTTTATGGTTCGAATCACTGTTCGAATCATTTTGTTACAATATTTTCTCTCATAAAAATTTAAATTTTCATTCAAACACTTTATTAAATATTCGAATCAAACGGATCTTATATTATTTTTAACTAAAATTAGTTTTAATTATACTTTTTAAATATTGTATAAGGCGACGTTGGTGAGAACAGTCCACTCCACGTTTTCTCCATTCCAGCTTGTATCCACCGAACGCCTTTAATGTTGCCTGTGCTAATATTTTTTCCGTACGCGTACAGAGATAAATTCGTTGTGGAAAAAAGGACGGTTGCGGTGGATTTTTTAATTGTCTTACGTCCTACGTGCTTGAAAACGTTGTTTGTGAAAATAAGTTTCAACGCTCTTGGTGGTTCCTATTTTAACAGCCCAACCAAAACAAACAACCGTATTTAAATCAATAACAATCATTCCAGCCCTTTGTAATGAAATTTGATAATACACAAAATATTGCGATCTAATTTTTGCCACTCACGTGTTTTCACAAGATATACCTTTTGTGGATACTATTAAATCTCTTTCCACATGGTAGTTCGCAAGTTTATAATGTTTTTTTTTTTAATTTTATGGTAGTTCTTCCGTTCAAAAAAAAAAAAAAATGGTGGATCAGGAGTAACAATACCAAGGAGTAAAACTTAAGTATAGAATCGAAAATCGTCAAGGGCGTGCAGGGAAACTCCAATAGTAGGGGGTGGTGACCTGAAGTTAAACTTCCAATGAAGATTTTGTAGAAGAAAGATGCCCTTTTTTTATATAGGAAAGCCTTAGGGTATTATTCGTTACAATACCATATTCTGTTTTTAAAAAATAAGATTCGCCTTCTATATTAAACAATGATGAATATAGATACGAATTAAAAATTACTAAAGGGGGCAAGTTAATCAAAACTATCAACAAATCAAGAAATTTTTTAATTAAAATTTTGATTAAAAATACAATTTTAAATTATTAATAAAAGAAACTATTTACAAAATGACATATATCATGCACGCTATTCTTCACTCTCTCATTTTTATAGAGAGCATGTTCATTTATATTTGAGAAAATCATATGTTTTGCATAGTTTTACAAAACTTGTTTATTCATAACACAGAAAAACAAAAAAGATAAAGTTAAAAAAATTGTGCTATACTATAAAATAATTAGTGTAAGTTGTTTAAATTTTTTTTTTTATCAACCAATATTCAAATAGATCAACTCTCTCTTCTTCTTTCTCTCTTATCTATCAAAATATTTTTTTAGCTATTGTTTTGGAAAACATTTTTTCACAAAATATAGCAAAAACGTGGTAATGGTATGGATTGTGTATAACAAAACTTTTCTCAAAACTTTTGTAAAACACTATACATTATATTGATTTTGTGTATCAATAAATATATAAATACTTTGCTTACAGGAATATAATTGGAGATGAATGAAAACAACTAACTTGCAAAGGACGTTCTCTTTAAGACGAAACCACCGACTTCCTCACCTAGTCCTTGGCACCAGATGGACGAATAGGTAGGCGGTGAAGGAATATGGTTTCTTAAAGATCGCTCAACCAATTTAAGTCATGAAATAGAAGAACTCTTTTTCCTTTTCTTTCCCTCTTTTTACATGTCTATGTGACAGTTTTTTCTGTAGAGTACTCTCAGTTTCTACGACTCATAAGTATGTCCTAAATGAATAAAGGATGCCTTTATTTATAAAGAACAAGAGAGATAATCAATTTTACAAAGTCTCTTTGTTTTAATTTAATATCAAATATTTAATTAAAATAAAATACATAAGTTTTTCATTCCTGGTATTGTGATAGGCGCCACACACACAGAAATTTTATGTGCATGTGGCATCATCTCCATAATAGTGCAGGTGAGAATACTGCTTGTTACCTAATCTCATTTGTTTCCATATTAAACTTTTCATATTTGAATTAAACCACATTTATTCAAAGTTGGAAATACTAATTAGAACTTGCAATATTTAGCATAATTATTAATTATTTATATCTGATCATGTTTTGGTCCTACATAATCTTATTACGCACAATGCACTCATTTAATAACTCACTACATTAACAATTCAGATAAGACGATCCATTCTTAATGAAAATTGACTTGCATTAGTAATGCTCAATTAAAGATTTCATATTTTAATTGAATAATTAATTAAAACAATTAATTATATCTTAATGACCAATTTAATTATCATTCTTAAATATTATCCTCTTGTATACAACGCTTATATACAATATTTAAGATCACATAGATAATTATGAAATTTCAATGACATTCTTTAAATATTCAAATACATACATGCAAGTATAATGAATAAATTCACTTTATTTATTTATAAATATTTCCATTATAAAACTTCGTACGCTTTATAAGCATCAATTCTAACATTAGCTTCATAATAGATTTTAAACAGGTGTAGTATTTATAAAATTATGTTTTAAAATATAGTATTTATAAAAATTCTCGCTTCCATTTTATCTAATGAGAATATATCTTTCAGTAAGATGATATTTTATTAAGGGTTAAAAAGTTAAAGAATGGTAATACATTTCAAACATGACCAAATCGTTGACAAATGAATGAATAAATGATATTTTTGTCTGTTAGACCAAATTGTTTCTTAAAGTCGGTCCAGATAAGATTAACGAGGGTGTTTCTTGTTTGTCTTTGATGTACAACAGGACTGTGTTGTGTGTGGGGCGCAAGATCTGTTTATTATTATACTCTTTTTTTTTTTTTTACCCTGTATGGGTATCGTGTGATTATGATTTTTATTTTTTCATGTTTTCTTTTTTTTATTCCTTTCAGTGCAGTACTACCTCTCCGTTAAAGTCAACAATACGAAAAAAAAAGAATAAAATAAAAAGAAAGAAAGAAAAAAGAAGACACAGATTTCTTGCCAAATTGTCAAACCAACTAGATTTGTGACTTTTGCCACTGGCTCAAGATAGGAGATTACTTCTTTGATTTTGGTACTTAAAATTATGTCTTAGTAATTGTATTATATCATATTATTTAAAATGACATTTTTTAAATGAATTTTTCATGTTTTAATGTTTAGTCCATTAATTGACATGGTCAAATGTGTCTCATTTAAGAATAGTGGGGCCCAAAATAGCTAGGCCATTGGATTTTTTTTATTTTTTTTTTATTATTATTTTTTTTTTTTGTAAACGGAGTGCCGGACACAACTAATATAAGAGGAATTTAGCATACATTCCAACTAAACTAATACCAAGTGAGCAATTTATCATATATAATATATAAATGCTTTCACTCTATCATATATCATATGGAGGATATGTGTATTTTGTTTGAAAGTTTTGTATTTCATGCATTTTTTTTAATGCGGGAGTTTGTGAAATTTGTAAAAACAGTTTTGATTGTACAAGGATTTATTCTTAAAAAAATGTTGCAAATTACCTATATAAAAAATCCAAAAGAAACAGCCACAACATTACGGGGCGGTCAGCAAGGAACTGCCATAAAAGAGAGAATGGAGTTTAAGGATGGTAGTTTATAATATTGACCAACGATGCCTTGATTATTAATTGCATTTTTAACCTACATCTTATGCTTTTAATGATTGCCGAAAACATCCTTAATTAATCCATTTTAGGTAGCATAGTGGCTTGCATATATATGGACTTGAATAAATTGTTGTCGCATGGTCACATTCTTCGCGTGTACTCTTCTGCTTAATATTTAAAAGTTAAAAAAATAGGAAAAAAATAAAAAATAGACAAATTAATAACGTGTTTGGTTAGCTGTTTTACTCTGAGCAGTTGTCACAGTTGGAATTGATGTCTGATATTCAAAACTAAACTTAAAGTTTAAACTAAGTTAACTGTTTAATTTAAAATTCAAACCCTTCTTAACATTTCAAACTAATATTGAACAATAATTTTACCCTCACATATACGTATTATAATTTAACACTATTATTTTATATTTATTTTCAATAAAATAATTTTTTTTATATATTTCATATTATTCTTCATGAATTAAAGTTCTCAATACTCATTCAAACACAAATTCGGTTCTAATTTCTTGTTTAGATTAATGCTTTAACTAAACATCTAAATAGCAATTTGGATTACAATTTCTACTATATAGTTTGAATTTTCTGTTGAAACCAAAAAATCAAAACTACATAATTAGAAAACGATTCAAATGGATATTGTGGTCCGATACTACAACACATGGTGGTAATTTTGTACTTTTCTATAAGAGATGATGCGTACGGTTTCGGACTTTATAAATTTTGATATGCCTTTTCTTATCTTTAGGAATGTATGGTTAGTGGTTAAAGCGGAAGATTTGGAATGATAGGTTATTTTCATATTAGATTTCCAAATTACAGTTAGCATATATTTACAGGATAAAATAAAAGAGGCAGCTATCCACCGTATATTTCTAGATGGTAGCTAAAATCAAATGAAGTAGCTAGTAACCATCACGTTTTATATATGACGATTTTTTTGTACGACGGATCTACCACATTGGTGGTAGGAAATCACTCAATTCTTGATTTTTGTTTTCATTAATAGCGTTATCAAACTCATGAATTGATACAAAAATTAAAATTAGAATTAGTATTTCTAGGACTTCTTTAAGAACTTTGAATCGGTTTGTGCTTTTAATTTTATCTTTTATGTGATTTATAAACCTTTTAAAACTCACTATTATATGTTGCACTCCAAACTAGTTCACTTATTTTTTTATTTTCTAATTTGTTTTTTATTTAAAGGGTGTTTGGCATGGTGGTTAGAACTGTTTCTATTGTAGCATATGAGAGCTTTACACTATAGCAATTTTTTTATTGTTACTATAGGATGTGAGAGCTTTACAATGTTTATAACTAAGAAAGTGGTGTAGACCACCATTGCCAAACACGATCACCTAAAAACGCAGTTGGAACTATATTTCTACAAAATGTAATTGCAATTAAGTTCTCAAACGCCCCATAAATTAAGTGGACGACTCACGTTTTGTAAGAGTTTCAATGGATGTCAACTGTGTTGGGTTGTATAAATATTTCTCATGTCAGTTTTAAGTGCTTCTCCTTTTTTTCTGTAGTATGCAAAGGGAAAAAAATATGGTGGTTCCTAATGAAGATATGGAGGATATGAGATGGAATGACAGCATTGGAACCAAACCATATTAGCAGCATAGGCATAATACGTCTTAATCACATCCTTTCCTATTTTCCAATCGCCACCAATTACATTGATCTAACGTGTGTTTGTTAATATACTTGTTATCAAAAGGAAAAACAACAAAATTCGCCTCTTTGAGTTTCAATAAAATTTGAATACCTTAATTTATCAAAAATTATAAAAGTTTCATTCAAGTTATTTGTCCCTTAAAATTTTTCTGGTTATTAAGTCCCTGAAATATGAGCATATAGACACTTTAGTTTGTGAATTTTAATAAAATTACTCAACCTTTTCTCCTATCAAATTTGGTTCTTGATCATGAAATGGATAAAGAATTTCTATAATTTAACAAGGATAATCATATATATCCAGTACGTTAAATTTTACAAAAAAAAAGTTACATTATATGTAAAATGTTCTCTTTGACCACTGCTCTTAAAATTTATTGAAAACTATAAGATTTTGTATTTACTATAACATTTATATACATAGAATATTCTGTTATTATGCTATAAACGTTAAATTTAGAAATCACTAATCAAAACATCAAAAACGAAAAATATCCAGAACTAGAAGTTCATAAAGTAAATAAGTCAAAATTAAGAGTTCATGAGCTAAACTGTTACAATTCACGTATACTACTAAGAAGGAAAACTTTCATGACGGTTAAAAACTCGTTGTAAAATCGTCTGTCGTAGTATTTTTAAAACTTTTTACAATGGTTTTTATCGTCATTTAAGGCTTGTTAAAGTGGGCATGGGAGAGATTGCTCTGATCTACCATGATAGTTTTCTAGAAAAACTGTCATAGAATGTCTCAATTACACAACTGTTTTTTTAGAAAATTATTGTGCAATGCTACTCTTACACGATGATTTTTCTAAAAAACCATCATGTAAGGACTTGTTTCCATGACCCTTTTTTATAAAAATCATCATGAAAAAATGACCATTAACAACAAAAATATCTAGAATTTTTAGTTTTCTAGAGGATGGCTAGTCCTGTGTGTTATCCAGTAATGTCATACAATTATCTCTAATGTTGTTTGAAGGTAATGCTCACTTTTTTAATTTATTATAAAATTAGGGCCAATTTTGAATAATTTAAAAACATAAGGGATAATTTTCGTGCCAACAACCATACAAGGTCAATTTATTGAATTGTGTAAAATTGAGGGCGTACATGAGGTAATTTATTGAAAAAACATGGGACGATTCTTGGTTACTATCAAATCCAAATAATATTAGTTGCCCACGGTTACTTTTTCATTTTACTCCTTCTCAATCGAAGTTTTACACATTAAATTAATAGCTACTTTCATGGGAAATGACGACTAAGTCCATTCAAAGACCAATTTATAACAACTACTAATGCTGATCCTTCAAATGCCGGTTTTCCTCTCCCTAGAAGCTCTTATTCTAGCAGCTTTTTGGAAGCAAATTTACTGACAAAATCTCTTGGCAGGACTTCACTTAATATGTATATACACACACACACATATATATTAGTTTTCGCTGAAAAAAAGCGTAATGATATCTCATCAACGCGCAGAAAAAAAAAAAAGGGTTCCTTTTCAGTCGATAGTCATAAAAAGCAAGAGTGCGTTTGAGACATCAGTTATGTTCCTTTCAAGCTAAATGATAAAACATTTAATATGTGTGACTCCCTTTTCTTTAAGGGATTCAGACACGTTAGAAAATTTTGTTTTATTATTAAATTTTTTTCCTCGACGAGTGTGACTAATTTGGAAGAACTTCCGTTGATGTTTTTAAACGCCTCAATGGCCCAGATCTTTGTTCAAAAATTAAAAAAGAAAGGTAGGAAATGAATCAAAAGATAGTACAAAAAAAGAGATGATAATTAGTAGATTATTTTACCATAAACGCGAAGTAACTGATACAGACGCAAACGTTACTCATAAAAATGTACATCAGTTATATTAGTTCGTCAATTCAATTTGTAAATATTCAGTTTGAATTAATTGTTACAGTATTTTTTTTAAAAAAAATTAATTTATTATAGTATTTTTATTTAGAATTAATATTTTAAACAGATAATCTAAACAATCACGGATCACATCTATTAATCCGGGAGTTTTGAAGTGTGGAATAACAACCTCTAGTTTACTATTTTTCGTACTTAATGTACCCACTATACCCACTCTAAAAACTTTAATCGAGCACCTTTTTTTTTTTTTTTCTTTTCACACTCGAACATTGCACTAGCCAAAAAATTGACCAGTTATTTTTTATATGTAGATGATTCATTAAGAAATTTCACAAAACCTAGAAATTAATATTAAACATTAAAAACAAAAACTCTCCAAATTCTAGCAACAATTTTTTTAAAAAAAAAATCTCCTACAATACGAGAGGAAATTTGTCGTGGATTTCTTTAACATGAAAAATAGTAAAAGCCACATGGCTACTTGTACTTGAACAGTTACAAGAATGATTCTTGGCACAATTTAATTGGTTGAAGGAAAAGGCTGCAATTCTTTTACTGGCCATAACATTATCCCCCAGACTTTTTTTTTCCCTTTCTTAAATTTTTTTTTGAAACCCTCATTATTCAAGCTCATGAACGATTCGAATTCTTACGAGGCCTTCAATGTTTAGGTGGTTTAACTTAATTGATCTAAAATTGATTAATATTTAACTGATTAATTGATAAGAAGCTATTCTGCTTAAACAAATATAGAGATTCTTTCTTGACTACTTTCTGCCCACACGCTCACGTGAAAATGTGAAAAGATAAAATTTGTCCAACACATGGCTATAAATGGCTGAGATTTTTTTCCCGCCTTTCTCAACCACTTTCTGCCAACATGCTCACGTGAAAATGTGAAAAGATAAATTTTGTCCACCGTCTGGCTGTAAATCCCTGAGATTTTTTTTTCTCCCCTTTCTGAACTACTTTCTACCCACATGATTCACGTGAAAATGTGAAAAGATAAATTTTGTCCAACATATAGCCGAGAAATGGCTATAAATAGGCCAGGACATTTCCTTTGGCACCACACCATAACTCAACAAGCATAAGAGCCTTCAAAAGTTCTAGGTCCCTTGTTTTCTAATTTATCACCATGTTGAGCCTTGCCAGGGACGTAGCTTCTAAGGTTGAAACTGTGGTCACCAATGTGAAAGAACACATTGGGGGAGAGATTAGCCTTTTCACCTTGTCCGACAAGCAGATCACCGAGCTCATTTACGAGACTCATGTCCACACTGATGAATCTTTCGACGAGGATTCGCTTTTCATCGTTGTCGAAAACATCATCAAGCTTGCTACCCAAATTATTGACAAAGTTGTGCAGGTATATATTGCGGGAGTGAATTTTCGAAAATCAACAGAAATTCACTTTAATATAATTAGATATATATCCATGTACATGATGCAGTATAAGTAGATAATTCGCTAATAAGTGGAATTTTTTCTTACGTAATTATAAAAACAAATTAAATTGAGGTCGTTATATACATATATTCACATATAAATACATGTTATGTTGTAAATTTTCCTCTATTTGCTTGATTATTTTTATGTCTTTACTTGTTGGCCTACTTAACTTTTTTTTAAGAACTTTTACTTGCAATTTTTTTAATTTCATTTTTCATAAAATGATCAGGAGGAGTTTATTGTAGGAAGAGTTTGATAAAGGATGCAAAATTAAATGGAAGACTACAGAAATTTTTATGCTAGTTATCATCCTTCACAATTTACAATATATATATATATATATATATATATATATTGACATAAAAAATTATTTTATTAACAAAAAAAAAACGAAGAAGAAAATTACGGTAAGAGGAGAAAGGCCAAAAACCGTAAGATCTAGTTAAAACTTTGCAAAGAAAACTTCCTAACAAAAAAAAAAAAATCCTTTGAAGTACTAACTAGTTAAACATTGCTTTTGAGTCATTACAGGGAAGCAACGTTCATGTGGAAAACATAGAGGAGAAGAGCCCTAAAGCCAACTTTACTATTCCCTTGTGCACAATTAAGTCCGTGGGCAGCGAGGTATAATTAAATTGCATATAACCACACCATTTTTATTTTTATTTTTTTTTCATTTAGGACTAGTGCATGCATAAAATTAACAAATATTGATTAATTTGTAATAATTTGCAGCTTTCATGCAAACCTCCGGGCGAGAAAGTTGCACACGAAACAGCCCTTTCAATTCTCCACAAGCTCTCCGGCTACTCATGGGAAGCAAAGTCAGTGCTGACCCTCGCCGCTTTCGCCAACGATTTCGGGGATTTCTGGCACCTCGCCAACCTCTTCCGATCGGACCCTTTGGCGAAACAATTGGCTATCCTGAAAAAAGTGCCCCAACTCATCAAGCCAACCGAGCTCCCAAAACGCCGGCAAGCGATTCTCGAGGTCAGCAACCTCATTAAGACAACCACACGTGTCATTGCCATCTTCGATGAGTTCGAGAAGCTCTCTGTCCAAGACCCGAAAACCATTCCCGAGTTGCCCACGGCGTTGGACCACTTGCCGGCGGACGTCTACTGGACCATTGTCACAATTGTAGCTATTTCCACTAAGATCTCCATTCTGCTTAGTGACGAGTAAGTGGTTCAAAACAAATTAATTAATGTTTACTACTTTTAATGATTAATATCTTCCTGTATTAACAAATATCTTTTTATAATAATTAGCTTCCCTAATTTCAATTAATATGTCATTACGTTAATATTGTTTGTTGTTGTTGATGCCTATGTTAATCCAGGCCTGAGAAGCCTCATGATTTGGCTCCCTATTCTCAGAAAATCCACTTCATCCTCAACAGGCTAAACCTTCATCTGACTATTTGCAATAGGCAACTAGGTAAATTTGAAAGAACCATATATAGTTAATTATTTCATTTTGCTTCCTATGTCTGTCATTAATCTATAATACTTGACTTGTTTAGTAGGTCTGTTTAGCTAATTTAGACTAGTTCAATTGATGTTTAGTAGGTTTGTGAGTTGCTTTTTATGTATTGAGTCCTAAATTCAAGCCCGAGAGATGCAAAATCAAAAACAAAAACAAAAACTCTAATACTTGACTTCTTTTTTTATTTTTAAACTTTTACAGCTGAGGCCGAGGCTATCCGCAAACTTAGGAAACTCTTGAGAACCCCAACTGAAGTCTTGGAGATTTTCAAGGCCTTGATCTTTACCAAGGAAACGATTTTCCAACCCCTCATCGAGGGTTTCACAAACAAAACTGTAAGCTATCTTAGTCGCTTCGGTTTTTTTTTTAACTATATTATTTATAATATCACGCTTGGCTATTCCTACAACTATAAAGACATAATATTACACATATTTTATACACATTTGTTTCAAATTCTCTCCTTTTAATTATGTCTTAATTGATGGTTTAATTATGATGATGTGATTCAATTAGGTGAACATTGATGTGCTGAGGAGGAAAAACGTATTCCTGTTCTTTTCAACCTTGGAAATCACTGTGGAAGACATCATCCTCCTCAAACCGGTTTACGAGAAAACGAAAAAGGAAAGGAACTACACAATCGTGTGGGTTCCGATTGTGGAGCAATGGATTGATGAGACGCGAAAGAAGTTTGAGATTCTGCGCCCTAAGATCCCATGGTACATCGTGCAGCAATATTCACCAATTGCAGGCATCAGATTCATCAAAGAAGATTGGGAGTTCAAGGGCAAGCCTCAACTTGTGGTGATTAGCCCACAAGGAAAAGTGGAAAACACAAACGCAATCCACCTGATCAAGAGTTGGGGATTGGAGGCCTTTCCATTTAACTTGGAAGCTCAAAAGATTATTTCCGAGAAGACTAACTGGATTGGTACTATTGTGGGCAACATTCACCCAACCATTGAGACCGCGGTAAATATCATTATTTTCAATGCCCATCAAAATCAATCAATACTTGTGTTAAAAAGTATATTTTTTTAGATAATTATAAAAATTATAGTTTTAGTCTCAAAAGAAGTATTTTTTTTAACTAAAAAATGTTAAAATATCATCAAATTAAGTCACTAACTTTTTAAAATAATCAAGTCACTGGCTTTATTTCTAAGTAATTAGAAATTAACGTGTATACATAGTTGTGTAGATGGCTATGGTCCCAATAAATAGCATGTGAATTTATAAATATATAGAATACTCTTTTTTTTAAAACTTTAAATAGGGAATATAAATACTACATTTTAAGTAAAGTCAGTTCTAAAATTGTTGCTTACGTTTGCACCCACATAATTTTAAATGCTTTTAGTGTGACTAAAATATTTAAGTTACTTAAGATTTACCTGTAATGATAGAAGGACTAGTTTTTTAAACCAATTGTGTCCCAAATACACTTATGGTTTCAACTCTCACGTCCATTTTATTCCCCTCTTTTACGTTGATTCAATAATATTAGACCATATCAGCTAAAATATATAACCTCTCGATTATAATATCTTATCACATTTATTGAAAGATCATATAGTCAAAATATTTTAATTAACCAAAGGACACATGTGAACTAAATCCCAAGTAAGAATAGGCTTTTTTACCCCTAAAATTTAATTGTTGTTATTTATATGTTGAACTTCAATTAACAGATCAGGGAGGAGAAGTACATCTTCTTCTATGGAGGCAAAGACAATGAATTGATCCAACAATTCACCAAGAAGGTGACTGCTCTCCAAAATGACCCTACCTTCAAGGACACAAAGATCAAAATTGAGCTATTCTTGGTGGGGAAGACAGCCAAGGGAGGTGAAGACAGTGGCATTTTAGGGCGGTTCTGGAATGGCATTGAGAGCTTGTTTGTCAGCAAGTCCCAGAAGCAGGTTGACCCCGTTACACAAGACATCCAGAAGCTGCTCGCCTACAAGAACGACAGTGCTTGGGCAGTGTTCAGCAAGGGCTCCACCGTGATCACCACTGGACACGGCTCTACCATCCTTAAGGTTGTTGAGGATGTCGACAAATGGAAGGATGCCGTGAAGGACAGGGGCTTTGAGGTTGTTTTCAAGGAATACTACTCTCAGGTCACTAAGATCGTGCGTTACTGCTCCCATATCGACATCCCTGTCATTGCAGGCAAGGTCCCCGAGACCTTAAAATGTCCAGAGTGCCCTCGCACCATGGAGACCTACATCAGCTACAAGTGCTGCCACATCGATGGCCCAATTGCGCATCACTAAGAATGAGCGCAGTATGCGGCTGTCTCTCTTTCTATGCTAATGTTAATTACAAGCTTATGATATCTAGTGTTTTGTTGACACGTTCCTCTATGTATGGCTTTGCTTTTTTTCCCTTTGGTTTGCTAAAATAAGGGCATATCATTTGCTCGTCTGCTGTCCTCAAAATGTTGTGTGTAATTTGGTCTAGTCTAAATAAATGGCATCTTGATTGTGTTGGTAATTTAGATGCCTCTATGGCTTGTCTGTGTTAATGTTCATGCCATTTCTGATTGTTATGTTACTTTCTTTTAAAAAAAATAATAATTTTGGACCTTAACAATATTAAAGACAAAAATGTGAAATTACCACTATGTTATTTTTCTAATTACATGATTTACTAATTTCTATGATTTGTGTTTTTTTCCTTAATTTGATTAATTGGTTCATATTACTTTAATTCTCTATCATTTGCATCAAATTAAGAAATTATTCAATATAAAACTAAAAAAACAAAGAACCAAAAGGAAGGTCTAGAATTTCAAGTGTCTGATGTTCAGGAGAGATACCTATATGCTCATGCTTGAGGCCTTCAGATAATTATATAAAACAAAAAGATAAAAAGATTAAAACAACAAATTAAATTATAGAAAGGACACCATTGATTGAGTCATTAAGATTTTGGAGCTATTCTATTTCTTCATTTAAAGCTTATTTGATTAAGTTTTCATTCAAAATGAAAAAATAAAGTAAAATAAAAACATAGCCAAATACGAAGGCAAAAAATCCTAACAAAGATCGATAAAGTAATAGTGATATTAACTGATAGAAGAAAATGACATTATCTATTACGTAAGTTTTGACTTTTCACTGTTGATCATAAAGTTGGTTAAATATTTTAGGATGCGTTATAATATAAAACGTGTATCACGAGATTGTCTTGAAAATGATGTCTAGGAATAGTAGAAAATGAGTTTTGTCTTCAGTTTCATCATTCACTTTCGAAAGGTGAAGACCTTGCGGTTGCAGTTAATTAACAAGTGACATCCTCTTTAACTTCATGAGGTTATAACCCCATTATTAAATTATAAGACTTGGTTTAAAAATTACATTGTATTTAGATTGAGACGTATAGTTTTATAAATAGTAAAATTATAATTACAGAGATAGAAAAGTATTTTTGTTAATTAACACCATATATTCTCATAGTAAGTACTATAATATTCCAATGGATTGGTTATATTGACATACGCCTTTTTACTCTCTATACTCTTCTTTAGAATCTGTACTTACGATAAGTTTATAAAATAATTTAATTTATTTATGAGATGTAAAGGTAAACAACGCTTTTTGAGCTTTTTTCTAATAAATGACTAAGGTTTTTTAAAATTAGACAAATGACGCTTTTTTTTAATGTTTTTATCAAAGATATATTAATGTAAATCAATTATGATCCTGACATGCAATAAGTAATGCATCCCTCTATAAATTATTTGGTATTTAAGCATTTAAAAGCATAAAGTTAATCATATTCGTGAATATTTTAACTATATTTTTTTCAGCGAAACTATTTTATTGAAGAGCAAAAAGTGCTGACTTTTGATGAATTAAACCGAGCTCTTCACATAAAGCATTTAACTCATTAAAAAAATATTCATTACCTCTATTATTTCAAACTATTTTGATTTTTTTTTCCTCGGGTTCTCAAATTCAACCTTAAAAAGTTTAAATTTATTAAAGGTTTCATCTTTTGATCTAATTGAAAGAAGGATAAACTGAGAATTAAAGGATTAAAAAAGCAAAAAGGAAATTGAAAACTCTTCCTCAAGTTTATCTACTAAAAGACAAAAAAATTGAATGCATATGTTCTATATACGCCATAGTACAGCCGTACCTGTACAATTCCTTAAACTAGCGCGCATGTGTGGGCGCACCTTCGAAACTATGTCCTCTGCTGGATATATTAGTTTTTTTGTTTTTAACGCTTTACCCTTGAAAGATGACCAGAGTCTGTACTCGGCTGCTCATATATTTTATTTGAGAACTCATATCAGATATATGATATGCATATCTCATGTAATGAGTTTTTTATTATTTTTACTAAACATCAGTAATTGGACTGTTGTTGCCATGAAATAACGTTTCATAGCTAATATTTTCATAAAAAATTAAAGGACAAAATTTTTATCCTGTAAAAAGTTTAGAGATTGAAGTAAACCCTTTTATTAAAAAAATTTTAATTATCCATATTGTGAACTTAAAAAAAAATCATGTTAAGATATATAATTATATATATAATGGCTCAGATTGATACGTGAGGCGTGATACGATGATTAATCCAAGTGCCTAAACTTAAACCACTGGATTTACAATTAGTAAATAGAGAGTACATTTGAATTGGTTCAATCCATTGTTGAAGTACAAAAATTATTCCCACTTGTATATAAGTATTATAGATTAGAAATATATATACATATATCCCTTGGTGTTGGAAGACAAGTATTTTAACAAAAAAAAAAAAAAAAAACGAACAATTGACCATTATATATGTTTCATGTTTTCGGTAACTCCAAGTCTTAAATTTTCCAGCATTTACGTGTGGTCTACGTTTGTTATAAAGCCATCTCATTTACAGGTCATTTGGATTTTTGCGTTCCTCGAGGGACACGTTTTGTTCCAACATACAGGCACAGCCTTTGTCTTTACCCGCTCTAGGAATATATTTGTTTGAAAGTTTATTCTGATGTTTCTATTTTTTTTTTGCTGGAAAATATTTTTATATTTTAATGTTTTTTGTAGAAAATGTTTTGATAATGTATATAGAAAGAGAGGTGAACCTGGCTTGCCCGTCTACAGCGGTCGAAGATTCTTTCTGCCGTTTGTTTTTTTTTTTTCGAGTTCACATGCATAATTGCATTGTCTGTCCTTGTTGAAGATTCATCACCAAACACGTGACTAGTCATTCATCTGTCAAATTTGTATGTATTCGTTTAATATAAATGAAATCTGAGCCCTTCAAGGCTCTGGACAAGACGGCGACATTACGCAATGGTACTATCTTAATTAATTTGTTCATATGTTATCTGCGTCTCGCTGTCGTACGTATGTGGCCTGCAAGCTATGAAACATGAGAAACGAAGAAATTAGCGCAGGTTCAAAGTAGTTTGATAAATGACGTGTTTAAAATTCGACTCTCAAGAACTCGAGACTATTTTCAAATTTTTTTACTTCGTATTTATTAATTTTTTCCCGGACAAAGGTGGCGTATCTAACATGTGAAGGCTCTTATGATCAAGCCGAACGGAGGTAGTCACCGCTAGGCACCTCTTTTTTGACTTTTAAAAAAAATATTAGTTGAAGAAATTGGATAATTGTGGGTAAAGGTATTGGTTCAACTCGCGCTATATTGCAACCAAAATTTGCATTAGTTAAAGTCCATTCATCCTTAATCTATGAATATTAATATACTAGACTTTTAACTGAAATAGTCATGACTAATTCTTTTGGGTCTTTGTTTGCTCATCTCCTTCTGGTTCAAAGTCAACATGACATTAAAGTTACTGCTTGTGGAATTAAAAGCACCATTTCTAACAATCACCCCTCCATTTATGACAGGGAGAGAGAGAGAGAGAGATCGCAAAGACTTGTAATATGAAATCTTGAGATTTTAACCAGAAAAGATCGACAACTTTGCCCTACGTACATGATTGATGTTTTACTTAAACATTAATCTCTTTTCTGAAAGCAGAATTTTACGGTCATTTGTATACTTGGTGAACTTGAAGAACTCTCATTTTATCTTTTAAATTTTAAATTAATTACATTTTTTTTATTTTATCTCTTCTGTTACAATTTATACTAAAAACCAGCGAAAACAGACCACATGAACTCCCTTAACACCCTTTTTTTGACTTTTTTTAAAGATAAATTCTATCTGAGAGGGTTAATTGAGACTAATTTAAAATTCAAAAAGTAAAGTAAGTTTTTAAAATTAAAAGAAAAAAGTGGACATGTCTAGAAAATTAATAAGGTGTTTAGCTATCAGTTAGAACCAATTAATCATAATCAATAAATAATATAAAGCTTTTAACAGCTATAATGAAAAGTAAAAAATTATTATAATATAAAACGTTTTTATACTTTAGTATTTTTAATTAGTTCTAACTATGCTCTTTAAATACTTGATAAGGGGACATTGGTAAGAACAGCTCACTCCATATTTTCACCTTTCCAGCATCTATCCACCCAACGTCTTTAATATTGCGTGTGCTAATTTTTTTTTTCGAGTACGCAGAACAGAGATAAATTCGTTGTGGGAAAAAGGACAATTGCGGTGGATTCTTTAATTGTCTTTATGTCTTATGTGTTTGAAAAGGCTGTTTATGAAAAGAAGTTTCAACGCTGCTGGTAACCCAACCAAAACAAACAAGCATATTTAAATCAATAACAATTATTCCAGCCTCTTGAAATGAAATATTGACAATATACAAAATATTGTGATCAAATTTTTGCCACTCAAGTGTTTTCACAAGATATACCTTTTGTGGATACTATTAAATCTTTTTACACATGGTAGTTCGCTAGTTTATAATGTTTTCTTTTTTTAATTTTATGGTAGTTCTTCGTTCCAAAAAAAAAAAAAATGGTGGATCAGGAGTAACAATACCAAGGGGTAGCGGGCGTCGGGTGGAGGGACGACAATTGTCGAGGACACTACAGTATGGAATCGAAAATCGTCAAGGGCGCACAGGGAAACTCCAATCGTAGGGGGTGGTGACCTGAAGCTAATCTTCCAATGAAGATTTTGTAGAAGAAAGATGCCTTTTTTTTTTTTTTTTTTTTATAGGAAAGCCTTAGGGTATTATTCGTTACAATACCATATTCTGTTTTTAAAAAATAAGATTCGCCTTCTATATTAGACAATGATGAATATACATACGAATTAAAAATTCCTAAATGGGGCAAGTTAATCAGATCTATCAACAATCAAGGAATTTTTTAATTAAAATTTTGATTAAAAAATACAATTTTAAATTATTAATAAAAGAACTATTTACAAAATTTTAGTTTCACTAAATAAATATAATTAGGATAAACAAACTTGTGTCATTCAATGCATGACACTTTATTATGCACAACATGACATGTATCATGACACTTTATTATGCACAACATGACATATATCATGCACGCTATTCGTCACTCTCTCATTTTTATGGAGAGCGCTTGCATGTTTATTTATATTTGAGAAAATCATATGTTTTGCATACTTTTACAAAACTTTTTTATTCATGCCACGCACACAAAAAAAAAAACCAATAATCATAAAGTTAAAAAAATTGTGCTACACTATAAAATAGTTAGTGTAAGTTGTTAAATTTTTTTTTCTCAACCAATATTCAAATAGATCAACTCTCTCTTCTTCTTTCTCTCTGATCTATCAAAATATATTTTAGCTGTTGTTTTGGAAAACATTTTTTACAAAAAATAACAAAAACGTGATAATAGTATGGATCGTGTATAACACAAATTTTCTCAAAACTTTTGTAAAACACTGTATATTATATTGATTTTGTGCATAAATAAATATATAAATACTTTGTTTATAGGAATATAAGTGAAGATGAATGAAAACAACTGACTTATAAAGGATGTTCTCTTTAAGACGAAACTACTGACTTCCTCGCCTAGTCCTCGGTACGGGATGGACAAATAGGTGGGCGGTGAAGGAATATGGTTTCTTAAAGATCACTCAATTAATTTAAGTCATGGAATAGAAGAACTCCTCTTCCTTTTCTTTCTCTCTTTCTACATGTCTATGTGAGGGTTTTTTTTTGCAGAGTACTCTCAGTCTTTGCGACTCATAAGTATGTCCTAAATGAATAGATGAGGCCTCTATTTATAAAGAATAGGAGAGCTAATTAATTTTACAAAGTTTTTTTATTTTAATTTAATATCAAATATTTAATTAAAATAAAAGACACAAGTTTTGCATTCGTGGTACTATGATAGGCGCCACACACAGAGAAAATTTATGTGCATGTGGCTCATCTCCATAACAGTGCAGGTGAGAGTACTGCTTGTTACCTAATCTCATTTGTTTTCACATTAAACTTTTCATATTTGAATTAAACCACATTTATTCAAAATTGGAAACACTAATTAGAACTTGCAATATTTAGCATAATTATTAATTATTTATATTTGATCATGCTCTGATCCTACATAATCTTATTATGCACAGTGTACTTATTTAATGACTCACTACATTAATAGTTCAGATAAGACGATCCATTCTTAATGAAAATGACTCACATTATTAACGCTCAATTAAAGATTCCATACTGTAATTGAATAACTAATTATAACGATTAATTATATGTTACTGACCAATTTAATTATCATCCTTAAATATTATTTTCTTGTATATAACGCTTATATACAATATTTAAGATTACATAGATAATTATGAAATTTTAATGATATTCTTAAAATATTCAAAATACACAAACGTAAATATAATGAATAAATTCACTTTATTTATTTATAAATGTTTTCATTATAAAACATCATACGCTTTATGGGTATCAATCCTAACATTAGCATCATAATAGATTTTAAACAGGTGTAGTATTTATAAAATTACGTTTTAAAGTATAGTATTTATAAAAATTCTCCCTTCCATTTTATCTAACGAGAACATATCTTTAAGTAAGACGATATTTTGTTTAAGGGTTAAAAAGTTAAAGAATGGTAATACATTTCAAACATGACCAAATCGTTGACAAATGAATGAATAAATGATATTTTTGTCTGTTAGGCCATATTGTTTCTTAGGGGGTGTTCGACAGTGGTGGGAACCACTCAGTTCCCACCATAATCTTATGAACAATGTAAAGCTCTCATATGCTACAGTAACAATAAAAAAATATGCTACAGTATAAAACTCTCACATGCTACAGTAAAAATGGTTTCCACCACTGGTTCCCCCCACCCTTTCAAACACCCTTTTAAAGTTGGTCCAGATAAAATTAACGAGGATGTTTCTTGTTTGTCTTTGATGTACAACAGGACTGTGTTGTGTGTGGGCGCAAGATCTATTTATTAGTATACTCTCTTTTTTCCCCCTGTATGGGTATCTTGTGATTATGATTTTTATTTTTTCATATTTTCTTTTTTTTTATTCCTTTCAGTGCGGTACTACCACTCCGTTAAACTCAACAATGCGAAAAAAAAAAAAAAAAGAATAAAATAAAAAGAAAGAAAGAAAAAGGACGACAATAAAAGCACAGATTTCTTGCCAAATTGTCAAACCAACTAGATTTATGACTTTTGCCACTGGCTCAAGATAGGAGATTACTTCTCTGATTTTGGTTTTTAAAATTATGTCTTAATAATTGTATCATATCATATTATTTAAAATGACATACTTTTTGAATGACTTTTTCATGTTTTAATGTTTAGTCCATTAATCGACATGGCCAAATGTGTCTCATTTAAGAATAGTGGGGCCCAAAATAGCGAGGCCATTGGATTTTTTTTAATATTTTTTTTTATGTAAATGGAGTGAGGAGCACAACTAATTTGAGAGAAATTTAGCATACATCCCAACTAAATTAACACCAAATGAGCAATTTATCATATATAATATAAAATGCTTTCACTCTATCATATGGAGGATATGGGTATTTTGTTTAAAAGTTCTGTATTTCATGCATTTTTTTAATGCGGGAGTTTCTAAAATTTGTAAAAACAGTTTCGATTGTACAAGGATTTGTTCTAAAAAAAATGTTGCAAATTTCCTATATAAAAAATCCAAAAGAAACAGCCACAACATTACGTGGCGGTCAGCAAGGAGCTGCCATTAAAGAGAGAATGGAGTTTAAGGATGGAAAACAGTAGATGGTAGTTTATAATATATTGACCAACGATGCCTTGATTATTAATTGCATTTTTAACTAACATCTTATGCTTTTAATGATTGCCAAAAACATCCTTAGTCAAGCCATTTTAGGTAGCACAGTGGCTTGCATATATATGGACTTGAATAAATTGTTGTCTCATGGTCACATTCTTCACGTGTACTCTTCTGCTTAAAATAAATTTTATTTTTTAAAAGTTAAAAAAAATTGGAAAAAATAAAAAATAAACAAATTAATAACGTGTTTGGTTAGCTGTTTTAGTCTGAGTAGTTGTCACAGTTTGAATTGACATCTGGTATTCGAAACTAAACTTATAGTTTAAACTAAGTTAACTGTTTAATCTAGAATTCAAACCCTCCTCAACATTTTGAACCAATATTGAAAATAATTTTACCCTCACATATTCGTATTTATAATTTAACACTATTATTTTCTATTTGTTTTTAATAAAATAATTTTTTTTATATATATTTCATATTATTCTTCATGAATTAAAGTCCTCAATACTCATTCAAATACAAATTTGGTTTGAATTTTTTGTTTAAATTAACACTTTAATTGAACATCTAAATATTAATTTGGACTGCAATTCAAACTATATAGTTTGAATTTTTCTGTTGAAACCAAAAAATCAAAACTACATAATTAGAAAACGATTCAAATGGATACTGTGGTCCGATACTACAACAGATGGTGGTATTTTTTACTTTTCTATAAGAGATGATGCGCGCTGTTTTGGAGTACATAAATCTTGACAATAATTCTTGCCAGGTGTCATATGCCTTTTCTTATCATTAGGAATGTATGGTCAGGGGATAAAGCGGAAGATTTGGAATGATAGATTATTTTCATATTAGATTTCCAAAATAAAGTTAGCAGATATTTACAGGATAATATAAAAGAGGCAGCTATCCACCATATATTTCTAGATGGTAGCTAAAATCAAATGAAGTAGCTAGTAAGCATCACGTTTTAGATATGATGATATTTTTTGTATGACGGACCTACCACATTGGTGGTGGTAGAACATCACTCTATCCTTGATTTTTGTTTTCATTAATAGCGTTATCAAACTCATGAATTGGTATAAAAATTAAAATTAGAGTTAGTATTTTTAGTACTTTTTTAAAACTTTGAATCAATTTGTGCTTTTAATTTTATCTTTTATGTGATTTATAAACCTTTTTAAACTCGTTCTCATATGTTGCGCTCTAGACTAGTTCACTTATTTTTTTTTATTTTCTAATTTGTTTTTTATTAATAAGATGTTTGACAAGGTAGTTAGAACTGTTTTTTACTGTAGCATATGAGAGCTTTAAACAGTAACAATTTTTTAAATTGTTACTGTAGCATGTGAAAGATTTACACTGTTTATTACTAAGAAAGTGGTGTAGACCACCATTACCAAACACAATCATCTAAAACCGCAGTTGGGACTATATTTTTACAAAATGTAATTTCAACTAAATTCTCAAACACCCTATAAATTAAGTGGACGACTCGCGTGTTGTGAGAGTTTCAATGGATGTCAACTGTGTTGGGTTGTATAAATATTTCTCATGTCAGTTTTAAGTGCTTCTCCCTTTTTTCTGTAGTATGTAAAGGGAAAAAAATATGGTGGTTCCTAATGAAGATATTGAGGATATGAGATGGAATGACAGCATTGGAACTAAACCATATTAGCAGCATAGGCATAATACGTCTTAATCACATCCTTTCCTATTTTCCAATCACCACTAATTACATTGATCTAACGTGTGTTTATTAATATACTTGTTATCAAAAGGAAAAACAACAATTGGCCTCTTTGAGTTTCAATAAAATTTGAATACCTTAATTTATCAAAAATTATAAAAGTTCCATTCAAGGTATTTGTCCCTTAAAATTTTTCTGGTTATTAAGTCCCTGAAATATGAGCATATAGACACTTTAGTTTGTTAATTTTAATAAAATTACTCAACCTTTTGTCCTATCAAATTTGGTTCTTGATCATAAAATGGATAAAGAATTTCTATTTAACAAGGATAATCATATATGTCCAGTACGTTAAATTTTACAAAAAGAAAAAAAAATAGTTACATTATATGTAAAATGTTTTCTTTGACCACAGCTCTTAAAATTTATTGAAAACGATAACATTTAGTATTTAGTATAACATTTATATACGTAAAATACTCTGTTATTATGCTGTAAACGTTAAATTTAGAAATCGCTAATCAAAGCATCAAAAACGAAAAATATCTAGAACTAGAAGTTCATAAAGTATATAAGTCAAAATTAGGAGTTCATGAGCTAAACTGTTACAATTCACGTATACTAATAAGAAGGAAAACTTTCACGACGGTTAAAAAAATGTTGTGAAATCACCTGTCGTAGTATCTTTAGAACTTTTCACAACAGTTTTTATCGTCGTTTAAGGCATGTTAAAGCGGGCATGGGAGAGATTTTGCACGAATCTACCATGACAATTTTCTAGAAAAACTGTCGTGGACTGTCTCAATTACGCGACCTTTTTTTGAAAAATTATAATGCAATGTTACTCTTGCATGATGATTTTTTTAAAAAAACCATCGTGTAAGGACCTGTTTTCATAACCCTTTTTTATAAAAATTGTCACGAAAAATTAGTCATCAACAATAAAAATATCTAGAATTTCTCGTTTCTTACCGGATGAGCAGCCCGTGTGTTATCTATTAATGCCATACAATTATCTTTGATGTTGTTTGAAGGTAATGCTCACTTTTTTAATTTATTATAAAATTAGGGGGTAATTTTTGAATAATTTAAAAGCATAAGGGATAGTTTTCGTGCCAACAAACGTACAAGGTCAATTTATTGATTTGTGTAAAATTGAGGGCGTACATGAGGTAATTTATTGAAAAAACATGGATCGATTCTTGGTTACTATCAAATCCAAATAATATTACTTGCCCACGGTTACTTTGTCATTTTACTCCTTCTCAATCGAAGTTTTACACAATAAATTAATAACTACTTTCATGAGAAATGACAACTAAGTCCATTGAAAGGCCAATTTATAACAACAACTAATGCTGATCCTTCAAATGCCGGTTTTCCTCTCCCTGTAAGCTCTTATTCAAGCAGCCTTTTGGACGCTAATTCACTGACAAAATCTCTTGGCAGGACTTCACTTAATATGTATAAATACACACACACATATATATTAGTTTTCGCTGAAAAAAAGCTTAATGATTTCTCATCAACGCGCAGAAAAAAAAAAAAGGTCCTTTTCAGGCGCACAGTTGTAAAAAAGGAAAATATGTTTAAAAGGTCTGGTAAAATTTAAACATTGTAATATATAAAAGCTTTATATTATTGTAAGTAGTTTTAACTAACTTCTCAAACAAAGTATAAATAAATATTAATTTAATTCTGAAAATAAAAATGCTAAATATGTTCCTATAACGTTCCTATGTAGGGGTTAGTAGTATTGAATAAATAAAAATAATTTTAAATTTAATATTATTTAAATAAATTAAACAATATCCATGGAGCTTTAAACAAAAATAAAAATAAACGTTTAAAAACAGACCACAGTTTTTAGTGTAGCATCAAATATATATAGTACAGTCATCATCACCATAGTACAATTCCCAAGTAACTTAACACAGCCATCATAAAAAAAATATAATACAAATCTTATATGTTCTAGACAAGTAACAAATAAACAAGATCTTCTAACACAAAAATAGCAGGGTTGTTGTTGCCTATTCCTCTTCAGATATGTTGCACTAAGTTCCACCTGAGAGATGAAGATATGATAGGGATAAGCATCGGCATGTCTAGTAGGAAAAATCATGACTCACCTTATGGTTTATCCATTACCACATTAAAACTGCATGGTTACTTAAGTTATGTCATATTCCAGATTATAAGGTTTATTATGATCACATCTCGTGGATACCGTAGTTAATCATTATCAAGTTTCATAATTATACATTTATACAAATATTACCATTCATCATTGTTCCTAAGTATCCATATTAAATAGAGTATTACTCAACTCATCGAAACCCAAATAGGCGCGCTTGGCCACCCTCTAAACATTCCAAGGGTGTTCTGGTGAGGGTACATCAAGCCCCGAGTCATCACCAAGTCGATTCTTGTACAGTGTATTCTGGGACTTTCAACCCAAGGAAGCGTCATTACCTTCCCCCTATTTCACCTTTTAGGGTATTCGTGCCCAAGGACGTAACTGCCGCCCTTTTTACATCTCAATATTCCTTTGTATTCAATTTTTATTTATAAGCTGCTAAAGTCTATTTATGGACTTAAGCATGCTTCTCTTTCTTGGAACATAAGATTTGATCAAGTGATCAAGACTTATGGGTTCTCACAAAATGTGGATAAACCATGTGTTTACAAACACATTAAGAATAAAAAAGTGGTTTTTCTACTGCTCTATGTAGATGACATTCTGCTAATTGACAATGACGTTGGGGCGTTGTCATCGGTCAAAATATGGTTGACCAAGCAGTTTGACATGAAGGACTTAGGTGAGGCTAATTTTGTTCTCGGTATCCAGATCTTTCGGGATAGGAAGAACAAAATGTTAGCTTTATCACAGACCGGCTACATAGATAAAATTCTCAAGAGGTTTGCAATGCAGGATTCCAAGAAAGGTGGGCAACCATCTAAGTCGGGAATTACTCTTTCTAAGAAAGACTCTCCAAAGTCTTATGAAGAAAGAGAATACATGAAGAAGGTGCCTTATGCTTCGGCAGTGGGTAGTCTCATGTATGCCATGCTTTGCACACGACTAGATATTAGCTATGCGGTCGGGATTGTAAGTTGATTTCAGGCGGATCCAGGACCGAACCATTGGGTTACGGTAAAGCATATTTTCAAGTACCTGAGAAGGACTCGAGGGTATATGCTTGTGTATTCGGGTGAGGATTTAACTCCTCTAGGATACATTGATTCGGATTTTCAATCCTGTCTGGATTCTAGGAAATCGACTTCGGGGTTTGTGTTTACTCTGGGAGGCGGTGCCATCAGTTGGAGAAGTAAGAAGCAAGATTGCACTTCGGATTCAACGATGGAGGCCGAGTATGTGGCGGCTAGTGATGCTTCGAAAGAAGCAGTGTGGCTCCGCAAGTTCCTTGGGGATCTTGAGGTAGTTCCTAGTATGGATAAAGCAGTATCATCGTACTGTGATAACAGTGCAGCGGTAGCTAATGCCAAAGAACCAAGATTTCACAAGAAGAGTAAGCATATTGATCGGAAGTATCATGTGATAAAGGACTTCGTTGAGGGTGGGCATATCACGGTGTGTAAGATTGCATCAGAGGACAATTTAGCTGATCCATTTATGAAGACACTTACTGGGAGAGTCTTCGAGAGGCATGTGGAAGCTATGGGGATGCAAAATTTGCTGTATTTACTCACTTAGTGCAAGTGGGAGATTGTTAGACATGTATGCCCTAAGGAGTAAAAATGTAATACATTTTTGGAGACATTTTTATCAATAAAGAATTTATGCATTTATATATACCAAATCTTGTCCTCTTTACGTTCATATTTGTTGAATGTATGATAAGCAAATAGTAGTATGAGACTGTCGGTCTAAACCTTAAGAATTGGGCATATGATGGACTGATTATGCGGAAGACACGATTCTTAAGGTGACGGTCTAAAACATATGATCCGCAATCGAGGGAATAAGGTTGGGCGCTTTATTCATGTAAAGATTGTTATGTTGTCTATATCTCTTTTGGGAGATGGTTTTCTTGACCATCGGAGTTGGACTCTGTAAATAGAAACATTGACGCATTGTCATAGGTGACAATGTGTTGGATCAAGACATAAAGTGAATTGATTTGGATTAATAATTCTATCTTGGCAAATCGATTCACTTTAGACAGTCATTTATATTGTATCTTAATCCTGAGATGAATAGTGGGCCTGTTATCTTGACTTGTGTCTTTTGATGTACCAAATGGTGACACCCATATCTCAATAGTGGTATGCATGCCAGTACGTTGGAGGCATGACTCTTGATAAAGTAGACTTGTTATTCATAGATATAGAATCCATAGCTTCTCCTTAAGAGCAATGATATCCTCTTATATGCATTGTCCTGTAATTGAAAAACTTGAGTGCTCAACCATTTGGATACATAGGTGTAACCAAATACTATACTATCTTTGGATAGTAAGTTTTCTAATGGTGATACAATGAAACGTAAGATAAAAATAATCGGGAAGGTAAGACAGAACTTGTCCTTAAGCCGATTATGGATTTTCATATGGGGATATGATACACTATGATATGTCATGGAGACTTAGCTATACTAGCTTCGTAATTCTATAAAGTTTGAGAGTGCAACTCCAAGCTTTTAGAGGAATAGCGTTGGAGTTGATAATTGTGAAATGTATATCTAGGATATTGGGTTTCATAATTATCATGAGCTTGAACTTTATAGGTCCATTTTGGTCCCCTTTGCTAGCTCACAAAGTCCTGTAACGACACGACGTGCTTTTCCAATAATTGGTGACTTATGTCGGATTTATCAGATTAGTTTAAAATTTGGAAGAATTAAATAATTCATGTTTGTTTATCGGTTGAATTAATTTTGTAAGAAATTAGTTCAAGATAAACTTGTTAAATTATTGCGATCAAATAATTCTTGTCTGTTTATCGGTTGTTTTAATTTTGGACAAATCAGATCAAGATAAACTTGTAGAATTATTGTGAATTGATTTATTTTCTTAGAGATTATCTTGATAAAGTTTGTTTTGATCAGATAACTTCTCTATTAGGTTATTTGAATCAAAACTGAGACTTTATCCTTTAGAATCTAGGGTGGAAAATAAAAGATTCGTGGAGATTTTTCTCAGGAGTTCGGCCTGCCGGATGACGTGTTCGGCCTGTCGATGGGGCCTGTTCGGCCTGCTAGTCAGCGAGTGATAAGATTACGCATTTTTACGTGGATCTTATCAGATATTGATCCGAATTGATTCTGTTTCGAGTTTTTGAGACCTAATCTGATAAGGAATGACCCCAGGACCAATGGCTATAAAAAGGGAGTGAGTCTTATGATTTACTAAGATCAATTGAGAGATTAAGAGTGATACTCTTTTAGTGAGTATCTGAAAACTCCCTGAGAGCTTCTGTTCACAAATCATGAACACTAGCTTTGGGTTCTCTCTATTGGTTGGAAGGAGAGTCACCGGTGGAAGAGTTGTACGTGTGAGCCCACACTCACTCCGGTTGTGGATAGAGAATAGCAAAGAAGACTAGTTGGTTAAGGCTCTTCTGGAACGTTACTTCTCTACACAGGTTACAGAGGTTATTCGGCACACAGAGGTTAGTAAGATCTGTTTAATTTATACATATAGCATGTCAAACTTGTGTTTTAGAAATTACTCTGATGTAAAATTTTAAAATTCCGTTACGCATTGTCTTTCCAACAGATTTCTATTGCTTTATTCTTTTCCCTTCCAGGTGGCTCACAGTATGTAGCTGAATAGGTTGTTACTGATTTACTCACAGAGTCCGTGAATTGCTTTACTTATCTGTTTTTATCAAGGCATATAATAATGAGACCTTAATCATGCTCTTTGATTATGTTTGTTGGACTCTGGTTGGGTTGTACTTTTCCTTTTTATGTTTGCACTATGTAAGCACTGTTGTGTGGTCTGATGGGACCCAAAGAGTATTTGGCGGATTCTATATTTTTTTCTTTATAAATTTGAGATTAATTCTATAATTTCTCTCTTATGCCATGTCTATTTATTAAATGTCATTTTCAATTATGCTCACTTGGCTATTTTATAAATTTTCTGCAAATATTTTAAAAATTGAGAAAATCTTTGGAATTTAAGTTAATCTTTGGTTAATTAATTTAATTAAACCGCTATATCACCGTGTTGATTTGGGGGTGCGACAAAGGTAGCTAGTAGTAGTGCAATTCTTATTTAATTTGGATGCATGCCTAACAGTACCATTGTGCAATTACTTGATCTCAATGACGGAAATAGGAGGGGCACCCCTTATTTATATATATATATATATATATATATATATATATATATATATAGTGGTTTGAATTTTAATATAATAGATGTATGTATAAACTAGACTTGATCACTCTTAAATTAATAGTTTTTTAAATTTTATTAGACCAATCATTTAGATTTTTTTAAAAAATAAAATATTTAATTTTATTAAGTCTATAGATATAATTATAAAATTGATAAAAAAAACATTAGCCTCGTTTTTGATAAATTGTGGCTCCAGCACTTCTCAATATGGAGGGAAAAAAACACGTGCAACGCACTCGTTTTAGAAGTATATTTGACAGTTTAAAGACTTTAGTTTTAGTCAAAACCATGTCATCAAAAGTAAGAACATAATCATGTGACATCTTATGGAAATGAGATTTTATAGCATCTACCTTTATTAATATATATTCGCTGCTTTATCTGTTTACATTATACAGTGCGCCATTCTCATCCTTGATTTCTGCTTTTTTCTTTTTTTCCCTTTCCTCAAAAACAACAGAAGACTCTCCCTTGGAAGAAGCCATTTCATAATTAACTAAAGCAATTATGTACATGCTCAACTAGTGAATTGGAATTCAAGATCTGGGTTTGTTTTCCATGTCGTGATTTTGATTTTATTTCTTAGAAGCTTAAAAAGAAAACGCAAGAAGATGATTTTTTTCTCCTGATAGGAAGATAGTCTTCTCATTTTTTTTTTAAAAAAATATTTAATTATTTTCGATTTTATTAATTAAAAAGATAAATTGGACATTTTACAACCCACAAAAAGAGAATTAGAGTAACAGCAATGACATTTTTGTGCATTACAAAGCATCTTAATTTTAAAAATTTTTCAAACAATAAGGTGAGGATAAGTTTTTCGATTAAAATATAAGATACTAAAATGATAAAAACCTTTTCTTTCTTTATGTGTTTTCTTTGATATTGTTGATCTGTCTAATTCAGACTTATTTTGTTTGTTTCATATTTTTATATGAGAAAGAACCATGGTCTTATGTAGAATAAATATCATTATGCCTCTTTCACTTCTATACGTTATATGAGAGAATGATACCCTATAGCCCTAAATAATTATGACTCAAAATGATGTGGTTTAATTATGAAAGAACCATATGTAGTTAATTCTTTCATTTTGCTGCATATGCCTGTGTCATTAATCTATAATACTTGACTTGTTTAGTAGGTCTTTTTAGCTAATTGAGACTAGTTCAATTGGTGTTTAGTAGGTTTGTGAGTTGCTTTTTATGTATTAAGTCCTAAATTCAAGCCTAAGAGACGCAAAATCAAAAACAAAAACTCTAATACTTGACTTCTTTTTTTATTTTTAAACTTTTACAGCTGAGGCTGAGGCTATCCGCAAACTCAAGAAACTCTTGAGAACCCCAACTGAAGTCCTAGAGGTTTTTAATGTAACGCCCCTTAATTCGGACGTCACAGATGTCGTTACATTCTTACATTCATACTTACTTGGACTTTAAGCATATATATAAATACAAAACTTAAATGATACTTTTAATTGTAAAAGTAAAACATACTTAACTAGGATCTATTCATACATATATATATATATATATATATATATATTTTTATAACTTAACATTGTTAAATCACATTGCTTAACTCATTCCATATCATAATTTATTTTAATAAAATAGATATACCAAGTTGTAAAATCAGGACTTATAAAAACATCACAACATATCTCATCAATCATCATAACATTTAAAACTTACTTACTCCCACAGTTCGGTAGGCCGAACTTGGGACTTCGGCAGGCCGAACTTGGGACTTCGGCAGGCCGAACATGATCCGCAGGCCGGAGTTCCTCAACCGGCAGGCCGACAGAGGCTTTGCAAAACTAGCTTAAAAACTCATCTTCGTCCGGCAGACCGAAAACATTATCAGCAGGCCGAACCTTCAGACTTTGGCAGGCCGACCAAGGATGTTTGGCAAGCCGACTGAGCCAAAATCTTTGAGAAAACTTAATTTTTAAAACAAACCAACTTTCATAAAAATGTAGAAGATCAAAATTCATTAAAAATGATAAAATAACTTATAAAACCATAGGTTAAGTATTCTTAAAACTTAACATAAAAATAATGTTCTAATTATAAAACTTGATTTAAAACATAAGACGTTCATCTTGGCGTTTCTTCCGCTTACAATTCATTGAGCTTTGTGTCCACACGTCTTTCCATGTCCTCCGTCTATTCCAAGATTTTCTTACCCTTATCTGCAACATGACATAAAACTTGAATAAGCCAATGCTTAGTAAGTACATATATTTCTCACAATATAAAACATTTCATATACATCTTCATCATCAACATATCATAGGAGTGCCTTAAGCACAATTTCATAAAACATATCTTTCGTTACATTGACCATATTAAAACTTATTCCATTTTTATCTTAAGGGCCCAAGTGTTGCACCATAAACATCATCATAGGCGCGTCGTCATGAGAGGAGAAGGGTAGCTAATCCAAAACCAAACATGACATCATAACATATCATAGCATAACATTGGTGTGCAAAGGTGATACATATATATACATAATTTTCATGCTTTGAAACATGTCATCATCATACATTCATTACTTTAAAATTATGATAATCTTTCATAAGAAATCCTTTAAGGAAAAATAACCAAAAAAATCATCATGAACATCATTGTGAACATATCATCAAATCCTTGTAAAACGTGTCATGTTGCATGTGAGAATGTACTTACCTTAACGCTAGCTTACTTAACCTTAATATACTTTTGGTGATGACGCTGCGGTCTCAATGTGCTCGCTTCTTTGAGTGTTCATGCAATTTATCCATTTAAAAATACAATAAAATTAATACTTATCATAAAACATTCATTCATATATCATTCTTTCATATATTATTCATATATATATATATATATATATTCATTCATCTCATATTACAAACATAATTCATAACCATAAAAATTGTCATCACATAAACATGTTATTATGATTTTTCTTAAATCATAAAAATTACCTTAAGCATATAAATACAAACCATACATTTTGAACATAATTATCTTTTAAATAAAACATTTTTGAACAATTAAAATATATATATTTTAATTTAAAAAAATTCATACAATTATTTCATTATCATAAAATCATTTAAACATACATAACATTTCATAAACAAAATCCAGAAATAACGTTTATTAAAACAGTTTTCTTAATGTATTTGCATAAAAATTTCGTAACATAAAATACATTCATCATACATTATACATGCACATTCTTGACGACTATCATGAAAAATATCATATATACCCCTTGAATAACATTACTTTTTTTTTTAATGCATCAAGATTAAACAATAAAATTTTACTTTGAGGGGTAGAAGATAGAAAATTCATATTTTATCATAAAAACGTTGAAACAACTTGAAACTTAGGAAAGCATCTCTTAACACATACATGCATATCATATTAAAAATTCAAAACAAATACAATACCTAAAGAAAGATATTGTAGACGAATTGAGGAGGAGAATTTCTTTTCAAAAACACCGAAAAAACTAAATTCTTACTTTGAAATTTCTTCTCAAAATCCTTGAACTTAACCAACAAAATATAACTTTTTCTTTCAATACTTGCAGAGAATTTTTTTTTTTTAGAGGGAAGGAGATGGGATTCGTGGAGAAGAGAAGAAAGAGAGAAAATCAAAAAACGTCTCAAATAGTGAATGAGAGGAGAAAAGCTGAGGAAAAGAATCGTTAAAAAAAATTTTAACGTAACAAGCATAATGAACATTCATTGTCCTCCATTAAGTCAGAATTTCTGACTGTTTGACAGCCCAAGGCGTGAAGGAAGGAGAGAAGAAAAAGAAAGTCAAATAAATCATCACATCTTACCATATTTTGCCCTCTTAAAATAGAAAACCATTTAAAATAACACAAATCAATGCAAAGTCAAACCTTTTTATTTTCCTTAACTGATAAAACATTCCATTATTGTGTCAATTAATCACAATAAATCACTCATTTAACGTAATTATCTCAGCCATGAATTTGGAAAGATTTCTGCTGACTGCTCGTCAGCCGTGTTCAGCCTGCCGATTTTCCTCTTCGGCCTGCCGATCTTTGGCAGTCTGTTCGGCCTACCGAACTTAAAAGTTTGGCCTACCGAACTGTCCTTAAATGCCATAAATTAAAACATTCAATTCATCATGCTTCATAATTAAGCATACATTAAAATAATCATGAACATTTGAGCATAACGATTCCAAGCTATCATCACCTGTCATAAAACTTGACATAAAAAGTTAGTAACATTTAAAGCATATTTCACAACAAATAACATAATTTATTAAAAAAATTTCTTAACATCGTTACTAAATTAACGTAGTCCATTACATAAAAATAGGTGGGTGTTACATTTAAGGCCTTGATCTTTACCAAGGAAACCACTTCCCAGCCCCTCATCGAGGGTTTCACAAACAGAACTGTAAGCTCTCTTAGTCACTTTGGTTTTTTTTTTTTTTTAACTATATTATTTACAATATCGCGCTAGCCTATTCCTACAACTATAAAGACATAATATTACACATATTATATTATATACACATTTGTTTCAAATTCTCTCCTTTTTATTATGTTTTAATTGATGGTTTAATTATGATAATGTGGTTCAATTAGGTGAACATTGATGTGCTGAGGAGGAAAAATGTACTCCTATTTTTTTTAACCCTGGAAATCACTAAGGAAGACATCACCCTCCTCAAACCGGTTTATGAGAAAACGAAGAAGGAAAGGAACTACACAATTGTGTGGGTTCCGATTGTGGAGCAATGGACCGACGAGACGCAGAAGAAGTTCAAGATTCTACGCCCTAAGATCCCATGGTACATTGTGCAGCAATATTCACCAATTGCAGGCATCATATTCATCAAAGAAGATTGGGAGTTCAAGGGCAAGCCTCAACTTGTGGTGATTAGCCCACAAGGAAAAGTGGAAAACACAAATGCAATCCACCTAATTAAGAGTTGGGGATTGGAGGCCTTTCCATATGACTTGGAAGCTCAAAAGATTATTTTCGAGAAGACTAACTGGATTGGTACTGTTGTGGGCAACATTCACCCAACCGTTGAGACCGCGGTAAATATCATTATTTTCAATGCCCATCAAAATCAATCAATACTTGTGTTAAGAAAAGAATATTTTTTTAGATAATTATAAAAATTATAGTTTTAGTCTCAAAAGAAGTATGTTTTCTTAACTAAAAAAAGTCAAAAGATCATCAAATTAAGTCACTAACTTTTTAAAATAATCAGGTCACTGGCTTTATTTCTAAGTCATTAGAAATTAACGTGTATACATAGTTGTATAGATGGTTGTGGTCCCAATAAATAGCATGTGAATTTATAAATATATAGAATACTTTTTTTAAAACTTTAAATAGGGAATATAAATACTACATTTTAAGTAAAGTCAGTTCTAAAATTGTTGCTTACGTCTGCACCCATATAATTTTAAATGCTTTTAGTGTGACTAAAATATTTAAATTACTTAAGATTTACCCATAATGATAGAAGGACTTAAAACCAATTGCGTCCCAAACACAATTATGGTTTCAACTCTCATGTCCATTTTATTCCCCTCTTTTACGTTGATTCAATAATATTAGACCATATCAGTTAAAATATATAACCTCTCGATTATAATATCTTATCACATTTATTGAAAGATCATATAGTTAAAATATGTTAATTAACCAAAGGACACATGTGAACCAAATCCCAAGTAAGAATAGGCTTTTTTACCCCTAAAATTTAATTGTTGTTATTTATATGTTTAACATCAATTAACAGATCAAGGAGGAGAAGTACATCTTCTTATATGGAGGCAAAAACAATGAACTGATCCAACAATTCACCAAGAAGGTGACTGCTCTCCAAAATGACCCTGCCTTAAAGGACACAAAGATCAAAATTGAGCTATTCTTGGTGGGGAAGACAGACAAGGGAGGTGAAGATAGCGGCATTTTAGGGCAGTTCTATAATGGCATTGGGAGCTTGTTTGTCAGCAAGTCCCAAAAGCAGGTTGACCTGGTTACACAAGACATCTAGAAGCTGCTTGCCTACAAGAACGACAGTGCTTGGGCAGTGCTCAACAAGGGCTCCACTGTGATCACCACCAGACACGGTTCTACCATCCTTAAGGTTGTTGAGGATGTCAACAAATGGAAGGATGTTGTGAAGGACAAGGGCTTCGAGGTTGTTTTCAAGGAATACTACTGTCAGGTCACTAAGACCATGCATTACTGCTCCCATATCAATGTCCTTGTCATTGCAGGCAAGGTCCTCGAGACCTTAAAATGTCCAGAGTGCCCTCACACCATGGAGACCTATATCAGCTACAAGTGTTGCCACATCGATGGTCTGATTACGCATCACTAAGAATGAGCGCAGTATGCGGCTGTCTCTCTTTCTATGCTGAGGTTAATTACAAGCTTATGATATCTAGTGTTTTTTTGGCACGTTCCTCTATGTATGGCTTTGTTTTTTTTTTTTCCTTTGGTTTGCTAAAATAAGGGCATATCATTTGCTCGTCTGCTGTCCTCAAAATATTGTGTAATTTGGTCTAGTCTAAATAAATGGCATCTTGATTGCGTTGGTAATTTAGATGCCTCTATGGCTTGTCTATGTTAATTTTCATGCCACTTTTGATTGTTATGTTACTTTCTTTTAAAAAAATAATAATAATAATTTTGGACCTTAACAATATTAAAGACAAAAGTGTGAAATTACCACTATGTTATTTTTCTAATTACGTGATTTACTAATTTCTATGATTTGTGTTTTTTTTCCTTAATTTGATTAATTGGTTCATATTACTTTAATTCTCTATCATTTGCATCAAATTAATAAATTATTCAATATAAAACAAAAAAAAAAATCAAAGAACCAAAAGGAAGGTCTAGAATTTCAAGTGTCTAATGTTTAGGAGAGATACCTATATGCTCATGCTTGAGGCCTTTAGATAATTATTTAAAACAAAAAGAAAAAAATATTAAAACAACAAATTAAATTATAAAAAGGACACCATTGATCGCATCATTAAGATATTGGAGCAGTTCTATTCCTTCATTTAAAGCTTATTTGATTAAGTTTTCATTCAAAATGAAAAAATAAAATAAAATAAAATAAAAATGCTGCCAAATATGAAGGCAAAAAATCCTAACAAAGATCGATAAAGTAATAGTGATATTAACTGATAGAAGAAAATGACATTATCCATTACGTAAGTTTTGACTTTTCACTACTAATCATAAAGTTGGTTAAATATTTTAGGATGCATTATAATATAAAACGTGTATCACGAGATTGCCTTGAAAATGATGTCTAGAAATAGTAGAAAATGAGTTTTGTCTTTAGTTTCATCATTCACTTTCGAAAGGTGAAGACCTAGCGGTTGCAATTAATTAACAAGTGACATCCTCTTTAACTTCATGGGGTTATAACCCCATTATTAAATTATAAGACTTGGTTTAAAAATTACATTGTATTTAGATTGAGACGTACAGTTTTATAAATAGTAAAATTATAACTCCAGAGATAGAAAAGTATTTTTGTTAATTAACATTATATATTCTCATAGTAAGTACTATAACATTCCAATGGATTGGTTATATTGACATACGCCTTTTTACTCTCTATACTCTTCTTTGGAATCTATACTTACTATAAGTTTATAAAATAATTTAATTTATTTATGAGATGTAAAGGTAAACAACGCTTTTTGAGCTTTTTTCTAATAAATGACTAAGGTTTTTTAAAATTAGACAAATGACGCTTTTTTTTTAAAATGTTTTATCAATGATATATTAATGTAAATCAATTATGATCCTGACATGCAATAAGTAATACTTCCCTCTATAAATTATTTGGTAATCAAGCATTTCAAAGAATAAAGTTAATCATATTCATGAATATTCTAACTATATTTTTTTCAGCCAAACCATTTTATTAAAGAGCAAAAAAGGCTGACTTTTGATGAATTAAACTGAACTCTTCACGTAAAGCATTTAACTCATTAGAAAAATATTCATTACCTCTATTACTTTAAACTATTTTGATTTTTTTTTCCCTCAGATTCTTAATTTCAGCCTTAAAAAGTTTAAATTTATTAAAGGTTTCATCTTTTGCTCTAATTCAAAGAAAGATAAACTGAGAAGTAAAGGATTAAAAAAGCAAAAAGGAAATTGAAAACTCTTCCTCAAGTTTATCTACTAAAAGACAAAAAATTGAATGCGTATGTTCTATATACGCCATGGTACAGCTCTACTGGTACAATTCATTAAACTAGCGTGCATGTGTGGGCGCACCTTCGAAACTATATCCTCCGGTGGATATATTAGTTTTTTTTTTTTTTCAACGCTTTATCCTTGAAAGATGACCACAAGTACTCGGCTGGTCACATATTATATTTCAGAACTCATATTAGATATATGACGTGCATATCTCATGCAATGAGTTTTTTATTATTTTTACTAAACATCAGTAATTGGACTGTTGTTGCCATGAAATAACGTTTTCATAGCTAATATTTTCATAAAAAATTAAAGGACAAAATTTTTATCCTGTAAAAAGTTAAGAGATTGAAGTAAACCCTTTTATTCAAAAAATTTTAATTATCCATATTGTGAACTTAAAAAAAATCATGTTAAGATATATAATTATATATATTATGGCTCAAATTGATACGTGAGGCGTGATACGATGATTAATCCAAGTGCCTAAACTTAAACCACTGGATTTACAATTAGTAAATAGAGAGTACATTTGAATTGGTTCAATCCATTGTTGAAGTACAAAAATTATTCCCACTTGTATATAAGGATTATAGATTAGAAATATATATATATATATATATATATATATATATATATATTCCTTTGTCACGCCCCGGAGTACGGGAGGTGACGTGGCGGAATATTTAGATTAATTAAAAGAGGATTTAATTGAAATTAAGAGTTTAAAAATCCAATTAAGTGAGTAATAAAGAGATTTTTCCACCACATTTGATAAAAGAATTTATAAATATTAAGCAAGTAATAAAAATTAAATAAAAACCGCGAGTATGGGTTCCACAACCCACAACTTGTGCACACATGGTTCCGACAATATCATAAATACAATTACAGTCTAAGTACAAATAAAGTTAAAATCTTACATGCCTTGATTAAATAATACAAAAGATAAAATAATCCTCTTATTGCTCCTGAGTTCGGTCTAAAGAATCCTCTCCAAACCTAAATGGAAAGCCACCTAGAGGGGGGGAATTTAAGACAATAAAACGTGAGCGAAATGCTAATTAGGACTAAGTTTTATAAAATAATTTAATGCAAGGAAACATGTCATTAATTAGAAGTTACTCAAAGAAAACTTAAATAAATAAATAAATAAATAATTTGAGTAGAACCGTTCTGACACAGAACAGTCTACTCTCCCAATCAAAACATCATTTCACTTTTACCTAGGCAAACCATGATATCACCACCGTAGTGGCCCAGCTGGGTTTCGGGACCTGCCCCCAAGGTCGATCGCTACGCGACCCGATCTCTGATATGGCATCATGCCTATGTGTTTATTATCATTATCATTCAAAACCCAATTACCGAGTGTTGTCAATTACGTTTATTATGAAATTCATTTCATAATCACGGTATATTAAAATATAACCGATAAAACCATTTTCAAACAACCGTTGGAAACATTTTGATAGAAATCTTTTTTAAAGCCAAATCATTTCAAAACCAGGCTACCAAGAAAATAGGATAGAAGTCCTACCTCAATACTCGTGCCGGTGCCCCACACCGTAATCCCCGCCCGCTATACGTTAGCTCCGCGGAACCACAAAAGATCCTAGATACAAACTAAGTCGATCAATATCTAGTTTGAGACATTCTATGTTACTAAATCATTTCATGATGTCCTAGTGTGCCATTTGTACATTTAAAATCATCCTATAAGGTTGGGGTTTAAATCAGGGTTCAAAACAGTGAAAACGGGTGAAAATCACAAAATTTTTCATGCCTCGGTCGGCCTACCGGACGCCCTGCTTCGGCCTGCCGAACTGCACAGTTCGGCCTGCCGGAAGCAAGGTTCGGCCTGCCGAACATTTCCCCAGATTCGGCCTGCCGGTCGAAAGAACACCGGCCCGCCGATCATCACTCCGGCCTGCCGAACTGGGAAAATCCAGAAATCCCAGCCATGGGTTTCTCGATCCCCAAAATCCAAATCTTGAATTCCAACATGTTTTTCTCAATTCCCAGGCATGAAAAACAATTATACTTGATAGAAAAACATACTAAAACATGTTTGGACTCATTTAAACAAGATTTGAACTCGAAATCCTCAAAAATCCAAAAATGAGAAAATGAGGGGAAAAATGAAAAATCTTGAATTCAATCCGTTTTTCTTCAATCTAGGCTTAGATTCTAGTTGTTCTAAGTTCATTTAACACAAATCCACGGTTTTCTAAGCTTAAACAAACCTAGAATTCAAAATGCACAAAATTGAAAGTTTTGTAAAAAGTTTAGAAATTTTGAATCTAACCTCGAATCGAAGCTTCAATACGCGATCTCGGTTGCCGAATCATGTCCCCGAGCTTCCTCCTTGCTATCCCGAAGCTTGGATTCGAAATGGAGTTCAATATTTTTGAGAGAGAATTGAGAGAGAGAAAGTGCTGCCGAGAGAGAAATAGAGAGAGAGAGTGAAACCGGGAGAGTGAGGAGAGAGAGAGAGAGAAGAGGGAAATAAATAGAGAAAACCGGTGGGCGGTTTTACTGTACGAAAACCATGTGCTGCCCACGGTTTTACAAAACGGAGTATTTTTTTTAACATTTTTCAAATTGTTGTGTTTTAAAACTCAAAACATCATTTTAAAACAAATAAGAAATCATTTAAATGCATTGATTTAACAAAACAGCCAAAAATTCAAAATCCAACCAAATAATCTAATTAATGTTAAAACGTTAATTATGGCACACTAATCCACCATTTACATTACATTAACATTAAATAAATTTTGGGACGTTACAGCTCTCCACCCCTAAAAGAAATTTCACCCTCGAAATTTACAACTCATCTAAAAAACAAAACAAATGCGGATACAATTCCCGCATACTCGACTCTAGTTCCCAAGTGGCTTCATCAACCCCATGATGCTGCCACACGACCTTTACCAACGGGATCTCACGACGACGCAAGCTAATCACTTTTCGGTCGATAATCTGAATCGAAACTTCTTCGTACGTCGTATCTTCCTGAACCTGCACATCGCGAAACGAAACTATCTTATTCTGCCCAGGCGGACATTTCCTAAGCATCGACACATGAAACACATCGTGAACGTGAGAAAGTTCGGGCGGAAGATCAAGCCGATAAGCGACCACGCCAACACGCTGAGTGATCTCGAACGGCCTAATATACCTCGGGGCGAGCTTCCCACTCACTCCGAACCGCATAGTTCCCTTACGAGGCGACACCCTCAAGAGAACAAAATCTCCAACCGCGAACTCTAAGGGTCTACGTCTTCTATCTGCGTAGCTCTTCTGCGGACTCTGAGCTGTCCTCAATCGATCTCGAATCACCACGACTTTCTCGTTGCTGTCACGAATCTCATCCGGCCCAAGAATAACTCTATCTTTTGGCTCGGCCCAACATACAGGTGATCGACACGGCCGTCCATACAACGCCTCAAATGGTGCCATACCGATACTCGCTTGATAACTATTGTTGTATGCGAACTCTGCTAGATGCAAACATTGCTTTCAATTTCCACCGAAGTCCAACGCACAAGCACGCAACATATCCTCGAGAACCTAAATAACCCGCTCAGACTGCCCATCAGTCTGAGGATGAAACGCCGTACTGAAGTTTAAATCCGTACCTAAAGGCTCCTGAAAACTCCTCCAGTACTTAGCATTAAACCTGGTGTCTCGATCAGAGGTGATGGACAAAGGAATTCCATGCAACCTCACAATATTCTGCATATACAACTCCCCGAGAATCTTCTTGGAACACGTCGACCTAAACGGAATGAAATGCGCCGATTTCGTCAACCTGTCGACCACAACCCAAATTGCATCATGCCGCTGCTCCGTCCTTGGCAAACCTGTGAGAAAATCCATCGTCATATGCTCCCATTTCTACCCTAGAATAGGAAGCAGCTGAAGCTGACCTGCAGGCTTCTGATGCTCAGCTTTCACCTGAAGACACGTCGAACACTTGGCCACGTACTCGCGAACATCTTTCTTCATGCCTCTCCACCAATATTGCCTCTTCAAATCACGATACATCTTGGTGCTCCCCGGATGAATAGCGAACTGAGACCTATGGGCTTCGTCTAGAACGGCTTTCGTCACCTCGGTGATAACTGGAACTGCAAGGCGCTCCCGGAAGTACAACGATCCATCTGCATGCACGCTCCATTCTTCAAACTGCTCCCCGTTCTGAATCCGCGACCAAATCCCTTGCAAATGCCGATCCTGCCACTGACTTTGCTTCACCATCCGAACAAGAGCTGGAGTCGCTTCCACATGATATAACGAAACTCGATCACCGTCTTCATGATACAGTAGCCGATACTCACTCACTGTCGCATCCCTGCTCCAGTCCTCAAAAATCAAACAAGTGAGAATCCCTGAAGACTTCTTGCTAAGCGCGTCCGTGACCACATTAGCCTTCCTAGGATGATACTGCAAAGCGAAATCATAATCCTCCATGTACTCCACCCATCTGCGCTGCCTCAAGTTGAGATCCCTCTGAGTGAACAAATATCTCAAACTCTTGTGATCAGAGAAGACCTGAAACGACGCTCCATACAAGTAACACCTCCAAATCTTCAGCGCGTAAATCACCGCCGCGAGCTCTAAATCGTGAGTAGGATAATTCCGCTCGTGAGGTCGTAGCTGTCTCGATCCGTACGCAACCACACGTCCATGCTGCATCAACACGCATCCAAGTCCACGCCCTGAAGCATCCGCATAAACCTCATACGGCTCGTCACTGCTAGGAATAACCAACACTGGAGCTGAAGTCAACCGGTTTTTCAATTCCTGAAAAGCAAGCTCACAATCTTCATCCCACTCAAACCTGACATTTTTCTTGATCAATCTCGTCAACGGAGCTGCAACCTTCGAAAAATCCTTTACAAATTTCCTGTAATATCCAGCAAGTCCTAAGAAGCTGCGAATCTCCGTTACATTCCTTGGTCGTTCCCATTCCAATATAGCTTCAATCTTGGATGGATCCACTGAAATACCATGCTCCGAGATGATATGACCCAGAAACTTGACTTAAGTCAACCAGAACTCACACTTTTCCCTCTTAGCATACAACTGGTGCTCCCGTAGAGTCTGAAGCACGATCCGAAGATGCTGCTCATGCTCCTCCCAAGTCTTAGAATACACAAGAATGTCATCGATGAACACGATCATAAACTGATCCAGATACGGCCTAAATACCCTGTTCATCAAGTCCATAAAAGCTGCCGGAGCATTCGTCAACCCAAACGACATGACCAGGAATTCAAAGTGCCCATACCGAGTCCTAAAAGCTGTCTTGGGAATATCCTCTTCCTTGATCCTGAGCTGATGATAACCTGAACGCAAATCAATCTTCGAGAAGTACCGCAAACCTCCCAACTGATCAAATAGCTCATCAATCCTAGGCAAGGGATACTTGTTCTTCACCGTAACACGATTTAGCTGCCGATAATCTACACATAACCTGAGAGTCCCATCGTGCTTCTTAGCAAACAAAACTGGTGCTCCCCACGGAGATGTGCTATTCCGAATGTATCCTTTATCAGCAAGCTCCTGAAGTTGCCTCCTCAATTCTTTCATCTCTGCCGGCGCCATGCAATAAGGTGCCATAGAAATCGGTGCTGTCCCTGGAAACAATTCAATACCAAACTCAATCTCTCGATGCGGTGGTAATCCTGGCAACTCGTCGGGAAAAACTTCATCGAACTCATCAACCACCGGAATCGCTACACTGCCACCCGAAACATAGGGCTCGTAATCTAGATTGGCAAGAAAAGCAAAACAATCTAGATTCCTTCGCCCTCCTAAACACGACTTCATAAGGTGCTCACTCATTAGCCAATCACCACCACCCTGGTAAGTGATTACCGTCCCCCTATCAGACACTAGGGTCACTTTTCTAAGTTGACAGTCCACGACTGCACTATACCTGGACAACCAGTCCATCCCTAGGATTACATCATAGGAGCTCATGGGGAGTATAATCAAATCACTTTTCAAAATCTCATCCCGATCTTTATTTTACATGATTTACACATACAATTCACACACACCCGCCCCAATGGAGAAGTTATAACTAGGGGTTTATTAAACTCTTCTATCTCTAATCCCAAGGCATGCACAAAAGAACTTGAAATGAGAGAATGAGAGGCACCGGTATCGAATAAAACACGAGCTAAGGATCTAGAAACCAAGATCATACCGTCAACAACTGCGTTACCAGTATGAGAATCTGACCCTCCAGATGCCATTGCATGAACCTGCACTGGCGCTTTCCCTTTTCCTCTATTGACATTACTGGGTCCTGGATTACTCGACCGATGCTGCTGAGATGGAGACGACTGTACACTACCTGTACTCGGCGCTCGATACTGAGGAACACTGCGCTGAAAATACTGCTACTGCTGCCCCCGTGCCGGATATGAGAATTGATGCGGAGAAAACTGCGGATACTGCAACTGCGGGTACTGCGGAGGCGGAGGTAGGGTCTGAGGCTGAGGTTGAGATGAACGACTGGCACCCTCCCCGGTCTGAGATCCAAGACGAGCACTCCTGATCGGGCAATTCCTCTTGATGTGTCCGGGCTGCTGACAGAAATGACAATGAAAGCTGTAGGGATTGCTGCGCTCGCTGCCAGACGAACTGCTGCTGCCACTGGTCGCACCGCCTTGCTTACCTTTCCCCGGAGCTGGACGACTACTGGTGCTCTTCCTGCCACTCCTCTGCGGTCCTCCTGAAGCCTTGGCTCGATCCTCACAATACTGCACGTAATCATTCTCCACGGAGATTGCCGACGACACAAGCTCTCTGAAACTCCTAAGCCGTAGAGCAACCAACTGCCGCCGAATAGGAGCCTTGAGCCCTTCCTGGAACTTGATACATTTCTCACGCTCCGATGCCACCGTTGATGGAGCAAATCTAGCCAACTCGTTAAACTTTGCCTCATACTCCCGAACTGAAAGATCACCCTACTGCAATCTATAAAACTCAGCTGCCTTCTGGTCTCTATATCCCTGTGGAAAATACCGATCATAGAACAGCTCCTCAAACTTGTCCCAACTGATATCGCCACCGCGCTCCAGACGCTTAGTCTGTTTCCACCAGGTGTTAGCGCCACCCTCGAGCTTATATGCCGCGAACTCCACACGATACTCCTCAGGCACACCGAGAGTATTCAGATGCTTCAAGATCGAATCCAACCAATATTCTGCTAACTGCAGATCCCCATTACCATCAAAAGTCGGAATAGACGCCCGCCGGAATTCCTTAAAGAAAGCATGCCGACTACCAACACTGGAGTCTTCCGGTCTAGCCCTGGCTGCCATCTGTCGGAAAGCCGCAAACATAGACCTCATCAGGCTCTCATCATTTCCGAACTCGGCGTCAGCAGTCGAACGACGTCTAGGTGCCATTCTCTCACTTCTGAAAACAAAATTTGGACTGTCAGAGGTATTTCATTGTCAAACCTATGTGTGCACAATTCCCAAGGTTCATAACCTTGAGCTCTGATACCATTCTGTCACGCCCCGGAGTACGGGAGGTGACGTGGCGAAATATTTAGATTAATTAAAAGAGGATTTAATTGAAATTAAGAGTTTAAAAATCCAATTAAGTGAGTAATAAAGAGATTTTTTCACCACATTTGATAAAAGAATTTATAAATATTAAGCAAGTAATAAAAATTAAATAAAAACCACGAGTATGGGTTCCACAACCCACAACTTGTGCACACACATGGTTCCGACAATATCATAAATACAATTACAGTCCAAGTACAAATAAAGTTAAAATCTTACATGCCTTGATTAAATAATACAAAAGATAAAATAATCATCCTATTGCTCCTGAGTTCGGTCTGAAGAATCCTCTCCAAACCTAAATGGGAAACCACCTAGAGGGGGGGAATTTAAGACAATAAAACGTGAGCGAAATGCTCAGTAGGACTAAGTTTTATAAAATAATTTAATGCAAGGAAACATGTCATTAATTAGAAGTTACTCAAAGAAAACTTAAATAAATAAATAAATAAATAATTTGAGTAGAACCGTTCTGACACAGAACAGTCTACTCTCCCAATCAAAACACCATTTTACTTTTACCTAGGCAAACCATGATATCACCACCGTAGTGGCCCAGCTGGGTTTCAGGACCTGCCCCCAAGGTCGATCGCTACACGACCCGATCTCTGATATGGCATCATGCCTATGTGTTTATTATCATTATCATTCAAAACCCAATTACCGAGTGTTGTCAATTACGTTCATTATGAAATTCATTTCATAATCACGGTATATTAAAATATAACCGATAAAACCATTTTCAAACAACCGTTGGAAACATTTTGATAGAAATCCTTTTTAAAGCCAAATCATTTCAAAACCAGGCTACCAAGGAAATAGGATAGAAGTCCTACCTCAATACTCGTGCCGGTGCCCCACACCGTAATCCTGGCCCTCTATACGTTAGCTCCGTGGAACCACGAACGATCCTAGATACAAACTAAGTCGATCAATATCTAGTTTGAGACATTCTATGTTACTAAATTATTTCATGATGTCCTAGTGTGCCATTTGTACATTTAAAATCATCCTATAAGGTTGGGGTTTAAATCAGGGTTCAAAACAGTGAAAACGGGTAAAAATCACAAAATTTTTCATGCCTCGGTCGGCCTGCCGGACGCCCTGCTTCGGCCTGCCGAACTACACAGTTCGGCCTGCCGGAACCAAGGTTCGGCCTGCCGAACATTTCCCCAGATTCGGCCTGCCGGTCGAAAGAACACCGGCCTGCCGATCATCACTCCGGCCTGCCGAACACACAGTTCGGCCTGCCGAACTGGGAAAATCTAGAAATCCCAGCCACGGGTTTCTCGATCCTCAAAATCTAAATCTTGAATTCCAACCTGTTTTTCTCAATTCCCAGGCATGAAAAACAATTATACTTGATAGAAAAACATACTAAAACATGTTTGGACTCATTTAAACAAGATTTGAACTCGAAATCCTCAAAAATCCAAAAATGAGAAAATGAGGGGAAAAATGAAAAATCTTGAATTCAATCCGTTTTTCTTCAATCTAGGCTTAGATTCTAGTTGTTCTAAGTTCATTTAACACAAATCCACGGTTTTCTAAGCTTAAACAAACCTAGAATTCAAAATGCACAAAATTGAAAGTTTTGTAAAAAGTTTAGAAATTTCAAATCTAACCTCGAATCGAAGCTTCAATCCGCGATCTCGGTTGCCGAATCACGTCCCCGAGCTTCCTCCTTGTTGTCCCGAAGCTTGGATTCGAAATGGAGTTCAAAAATTTTGAGAGAGAATTGAGAGAGAGAAAGTGCTGCCGAGAGAGAAATAGAGAGAGAGAGTGAAACCGGGAGAGTGAGGAGAGAGAGAGAGAGAAGAGGGAAATAAATAGAGAAAATCGGTGGACGGTTTTACTGTGTGAAAACCATGTGCCGCCCACGGTTTTGCAAAACGAAGTATTTTTTTAACATTTTTCAAATTGTTGTGTTTTAAAACTCAAAACATCATTTTAAAACAAATAAGAAATCATTTAAATGCATTGATTTAACAAAACAACCAAAAATTCAAAATCTAACCAAATAATCTAATTAATGTTAAAACGTTAATTATGGCACACTAATCCATCATTTACATTACATTAATATTAAATAAATTTCGGGACGTTACATCCTTGGTGTTGGAAGACAAGTATTTTAACAAAAAAAAAAAAAAACAATTGACCATTATATATGTTTCATGTTTTCAGTAACTCCAAGTCTTAAATTTTCCAGCACTTATGTGTGGTCTACGTTTGTTATAAAGCCATCTCATTTACTGATCATTTGGATTTTGCGTTCCTCGAGAGACACGGTTTGTTCGAACATACAGGCACAGCCTTTGTCTTTACCCGCTCTAGGAATATATTTGTTTGAAAGTTTATTCTGATGTTTCTATTTTTTTTTTTGCTGGAAAATATTTTTATGTTTTAATGTTTTTTGTAGAAAATGTTTTGATAATGTATATAGAGAGAGAGGTGAACCTGGCTTGCCCGTCTACAGCGGTCGAAGATTCTTTCTCTCGTTTTTTTTTTTTTTTTTTTCGAGGTCACATGCATAACTGCATTTTCTGTCCTTGTTGAAGATTCATCACCAAACACGTGACTAGTCATTCATCTGTCAAATTTGTATGTATTCGTTTAATATAAATGAAATCTGAGCCCTTCAAGGCTCTGCACAAGACGGCTACATTACGCAATGGTACTATCTTAATTAATTTGTTCATATGTTATCTGCGTCTTGGCGTGGTACGTATGTGGACTGCAAGCTATGAAACATAAAAAACGAAGACATTAGCGCAGGTTCAAAGTAGTTTGAAGGATGACGTGTTTAAAATTCGACTCTCAAGAACTGGAGACTATTTTCAAATTTTTTTACTTCGTATTTATTATTTTTTTTTGGACTAAGGTGGCGTATTTAACATGTGAAGGCTCTTATGATCAAGCCGGACGGAGTTAGTCACCGCTAGGCACCTCTTTTTTTACTTTTTTACAAAATTTTAGTTGAAGAAATTGGATAATTGTGGGTAAAGGAATTGGTTCAACTCGCGCTATATTGCAACCAAAATTTGCATTAGTTAAAGTCCATTCATCCTTAATCTATGAATATTAGTATACTAGACTTTTAACTGAAATAGTCATGACTAATACTTTTGGGTCTTTGCTTTCTCATCTCCTTCTGGTTCAAAGTCAACATGACATTAAAGTTACTGCCTGTGGAATTAAAAACACCATTTCTACCAATCACCCCTCCATTTATGAGAGGGAGAGAGAGAGAAGCATCGCGAAGACTTGTAATATGAAATCATGAAACTTTAATCCAGAAAAGATCAACAACTTTGCCCTGCGTACATGATTGATGTTTTACTTAAACATTAATCTCTCCTATGAAAGCCAAATTTTAGGGTCATTTGTACCAATTGGTGAACTTGAAGAACTCTTATTTTGTCTCTTAAATTATATATTAATTACATTTCTTTTTTTTTAATTTAATCTCTTCTATTACAATTTATACTAAAAACAAGCGAAAATAGATCACATGAACTCCCTTAACACCCTTTTTTCTGACTTTTTTTAAGATAAATTCTATCTCAGAGGGTTAATTGAGATTAATTTAAAATTTAAAAAGTAAAGTAAGAGTTTATGAAATTAAAAGGGAAAAGTGGACATGCCTAAAAAATTAATAAGGTATTTGACTCTTAGTTAAAATCAATTGATATTTAAAGTAAAATTTTTAGCTGCTATAATAAAAAGTAAAAAATTATTATAGTATAAAATTTTTATATATTAAATTATTTTTAACTAAAATTAATTTTAATTATTAATTTTAACTATATTTTTTAAATATCATATAAGGGGACGTTGGTGAGAACAGTCCACTCCACGTTTTCTCCATTCCAGCTTGTATCCACCGAACGTCTTTAATGTTGCCTGTGCTAATATTTTTTCCGTACGCGAACAGAGATAAATTCGTTGTGGAAAAAAGGACGGTTGCGGTGGATTTTTTAATTGTCTTACGTCCTACGTGTTTGAAAACGTTGTTTGTGAAAATAAGTTTCAACGCTCTTGGTGGTTCCTATTTTAACAGCCCAACCAAAACAAACAACCGTATTTAAATCAATAACAATCATTCCAGCCCTTTGTAATGAAATTTGATAATATACAAAATATTGCGATCTAATTTTTGCCACTCACGTGTTTTCACAAGATATACCTTTTGTGGATACTATTAAATCTTTTTCCACATGGTAGTTCGCAAGTTTATAATGTTTTCTTTTTTTAATTTTATGGTAGTTCTTCCGTTCAAAAAAAAAAATGGTGGATCAGGAGTAACAATACCAAGGAGTAACACTTAAGTATAGAATCGAAAATCGTCAAGGGCGTGCAGGGAAACTCCAATCGTAGGGGGTGGTGACCTGAAGTTAAACTTCCAATGAAGATTTTGTAGAAGAAAGATGCCCTTTTTTATATAGGAAAGCCTCTTATTCGCCTTCTATATTAAACAATGATGAATATAGATACGAATTAAAAATTACTAAACGGGGCAAGTTAATCAAAACTATCAACAAATCAAAAAATTTTTTAATTAAAATTTTGATTAAAAATACATTTTTAAATTATTAATAAAAGAAACTATTTACAATATGACATATATCATGCACGCTATTCTTCACTCTCTCATTTTTATAGAGAGCATGTTCATTTATATTTGAGAAAATCATATGTTTTGCATAGTTTTACAAAACTTGTTTATTCATAGCACAGAAAAACAAAAAAGATAAAGTTAAAAAAATTGTGCTATACTATAAAATAAGTAGTGTAAGTTGTTTAATTTTTTTTTTTATCAACCAATATTCAAATAGATCAACTCTCTCTTCTTCTTTCTCTCTGATCTATCAAAATATTTTTTTAGCTATTGTTTTGGAAAACATTTTTTTCACAAAATATAGCAAAAACGTGGTAATGGTATGGATTGTGTATAACAAAAATTTTCTCAAAACTTTTGTAAAACACTATACATTATATTGATTTTGTGTATCAACAAATATATAAATACTTTGCTTACAGGAATATAATTGGAGATGAATGAAAACAACTGACTTGCAAAGGACGTTCTCTTTAAGACGAAACCACCGACTTCCTCACCTAGTCCTTGGCACCAGATGGACGAATAGGTGGGCGGTGAAGAAATATGGTTTCTTAAAGATCGCTCAACCAATTTAAGTCATGAAATAGAAGAACTATTTTTCCTTTTCTTTCCCTCTTTTTACATGTCTATGTGACAGTTTTTTCTGTAGAGTACTTTCAGTTTCTACGACTCATAAGTATGTCCTAAATGAATAAAGGATGCCTTTATTTATAAATAACAAGAGAGATAATCAATTTTACAAAGTCTCTTTGTTTTAATTTAATATCAAATATTTAATTAAAATAAAATACATAAGTTTTTCATTCCTGGTATTGTGATAGGCGCCACACACACAGAAATTTTATGTGCATGTGGCATCATCTCCATAATAGTGCAGGTGAGAATACTGCTTGTTACCTAATCTCATTTGTTTCCATATTAAACTTTTCATATTTGAATTAAACCACATTTATTCAAAGTTGGAAATACTAATTAGAACTTGCAATATTTAGCATAATTATTAATTATTTATATCTGATCATGTTTCGGTCCTACATAATCTTACTACGCACAATGTACTCATTTAATAACTCACTACATCAACAATTCAGATAAGACGATCCATTCTTAATGAAAATTGACTTGCATTAGTAATGCTCAATTAAAGATTTCATATTTTAATTGAATAATTAATTATAACAATTAATTATATGTTAAGGACTAATTTAATTATCATTCTTAAATATTATCCTCTTGTATATAACGCTTATATACAATATTTAAGATCACATAGATAATTATGAAATTTCAATGACATTCTTTAAATATTCAAATACATACATGCAAGTATAATGAATAAATTCACTTTATTTATTTATAAATATTTCCATTATAAAACATCGTACGCTTTATAAGCATCAATTCTAACATTAGCTTCATAATAGATTTTAAACAGGTGTAGTATTTATAAAATTATGTTTTAAAATACAGTATTTATAAAAATTCTCGCTTCTATTTTATCTAATGAGAACATATCTTTCAGTAAGACGATATTTTATTAAGGGTTAAAAAGTTAAAGAATGGTAATACATTTCAGACATGACCAAATCGTTGACAAATGAATGAATAAATGATATTTTTGTCTGTTAGACCAAATTGTTTCTTAAAGTCGGTCCAGATAAGATTAACGAGGGTGTTTCTTGTTTGTCTTTGATGTACAACAGGACTGTGTTGTGTGTGGGGCGCAAGATCTATTTATTATTACACTCTTTTTTTTTTTTACCCTGTATGGGTATCGTGTGATTATGATTTTTATTTTTTCATGTTTTCTTTTTTTTATTCCTTTCAGTGCAGTACTAGCTCTCCGCTAAAGTCAACAATAGGAAAAAAAAAAAGAATAAAATAAAAAGAAAGAAAGAAAAAGAAGACACAGATTTCTTGCCAAATTGTCAAACCAACTAGATTTGTGACTTTTGCCACTGGCTCAAGATAGGAGATTACTTCTCTGATTTTGGTACTTAAAATTATGTCTTAGTAATTGTATTATATCATATTATTTAAAATGACATATTTTTTAAATGAATTTTTCATGTTTTAATGTTTAGTCCATTAATTGACATGGTCAAATGTGTCTCATTTAAGAATAGTGGGGCCCAAAATAGCTAGGCCATTGGATTTTTTTTATTTTTATTTTTTATTTTTTTTTTGTAAATGGAGTGCCGGACACAACTAATATGAGAGGAATTTAGCATACATTCCAACTAAATTAATACCAAGTGAGCAATTTATCATATATAATATATAAATGCTTTCACTCTATCATATGGAGGATATGTGTATTTTGTTTAAAAGTTTTGTATTTCATGCATTTTTTTTTAATGTGGGAGTTTGTGAAATTTGTAAAAACAGTTTTGATTGTACAAGGATTCATTCTTAAAAAAATGTTGCAAATTACCTATATAAAAAATCCAAAAGAAACAGCCACAACATTAGGGGCGGTCAGCAAGGAACTGCCATAAAAGAGAGAATGGAGTTTAAGGATGGTAGTTTATAATATTGACCAACGATGCCTTGATTATTAATTGCATTTTTAACCTACATCTTATGCTTTTAATGATTGCCAAAAACATCCTTAATCAATCCATTTTAGGTAGCATAGTGGCTTGCATATATATGGACTTGAATAAATTGTTGTCTCGTGGTCACATTCTTCGCGTGTACTCTTCTGCTTAATATTTAAAAGTTAAAAAAATGGGAAAAAAATAAAAAATAGACAAATTAATAACGTGTTTGGCTAGCTATTTTAATTTGAGCAGTTGTCACAATTGAAATTGATGTCCGATATTCAAAACTAAACTTAAAGTTTAAACTAAGTTAACTGTTTAATTTAGAATTCAAACCCTCCTTAACATATCGAACCAATATTGAACAATAATTTTACCCTCACATATACGTATTTATAATTTAATACTATTATTTTATATTTATTTTCAATAAAATAATTTTTTATATATTTCATATTATTCTTCATGAATTAAAGTTCTCAATACTCATTCAAACACAAATTCGGTTCTAATTTCTTGTTTAGATTAATGCTTTAACTGAACATCTAAATATCAATTTGGATTACAATTTCAACTATATAGTTTGAATTTTCTGTTGAAACCAAAAAATCAAAACTACATAATTAGAAAACGATTCAAATGGATATTGTGGTCCGATACTACAACACATGGTGGTAATTTTGTACTTTTCTATATGATGCGTACGGTTTCGGACTTTATAAATTTTGATATGCCTTTTCTTATCTTTAGGAATGTATGGTTAGTGGTTAAAGCGGAAGATTTGGAATGATAGGTTATTTTCATATTAGATTTCCAAATTACAGTTAGCATATATTTACAGGATAAAATAAAAGAGGCAGCTATCCACCGTATATTTCTAGATGGTAGCTAAAATCAAATGAAGTAGCCAGTAGCCATCACGTTTTATGTATGACGATTTTTTTGTATGACGGATCTACCACATTGGTGGTAGGAAATCACTCAATCCTTGATTTTTGTTTTCATTAATAGCGTTATCAAACTCATGAATTGATACAAAAATTAAAATTAGAGTTAGTATTTCTAGGACTTCTTTAAGAACTTTGAATCGGTTTGTGCTTTTAATTTTATCTTTTATGTGATTTATAAACCTTTTTAAACTCATTATTATATGTTGCACTCCAAACTAGTTCACTTATTTTTTTTTATTTTCTAATTCGTTTTTTATTTAAAGGGTGTTTGGCATGGTGGTTAGAATTGTTTTTATTGTAGCATGTGAGAGCTTTACACTCTAGCAATTTTTTTTTATTGTTACTATAGTATGTGAGAGCTTTATAACGTTTTTAACTAAGAAAGTGGTGTAGACCACCATTGCCAAACACAATCACCTAAAAACGCAATTGAAACTATATTTCTACAAAATGTAATTGCAACTAAGTTCTCAAACGCCCTATAAATTAAGTGGACGACTCGCGCGTGTTGTGAGAGTTTCAATGGAAGTCAACTGTGTTGGGTAGTATAAATATTTCTCATGTCAGTTTAAGTGCTTCTCCTTTTTTTTCTGTAGTATGCAAAGGGAAAAAAATATGGTGGTTCCTAATGAAGATATGGAGGATATGAGATGGAATGACAGCATTGGAACTAAACCATATTAGCAGCATAGGCATAATACGTCTTAATCACATCCTTTCCTATTTTCCAATCACCACTAATTACATTGATCCAACGTGTGTTTATTAATATACTTGTTATCAAAAGGAAAAAGAACAAAATTCGCCTCTTTGAGTTTCAATAAAATTTGAATACCTTAATTTATCAAAAACTATAAAAGTTTCATTCAAGTTATTTGTCCCTTAAAATTTTTAGGGTTATTAAGTCCCTGAAATATGAGCACATAGACACTTTAGTTTGTGAATTTTAACAAAATTACTCAACTTTTCTCCTGTCAAATTTGGTTCTTGATCATAAAACGGATAAAGAATTTCTATAATTTAACAAGGATAATCATATATGTCCAGTACGTTACATTTTACAAAAAAAAAAAATAGTTACATTATATGTAAAATGTTCTCTTTGACCACTGCTCTTAAAATTTATTGAAAACTATAACATTTTGTATTTACTATAACATTTATATACGTAGAATATTCTGTTATTATGTTGTAAATGTTAAATTTAGAAATCGCTAATCAAAGCATCAAAAACGAAAAATATACAGAACTAGAAGTTCATAAAGTAAGTAAGTCAAAATTAAAAGTTCATGGGCTAAATTGTTACAATTCACGTACACTACTAAGAAGGAAAACTTTCACGATAGTTAAGAAGCCGTTGTGGAATCATCTGTCGTAGTATCTTTAGAACTTTTCACAACGGCTTTTATCGTCGTTTAAGGCATGTTAAAGCGGGCATGGGAGAGATTTTGCACTGATCTACCATGACAGTTTTCTAGAAAAATTGTCATGGAATGTCTCAATTACACGACTTTTTTTTGGAAAATTATTGCGCTACGTTACTCTTACACGATGATTTTTTAAAAAAACCATCGTGTAAGGACTTGTTTCTATGACTTTTTTTATAAAAATCGTCATAAAAAATTGGTCATCAACAACAAAAATATCTAGAATTTCTCGTTTTCTATAGGATGACAAATCCCGTGTGTTATCTATTAATGCCATACAATTATCTCTGATGTTGTTTGAAGGTAATGCTTGCTTTTTTAATTTGTTATAAAATTAGGGATAATTTTTGAATAATTTAAAAACATAAGGGATAATTTTCGTGCCAACAAACGTGCAAGGTCAATTTATTGATTTGTGTAAAATTGAGCACGTACATGAGGTAATTTATTGAAAAAACATAGGACGATTCTTGGTTACTATCAAATCCAAATAATATTACTTGCCCATGGTTACTTTGTCATTTTGCTCCTTCTCAATCGAAGTTTTACACATTAAATTAATAACTACTTTCATGGGAAATGACAACTAAGTCCATTGAAAGACGAATTTATAACAACAACTAATGCTGATCCTTCAAATGCCGGTTTTCCTCTCCCTATAAACTCTTATTCCAGCAGCCTTTTGAAAGCTAATTTACTGACAAAATCTCTTGGCAGGACTTCACTTAATACACACACACACACATATATATATATACATTAGTTTTCGCTTAAAAAAAGCGTAATGATATCTCATCAACGCGCAGGCACAGTCATAAAACAGTAAGAGTGTGTTTAGAAAATAAGTCATAAACGCTTTATACTATAACAAATTAAAACTTTAAACTTCAATTTACTTTGCAAAAATAAAAATGATAAAACATGTTCCTTTCAAAGTAAATGATAAAACATTTAATCTGTGCCACTCTTTTTTCTTTAACGGATTCAGACACGTTAGAAAATTTTGTTTTATTATTAAATTTTTTTCTCCGACGAGTGTGACTAATTTGGAAGAACTTCCGTTGATGTTTCGAAACGCCTTAATGGCCCAGATCTTTGTTCAAAAATGGAAAAAAAAGGTTGGAAATGAATCAAAAGATAGTACAAAAAAAGAGATGATAATCAGTAGATTATTGTACCATGTGAGAAAAACAGAGCATTTTGAGTACTATACGCACTATACAGCCTGTGTGATTGATCTGCATTAATACCCAAAATTGTCTCATTCTGCATTTATTATATTAACCCTAAAATTGTCTCATTCTGCATTTATTATATTAACACCCCCCTCAAACTCAAGATGGTAGTGTAGAGGCCAACTTGAGTTTGGAAACTTGGGTCAAAAATTGACCAGGTGGAAGTGACTTGGTGAAGATGTCAGCTTTCTGGCACGTGGTAGCAATGGGAACAAGACGAAGAGTTTGACTGTGCAAATGATGACGAATGAAGTGACACTCGATCTCGATATGTTTAGTGCGTTCATGAAAGACATCATTATGAGCTATCTGAATAGCGCTTTGATTATCGCAATAAATGGAAGTGCTAGAATGATGAGAAACACCCATGTCTTGAAGGAGCCATCATAACCATAGCAATTCTAATGTTGCATCGGCAAGAGCTCGATACTCAGCCTTAGTGCTAGAGCGGGAGACAACAGTTCGCTTTTTGCTACGCCAAGAAATGAGTGATGAACGAATAAGAAACAATAGCCAGTTGTAGAGCAATGATCAGTAGGATCCCCTGCCCAATCTGCGTCACAATAACATTCTAAATCCAAAGAGGAGCTAGAGGAAAAATGTAATCCATGAAACATGGTACCCTTCACATATCTCAAGATACGAAGAACGGCAGCAAAATGGGTTGATCGAGGAGCAGAAAGAAACTAACTAACCAAATGAACAGTATATGCAATATATGGTTGCGTAACTGTTAGGTAAACAAGACTACCCATCAAGGTTCGATACAGAGTCAGATCTGGGAGAAGAGTACCGTCAGAAGGAGAAAGCCGTACATTTTGCTCGAGTGGTGAAGAGGCTATCTTGCTATCTGTCAATCCTGCTTTGGCAATAAGATCAGAAGCATATTTTGTTTGTGACAAGTGTAGGCCTGTAGAATCAGTAGTAACTTCAAGACCTAAGAAGTAGTTCAAAGGACCAAGATCTTTCATTTCCAACTGAGAATAAAGAAAATTCTTGAGATCCTGAATACCATCAGCATCATCACCTGTAATAATCATGTCATCCACATAAAGTAAAAGGAGTGTGATACTCTTATCAGTTTTCCGAGTAAAGAGGGTGGAATCATAGGCACTGGATGTGAAGCCTAGTTGTGCAACAATGGTACTAAACTCGGAGAACCATGCTCGAGGAGCTTGCTTAAGACCATAAAGTGCTCGACGAAGATGGCAAACTTTATTGGGTGGTATAGAGGAACCGGGAGGTGGTTTCATATAAACTTCTTCAATGAGGTCTCCATTTAGAAAAGCATTCTTGACATCCATTTGATATGTTGGCCATGACTTGGTAGCAGCAACAACTAAAAGGGAACGAACTGATGTAAGACGAGCAACAAGAGCAAATGTCTCTTCATAGTCAATTCTATATTCTTGAGTAAATCCCCGAGCAACAAGTCATGCCTTGTAACGTTCCACCGATCCATCAGACCGAGTCTTGATCTTGTAGACCCATTTACAATCAATGATTGACTTGTCAGGTCGTCGATCAACAACATCCCAAGTATGAGTTTTCTCAAGAGCTCGCAACTCTTCTGCCATCGCTTGTTGCCACATAGGATTAGAAGCAGCCTCTCTAAAATTTTGAGGCTCATGAAGGGTGGCTAGTGCATAATAACAATGGAAATCACGAAGTTGAGTGTTTGGTTCCCTTACCCGGGTGGAACGACGAAGAGGAGGAGGTATGGATGAGGAGGTCACAGTTGTATCATTAGGAGCCTCGTTCTGATCAAAAATGAAGGAAGTCGAGGAAGATGGATCACTATTTGAGCTAGAAGTTCCTGCAGAAGTTTCATCAGATGGTGAAAAATCAAAGGATAGATCTGTGAAAATCTGTGGGGAGGAAGGCTGTGCAGGCAATGAGGATATATTGGCATACTGTTTATGTTCCCAAAAAACAATATGACGTGAGATATGAAGACGCTTAGAGACTGGATCATAGCACCTATACCCTTTGTGTTCTATACCGTAACCCAAGAAGCAACATAACCGAGCGCGAGGCTCAAGTTTAGTTCTTTCATGATCGGGTAACAATACAAAACAAGCACACCTAAAAATTTTAAGAAAATTATAGTCAGGAATCTTATTGTACAAACACTCATAAGGAGATTGTGTACCTAATACTGGTGTGGGAACTCGATTGATGGTGTAGACTGCTGTAAGAGCAGCTTCTCCCCAAAATTGTTCAGGAAGAGAGGAAGAAATGAGAAGAGCATGAATAGTGTCAAGTATATGCCGATGTTTTCTTTCAGCTCGACCGTTTTGTTGTGAAGTATCCGGACAGGATCGATGAGGAAGAGTGCCATCATTTTTTAACATGTTACCAAACTCATTTGATGTGTATTCACCAGCATTGTCTAATCTAAAAATTTTTATCTTGCTAGAGAATTGAGTTTGTATCATGTTATTAAATTCTCAAAAAATTGGGAGGAGTTCAGATCGTTGTTTAAACAAATATATCCAAGTATAACGTGAGAAATCATCGATAAAAATAACAAAGTATCGTGAGCCTCCCATGGTAGATGTGGGGGCTGGACCCCAAATATCAGAATGAACTAAATCAAATGGTGCAAAAGAAGAAGATTCACTTTTATTGAAAGGTAATGCATGTTGTGTTCCAAGTTGACAGGACAAACATTCAGCAATGGTATTTGAAACTTTTCCTAAGACACCAGTATAAGCTAATGATTTTATTCGAGAGAAAGATGCATGACCTAACCTAGAGTGCCATAGATCTAAAAAAGGTGAAAATGATGGTTCATGAGGTGTTTGAGATGTAGCAGCGGTGATCAAGTGTTGTGGAACCTTTAGACTTTCTAGTTCAAATAGTGTTCCAATCTTTCTCCCTGTCCCATTTTTCTGACCTGTTCGAGAATCCTATACAATACAACCATATTGTTTGGAAAAATGTAAATCAAGACCAAGATCACAAAGTTGGCCAACAGAAATCAAATTAAAAGTCAGGTTGGGAACAAGATAGGTGTTAGGTATGGAGAGAGTTGAAGTGTCCACATTACCAACATGGGTGGCTTTCAAGGTGGAACCATTAGCAGTGGTAATGATAGAACCATTAGATATAAGTGATCTGTTCTTACATAAAGAAGGATCAGAAGTCATATGATTTCCACATGCAGTATCCAATAACCAAGTGTTACCTGATGTAGCAGCAGACATAGCAGTGGTGTGAGACTGGGAGATGAGTTGATTGATCAGGGCTTGAAGATCATCCCTAGAGATAGTAAATTTGTCAGAGGAAGACTCAGAAGTGGCTAAATCGATGTGGGTTGCAGCAGTCATGGTGGTTCGAAAACCAGAAAGTCGCGTTCCATTACTATCATATGTTGCCTTGCATTGTTCAACATGATGATTGGTCCTTCCACATCGTGAACAAGTTGTAGGTGCATTGTTCAACATGATGATTGGTCCATCCACATCGTGAACAAGTTGTAGGTGAGGAAGATGTTGGAGTTGTAGTAATGGCCTGAGAATCGGAAATACGTGTTCCATTAGAATGAAACTTTGCCTTGCAATTGGTAGTAAGATGATTAGTTCGACCACATCGACGACAAGACTGAGAAGAACCAGTATGTTGCTTTGGAGTTGCAGCCACAATAGTGTCGTGAGGATTAGCTCGAGTCATTGCTAACCGAGTTTCTTCAGAGATTAATTTCGTAAGTGCAATATCCATGGTTGGAAGAGGATGTCGGCGTAAAAGCGAAGACCTACTGTTTTCAAAATCATCTCGAAGAGCCATGAGAAATTGAATAAGTCGGATTTGATTTCGATAAGCAAGAAAAGTTTCTTGTTCATGTTTGAATTGTGGCTCGAAATTCTCAAGCATATCCCATAACTGTTGCATTTTGGACTGAAATTCATCAATGGATTGACCTGATTCTTGATGTAGTCGAGACAAAGTCGTCATAAGATGGTATTGATGTGAAAGGGTAGTGGAATTATATCGCTTGGCAATAAAATCCCAAGCGTCTTTGACTAGTTCAAAACGCCCAAAGTGTACATTGATAGAAGGAATAGTAGTGTTGGTAAACCATCCATGTAAGGATCCGATGATTTTTACTTTCCCATTCCTCGAGTCGATCAGCAAACTTATCATCAGTTTCTTCTGTTTGTTTGATTGGCATTGTTCGTTCGCCTGTAACGACAAGCCATAATTTCATCCCTTTCAAGTAACTACGCATAGCTGCAGCCCATCGATTGTAGTTATGCCCATCAAGAATAATTGAGATTGGTTGTCCATTTTCTCTTTGACTAGACGCCATATATATATATATATATTAACAAACGACAATGTTTTTTTTTTTTTTAGCAAACGACAATTTTTTTTATTTTATTTTAAAGAAGAATTGTATTCTTCGTGCCTTCTAGAGCAACAAGAAAATAAAAAAGGAGAGAACCTTGGCGGCGACAACAATGGCCGAGCTTTGGGAAAGTGAGACTCGTAGTCTTGACGGCAACGCAAGCAGTGACAGCAGCAGTGAGACTTGTGGTCTTGACGACAACGCAAGCAGTGACGGCAACGCAAGCAGTGGCAGTGGCGGTCGTTTGGTGTGTTGTCGGAGTCATCGCCGTGAGCAACTTGGTCGGCAAAAGTGAAATTGGCAGTGGAATTGGCTTAGAGGTAATACTTTTCTGGAAATTGATATGTTTGAGTATTAATTTTGAAGTTTTGGTTTTGGGTATTGGAGTTTTGTTTTCTGAGTATTGAAAGGATTGATATAGAGAAATTGAAGAAAAATAGTTTTCCCAAGGCGATTTACCTTCGGGCTAAACCAGAAAAAAAGGGCTCTGAGACCATGAGAAGAAATAAGAATTGTATTTCTTATTATTATTGTTGAATTTCAAGAAGGCTTAGAGCCTTTATATAGGAATTACAACGAGAAATCAAAAGATTACAACGAAAAATCAAATGAGAAAAAATAGAGCATTTTGAGTCCTATATGCACTATACAGCCTGTGTGATTGATCTGCATTAATATCCAAAATTGTCTCATTTTGCATTTATTATATTAACCCTAAAATTGTCTTATTCTACATTTATTATATTAACACCATGAACGCGAAGTCACTGATACAGATGCAAACGTTATTCATAAAAATGTACATAAGTTGTATTAGTTCATCAATTCAATTGTAAATATTCAGTTTGAATCGGTAGTGTTACATTATTTTCTTTAAAAATTTTAATTTATTATAGTATTTTTAGTTAGAATTAATATTTTAAACCGATAATCTAAACAACCACAGATCACATCTATTAATCCGGGAGTTTTGAAGCGTGGAATAACAACCTCTAGTTTACTATTTTTCGTACTTAATGTATCCACTATACCCACTCTAAAAACTTTAATCAAGCACCTTTTTTCTTTTTATCCTTTTTACACTCGGACATTGCACTAGCCAAAAAATTGACCAGTTATTTTTTATATGTAGACGATTCATTAAGAAATTTCACAAAACCTAGAAATTAATATTAAACATTAAAAACAAAAACTCTCCAAATTCTAGCAACAATTTAAAAAAAAAATCTCCTACAATACGAGAGGAAATTTGTCGTGCATTTCTTCAAAATGAAAAATAGTAAGAGCCATATTGCTACTTAGTACTTGAACAGTTACAAGAATGATTCTTGGCACAATTTAATTGGTTGAAGGAAAAGGCTGCAATTCTTTTACCGACCACAACATTATCCCCGAGACTTTTTTTTCCCTTTCTTAATTTTTTTTTAAACCCTCAGTATTGGAGCCTATGATAAACGATATGAACCCTTAAGAGCTCTTCAATGTTTGAATGGTTTAACCTGATTAATTTAAAATCGACCAATATTTAACTAATTTAATTGATAAAAAATTATTCTGTTTAAATAAATAATTTAAGTTTAAGTTCTTGTAAATACAGTTATCAATGTTAGAAGATTTTTTGCCCGCATGCTCACGTGAAAATGTGAAAAGATAAATTTTGTCCAACACATGGCTATAAATGGCTGAGATTTTTTTTTGGCCCTTCTCAACCACTTTCTGCCAACTTGCTCTCGTGAAAATGTGAAAAGATAAATTTTGTCCACCGTCTGGCTATAAATCCCTGAGATTGTTTTTTTTTTTTTTTCTCCCGTTTCTGAACTACTTTCTACCCACATGCTTCACGTGAAAATGTTAAAAGATAAATTTTGTCCAACATATAGCTGAGAAGTGGCTATAAATAGGCCAGGACATTTCCTTTGACACCACACCACAACTCAACAAGCATAAGAGCCTTCAAAAGTTCTGAGTCACTTGTTTTCTAATTTATCACCATGTTGAGCCTTGCTAAAGACGTAGCTTCTAAGGTTGAAACTGTTGTCACCAATGTGAAAGAACACATTGGGGGTGAGATTAGCCTTTTCACCTTGTCCGACAAGCAGATCACCGAGCTCATTTACGAGACTCATGTCCACGCTGATGAATCTTTCGACGAGGATTCGCTCTTCGTCGTTGTCGAAAACATCATCAAGCTTGCTACCCAAATTATTGACAAAGTTGTGCAGGTATATATTGCGGGAGTGAATTTTCGAAAATCAACAGAAATTCACTTCAATATAATTAGATATATATATCCATGTACATGATGCAATATAAGTAGATAATTCGACAATAAGTGGAATTTTTTCTTACTTAATTAGAAAAACAAATTAAATTGAGGTCGTTATATACATATATTCAAATATACACGCATATTTTCTTGTAAATTTTCCTCTATTTGCTTGATTATTTTTATGTTTTTACTTGTTGGCCTACTTAACTTTTTTTTTAAGAACTTATACTTGTAATTTTTTTTAATTTCATTTTTCATAAAATGATCAGGAAGAGTTTATTGTAGGATGAGTTTGATAAAGGGTGCAAAACTAAACGGAAGACTACAGAAATTTTTATGCTAGAACATCATCCTTCACAATTTACAATATATATATATATATATATATATATATATATATATATTGACATAAAAAATTATTTTATTAACAAAAAAAAAAAAACGAAGAAGAAAATTACGGTAAGAGGAGAAAGGCCAAAACCCATAAGATCTAGTTAAAACTTTGCAAAGAAAACTTCCTAACAAAAAAAGAAAATCCTTTCAAGTACTAACTAGTTAAACATTGCTTTTGAGTCATTACAGGGAAGCAACGTTCATGTGGAAAACATCGAGGAGAAGAGCCCTAAAGCCAACTTTACTGTTCCCTTATGCACAATTAAGTCCGTGGGCAGCGAGGTATAATTAAATTGCTTATAACCTCTCTATTTTTATTTTTATTTTTTTCATTTAGGACTAGTGCATGCATAAAATTAACAAATATTGATTAATTTGTAATAATTTGCAGCTTTCATGCAAACCTCCGGGCGAGAAAGTTGCACACGAAACAGCCCTTTCAATTCTCCACAAGCTCTCCGGCTACTCATGGGAAGCAAAGTCAGTGCTGACCCTCGCCGCTTTCGCCAACGATTTCGGGGATTTCTGGCACCTCGCCAACCTCTTCCGATCGGACCCTTTGGCGAAACAATTGGCTATCCTGAAAAAAGTGCCCCAACTCATCAAGCCAACCGAGCTCCCAAAACGCCGGCAAGCGATTCTCGAGGTCAGCAACCTCATTAAGACAACCACACGTGTCATTGCCATCTTCGATGAGTTCGAGAAGCTCTCTGTCCATGACCCGAAAACCATTCCCGAATTGCCCACGGCGTTGGACCACTTGCCGGTGGACGTCTACTGGACCATTGTCACAATTGTAGCTGTTTCAACTAAGATCTCCATTCTGCTTAGTGACGAGTAAGTGGTTCACAACAAATTAATTAATGTTTACTTCTTTTAATGATTAATATCTTCTTGTATTAACAAATATCTTTTTGTAATAATTAGCTTCCCTAATTTCAATTAATATGTCATTTCATTTATATTGTTTGTTGTTGTTGACGCCTATGTTAATCTAGGCCTGAGAAGCCTCATGATTTGGCTCCCTATTCTCAGAAAATCCACTTCATCCTCAACAGGCTAAACCTTCATCTGACTATTTGCTATAGGCAAGTAGGTAAATTTGAAAGAACCATATATAGTTAATTATTTCATTTTGCTTCATATGTCTGTGTCATTAATCTATAATACTTGACTTGTTTAGTAGGTCTTTTTAGCTAATTGAGACTAGTTCAATTGATGTTTAGTAGGTTTGTGAGTTGCTTTTTATGTATTGAGTCCTAAATTCAAGCCCGAGAGATGCAAAATCAAAAACAAAAACTCTAATACTTGACTTCTTTTTTTATTTTTAAACTTTTACAGCTGAGGCTGAGGCTATCCGCAAACTCAGGAAACTCCTGAGAACCCCAACTGAAGTCCTGCAGATTTTCAAGGCCTTGATCTTTACCAAGGAAACCACTTTTCAGCCCCTCATCGAGGGTTTCACAAACAGAACTGTAAGCTATCTTAGTCGCTTCGATTTTTTTTTAACTATATTATTTATAATATCGCACTAGGCTACTCCTGCAACTATAAAGACATAATATTACACATATTATGTACACATTTGTTTCAAATTCCCTCTTTTTTATTATGTTTTAATTGATGGTTTAATTATGATGATGTGGTTCAATTAGGTGAACATTGATGTGCTGAGGAGGAAAAACGTATTTCTTTTCAACGCTGGAAATCACTGAGGAAGACATCACCCTCCTCAAACCGGTTTACGAGAAAACGAAAAAGGAAAGGAACTACACAATCGTGTGGGTTCCGATTGTGGAGCAATGGACCGACGAGATTCGAAAGAAGTTCGAGATTCTGCGCCCTAAGATCCCATGGTACATTGTGCAGCAATATTCACCAATTGCAGGCATCAGATTCATCAAAGAAGACTGGGAGTTCAAGGGCAAGCCTCAACTTGTGGTGATTAGCCCACAAGGAAAAGTGGAAAACAAAAACGCAATCCACCTGATCAAGAGTTGGGGATTGGAGGCCTTTCCATTTGATTTGGAAGCTCAAAAGATTATTTCTGAGAGGACTAGCTGGATTGATACTGTTGCGGGCAACATTCACCCAACCATTGAGACCGCGGTAAATATCACTATTTTCAATGCCCATCAAAATCAATCGATACTTGTGTTAAAAAAAGAATATTTTTTTTAGATAATTATAAAATTTATAGTTTTAGTCTCAAAAGAAGTATGTTTTCCTTACTAAAAAATGTCAAAATATTGTCAAAGTAAGTCACTAAATTTTCAAAATAATCAAGTCACTGGCTTTATTTCTAAGTAATTAGAAATTAAAGTGTATACATAGTTATGTAAATGGTTGTGGTCCCAACAAATAGCATGTGAATTTATAAATATATAGAATACTCTTTTTTTTTTTAACTTTAAATAGGGAATATAAATACTACATTTTAACTAGAGTCAGTTCTAAAATTGTTGCTTACATCTATATTCACATAATTTTAAATGCTTCTAATGTGACTAACATATTTAAGTTACTTAAGAATATTTACCCGTAATAATAGAAAGACTATTTTTTAAACCAATTGCGTCCCAAACACAATTATGGTTTCAACTCTCATATCCATTTCATTCCCCACTTTTACGTTGATTCAATAATATCAGACCATATCAACTAAAATATATAACTTCTCGATTATAATATCTTATCACATTTATTGAAAGGTCATAGAGTCAAAATATTTTAATTAACCAAAGGACATATGTGAGGTAAATCCCAAGTAAGAATAGGCTTTTTTACCCTTAAAATTTAATTGTTGTTATTTATATGTTGAACATCAATTAACAGATGAAGGAGGAGAAGTATATCTTCTTCTACGGAGGCAAAGACAATGAACTGATCCAACAATTCACCAAGAAGGTGATTGCTCTCCAAAATGACCCTGCCTTCAAGGACACAAAGATCAAAATTGAGCTATTCTTGGTGGGGAAGACAGACAAGGGAGGCCAAGATAGCGGCATTTTAGGGCGGTTCTGGAATGGCATTGAGAGCTTGTTTGTCAGCAAGTCTCACAAGCAGGTTGACCCAATTACACAAGACATCCAAAAGCTGCTCGCCTACAAGAATGACAGCGCTTGGGCAGTGCTCAGCAAGGGCTCCACTGTGATCACTGCCGGACATGGCTCTGCCATCCTTAAGGTTGTTGAGGATGTCGACAAATGGAAGGATGTCGTGAAGAACAGGGGCTTCGAGGTTGTTTTCAAGGAATACTACTCTCAGGTCACTAAGACCGTGCGCTACTGCTCCCACATTGATGTTCCTCTCGTTGCGGGCAAGGTCCCCGAGACCTTAAAATGTCCAGAGTGCCCTCGCACCATGGAGACCTACATCAGCTACAAGTGCTGCCACATCGATGGCCCGATTGCACATCACTAAGAATGAGTGCAGTATGCGGCTGTCTCTCTTTCTATGCTGATGTTAATTACAAGGTTTTGATATCTAGTGTTTTTTTCGCAACGTTCCTTTATGTATGCCTTTTTTTCTTTGGTTTGCTAGAATAAGGGCATATCATTTGCTAGTCTGTTACCCTCAAAATGTTGTGTGTAATTTGGTCTAGTCTAAATAAATGGCATCTTGATTGCATTGGTAGTTTAGATGCCTTTGTGGCTTGTCTATGTTAATTTTCATGTAAACTATTTTTTTTAGATGTAATTGAGCATTATTAATGCCATTTCTGATTGTCTTAATCTTGATCTTAAGTTACTTTCTTTTTTTCTTTTAAATATAATTTTGGACTTGAATAATATTAAAGACAAGTGTGAAATTACCGCTATGTTATTTTTCTAATTACGTGATTTACTAATTTCTGTGTTTTGTATTTTTTTTCCTTAATTTAATTAATATGTATATATTACTTAAATTCTCTATCATTTGCATCAAATTAAGGAATTATTCCATATAAAACAAAAAAAAATCAAAGAAAAAAAGAGGGAAATCTAGAATTTCGAGTGCCTGATGTTCAGGAGAGACACCTATATGCTCATGCTTGAGGCCTTCGGGTGATTATTTAAAATGAAAAGACAAAAAGATTAAAGCAACAAATTAAATCATAAAAAGGACACAATTGATCAGGTCATTAAGATTTTGGATCTGTTCTATTTCTTCATTTAAAGCTTATTTGGTAAAGTTTTCATTCAAAATGAAAAAAATAAAATAAAATAAAATAAAAGCACAGCCAAATATGAAGGCAAAAAAATTCTAACTATGACCAATAAAGCAATTGTGATATTATCTGATAGAAGAAAAGGATATTATCTACCACTTAAGTTTTGACTTTCACTGCGGATCATAAAGTTGGCTAAATATTTTAGGATGCATTGTAATACTAAATGTGTAACACGAGATTGCCTTGAAAATGAAAATGATGTCTAGAAATAGTAGAAAACAAGTTTTGTCTTTAGTTTCATCCTTCGCTTTCAAAAGATGAAGGCCTAACGGCTGCAATTAATTAACGAGCAATATCCTATTTAATTTTATAGGCCATAACCTAGTAGTAAATAGTGAGACTCAGTTTAAACAATATATTATATTTTATCTTAGGACCTGTAATTTTGTGAGTAACTAAGTTATAATTTATGAAGATGAAGAGTATGTTTGTTAATTAACGCCATACATTCTCATAGTAAGTATTGTAATATTCCAATGGATTGGTTATATGGACATATGCCTTTTAAGTCTCTATACTCTTTTTTGGAATACGTACTTACTATAAGTTTATAAACTAATTTAATTTATTAAGAAGATTTAAAGATAAACAACTCTTTTTGAGCTTTTTTAAGTACATGATCAAAGTTTTTTAAAGTTAGGAAAATAATGATTTTTTGTAAATGCTTTATCAATGATATATTAATCTAAATCAATAATGTATTAATGTTAATCAATAATATATTAATGCTAATAAGTGATGTACTGGTATGTGATTTATCACTGATTAAATTGATGGGTTTATTACTAATTAATTCAATAATGTATTAATGATTAGCCAATATTAGTTAGTGATTGACCAATTTTACTCAATAATTTAACAATTTATCAATGATAAAATATTATTAGATTTATGATAAACTATACTTAATCATTGATATACTAATGTTAATCGATCATGTACTAATATAAAAAAGTTATTTTTCATAATTTTTTAAAAAATGTGGTCATTTACCTAAGAAAGTTTGTCCATTTATTTAAAAAGGTGGTCAAATGAATTATTTGTTTAATTTTCTCTTTATTTTTATTACACACCATTATAATATCAATATTAACCCTAATATCTTCATATAACTACTATTACTTTTCAACCACTTTTTTTCCTTTCCACACCATTTAATTTTCCCTTCCTTTAACATTCTTATTTCTCTATTTCCCACTAATCTTTTTGTTGGTATTGAAGCCTTAGGCATGACACACATATACGTATAAGAAAAGAAATTTTTAAATGAAATGGTGGTTATGAAAAGAAAAAAAATAGTAAATATTCTTCTTTTACTTTATGAAAAAGAGAAAATTAATTCATTTAAGTAAAGAAAATGAATGGTTGGATGTGAAAAGGAAAACAAAATGATCGAAAATCTTATAGAAACATTAATTGGGGATAATTTTGAAATTATAGAGGCTTGTAATAAATAAAGGTGTGTATTTTGAAACGTAGGTATGGGTGCAACAATAACATGATCCTACTTTAAAAAGTGAATGTCATAGGCCATAAATTAACAAAGCAGATCTTCAGGGGTATGAAAAAAAAACAAAAAAACAAAAAAACAAAAACAAAAACAATAGTTGACCTATTAATTATGTTCCTGTTGATCCTCTTCAGATTAGACGTTTCTCCTTCAGTCCGATCCCACCTGTTCATAGCCATAAACTTCTCAATCTAAACAAAACACAACCACTACTATTGAATGGTGATAATCACAATTTCACTATCATTGGTCAATTCAAAAAAAAAAAAAAGGCCTTTTCAGTGCATGTCATTTTCCTGCACAAGAAAATCTATGATTTACATTATTTTGAATAGACCCCGCAGGTAGTCTATCATAATTTCGCCAGCTTTCGTGCACAATATCTCCGTAAATATGATTAGCAAAATAACCAATGATGTTCCTTCTTCTTTAATATTGATGGAATATTTATATGCTACATTACATATTTCATTAATACCAATATTCTTCAATCACCCACTACTACAAGACGATAGTATTTTAACGATGACATAATCCACCTTTAACGACGACATGGGGTGACTATAGATCGAAGGTGGATGAATATGAGCCTGGGTAGTGTACACACTCATTTCGTCATTGAATGCTCCTTCTCAGTCGCTAAAATTAATACCGTACGTAAAATAAAACAGGAATTCACACCATGAGAAATTTTTAGCACTAAAAGTCCTTCTAATTTTTCTAAAAAATATATCTGATAAAAATATATTTAAAAGAAATTTTCGATTAACTTTTAATAATGACATGTCATGATTAAAAGTTTTAGCTACATTCCACGCTTGTACTTGCCCACATATTTGTAGCTAATAATAACAACAATAATAAAAGAAACGAAGAAAGACAGAAAAAAAAAAAAAGATAGTTAGTTTCTAGTATTTTTAAAATTTCTCAACATCAACTCAGGGTATAATAATTAAAGTATGATATTATTATTCCACATAAATGAAAACCAATAAAATGATGAAAATGCAAGCGTTCGCAATTGTCAGCAAGGACTGCACATGCAAGTGAATGTGGTGCCTCTCACAGATCCTATTATCGTCTTTTCATTTGTAAGAATTTCTAACGAAAGGATATGATGCCCAATATTAAAAAGAAAAAAAAGAAAAGGTTTGTGTGGTATCTACACAACCCGCGTGCATATATGTCCAAATATGTATGTGGCGGATTCCTGACCGTCAAAAAAATTGGATGCTCCTTTTTCTGCAAATCGTAATCATCATCACTGATTTGTCACTATCATTTGGCTTTTTTATTTTTTTACAATAGGAATATTTGTGCTATCTTTAAGATGCCTCTCTCATATAATCCCTCTTTAATTACCCTTTTTTCCTCTATTCTTTTCTTTTGAGTTCTTTTTTTTTTTGTTCGATATTTTAGTGTAAATGATGAGGGGAAGAATAGAATTAAGTTTTTTTTTTTTTAAATTCATTTACCTCGTGTCATGATTTGCCATAAACTCGTATAGGGTCTACAATTCTGTTAAATACATGTTGTCTATTCTTATATGTATATAAAATTTTATTTGTTACTGTATTTTTTCTTTTCGGATTTTCCTAACTCCTATTTTTTATTTGAAATCAGATTGCGCCGTGCAGAGGATTAATATATGACCTCATTTTCTCTTGTTTACAGTACACTACGTTTTAATGTAAGCTATAACCTAAGAAGTAGCTGCCAGTCATATCAAGATTTCTTTTCTATCCTTAATGCCAATTATCCTTTTGCGTTATTAAAAAAAAAAACTATTATTTATGCCCAAGCAAAAGTCTATAAAAACACCATGATCCTCAATGGCGGGTACAACAATAGTGCGTGTGTGAACTCGAATCAGATTACTTTTATTGTTACAAAAAAAAGAAAAAGAAAAAGAGTCAATAAGTAGTGAGATTACTTTTCAAAAAGCGTACCTCTGCGGGCGGATGATAAGGAAGGCATGATACACGTGAGTGTATAAGCAACTAAGTAGCTGTGTTTGAATTTCAGATATTCCAATGCAAATTAGGCTTAGATCGCCTTGAAATATTCAAAAGCAAAGAATAATGGAAAGTCAGGGAAAGAAACTACAATCATTTAGTTGGTATAAGCTATTTATATTCAATAATTAGAATTATATTCAATAATTAGAAAACATGACACATTAACTTGCTGAGCTACAATTTGGGTCGAGGACTTAACCAATAACAAGACAAATGTGATGTTTGGATGCTTGATTCGAATTAAAAATACTGTAATAATTTAAATTATATAAGAAAAATACTGTAATAAAATCGGTTTGAATTGAAAATTTTTCAATTGCTAGCATATATCACAAAAATTGTTCCAGGTCGCTAGCAGTAGTGCATTTCTTATTGAATAGAAAGTTGGAAATAAATTACAATTATTTAGTTGATAAGCTGTTTAGATTCAGGTGGTGTTTGAAAAGTGGTAGGAACCATTGGTTAAAACCACAGAGCTTTACACTGTAACAATTTTTTTTATTGTTACTGTAGCATGTGAGAGCATTACACTGTTCATAACTGAGTTTATGGTGAAAACCACGCCAAACAGAGAGTCAATAATTAGGGAACATGACACATTAACTTTCAGAGCTATAATTTCAGTTGAGGACTTAACCAATAGAAAGACAAATGTGATGTTTGGATCATTGATTCCGATTAAAAGGATTGCAATAATTTAAATTATAAGAAAAATAATGTAACAAAACCAGTTCGAACTGAAAATTTTTCGATTTGAACTGGCATACATCACAAAAAATTATTCCAGGTTGTAGTGTTCTAAATTAATTAATTACAGGATTAATTACAAAAATGCCCCAGCCACCCCCCCCCCCCTCCGCGCGAGCTATAGCCCTTGTAATACTTTGCCATTTGAATTTCAAAATATAACATTCATTTCTCCTAAAGTATAAATTGTTAACAAAAATGGTCCCTTTGTCAAAATTGTAAAAGAAAATAGAGCAAGGTTAAAGTTAAGGGTATTTTTGTAATCCTACTTATAAAAATAAGAACAAAAATTAAAACTATAATCAAAATAGTCTTTGTTGATGATCAAAAACAAATTAAAAATAAACCATGGTACTATCTGCATCCTTCTTTTTTACGATACACCGAAATTTGCTAAAATTTTATTAATTTTTTCACACCCAAAAATTATTTTAAAATTTTAAAAATTATAAATATAAGTGAAAATTTAAAAAGTATGGAAGAAATTTTATTAATATTATCATGCAATCACATACTAGTGAATTGTGTTTGAGTTTTGGTGTTAATAATTGAGTCTACACTTAAGGTTGATCGTTGTCCCCATGAAGCTAACATTTAGCGAAGCGGATTACAGTGTAGGCGAGTTTCAGTACTAGGAATCGAGGTAGAACTCTATACCTCTTTCCTTTGTAGCCATGATTGTAATAAATATTTGTCTATACCTCATATTCTTAAACATTCTTAAGCATTGAATTGCGTTTAAAATATTTTCAAATGTTTTGAAAAGATATATGTAAGAAAAATAATTCTAAATAAATATTGATATCTCAGTGTTAGCACTTCCAAGTGAGATAAAATATTTAAACGGTTTTCTAAACGTCAATCGGTTTTAAGACCCCCATTGGCTGAGTTTTAAGTGCATGATGCTACATAGAGATTAGGTCGTGCAGAGGGTGACCTAGGGGTCAGGTCCCAAAACTTGATCCAGGCCATTATAGTGGTGGTTATATTAGGTTTTGTACACGATAAATATTAGTGTGTAATTTGAAATAAATCATATAATGATTGACGGTAAGAACTCTCGTAATTTGATTTATTTATTTGTAACTTATTTTTAAATTTAAATTATGTCCTCTCACACTGTTTTAATATAGTTTATTTTATTTCAACATTTAAATGTTGTTTTAGAACTTAAGTCCTACTGAGATTTTCATTCATGATTTCTATTGCTTTATTCTTTTCCCTACCAGGTGGCTCACAGTATGTAGCTGAATAGGTTGTTACTGATTTACTCACAGAGTCCATGAGTTGCTTTAGTTATATGTTTTTATCAAGGCATGTAATAATGAGACCTTAATCATGCTTTTTGATTATGTTTGTTGGACTCTGGTTTGGTTGTACTTTTTCTTTTTATGTTTGCACTATGTAAGCACTGTTGTGTGGTCTGATGGGACCCAGAGAGTATTTGGCGGATTCTATATTTTTTTTTTATAAATTTGAGATTAATTCTATAATTTCTCTCTTATGCCATGTCTATTTATTAAATGTCATTTTCAATTATGCTCACTTGGCTATTTTATAAATTTTCTACAAATGTTTTAAAAATTGAGAAAATCTTTGGAATTTAAGTTAATCTTTGGTTAATTAATTTAATTAAATCGCTATGTCACCGTGTTGATTTGGGGGTGCGACAAAGGTAGCCAGTAGTAGTACCATTCTTATTTAATTTGGATGCATGCCTAACAGTACCGTTGTGCAATTACTTGATCTCAATGACGGAAATAGGAGGGGCACCCCTTATATATATATATATATATATATATAGTGGTTTTAATTTTAATATAATAGATGTGCGTATAAACTAGACTTGATCACTCTTAAATTAATAGTTTTTTTAAATTTTATTAGGTCAATCATTTAGATTTTTTTAAAAAATAAAATATTTAATTTTATTAAGTCTATAGATATAATTATAAAATTGATAAAAAAAAAACATTAGCCTCGTTTTTAATAAATCGTGGCTCCAGCACTTCTTAATATGGAGGGAAAAAAACACGTGCAACGCACTCGTTTTAGAAGTATATTTGACAGTTTAAAGACTTTAGTTTTAGTCAAAACCATGTCGTCAAAAGGAAGGACATAATCATGTGACATCTTATGGAAATGAGATTTTGTAGCATCAACCTTTATTAATATATATCCGCTGCTTTATCTATTTACGTTATATAGTGCGCCATTCTCATGCTTGATTTCTGCTTTTTCTTTTTTTTCCCTTTCCTCAAAGACAACAAAAGACTCTATCTTGGAAGAAGCCATTTCATATTTAAGTAAAGCAATTATGTACATGCTCAACTAGTGAATTGGAATTCAAGATCTGGGTTTGTTTTCCATGTCGTGATTTTGATTTTATTTCTTAGAAGTTTTAAAAAGAAAACGCAAGAAGATGGTTTTTTCTCCTGATATGAAGATAGTCTTCTCACTTTTTTTTCTTAAAATAAGAAATTATTTTCGATTTTATTAATTAAAAAGATAAAATTGGACATTTTATAACCCAAAAAAAGAGAATTAGAATAACAGCAATGATATTTTGTAAATTACAAAGCATCTTAATTTTAAAAATTTTTCAAACAATAAGGTGAGAATATGTTTTTCGGTTAAACTATAAGATATTAAAACGATAAAAACCTTTTCTTTCTTTATATGTTTTCCTTGATATTTTTGAGCTGTCTAATTTAGACTTATTGTGTTTGTTTCATATTTTTATATGAGAAAGAACCATGGTCTAAGGCAGAATAAATATCATTATGCCTCTTTCACTTCATATGAGAGAATGATACTCTTTAGCCCTAAATAATTATGACTCAAAATGAAGAACCCATTAATCCTGAAAAGCACTTCCTTTAGACCAAAAAAAAAAAAAAAAAGCTTGTTGGGGCTAAAATCTTTGAACTTTTATTACTGCTGCCAGCTTTTACAGATATATAGAGAAGTCACAAGCTGTTCCGTGGCAATTGTTTTTCATGGAATTTGGCACGCTTATGAAAAAGGAGTTATGAAAACCCTTTTCAGAGAATATATATTTCAAATATTAAAAAAAATTCCTGGATCGATTACTAAAGTATTATAAATAATTAGTTTCTTCGATCTTTAGTTAAAATTAGTTAGAAATCTGCTTTTCGTTTTCTTGAACTAAAAATATGGTTTTAGACCATGCTAGGATAAAATATTAAAACAGGTTTTAGAGGTTAAAAGCCATAAAAGGAGCAAAATTGATCAAAGGGCCTTATTTTTTAATCACTACACCGCAAAAAGGAAAAAAAAAAAAAAAAAGAAGAAGAGAGAACAATTTTAAATTTTCAAAGAGTTGTCTCTATATTTTACTCATAAATGACCAAAAAAAAAATCTCATTAAAGAAAAACTCGTTTAAAACATATACATTGTATCTTAAGTTTTTGTTTTACTTGTTTTAAATTTTGCAGATTAAATTTTCGCAACATATACAAATCAAAAATTGTTACAATGTTTTAGAAATGAGAAATGCTAAGGTCTCACTCTCTTTTATACCCTTTTAGTTTTTCTCTTATCATGCATTATTTCACTTTCTAATAATAACAAAGATTAATTATAAAATTTTCCTCTCAACTACAGCCCATGTAATATTATACCCCGAATTTCAAAACATAATATATATCTCCCCAAACTATAAAATATTAACAAAAAAAACCCCATTTTGTTAAAAATTTTAATAAAATCTTAGCATATAATAAGACTTAATATATAATATAGGAGTATTTTAATAACTTTATTATGTCTAGACCTAATTTAAATTTAAGAAGTTGATATTTAATTGTTAAAAATATAAACTGAAAAGCCTTTAAAAATTTCTAAAACAAATAATCTCTTTTTTACTTTCATGTGACTGTATCGAGGTAAGCTAATAGTCTGATGGTTTACTAAATTATTCAACAATTACAATTATTTCTGTAAATATTGTGTCATTATGCTCAAGATTTTTTTTTATTAATATTTCATGGATCGGAGAGAATAAAGGTCACATTTTGAAGTTTAGGGGAAACAAAGTTTATGTTTTGAAGTTCAGAGAGCATAGTATTACAAGGGTTATAGTTGAGGGGGAGTTTTTGTACCTTATTCCTAAACATAATGAATACAAATACACCATTATTTTACTTTTTACCACAACTTTAACACTCGATTTTTTATTAGTAAAAAAGGAATGGGTAAGTTACATTTTACCTTTTATGTTTTATTTAAATTACAGAGACATCTATTGAACTAAAACATATCATACTAATACCTCCTAACTTAAAAAAATTACAAAGAGACTACATCTGTTAGTTCACCATATGGGTTGACCATGAGTTGAATGTTAATTTCATTCAAAATGTCAAAAATTCCTTTCCATCAATTAAAAAAATGTTTTTAGTTATTTTATTTGGCTTGTAGTGACGATTTTACCCTTCTTTGACATTAAAAATGAGTTTAAAAAATTTGTGAATTCTTGTTACTATAAATTTCAATATCAACCAAACTAAAACAAATTAGTTACAACAAAACCAAACTAACTAATTCCAACTATACAATAATTCAATTATAAAAAATGGTTAATTTTTTTTTTTAAAAATAACTAATTCCAACAAAACCTAAAAAGAATTCTCACTCTTCCTTAGTGCTCTATTTTTTGTCATAAAAGATAAAAAATTATAACAAAATTATAAAGTAGAAATGAAAATCTAATATTTTTTTGAGAAAAAATAAAAAGAAAAGAAAATATGAAATTTTAAAAACTTAAAATATAAATAATAATGTAAAACTTAGATAAATAATAATAATATAACAAACCATGGCCTCTCTCTCTTCCCTTTCTTTCTATCTCTCTCTCTCTCTGAGTAAGGCATGGGGATGGGAGAATGATGTGTGTGTGTTTGTGTGTAGGAGGGGGGATGGAAGGAGTGGTTGCGCTTAACAAGAAGGGGGCAGGCAGGGCAGGGCTCAATGTAAAGAGGGGCGGACAGGGCTAGGCCGACAGGAAGAGGGGCGAACAGGTTGAAGACGACAGATGGGGGGTGGCTTGTGTTGCTCGGCTTGATGGTGGGATCGCCAATAGACAGGAGGGGAGAAGGGGCTTGTTTTACTACTGTTAGGGTTTTGTTTTTGTTCTAAATTAAGGGCTGAGATTTGCTTTTTTAAATCAATGGCTGAGATTAAATGAGATATATTCATCATTTCAAACAAAAATTAACACAGTTAGGTTTAGAGATGTCAATGCAATTAGTTTTGATACAAAAGAGTGTCTTTGTAATTTAAGTAAAATATGTAAATATTAGCATAATTTATCCAAAAAAAAATTATAAAGATTTGTTTTCATTGTAACTTATTATATAAGATTACAGCGGCTGGAAATCAGTGCTTGTTGATGAAGTTTTGAAAATTATGTTTCTTTGTAATGATTACGTTACACATAATCATTGAAATGTTGAAAGGGGAATTTTAAATGTTGAAATAGAAATGAAGGGATTGATATGTAGATGTTTTGTCGTTAACGTTGTTAGTGCAACGTTTTTTATAACGTTAGGCATGTATAAATTCTTTCTTTAACCGAATGTATACATAACGTTATAATATCACACACATAACGTTATAATATCACACACATATATATATGACACTTCTCGATATCTATGGTTTTGTTTCAATAATTATAAACGTCATCCATATATGAAGCCGTATATACATAAATTAATCTCTTTTTTTTTTTTTTTAACCGCAATCAAGTAATGTTATAAAAAATCTATAATAAATTATAAAAATAGATCCAAAAAAATGCATAGAAAGTGACGAAAAAGGAGAACTAGAAATACTGGTTCATAGTTATGCTCTATTTTTATTAGAAATTGAGATAACACGTGGAAAAAGGAGAACTAATAGAGTGACAAAAAAATTGATCATAGTATTTCTCTTAATTAATAATTGGATTAAGGATAATATGGAGGGACCTTGATGAATACCTGTAGATTATATTTTAATTGATAAGGAGTTGTTTTGAAATGGAATTTCTTTAAAGGTAGTTTGTGCCTTTACTTTTAGATTAGTTAATGTTTAGACATTGCAAGTAGAAGTGTTTTTTTGAGCTTTTAAACCTGTTTAATTAAATAAGTTATAAACTCATATTGGTATAAAAAATAATATAATTTAAGAATATGAATGAAAATTTTAATTTATTATTTTTAAATATAAGGCATGAAAAATGCAAATAAAAAAGTCTTTCATAGGTACTATTTTCATAAGGACCAAATAATTGGTCTCTCCTAAAAATGCTTATAAAAGCCAAAAATACTTTTTATTGGTCCATTTAGACATGTGAAAAGAAACTTTTAAAATAAATAAGTCTAATCAACTTTTTTTAAGCCATTCTAAACAAATTCAAATTCTGAAAGAGTTTAGTAACTAAAAGTTAAAGTAATTGTCTTTAACGGAAGCCGTTTGGAGAGCTGGAATGGCTTCGTTAAGAAGCTCGACGCCTAGCGTATCTGATAGTACTTGCAGAGTATATTGTTTGAAACATTATTTTTACTCATATGATTAAATTCTTACTGCTCATGAAATAATAAAACTTAGTCTAGTATATAAAGTATTTTTTTAGATTAAGAACTATTGTTTTATGAATAGCGGGAACCGAATAACGTTAAACACGAGCGCTCACGTTTTTAATACCCTATCCAAGAGTTCTCCTAATGTAAGTTGGTTAATAAGGAGTTGATTGAAAATAGAATTTCTTAATTCTAAAGTAGTATGGTAATTAACTAGAAGTATAGTACTTGTGCTTGGCTCATCGTGGCTGTCTTAGCAGTGGCCAGTTGGAGGACTATGAATGGATTAGCTAAGAAGCTAAGCTTCTATTGCTTAATTCTGAAGTAGTTTGGTGATTAACTAGACATAGAGTACTTGTGCTTGGCTCATCGTGGCTATCTTAGCAGAGGCCTGTTGGAGGCCTATGAATGGATTAGCTAGAAGCTAAGCTTCAATAACATATTTAATAGTAGTTTTCTACAAATAATGACAATGGGAATGAAAAAGAAATATTACTGGTAGAAAATAGTTTTTAAACTGCCGCGTATATCACATTAGAAAAAATGACCAATTAAGGGCTTTGATGAATATCTATTTTTAAGACCCCATTATAGAATTCTCCGTATATGAGTTGATTAATAATGAGTTAATCTCTAATAGAAGTCCTCAATTCTTAAACAGTCTGGCAATTAACTAGACGGTATAGTACTTGTAGCACAGCTGCCGGGCCGGTCATCTCAATGTTAGCACGCGTAGGATGCGTTTAACAATACAATTAAAACCAAAAGTTACGACAAATTTATTGTAGCATGAAAAAGCTTTACACTATAACTTATTTTTGTTTTACACTGTGGTATATGAGAGCTTTACATTATAGCAGTTAAAACTATAGCTTCGTTTGGCAAATCTAGTTAGAAAAATTAAGTGTCAACTACTACAATATAAAGTTTTTATATGCTATAAGGTAAAGTAAAAATTCATTAGAATATAAAGTTTTTATATGCTATAGTGTTTTAATTCTAATTATATTATTAAATATATTTATATATTTAAAATGATGTTACCAAATAAAGTAATACTTTTCTCGATGTTGACCAATTGGAGACCTAGGAATTTACTCGCTAAGAAGCTCAATGCAATGAGTTTCTATTTTTTCTCCTCTTAGAGTGTGTTTGTTTGAGTTTTTAAATCACGGTTCGAATCATTTTGTTGCAGTATTTTCTTTTATAAAAATTTAAATCTTCATTCAAATATCATACTCAAATACTCTCATCAAACACACCTTTAACATTCTTTCAAAATAATATATATATATATATATATATATATATATATATATATATATTATAAATTGGCGAAAGTCTCAACCCATAGTGGCTTACAGTGAAGGCAAGCCATTCGAAATTCTATTTTGCTTCTCTACACAAACGGTTGAACGCGAGAGATCTATTTTGGTGAGGCAGTGAGATAGTTAATCTTTCGGTGATTTTACATCATGAATAGTTTTAAAAGGGCAATTATTGGTAATGGATATTTAAAAGAGATATCTGTGGTGGGACCTGAAAAAATAAACTATTGGGAGGAATTTATGTTTTAGCCTTTTTAATTATATCATAAATTATCTGTCTGTATACTTTTTTATTCTATATGATCTTGATTAGATATTCTTTCCCTCAAACTGTTCAAAAGCTCTCTTCAGTTGCACAATGAACATCTCAACAATTACATTAATTTTAAACTAAAAATTGGTTTAAGCTCTACCCTTAAACACTCAACAAAGAGTTAAAAATATACACTGTTAGTGTAAAATCCTATTCTACATAGACCCAAATTTCAAAGCTGCGTTCCATTTCCGTGAATTTGGTTTCGGTACCCAAAATGTTTGGCGTGGCAACCAGGAAAGGGAAATAGGTGGACCCCTGTTGAGATACCCACTCCGTTTCCATTTCTAGGGATTTCTTTTTTCTTTTCTTTTTTTTTTTTGAGTTTTTTTCGTTTCAGTACTGAAAATGTTTCACGTGACAAGATAAATTGAACGATGAGAAGGAAAATAGTTGAACCACGGCTGAGATACACACAACATATACACTAAGTAGTAAGATGGCACCCAAATAATAGTTAAAAAAAAAGAAGAAGAGAGAGATGATGAAATTTGTTGGCTATAAATACGAGTGAGCTCGAGCGCATATTGCAACAGTATCTTTCTTTCTCTCCTCTTTTCAATTCTGCGCCCCAAACCCAAAAGACGTTCAAAATGCAGAGTCTAGCACAAAATATAGCCAGCAGTGTGGTTAAGGTTGTTTCTTCGTCCACTTCCACAACCACAACCACAACCCAACAACACATTGAAGGCGGCGAGCTCAGCATTTTTACCCTCTCTGACCAAAAAGTCTTGGACATCATCTACGCCACTCATGTCCACAGCGATGAACCTTTCGACGAGGACTCGCTTTTTGTCATCGTGGAAAACATCCTTAAGCGCGCTACCCAAATTGTTGACAAAATTGTCCAGGTACTAAATTAAAAGAAATAAAATAAAATAAAATAAAATAATTTACCATAATTGTTGACAAAATGTGCTTTTAAGTACAAATATTTTAGATGGTATGTGACAAAAAATTAATTTTACAGGGTAGCCAAGTCCATGTGGAGAACATAGAAGAAAGGACCCCGAAAGCCAATTTCAGTGTGCCATTGTGCACACTTAAGCAGATTAGCAGCGAGGTAATATGTTCATTTTTTGTTTCCTAACATTATTTTGACGTTTTGAAGTAACAAATTTTGAACACTTTTTTTTTTTTTTGAAGCTCTCTTGCAAGGCTCCAGGAGAAGAAATTGCCCACAAGACAGCACTGTCAATCCTCAACAAGCTGTCAACCTACTCATGGGAAGCGAAGGCCGTGCTGACACTTGCCGCCTTCGCGATGGAATTCGGCGATTTCTGGCTCCTAGCGCATCACCAGCAGTCGGACCAACTGGCCAAGTCCTTGGCAACTCTCAAGAGAGTTTCGGTCCTTGTCAAGCCGTCCGAGGTCCAGAAACGCCGGCAGGCCGTTCTGGAGCTCAACAACCTCATCAAGACCACGATGCAAGTCATCGCGATCTTCGACGAGTTCGAGAAGCTCTCGCTCAATTACGACCCGAAAGACGTCCCCGGTCTGACCGTGGCACTTGATCACCTCCCCGTGGACGTCTACTGGTCCATCCTGAGTGTTGTGGCTTGCTCTACCAAGATTTGTGCCCTCACAAGTGATGAGTAAGTCGTAATTATTGGTTTAATTAGTTACTACTCAACTGTCTATTTTCAACCGTCGATCAATGTAACGAAAGTGGAGATCTTTTGTTTAGGGAGAAGGAGTGTGATCTAGCACCATATGCTCAGAAAGTGCACTACATCTTCAACAAGCTCAAAATTCAGCTGATATTCTGCAGGAAGCAGATAGGTTTGGGCCGTTTGGCTGCTTATTATAAGCGTGTTATATGATAATAATGTAATGACAATGTTAACTTAATTTGTTGATTAATTATTAATTAGTTAAGGAAGGTTAATCTTTTATTTCATTACAGAGGAGGCAGAGAGTTATAGAAGGCTTAGGAAAATCTTCCAAACTCCTACGGAGATCATGGAGGTTTTCAAGGCCCTGATCTTTTCTAAGGACAATGTTCAGCCTCTTTTTGATGGTTCTACTAACAAAACGGTTTGCTCTGCTCTCTTTGACTACTTAAAGATCTATAATAATTGCTTCAAAATATAACCTTAAAAAATACAAAAAAAGGACCCACCCACTTACTTACTCCATTATGATGCGAGTAAACAAAGAAAGCAAAAATTTAGGATTTTGCAAACATCTTAAATCTTCAATTTTTTTTTTTTAAATATTGTATAGTGTTAAGGGTGTTTCTCAGTGGGACACATATGGTTGAGATATATATATTTTTGAGTATTAGATCTAATCATATCATATTTATGATATAGAATGAGCCATATATATTTTTTTAAAAAAAAAAAAAAACAAGAGGATTAAAAACACATTATTCACAAAACAGTAAGCTTTCGTTTAATAACTACACTGACACTATCTATCAGATCGGAAGCCGCTTATTGATGAGTAAGCCGGTTTTTAAGCTCCAAAGGAGATGAAAATAATTTCTTAAAAGATATTGTAGAAGGGGGTTATAATTAAATAAAATATTTAAAAACAGGTTTACATCGACGTGATAAGGAAAAAGTACGTTTTATTGTTTGTGACGGGGCTAGACATCACGGAGGAGGACATCTCCGTCCTGAGGCCAGTCTATGACGCCACGAAGAAAGACGATCTATACAAGATCGTGTGGGTCCCCATAGTGGAACGGTGGACCGACGAGCAGAGGAAGAAGTTCGAGATTATGCGGACAAAGATGCCGTGGTACGTGGTTCAGTATTTCTCGCCAATAGCAGGGATCAAATATGTCAAGGAGGAGTGGCAGTATAAGGGCAAGCCCACGTTAGTTGTGCTGACCCCGCAAGGAAAAGTTGAGAATCCAAATGCTCTTCATCTGATTAGGGTTTGGGGAATGAAGGCTTTTCCTTTTAATAAGGCTGCTGAGGAGAGTATTTCCAGAGAGTTGAACTGGATTGGCCCTGTGGTTAACAATATTCATCCTTCTATTCAAACTTGGGTACGTTTTTCTTCTTCTAAAGTGGTAAATTTTTTAAATTTTGTTTGTTGTTTTGTTACCCTATGCCTAGAAAACCTACTCTTTTAAAATGTTACATTTGAATATAGGCATCAACTTGTCTTAAAAATGTCTTATGAAATTTTGCCACGTTTATGAGTGGTTGAACCACTTTAAGTAGAAGACAAAAGGATATACCCCAAATTATGGTGCAAAAAAAATGTAAAAAATATATATATATATATATGTATATATATATAGCAATTTTGTTTAATTTTAAAATGTCACATATCTATATATGTCTTAATTTTACTGAAAACAAATTGGGGGAAAAAAATTTTTTACCTTTGAAATGTTAGCATTTTATGTGGGGTTAAAAGGACAAAGTAACTTTATTCATGAAAAAAGTGACAAAGTAGCTTTAAACGAGGCAACGGAGAAAGGGGAAAAGATGAACCAAAGAGGGGTCCCTTTCTACATCCCTACCTTCTTTATAGTTGGACCCTCTTTATAATTAGGACTTTTTTTCACGGTTTTTTATTGCTTTTTATTCTTTAAAATTGGAATTTTAGATCAAAGAAGAGAAGTATATTCTCTTCTATGGAGGCAAAGACAACGAGTGGATCCAACAATTCTCAAAGAAAGCAACGGCCCTTGCAAACGACCCCATTATCAAGGACACTCTAAAGATCAACATTGAGTTGTTTTGTGTTGGAAAGACGGCCAAAGGAGGTGAAGACCTAGGCATACTTGGCAAGTTTTGGACTTCCATAGAGAGCTTGTTCTTCACCAAATTTCATCACCAACAAGTTGACCCCGTCACCCAGGAAATCCAGAAGCTTCTTTCCTACAAGAACGAGAGTGGTTGGGCCGTGCTGAGCAAAGGGCAGACCGTTGTCGTGGCGGGGCACGGCTTCACAATCCTTAGGGTTGTGGAGGAGTTCGACAAGTGGAAGGAGTTTGTCAAGGAAAAGGGGTTTGAGTTTGTTTTCAAGGAGTATCATAGCAAGGTAATCCAGTCGGTTCGCCATTGCTGTGTCCTCGACATGCCAAGCGTCGGGGGGAAGGTCCCGGAGACGATGCAATGCCCCGAGTGCCCTCGGATCATGGAGACCTTCATTACCTACAAGTGTTGCCATGTTGATGCCCCTACCAATGGACATCACTGAATGTTATTGCATGTGTTGGCTTTCTCTCTTTCTAATGGCCTTACTAAGATGTCTGTGATCCGACTAGGTTAACTTGTGTGTTTGTGTTCGTGTTTTTGCCTAGCTTGTGTGATCTTCTTAGTACTACTTTACCATATGTTGTCGACGAAATAATTAGGGCGTTCAAGTTGCTTTTTAGAGTCTATGACTTTAGGTAATTTAATGCCCGAAACTATGTTTCCAGTCTTGAATTTTGTTGTATTTCGTATAAGTACGATCGAGTTACATCAAGCCGGTTCCTACGATTCGGACTAGTTCATTTTTAATGCATTTGGCTTCTTTTAACATGTCCTTATCATATTTGCCAAAATGCAGATTACTTTCTTTTTTTTGTTGGTGTAAAGAATAATTGATTCCATTACTTGTTCAAAGGATATATATTGACCTCTCTAAACAGCTTAAACGGTGTTTAATAGGTGGCGGTTTAAACAATTTTTTTAATTATAAATAGTTTAAAGTTTTTATACAGTAATAATAAAAAATTATTATAATATAAAATTTTTATATGTTATAATAAAAACAGTTGTAATAAATAGTTTTAATTATTTTATCAAACATCTTATTATTCTTTCCTTTAAATTCATTTATTTTTTTTCCTTTTTCTTCTTCTTTACCGCTTATAAACGCAAGCGGCGTGAAACCACTCAAAATGTTCGAACCCTTGCGGTACCCATAGATTTACAATTGCTGTTGGTCCCATTCCCAAAACGGGATGTATATGTTTGATATTATTCGGATAGTCTATGAAATATGGAAGTCAAAACCTCCGTATAATATGTAGGAATAAAAAACCTAACAGACATTTAAGATAACATTAATGTTGAATATAACATGGTTATAATTGAATATAATATTTGATTAAATATAACATGAATTAAATTAGGTCTTTTTAACATCAATATCATATTTAATACGTCTCTCTAATATCATTATCATATTTGTCATCTTATATTTTTTTAATTTTTATATATATATGTTATTTTGGAGTTACAAATTATGTGCTTGGCAGTTAATTATTGTGCGCAGACTATCTGTCCAATGTACCTAGAGTATTGTGTGCCAGCTATCAGAGTGGGTTTCTAGTCGTTATGTCTTAATCGACATTAAAAGTTGGTACTTTAATAGGTAGAAGCTAAAAATATTTCAACTAGAAATTTCTACTAAAAGTCGACTAAATCTTGACAATTCAACCAATAAATGAAATTTCAATTATATATGGAACTAAATATGTTACGTCAATATTTTATCAATAACATCACTATAGTTTTAATTCTTATTATGAAAGTTACACTTTTTTCTTAAAATAGAATTACATCATAATCAAATCAAAATTCCTCTGGTATTTGTCATTTAAAATGAAAAATGAAAAACATTACCACATGGGTGAGTCACATGTGAGACGAGGATGATGTACGTCTCACATATAGATGAAACATTAGACAATATATAATAGGTGCTCACTTTAGTGACAAAACATTAGACAACATTGGACCTGCTCTAAGTACTAACCTCGAGGATTCTAGCTTAAACATTAAATATTTGAGCGACGTATGCTACTGAATCTCCCTAGAACACGAGAGATACTCATTTACAACATGGTTTTTGTCAGTAATAATGTTCCACCATAGAATTTTAACGACAAACGTGATATCGATGAAGAAATCATTAAGGCAAATACCAGGGATATTTGGTGACAACTACTTTTGGGTTTGTAACTACAACACTGCATCGTCACAAAAAAAAAAAAAAAAAACCAACATTTTATGGACTTATGTTTTAACAAAAAATAAGGAACTTCTCTTATGAAAACTTTGATCAATAATGCACATTTTAAAACGGTTTAATCTGGTTAAAATTATTTTCTTTTGCAGATTTACGATTGAGAAAAAAAACAGAGAGAAAAGCTGTCAAATAAATAATCGATTCCTTTTAATGCTTGGTTTACAGCTGGAAAATGGTTTTGTTGGGTTTTACCTTTTTTCAAAGCTTCCACTCAAAAAAAAAAATCCTCAACCTCCCATGTGTTTCATGATAGGCGTGCATGAACGACCGAAAATCTTAGGTACCAACAAAAGCCTTGCCCCACCAATACCATTTTATCCTGATGCTTATGAAAAGAATACAAAATTATTGTATATATAGCTTTTGTTTTTGGTAAATAACGTCATTCATTCACCACAAGACAAAGAGGGATCCCCAAAACTAAGGGGACCACACTACAGAGTGAGATAAAGCTTACTAATAAACAAATAGGAAAAAAGCATTTGAATGAAAATGTTTTTGTATATAAGAGGAGAGAGATAACTAAAAAAAAAAAAGTGCCTATCAACAAACCCGTCAAAGCTAGTAAAGCTGTTTAGCAAACAATTCAAGGTTCTTTTTTTTAATTATTTTAATATTAAAAATTTATTTTTAAAAGTTTTAAGATTTATACGTATTTAAAAAATATTATTAAAATTGAAACTTTTTTAACTAAAAATTATAGCATGTGAAGCTTTACACTATATTTTTTTTTTCTAATCTCTATAGTTTGAACCAAAAGCTTTAGTTAGAACTAATTTTACTAAACACATTTTTAATAATTATGACATATTAAAAGCAAATATAATATTTTAAATAACATTATGCATTAAAGTATAATATAAAATAACATATTAAATATGTTCTTTTTATATTTTTTGGTGGCTTAGCTAGTAAATTACTAATATCTTTAATCCTTCCTTAATTTGGATCTTTCTAGGATGGTATACAAACCGATATCCTGGTAGCGCACGTTTTTAATCAAGGTTTTTGTGAAAATCATATTTGTGGTACAAATTTGTTGGTTAAAAGACAAAATGCCACCTATGGATTATTATTTGGGTTCCACAAAATAAAATTGCCTTTTCATTTTTAGCTATTTTTTAAATAAGTTCTTTTTCTTCTAATTGTTTTCACTGCGTTATGTGAGGCAACCTCGAGGGTCTAAGTTATCAGTGAAAAAAATTAGAAGAGAGATGTAAATACATTGTGAGGTACATGAGAAAAATCACATGTCAATTTTAAAGAGTATTTGATAAATTAGTTTTAACCAAATTTTTTAGTTTAAACACTTTAATATGTAGAAGCTTCGTATTAGTTGCGTTTTGTTTTACATAACAATATGTGAGAGCTTTATAAGGTATTTAGTAAGTGAGTTGAAACTGCGAGTTAGAACTAAAAGTACTGTAGTATATGAGAGTTTTACATTGTAAAATACTTTTGCTTTATATTGAAGCATGTTAAAGCTTACACTATTTAAGTTAGAAGTAATAAGTTGAAATAACTTTATCAAACATCTTTTTATACCGTTTTTAACTCAAAACTAAACCAATTGATTTAAATTAACGTGTCAGTTAAAAAATTAACATAACTGTCAATGAACGGTGGTTTGTTGTAAATTTATAAATTATGGAAAGAATTTACTAAACTTGAAAATTTAGAAAGTAAATTATAAATATGCGCAAAAACAGGGAATGCCGACGTTGAAAGGACCGCGGAAAATGCCAAAGGGAAGACACAGAAGACAAGGACAATCATGTTGGCAATGGCCCACACCACACTATTGAGTGCTAAATCAGACGTGAAATAAACAAAAAACAAAAAATTCAAATTTTACTATATAACAAATTAAACATTAAAATAATATTGCGTTAAAGAATAACTTTCATATTTAAACATTAAATTTGTTACTAACAGGTGAATTTAACATTCGAATCGGATTAAAGTTCTAATATACCTTATCTTGTCGTGAAGTGTTCCCTGCCCATTGTCAATGTCGCGTGTCATCTTCTCCACCAGAAAAGGTGACTTAAATATTCGGCAGAGTAAAAGCCTTAGAGAGTAGGGACGGATCACGTGGTGTCGCTTTTCACGTACTAAGCCTTCAAGTCCATGACCTCACAGTTTTCCACATCACGTTGCAGATCTCAACCATTCAACGATGACAGTAAATGTGGAAGGGGATACCAAATTCCATGTATGATTAAAAACGTCAGTTCACAGCAAGCCAATGTCCTTGTCAAAAATGAAAAATCCTCTTCCTTCAAACCTCATTGCTTAAAAAATTATATTTTATAAATTTTAATTAAACATATAATATATTTTTTAAATTAAAATCTATTATTTTATTAATACTAAAGTTATAACTTTATAAAATTAAATATGATTACTCTTTCAAAATTCAAACAAGTGGTAATGCCTTGTATAGTAGTTGATAAAGTATTTGAAACTTTAGTTTCAACTCATCAATTATAACTGTAAATAATGTAAAGCTTTCAACAGTTATAGTAAAAAGTAAAAAATTACTATAGTATTAAGTTTTTACGTACCATAGCTTTTAAACTTAAAATGTTGATTATAACTAAAATTCTAAACGGCCTACCGTTTGCAACCAGTTTGGAATTGCTTTAGATAATACATGTTTTGAAACTATTAAATCTAATCAAAATTATTTTTTTAATTTTTTTGTAGTATGATAGTTGAAAGACGGCTTTCTACTGATGGATATTTTTTCAGTTCCCATCAAAGATCCACCGGTAGTATACGATTTTTAATCGTTAAATGAAGATATGGTCAAAATCTCTTTTTTCTATTGATTAATAGACTAAAAAACAGATAGCTATCGACATATTAAATTTTTTGGTACCTAGAAAAGAAATCTCCTTTATTGTTTTTTTATTTTTTATTATTTATTTTTTTTTTGGTTTTGTAGAGAATTACACGTTGTTGACTAATCATGTCATAATTGGATATACCATTTCAAACTAATAATTTAGCTCAAATAATCATCCTCTATTCAAAGCAGTTTGTTACCAAAAAAAAAAAAAAACCAATAGGGGAAAAAAGAGGGTACAAGTGATCCGCTTTTAATTCCTTGTATAGCGATTAAGTTTAATCAGATATGATCAAACCGGCAACTTGTCCGAATATTTGTGTATTTAAAGCAGAAAAAGTTCTTTTTCTTTTCTTTCTTTTCTTTTCTTTCTTTTTTTTTGTTTTAAAAAATTGTTCATAAATAAGTTGCTTAAATTTCATGAATAAGGTTTTGTATAAATAAGTTGAATTGATATGTCTGATACTAATAAATTGGGAAAAAAATTGAATTAAACATATATAAGCATCTAAACCAGATTTTAAGAGGGTATGTAAGATGCTTTAATAAAGCAGAGCTTCATAATCTGGAGCCCTTAAGAACCTTTTCGATTCCAAACTATTCATTAAAGCGTAAAATGTTAAAGGGGATGTTTAATAGAGTGGTTAAAATTCAAAACATTATTTTAAAAATTATAATATATAAGAGTTTTACACCATAGTAATTTTTTTTATTTATTGTAACTGATTAGAGCTTTATATTATTTGTGTTGGTTCCAACTAAGATTCTACACAAAGACAAAGTATGATTAGCCTTGATGCTTGTAGCTAATTAAATGTAATTTATCTATTAGTTATGGTGATTAATTCTTAATAGCTAATCTTATTTCTTCTACACTTTTTTTAACAAAATTATTTCTCTGACCTTTTTGCTGTTTTCTTATTTCTCTTAATTTGTTTACATACAATACAATTCAGATCAGAACACAACACAATGACACATCAAGAAAAATATTAAAAAAAATAACGAGGGCAAAACAGAAAATTTTCCATTAGATAATATTAAGAGCCAACGTGCAAAACGATATTCCTTCAGCTTTTGCTAGCTTTTGCTTTTGGTGTTGATAAATATCCTTGCAAGATTCTTTTACTCTTTGTAGCACAAGATCAGGAGTGCTATTTCCTTTTCATATAAATGAGAAATCAACCTGGACGTGTATCCTTTTTCCTTTTGTTCTTTTCTTCGGAAAATTCCAGAAAACCAAAAAATGGGTCTTCATTCGGTGAGAGCTCATACCATATTGACTATTAGATTTGATTAAAATCACATAAAAAAATAAAAAAATAATACAGACCGAACAATTTCTGGTACGACTTTGATGGTTGGAAAATAGAACCTTATTAGTATTGCATTATTTTTGGTCATACCGTAAAAATCTCTTTTCAAAAACCCTAATTGTCATCTTCTTTAAATAGTGATATTTTTATGTTTTAACACTTTACCAAATTACTTTTTTTTTGACAATTACATATTTAGTCCCTCAATCTTGATCCCCAATTTTTTTTTGGCAGATTACTTCCCAAAATTTTATGTAGATAACACGTTTCAATGATATAATAACTCAATTTTCAAAAGAAATACTTACATTAAATCTAAGACTAACTAGTTGTTCTAGTGGTCTCTAAACTTTTTACCAAGTGAGGATTTGCTTTATTATTGTTATTAAAACATCACTGAACTCATTATAATGCAAAATGACAAATTTAAAACGGAACAAATCGTCACATCATAAACAATTCTACAGCAATATACCCTAAACGTAGAACATTCTAGTTTTTTTACCATAATGAAAAGAATATTTTATATTTAATGTAACTATTTTTGTAAAAATTTTAACTACTATGAGGTTGAAGTGTGATTACTTTTGTGATATCTCAGCTGTCATTTATTAAATAGTTCATTGGTATTAGAAAATGGGCTGATTACAACTGTATACATCTTAATTTTACTTATTTTACAATTGATCTTTTTATTTTAAGAAACTACAAAGATGTTATTTAGATTGAAGGAAATTGTTTCGATTTCATCCCTTTGCCAATTATAAACTAGGAAAAGAGGCAAAATTAAATTTTTTTGACATAAATGTTCTCTCATAAACTTATTAATGATACAGTTAGAAATAAAAATTAAACATTTTTAATAAAAAAATTAGAAGTCTTCTTCCTCCTTTGGTTGCAACACCAAGGTAGGCTCTGGTAAGCCGCGACACTGGAGAATGTTGATGGGGGAGGGTGCTGATGTGGCAAGTATCATTGGGGTGGGGAAGCAATGGCGAAGATGGGATAGGTGTCATGATCGACCATAGTCTGACCAGGAGGTGGTGATCTGGGAAGATCTCATGGTAGGGGCACGGGCGCAACAATCTGCTTTGGTGTTCTTTAACAGCTGGCTGGGGTACGATGGTGGATTGGAACGCTTCGACGATCTGAGGTCGAGCTTTACTGGAGTTCTAATGGGGCGGGGGTTGGCATGATGGACTTGGGGTAGCTAGGATTCGCTGGTAAGGTGTGGGTGGTTGGGTTGGCAGGTGGGTTAGGGTAGGAGGAGAGGCTGGGTGCCTCGACTGAGGGTGACAGGGGAAAAAAGAAAGGTAGAAAAAGGTTGAAAAATATGAAAAGTACATGTTTTTGAACTTTTGAAAGCAAAAAATTAAAAAAAAATAGAATTCAATTACCCAAACACAACCTTTCACTAAAAGGCATTCTTGTCCTTTTAATTGCTCCAAGATGAAACTAAAACAATTTCTTCAAATCTGAAGGATATTTTATAATTTCCTAAAATAGGAGGATAAATTATAAAATAAATAAAACTAGTAGGTATACTTTTGTAATTGATCCTTAGAAAATAAATGTGCTCAAATGTAATTTTTTTTAAAATGTATTTTCAATTTGGCTGAAATTCATCTTGCCGTACATTAAGTATAGGACAATTTATATAAATGCCACTTTTTAAACTTAATTTTTATTTATACCATAAAATATGAAAGGTTTTTATGCAAACCAAGTATATGTCCCACCAGGACATGTTACTTGTCCCACTTTGACATTTTTTTTTCTCATCTCTCTCTATCTCCTCGCCGCCATAGGTAGCTTGTGTCCGGCATTGGCAGGTGGCCAAAAAAACAAAAAAAAATGAGAAAAAACTATAAATAACAACAATTCAACAACACATTTTTTATCATCGGATCTAAATTCAAGGAAGATTTGCAATGATTGGCAGCTTGCTCCATGCAATGAAAATGGGAAAATCAATGAAGGAACAGGTGGATCTACAATGAAGACAAATTGGAAAGGACAACGCGATCATCCAAAATGGTTATAACACCTGCCATTTTCCTTGTGGTGATGAATGCTAGACAATTAATGGTGTTATGTAATTCTTTTCATGAAATAATGTTATTAACCATTTATTTTGGGAATTATGATAGGTGATGGTTATGTGGAATTGATGTGCTCGGAATGTTCATGTCATTAACGATGATAGACATAATAAATAATAATAAATGTTTTATTCGTATATTATAGAATATGGTACTTCGGTAGTTCAGCAGGCCAAAAGCTGCTGTCGAGCATCCAGCAGAAAACACAATTATTATGTCAATTGTGATATAATATGATATATTTTGTCATGTTGCCATGTATTCAAGAATGAATGAATTGTATGTATGCATTGATTATTTACACTTAGGGCACATATATGTATATTTCCATTAAGTAAGAATTGCCTGCACACTATAATATGGTGTCATATGCATTGTATGGCATACATTAATACATGATATATTTTAATGTACATATGTGTGTGTGTTGTATGAATTGTCGTGCAACATGGTGAGTATTGTGCATTCTATATTTTTTTATGCTAATTAAATATTATATGATAATGTGTTGTATGATTTTTTTTTTGTCTTATTGGCCCATTACCATATATTTCTTATTCTATGTGAGGATAGGATTCCTTATTTTTTTGGTCTCAAGATTTGATGATGAGGCATGTCCCAATTATGGCAAATAATTTAAACTTATGGGGTATGAAATTTGGAAAACAATAATGGTCAAGGAGAAGGATTCAGAGCAAATTTGGTGGCCAATACCATTCTTTCCAATTTTATTATTTACTTAGTTGACTCCCATGATTGGATAAGATGCTATCAATTTGTTTTCCATTGAATCATTAACTTTTCCCTAATTACTCTCCATCATACCAGCACTTTTATAAAAAAAAAAAAACTGCTACCATAATAGAGAAGGTTATCTTTTCTTATCAAATCATTTTCTTTTCCATCACACCACTTTTTTTCTCTCACAATTTCTTCAACCTATATTGTCCACGTTTTCTTCATCTTCTCTTTCCTTTATTTTACTGCAAAGATTTGGTGGAACATCAAGAAATCTCAAACTTTCTTTTGGTCAAATTCAAGGGAAACTATAGAAACTCCATTTTGAAGTAAGTTTTCATTCTAGACTAAACCTGCACTTATAGTATTCATGAAATTCCATCTTCCATAATTTTGTCTACAAATGTCCAATTTTCATGAAATTTTAGTATGATGTTTATATATACGTTAAGTAATGTTTCTCAAAGTTTCACGTCATTTGGAATTTTCTATGCTAAGATATTAAATTTTCATTCTCCGTCATTCATGATCAAATTATTGTTGATCGGTAAAATTTCACAAAAATGCAGTTATGTTCATAGGGCAAACAAATCTTCATTCTTATGAAATTTTGCAGAAATATTCATGTATATGTTAGGTTATAATATGGAAAGTTTCATAGTGTTTTGATGGATAATTTATAAGTTATTGAACTTTCTTTAAGATAGGTCCTTAAAGCTGTCAGACTAGTAAATTTTGGACTTCTTGTTTATGTGACTTTTATTATAGCCAAAATGAAATTATTTGACAACAATTTTTTTTTTTTTGTGGTATGGTATTTATATGTTTATAGATTATCATAAAATTGTAGGATCAAAATACTTTTATTTTATTTTTTGAAAATGTTAATTGAAGGGTGTTCACTGCCTTATGTATTTAAAGTTAATTTTACCCCTAAGTTCAAATGCATGTTTTGAATTGTTTCGAATTTATTTGAAGCTAAATTTTGGATATGTTGTAGTTTTATGTGTCTAATATTTGTAATATTTTTGTAAATTATTTTATAGTATAGATAATTTACTTCATAGATTTTAGTTAGGGCTGCTTACTGTTCTGTCTATGCTTGCAGATTTTATGTTATGTAAGATGTGATTTATTTTAATTGTCAAACAAAATTTTTAAGGCTAAAGAAAAATTAGGGAACTATATATATATATATATATATATATATGTTAACTTGGTCCTTACAAAGTTTCATGCTTTAATTGTACGTGAATTGTGAATTATTGAGTTGTGAATCCTTAATGGTCAAGCAAGTTTTACTACTAGCAGTTTTATGTGTATGTTTTAAAAGATGGTAAAATGTATTTTGAATTAGTATTTCTAGAAAGGAAGTATGAGTGATGTAACGTGCTATTGTATGATTTCATGAAGATGAATATTGACTTTATGTGTATATGAATGATTGACATGAACACTCCAAAAAGTGAGCACATCGAGATAATAGCAACGTCATCTAACTTAAGGTTTAGTAAGTAAGTCAAGTAGTACATTTTTACCTGCAACATGATGGAGTTTATGAAAAGTTTAAAAATTATATTTATGATGATTTCTATGATGATTTTATATAATGTTTTATCATGAAAGCTTTTGCATTACAAGAAGATTTAATGCATGTTTTGATGATGAGGCATGTCAAAACTTAAAAGTATATATGTGTGTGTATATATATATATATATATGTATCACCCAATTAAGTGTTGCATACCTCATGTTATATTTATAATGTTGTCCAAAAATTGGACTTGTCATGTTTGGTTTGGGATTAGTAACCCCTCCCCTCTCATGATGACGTGGCTATGATGATGATAATGGTGCAAAACTTGGGTCCTAAAGATAAAATGAATGAAGTTTTAATGGAAGATATGTTCTATATAAAATTGTGCCACACGCACTACTATCATGATAATGACTATGTGTATAATGTTACATGATGATTTTCATGAAATGTTTTATGTTGTGAGCTAGGAAAGTGTACTTACTAAGCTTTTGCTTACTTAGTTTTATCATATTGTAGATAAAGGTAAAAGAGCTATGGATTAGGTGGAGGACAAGAATGAGCGTGTGTGCTAAGAATGATGGATTGAAAAATGGAAGAACGCCATGAAAAGAATTTGTTTTCTTGCATTATGATTTTATTTTGAATGTTAATTTTTTGCACTATGTTGTATTGAGACTTGTTTTAATTTATTTTTCATTTGGTAGTAGAAAGGCCCATTGACCATTACTGGTCAGACTGCTGATGTTACTGTTGGCCTACCGATTACCCTGTATCGGCCAACCAATCTGAGTGTTTTAAAACTCTGGTTTTGCAGAGCCTCTGACGGCCTGTCGATGGTTGAAGCTCAGACTGCCGGTTATATTTGGCCTGTTGGTGTCTAAAGTTTGGCCTTCTGAACTAGCAAAACGGATTTGAATGATTGTTTAATATTTCTTTTAAATTATGGTTTCATTATTTTGGTAGTGATAAACTATTTAAATATATAAAAATAGTTTTAAAAATAATTGTAAAAAGAATGTATGCATGAATTCTAAAATATGTTTATTAAACTATACTATATTGAACAGTTTATCTTAAAATAATGATAACAAAGGTAAAAATAACGACATTTGTGGCGTCTGTAAATAGGCGTTACAATGGTGTCCCTGACTTTGGAGCTTCTAGGCCACGAGGCTAGGGATCTAGAACCATCTAGACCCAAATGGTGTCAGTGAACGTGATGGCCATGGAGCAAATTAGATATGGCAGCTATGCAACTCCGTCTGAAGATCGAAAGATCACATCACCGCTGAGCTTTGTTAGAGATCACAACACGCAATCGAGGCCGAGCTTCGTCATAGATTCATCACAAATCCAAACCAAACCTCTGGAGATTGTTGAAGCTTGGTCTCTCTTCAGCCATGGCATGTCTTCTGCAACACACAGAGAGAGAGACACAAAGAAGGAGGAGTAATGATTGAGAGAGAGAGAGAGAGAGAGAGAGGGCGAAATAAATAAGGATTATGATGGATCAAAATTTGTGGTTTCAAATTTTTTAAGTTTTATAATTTGTTGCCTAAATAATTAGATTTGTTCAAAGATAGACTATTATGTAATTTTCTCAAAAGCATCTAGTCTACATATATTGAAGCGCAACGTGCTAGTTATCATTAATGACGTGTCACATATAATAATATTATCACTTAGCTCTTCAACTATGCATCTCTCGTACACACATTGAAAAATTAAGTAGCTAATTACAAAAAATTAATTAAAGCTATAATACTTGGTTATTCTATTAATCTTACGCAATATTTCTATTATGAAGTTATCTTTATGCAAAATTTTGATAGGCTCTTATGCAATAATTTTGTTCCATATCCTGTCGCTCAATGTAATTTACGATACCTACCTTGTTGTTTAGGTTACAAATAGAATCAAATCGTTTTGAGTGGCTGAAAATAAATAGTGGGCAACATACATAATCTAATAGTAACTCAAAACTGAATTTACTACAAAGTGTAGAACCCAAATATCCTACCTTAAATTCAAAAAAAAAAAAAAAGACCTCACACCATAGTTGCATTGAGGTAAGAGTGAGAAAAAAAAAAAAAAACTTTGCATGGATCGTATAGTACTATATTGATTATTCCATAACGGAAAGAACTTATTTGAGTTCTTGAAATTCTTTTATATAGAAGCGAATTATTTTTCTAACGGCTCACCATAGATGTTTTTACTAAAATTATTACAAATCAATTTGACATTTCAGAGGCGTAAAATGCATGAACCAGATAATAGAAATGGGGAGCGATATATGAGAAACAATCAAAGAAAAGACTAGCAATTACTCAAAGTTAGCAAGAGGGAAAAAAGTGAAATTTGATTTATGGATTTGATCCTTTATTACCGGAATCTATTCCGTTTACGCAGGCAAAGGAAAAAGTGGAAAATGCAGAGATCACAAACTTCTTATAATCTTTAATTCTATTAAAAACAAAAAAAAGAACTTTAGCACTGAGCCACTGTTTTGAAACCGCTTTAAATTGATAGGATATAGTTTAAACTATCATGTATTTAACATGTCATAATGCTAGTAATATTTACCTGTGAGTGCATATGTTTTTTTTTTTTTATAATTTTAATAAGAAAAGGAATTTTCAAACCTTATTATAAAATCTTCAAATATTAGTTTGGATATTTTAGAAAACGTGTCCCATAGAGGTTAACGTAGTCAAGACAGCAACCCATCTGACCACAAACATAATAATCAATGGGGACATTTCTTTAACATAGGACTAATCTTTTTCCTGTAGTAGTTACTAGTTAGTATCGATCAGCTTTAGATTTATCTAATCAGAGAAAAAGATCGCGTTCCAAAAATATTCTTCACGGAATGATGGAAATTATTATTCAAGACAAAATTTGAATCGTCATTTAAGTGATTGAGACTAATTATAGAGTGTCTAGTTCAAGGAGACAAGGTAACTGTGATAATTACCTTTAATATGATATTTTAATTGGTCTTTTTACACCTACACGCCTTGTATTTTGTCTAATTAATAGAGAGATCCCCTTGATCGAAATAGTTCACATCAACACCCTTTTCAACAATAACTCTGTTAACCTTTAATGTTCAAAGAACATTACACCCAAACAATCTCAGCCTTAAATCTATATAGTCAAATCTTAGCCCTTGATTTTTTTAACCAACTAAAATTCTATCATAGTAGGAGCCACAAAGAACGCTTTGAAAGACCACAAAAAAAAAAAAAAAAAAACCTTGATGGAGCCAAATAGGGCATAATTGCATTCATAAGCTCCTAGCTCTAGAGGGGACTTTACAAGACTGCCATAAATTTTAGGCTTGGATTGATTTATACTACAAGGAAAAAAGTTTTGTAGAAAATACCACAGTCATATCACATAATATATTTAGTATACAAAATATGCCTTTAAGCTTTATGGTCCATGTCAATTAAGCTCTATGATTTTGTTGTTGAAATGTTCGTTAATCAAGAGAGTATAATTGTTTAAAAAAATTATTTTGTTTAAACAACATGATGACGAATACAAGACTTTTTTGGGATATAATAAAGTTCAATCTACTAGGTTTTTTTGTGACATCTTTTCTAAATGTCTCAACTTTAGGCCCTAATTTTGGGCCCAAATTGGCCCTTACTATTCCAAAGTATTCTACCCTCTTTTTTATTTAATAATTCAAATAAAAAAATTAGAATACAATACTACCTAACTCTTAAATTTGTAGATCAATAGAACAACAAAATAATGTAATTAAAAAAACGAACAATGAGATTTTTAGTTTTTATTACACTAAATTACTTATGATAAAATTTTGACTTTAATCAAACCCCCTCACCATTAATCCAGCCTCACTGTGGCTCCATCCCTGTGCGAGTTTAGTAGCGGCCCTCATCCGCTAAGCCCACCCCAACCACGATAAATGCTACCGCGACTTCCAGCCAACGAGCCAATCCCCAACTGCCCACAAGGAAATCCAATGGTGATGTCACCTTCACCGGGGTAACTGCCCTCAAACCTAGCTCAAAGATTCAACCAATCCACGCTTCTCAAACGCGTCCCGTATCAGTTTCAAATTTATATCATTTTAGTGACAATTACCAAGTCAATTTGCCCAAATTCTTAAACCTCGTCTAAGGCAAAATGACAAGATTGTACTTAGGTGTCGATTCTTCATCCAACAAAGAAAAGGCATTGGAGATTGTTTAGTATTTGGAGCTGGGTTTTCATAAGCTCTTCTATTGATGGCAACAACTTCCAAGCAAACAAATTAAGGTTTAAGAAAGTGTGTAGACCATATGAGTAAAATAATATAGTACGATGGAAAAATATTACGACATAATACAGTACAAAACCAAATAATAATGTATTGTATAAAATAATACAATACAAATAAGAATAATGCTAAAAATAATTTCGATACATAAAATATAATATAATATATACAATAAAATAAACAATAATATAATGTAAAGCCTCTCGAATCTATATCTTATCCACAGACCGTTGCCTGTTTCACTCAACTTGATCTTATTAATCAATCAGGTATCCATCTGGCATAGCTTTTTCTTTTTCTTATCTTCTAATTTCTTTGTCAATCTAGGGGCCTATATCCACTTGTTCTGACCAACCTCGTATGTTTCTCACCATCTTTAAACCGAATTCGTTTATTAAATAATGTGAAGTAGGATTCTGCGACTTCTTTATGTCCCTTTCGGTTCTTCATGTATATCTTCTTCGCACCAAAGAGAAAAATGCTGAGTTAAGGTTTTCCAATTTTTCCAATTTTTTCAAAAAGAAAAAGTTGTCGTTGAAGACATTTTATGTATATGTATTGTCGTCGCTAAAAGTTCTAATACCTAAAACTGTTTTTAGCGACAACATGATAGATGGTTGCTAATAAGTATGCGCACAAATGTGACAATGCATACATATTGCTAAAGGTCAAAAAGGCATCGATACAAAAAGAAGCAATCAGATTTAGTAAAAGAAAAAACAAGTAATATATGTTAGTATAGTGCATGACGAAACTAATCTCTCAATTAGTCAGTTTCATCCTCGTCTCATCGTCCTTAGTAGGCGGTGTTGAAGGCCTCGTCAATGTCGGAAGTGGTATGGACCTGGGCAACTAACATTGTAAGCCAATGGCCATCCATGTTAACTAGGAGAAATAAATCATCACTTCAAAAAAAGAAAAACGTTTTAGCAATAACATGACGTCGTTAAAGGTCTTCGTTTTAACCCTCGTGTCATGATGTGGTCTTTGATAACGACAACTAGAATTTTTTGCTAAAAAAATTACAACTTCTTGTAGCGTTACTCTATTTGAGTACTTCATGTGACATGAGCTAAAACTGTGTTCTCCCTTTTACACCTTTGTACATACTCTCATACATTAAGCCTATGTTTGATATATGGGGGAAAAGAAAGGATATATATTGGAAGAACGAGACCATCCATTTTTTTAACACTTTTCAAATTTGAAAAGAAAAGATGAGAGAAAATCTTTGACAAAACAAATAATTATGTGTCACTTAACCACTTTTGACCCTAATCACACCTCATCTTGATTTTATTTGTATAAGGTTATATATATTGTGAAATAAATTAGCTTATATATTCTCTTTTCTCCTTTCTTTCTCTTCTACTATACAATTTGAAAGGAAGGCTCCCTCATTCCCTTTTTATTTTCACCCTCCGTTATTTTAAATTGCTTTGCCAATGCTTTCTATTTTTCATAACTGAAAAGAAGGATCAGCTAGCATTATAAAGCCGTTTTATCACATTCTAACTAAGTTGGCAATATCCGTTAAGGAAGCTTTCCACACTACTATATTATTCAAACAATGAAAAGAAAATGCACAATATTATCTAGATTCTAGCTAGGGCCTAAACGTTGTAGAAACCACCGTTAAAACAAAAGTAACGCAAAGCTTTTAAACTTAATAGTGTAGCATAATAAGATAAAACAGTTAACTAAAATTGATTTGGTACTACTTTACACTGTTAATTTACACGTTTAAAACTTTGATTTTGTTGATTCGAGGTGCGATGAGATTGGCTATAAATAAGGCTGGGAAATTTGCAGACTATGCACCAAACCAAGCCATCTTTCTTTTCTTGTCCCAATAGTCTAACACATTAGGATAATATTGCACCCCCAGTTTGGCAATATAATGGCGAAAATGACGAACCTTTTTTCCATGAGCGACGAAGCGATCAAGCTGAAAACTAGTGAAACTCGTTCTGCTCACACTGAGACGACGTTTGACGTCGAATGACTTTTCATTATTGTTAAGAGCATTCTTAAGCATTCAACCAAAGTTGCTGAAGTTGTTCAGGTAAATATATAACCTCAATTTTGTTTGACATATTATTTAGGAAATAGAATTAAAAGAAAAAAAAAAAAAGAAGCAAAATGTATCTTACAAATTAAATATGGTTGTTGTTACTGAGTACTGCAGGTTTGGCAAGATCAACGGCCTGACTTGGAAATGTTAGCGAAGAAGAGTACCCCCAAACCTGACTTTAGTGCGCCCCTTGTGAGTGCTTAAGAAAAATGTCTGCGAGGTCCAATAATCTAATTTTTTCTATTAACTTTTTTTAAAGAAAAGGGTTAGTTATAGTTTTCGTCCCCAATCAAACAGATTCTGAGAAGAAAAATACATACATTTTCGTGTTCGAAAGCTTCAGGGCGTCAAATTTAATGCACAAATGAAACCAATACTGTTCAATTCTGTTTGTTTTTATAGCCGTTTATGTAGGGTTGTTGCTCATTATATTTTTCTTTTGTTGGGTAAGCCATTGTGACTGGACTATAAACTTCTTTTTCTTAAAAAAATATTTATATAAAAAATAGACTAGGGGTTCGCTTGCTTAATTAGTGCAAGGTGCTTAACCTAGTTGGGATGTGCTAAGTTCCTTCATGCAATTCCTCCATCTTCAATTATTGAAAAAAAAAGTTGTCTCAATTTAGTCCTTTTGTCTACCCAAATGATAATATTTTAAGGGAAAAAGGTCCAATACTTTTCTTAATCGTCATTCTCTAACACATAAACTTGTAATAAAATGAAGTCGTAGTATTAAACTGCACATGGTCTCATTGTGTCCCTTTTCATTAAAATTTAACAGTCTGTTAGATGAAAGGATTAATTACTTTCTCTGAGAATTTTAGAATTCATACCAAAATGAATTTTTTTCCCTATAATTCGGATAACCCTAAAAAAAAAAAAAAAAAAAAACGTTTGTTTATCACCTATTGCAAGCAATATTATAACCGACGACCATTTCTTTAAGGATATATCACCAAATACTTATCTTTAAGTGATCATATTTCGTATACTTTTCATCAATATTTATGTGTCATCAATGCCTTCACTACAAATTTGGAATTTCAACTCTCATGCATGGCTCTTGGCGAAAATGAGGAAATGACAGACAAAACAACGGTGTCGATCCTTAACAAGCTGTCAAATTTCCCTTGGGTGGCAAAGGTGTAGGTTGTATCTAACATTTATAACAACCAAAATCGAAGAAATGGAAGCAAATCAAATGGAATATTACCTCTTGCCATTGATGCGATTTTCGGCCCGACTGCAACAACGATTTTCACATTATGTTTTTTGGAATTTTTCTGAGCACTCTCAATTCTCCATTAGATGGTGTAATGTATTAGAATTGTTTGCCCAGGGACCAAAACATAAGCCTCCCTTTTAAATAACCATGGTCCATCACATGGTTATTCACAGTCGAGAGCAGTTTTTTTTGGTCAAAAAACTACACCCTCCATTTTACAGTTGATGGCGGTTTGTTCAAATTTTGAACATCTCATATGGGCCACCAGCTTAACGACATGTCTAACATTCTCCCACTTGGCCTATACATCCCATCAACTATTACAATAAGAAACAAAATACATGAATCATGGCGATTGGTCCTCTAAATTATGAGTATTATACTCCATGTATTACAATATATCTTGTCTCTTAAGATTTGCCCATGTAACTTAATGAACAAACCCTATGTTTATTCTAGGTCCAAACTTTAGTGATATTTCTTAGAAATAAATTTGTGTACTTAACTGAAGACGAAATGAGAAATCATCATAAATATAGTGTTTCACTACAAAAGTACAACAAATTACATAAGGGAACCAAGTCCCATTCTACTCACATGATCCTTAAATTTTACTTGTGGCATGCCTTTAGTCAAGGGATCGGCAATCATCAATTTAGTGCTAATGTGCTTAATGACCACTGCTTTATCCTTAACACGTTACCTTATGGCTAGATACTTAATGTTGATGTGTTTGCTTCGACTACCGCTCTTGTTGTTTTTAGCCATAAAAACAGTAGCTGAATTGTCACAAAATATTCTCAATGGCCTAGAGATAAAATCCATAATTCTAAGCCCAGAAATGAAACTTTTGATCCATACACTATGCGAGGTAGCCTCAAAACAAGACACAAACTCGGCCTTTATAGTGGAAGTAGCAGTCAAAGTTTGCTTGGCACTCGTCCATGAAACAGCTCCACTAGCTAGCATGAAAATGTATTCAGAAGTTGATTTTCATGAATCAATGCAACCAGCAAAGTTAGGGTCAGAGTAGCCAATGACCTCCAAGTTATCAGTCCATCTATACATAATCATATAGTCTTTGGTTCCTTGCAGGTACCTCATCACCTTCTTTGCAGCCTTCTAGTGGTCTGATCCTAGATTATTCTGATATCTACCCAACATTTCTATAGCAAATGCAATGTTAGGTCTTATGCAAACCTGAGCATCCATAAGGCTTCCAACAGCTGAAGCATATGGAATGTTACACATCTGTTCTCTTTCAAGGTCATTTGTCAGATACTGATTCAAATCGAATCTGTCAACCTTCACAATGGAAGCTATACTTGATGAACAATTTTTCATCCGAAATCTCTTCAAATTTTGTTGATATAGGTCTCTTGAGATAGACCCAAAATGCCTTTATATATGTCTTTATGTATCTTAATGCTTATAATGAAGGATGCATCACCATATCCTTCAAGTCAAAGTTTTTAGACCGAAATTGTTTCACCTCATGTAGCATACCCTTGTTATTGGTTGCAAGTAGAATGTCATCCACATAAAGGACAAGAAAACAAATTTTACTCCCATTGACCTTTTGGTATATATATTGATCCATGATATTCTCTACGAATCCAAATGAAGAGATCACGTTATGGAAGTTTAAATACCACTGACATGAGGCTTGTTTCAACCCATATATGGATTTCTTAAGCTTACACACCAATTTCTCACCATTACTAAAGGGGAATCCTTCTGGTTGTTTCATATAAACCTCTTCCTGTAGTTCACTATAGCGAAATGGTGTTTTCACATCCATTTGTTGCAACTCTAAGTCAAAATGAGCAACAAGTTCTAGATGATACAGAGAGAATCTTTCTTAGATACAGGAGAAAAGGTCTCCTTGTAGTCGATTCCTTCGTTCTGAGTGAATCTTTTGGTGACGAGTCTTGCTTTATATCTTTCGATGTTGCCCAATGAGTCTTTCTTGGTTCTATAGACCCATTTACACCCTATGGCTTTCGCATCATCAGGCAACTCGACAAGATCCCAAACCCTATTAGATGCCATAGAATCCATCTCATCCTTCATAGCATTATACCAAAGTTTTAATTCTTGGCAACTCATGGCTTGTGAAAACGTTTTGGGATCATTTTGGCTCCAATGTTGTAGTCCGATTCTTGTAGATACACAACATAATTACTAGAAATTGCTGATTTCCTCTCTCTAGTAGATCTCCTTAATGTTGATTCAATTTTTTCTTGGGGAATCTGTTGCTCAACTTATTACTCAATTGTTTCTGATGATTCTTGAGCAACTTGACCTTCTAGATTAATATTAGTAGTTTGTAGAACTTCAATGATTGGTTGCATAACACTCCACTCAGCTAAACTATAGGAGTGTTATAAACAATAATCAACCTATCACTTGATGTAGATGGTTAAGCTTTAGTATGATCTTTTTCAAAAACTATGTTTCAAAATTGATCGCTCCTACTAATTAAGTCATTTTCAAGAAACTTGGCATTCTTTGATTCTACAAATCTAGTACTGTGAGTTAGACAGTAAAATCTATATCCTTTGCACCTTTCGGCATATCCAACGAAATACCTGCTAATGGTCCTTAGATTTAGCTTCTTCTCTTATGGGTTGTACACTTATACTTCAGACGGATATCCCCAAATGCGTATATGTTGCAAGCTCGGTTTCCAATACTTCTATAACTCAAATGGCATCTTTAGGACAGCCTTGGTCAGAACTCGGTTTAATATATACACAACCATCTTAAGAGTTTTAGTCCATAAAGACTTAGGAAGATTGGAGCTATTCTACATACTCATAACCATATCCATTAGCGTTCGGTTTCTTCTCTCTGCCACACCATTCTGATTCAGAGAACCAGGCATGGTGTACTGGGCAACTATCCCATGCTCTTGAAGAAACCTTGCAAATGAACCTTGAACTTGTCCATCCTTAGTGTATTTTCTATAATATTCTCCACCTCTATCTGTCCTCACGATCTTAATTTGCTTTTCTCATTGGTTCTCTGATTCAGCTTTAAAAATCTTAAAGGCATCCAACGCTTCATCCTTTGTATGAAGCAAGTAGAGATACATGCACTGCGAGTAATCATTTATGAGTAAGATGAAGTATTTTGGACCATATGAGTCCATGTCTGGACTACAAATATTTGAATGTATGATCTCTAATATTTCTGAACTCCTCTTGGCACCTTTTTTAGACTTGTTGGTTAGCTTTCTCTTAATGCAACCCATAAAAGTCTTGAAGGCAGTGAAATCCAAAGTACTGAGTACTTTGTCATTTAGTAACCTTTTGATTCTCTCAATGGAGATATGTCCTAATCTCCGATGCCACAACATAGAGGAATCCTCATTTATAACACAGTGCTTAGTGCCAGATTGAACATACATAGTAGTATAAGTTGGTTCATTTTGCAAATTAATTGAGAAAAGACCTTTAGGCAAGATACCATTCCCAACAAGATCAGATTTATAAATAAACTGAAGGAATTTTCTGAAAAAGTAAAGGAATATCCCAAAGGTACGAGTCTTGATATAGAAATTAAGTTCTTAGCAAAGTTTGGAACATAAAATGTCTTATCCAATTCTAAAATAAAACCACTGCCTAAAACTAAAGTGCATGTTCCTACGACTTCCACATGTACACGCATCTTGTTTCCTGAAGAGATGCTTAGCTCATTTTCTACTGGCTTCCTTAAGTTTTGCATACCCTACAAGTTATTCACAATATGGATTGTAGATCCAGAATCAACCCACCATGTATTATAAACAACATCAACTATATTAGATTCATAACAAACAAATGAGACTGAATTACCTTTCTTCTAAAGCCAACTCTGAAATTTGCCACAATTAATCCTTCTTTATGTGTCCCTTCTTTTTATAGAAGAAACACTTGGATTCCTTCTTAATGATAGCTTTGGAAGGTATTTTACCTTTCCCATTATCCTTGGCTTGATTCTGGTCTTGATTTTGATTTTTTCCTTTTGTCATTGTCAGTGCAGTTTTACCTATTTCCATAATAAGCCACCCTTCTTCTCGAGTACACATGGTCAGCAGTTCATTGATTGACCATTTGTCTTTATGTGTGTTGTAAGAAATTTTAAAAGGCCCATATGGCTTTGGAAGGGTGTTTAGAATGTAGTGCACCAAAAAAGACTCAGACATATCTACCTTGAGATTCTTAAGTTGAGCCACTATGTCCCTCATCTCTATGATGTGCTCACGCACACCTCTCACACTGGTTAACCTCAAGGATGAGAACCTACTGATTAGGGTACTAGCAAGTGCCTTATCTGAAGTTTCAAATTGCTCACCAATGGCCTTCAGTAATGCCTGGACCTTGTCATACTGTTCGACGGACCCACATATGCCAGCAAAGATTTTGGTCTTTATGAACATGACACTAAGGCGATTAGATCGCTCCTAACGTTTATAAAGAGCAATCTCATCCTGAGTGCTGATTTCAGTGATTATAGGGCCGTCTTTCCTTATAGCATAATCAATATCTATCCACCCCAAGTGAAGGAGAATTCTCTCCTTCCAGGCCTTATAGTTATCCCCTTTCAATTCAGGGATATTACATCAAATATCAGAGAAATTCACAAGTTGCATGACTGCATAATTAAAACAAACATGCTTATGATCCAAAATAATGAGACTAATAGACATAAATCATGCTTTACCAATGTAAATCATCCATAAAATCATGAATCTATGACATAAAACTTGTCTGTGGGCTAAAGTTTTAATTCAATTAGATTCATTTTACTGTATGATAAAACTATTAAATTATATTCCATTTTCTAATTCCTGTGGGTAAATTAGAAAATATAATATGATATTTTATCACAATTAGTCATATCAATATAATAAAAATTCCTATAGGATAAAGTTTATTATATTAAGTATAACTAATTACAATAAATGATCTTTAACTAAATGTGATCCTTGACCAGTTAATATATAATTTTGTATAATTAGAGGTGCTGTGGCTAAGCTTTAATAATTAAAAATCATATGGATCACTAACATATTTAATTTTGTTCATAAAAAATATTCATGTAAAAATTACATTTTCCATAAGCAATATAAAAAAAAAGTTATGAACAAAATCTGAATTTGTGCTTAACTTAACTTAATAATATGTATAATAAAACACAGATTATACATATAACAATAATTAGCACATTAATTATACATAACATTTTTGCAAAATTATTCACAACGACAACAACAAAATTGTGCACATAAATATAAATACTTAGCACATAATGAACAAAATTAATTTCCCAAGAAATTATTGCAAATTAAAATTTTTCCTTTTTTTTTTAATTTATGGTGCCCATGAAATGACATGTCGTTTTTCCTCAGAATGGAAAAAAAATGTGTCGTTTTTACCGTGTAAGGGACACCCTCCCCAGACCAAATAATGTGTTGTTTTCCTGTCCAAAATGGCAAAACGACCTGTCGTTTGAGTCGTCTTCTACCTCCAGTTAGGTCGTCTAACTTGGTTGCGACCCGTTTTCGACCCGAATAGAAATTCGACGATTTTCAACGATTTTGATGTCGCATTCAACCATTTCAAATCGCAAAATGCTCAGAAATCAATAATTTGATGATTTACGAATTTAAAACACGTAATCAATAAAGTATTTACATTGATCAAAAAACGTTTCTCACGGTCAAATTTTCAAAAATTTACAGATCATCAATAGCAGCCAAACACAATTGATTTAATCATAGAAAATTAAGAAAACATTAAACTAAGTGTTTTCTTGTATCAAGGATTTAAGAATTTCCAGAGGAAATTTAAAAAACATGTCATAGCCATAAATGTTGGGACAAAGAAAAAAAATTGTTCAAAAATTGAACACATCGAGGCAAAGATTCTATGGCTCAGATACCAAATGTAGGTTGTATTTAACATTTATAATAACCAAAATCAAAGAAACGGAAGTGAATCAAACAGAATATTACCTCTCGCTATTGATGCGATTTTTGACCCGACTGCAACAATGATTTTCATAGTATGTTTTTTGAAATTTTTTTGAGCACTCTTAATTCTCCCTTAGATGGTGTAATGTATTAGAATTGTGTGCCTAGGGACCAAAACATAAGCCTCTCTTTTAAATAACCATGGCCCATCACATGATTATTCACAGTTGAGAGCAGTTTTTTTTTGTCCAAAAACTGCACCCTAAGCGCCTCTTTTAAATAATCATGGCCCATCACACGGTTATTCACAGTTGAGAGCAGTTTTTTTTTGTCCAAAAACTGCACCCTAAGCACCTCTTTTAAATAATCATGGCCCATCACACGGTTATTCACAGTTGAGAGCAGTTTTTTTTTTGTCCAAAAACTGCACCCTAAGCGCCTCTTTTAAATAACCATGGCCCATCACACGGTTATTCACAGTTGAGAGCAGTTTTTTTTTTGTCCAAAAACTACACCCTCCATTTTACGGTTGATGGCGGTTATGTTCAAATTATGAACATATGAGGTTATGTCAAATTTTGAACATCTCATATGGGCCACCAGCTTGAGGACGTGTCTGACAAAAGGCAGCGTTGACTGTTGGCGTTTGCAATGGAATTCGCAGATTTCTTTCTCGCTGCCGTGCTTTCGCAATCTGTGGATCAACGATTTGTCAAATCATTGGGAACCCTAAAAAGCGTCCTTACAAAGCATTCGGAGCTGCAGAAATGGCAGCGAGCATTAATAATCGATCTTAATTCTCTAATCAAACGCACAGTGCAAGTGATGGAAACAATATTTGAGTGGGAGAAGCTTTCTAGTTATGATCCAAATGGGATACCAGTATTGTCAAAGACGGTGGTCGCATATTGGATCATCATGACTGTTGTAACTTGTGCGGCTATGGTCACTACACATAAATTCTGATGAGTGAGTAAAATTATTAACTTGACATTTTTGTATTGTCTATCTTACAATTACAATATATAGCTATTTTTGCTCGTTGGGGTTTTAGTTTCATTGTTATTCTTGTTTTGCTTAGATAGCTAGGCTTTTTTTTAAGATACTTTTTTATAGATCAGGTGTCTAAGAACTTCTTTTCTTCTTTGTTTATAAATTTCTTGCTTATAAAAAATGTATCAGCACTTTGTATGACGTTATCTCTTACATTTCAACAGGTTCAAGACTTTTGATGTTTCACCTTGTACTAAAAAGCTTGACTACATCGAAAATACATTGAAGAAACAGCTGGAGGCTTACAAGAGAAAAAACAATACCCCTTCCTTTTACTTTTTACGTGTTCTTTTTATTTTTCTCCTCTTGCATAGAACACCATTTAGATAGCATAACAATATATAATTGTGTGTGTATATCTGTGTTTAAAATAAAAATATCAGATCAGTTGGTGTGAAAGAGTTGTGTTTGGTAATTTAGTTTCAACTACGACAGTGTAAAACTCTCATATGTTACAGTATAAAGCTCTCACATGCTACAATGTTTTGGTCTTTGCAGAGGAGAGTGATTACTATTTGAAGATTGTCAACGTTCTTAAAGATCCTACAAAGATAGTTCAGGTTTTGAAGATCCTATTTTCATCCAAGGATTTTACACTCCATCTAATAGATGGTCGTATCAACTCCTCCTAGGTAACGGTTTTGCTTGCTGTTACAACGTTTTCTTTCTTGAATCAAGGACGTGGATGCTAATCTAATTGAAGTATTCTTACAATTCTTGATTCTAGTTATTATCTTTTCTCAGTTTAATAAAATAAAATTGGAAAAATGAGTGAAATATCAGATTTTCAAAACTTTTCCAAGTAAATATCAAGTTTTAAAATATATATGTATATTTTGCTGCTGTAGGCTTTGAATATTTACATTGAAGGCAATTATGTGGCGGACAAACTTGCTTCTGATCACGCAGTAGTTCTTGATAACATTCATTGGTGGTTCTCAAATTCTTATTTTTATGCTTCGAAAGTTAACGAGGACTTGATGTCGTCCGTTTAGTAGAAATGCACTCTTATTCCCTTCTAGTTTGCTTTTTCTTTTTTTCCATTGGATTCTGTCCAAAAAAACTGAAAACAACATTTATAAAAGAAACCTCAAATAAATTACATTATGTTTTTCTAAAAAAAAAGAGGTACTGCCACTAAGAACAACAAATTCGTAACTTTGATCTCCCTTGCAGGTTGGGATTGACGTACTGAAAAAGAAGAAAGTCCTATTTGGCTAGACATCTCCGAGGCTGATATCAGTGTCCTCCAAAAATTTCAATTTGAGAAAATAAAGAGAGAGAACATAGAAGAGAAATATGCCATTGTTTGGGTGCCTATTGCAAAGGGAAAGTCGAAAACCTCGATGCCTTCCACACCATTCGACTATGGGGACTAGAGGCAATTCCCCTTGATAGACAGGCTGAGCAGAGAATGTACGAGGAAATGACTCAGTTTAGATCCATGCTTTTTTCAAGGACTTCCCTCACCAGCGCACGACGTTAGCCAACTGGGTAATTAAAATTGATAAATTTTTAAATTTTTACTTGCTTGGAAGTTGGAACTTAAAATTGGGCGGATAATTCGTGTCTATGAATCGTGCTGAGGTTCACACGAGTTTAGACACAATATGATTAACCCCAACATAAAACCATGTTTACTTAACGTGTCAAAAATTCGAACTCAAACAAAAAATCTTAATTATACGGGTAACACGAGAAGACATGTGAACACGTTTAATAATTGGATAGTGATAGGACAAAAAATGATCTCCATAACAAACACAACACTTGAACACGTTTAGGTAACTTTCAAATCTCCATAACGAACACAAAATTATATATACATGTGCTTACACAAAACATGTTAATATATATCTACTCACACAATTCAAGTTATAAGATAATGTGATCGGAGAAACATGATCACAATGAACTGAAATTTGATAAAAAAATACAATATGGGATTTACCCATAATCATCATTTAGACAAATAGGGAACTAAGAAATCGAATAGCTCGACTATGCTAAATTAACGACCAACTAAGCACTAATAACCACCAGTGTACTCTGAATTGATTTCTAAATTTTCGTTGTTGTTGTTCCACAAAATTGTGATTACACTGACGATTGGTTCAACTATAAATTGTGATCAGAACATCAAATTATATTTATCTTTGCCAAAACAGATGAAGGGCAAGAAATACATTTTCTTGCATCGAGGTACGGACGAGCAGTGGGCCAAAGAGATTGAAGAAAAAGTGAACTTCATCAGTAAGGAAGCAAGTCTTAACAATTACACGGTTTGGCATGGAAGAGAAGGGTACAGAAATTACCAAGCTTCACAAGCAACATGAAAGCTTTTCGAAGTGACAAATCGGGAGGCTTCGTTCCTACAAAAATGTTGAGGGATGGTTTACACTCAACAAAGGGCCCATACGGTGGTGATAGTTGGGAACCGAGCGGCGTTCTCGAAGGTGGTGGAGGGGTCACAAGTGGAAGGAGAGTGTTCGCTTGAAGACCTTGGACGTTACTTTCAAAGAGTACCATGACAATATTGTTATTCATAATTACTCTCTTGTGGCTGTTGGTTCTTCTGTTGGGAAACAGTATGGCCATCTAGCCTCAATATGGCGGTCAGCAACTCTGAGGGATTTTTTTTCCTTATTTAATTGGCAACTTATTGTCAAAGTTTTATTGTGATCATCTAAATCCAAATTAATTGTGTTAATATTGCTAAATAATTTTATAATAATTTGGTTGACTTTGATAAGCGTTGGTTTTGAATTAGAGAATACGATTTGAAGTTGATTGGATTTGATTCATTTTGGATGATTTGGTAGATACTTTCATTTATTGAACATATGCTAATTTTGAATGGGGTAGTGATTCATGTCACATGTTGTCTTCGTATGTGCATTTAGTCATTTATTGTTTATTTTCACCTAACTTAAACCTAGCCTGTGACACTTTTTTTTTTAAAAAAAAACTGCAACACGAACACAACACAACGTCAATTTTACTAATTGACACAACATGACTTATGACTTAAAGTTGACCCATGATACGTAATCGACGTGTGAAAAATTGGCACAAAAATCCTATATTTTATAGAGGTTTTTTTTACCCATTTTAAAGAATCAAAAAGTCATAACATACTAAAATATGATTACATCCATTAAAATTAAGCAAATAAAAGCATATAATTATAAGAACAATAAGATGACCACAAGTTCATAACAAATTCTAAAAGATGTGATGTAAAATTTATTTTTTAAATCTTTTTCATAGGTCTTGTGTTGTGTTCGGTAAGACAGGTCCCACCCCAAAATTGACCTATTTTTTGTGTCAAAATCTGGGCGATTTAAATTTGACTTGCATATTTTTTTCTCTAGTCCTAACTTGTGAAATTTGTGTTATTTTGAAGTCATGTTGTCGTACCATGACTCATATTATGTCACGCCCTGAAGTACGGGAGGTGACGTGGCGGAATATTTAGATTAATTAAAAGAGAATTTAATTGAAACCAATGGTTTAAGAATCAAATTAAATATGGAATAAGAAGATTTCCACCACATTTTTATAAAAGAATTTATAAATATTAAACAAATAATAAAAATTAATAACTAACAGCGAATATGGGTTCCACAACCTACAATTTGTGCACACACATGGTACTGACAATATCATAAATACAATCACAGTCCAAATACAAATAAAGTTAAATCTTACATGCCTTGATTAAATTATACAAAATATAAATAATCCTCCTATTGCTCCTGAGTTCGGTCTGAAGAATCCTCTCGAAACCTAAATGGGAAACCACCTAGAAGGGGGGAAAATTTAAAACAATAAAACATGAGCGAAAGGCTCAGTAGGACTATGTTTTATAAATAATTGAATTTAAAGAAACAGTTCATTGTTATGAGTACTCAAAAGAAAACTTAAATAAACAAATAAATAAATAAATACAAAATTTGAGTAGAGCCGTTCTGACACAGAACAGTCTACTCGTACAATCGAAAACACCAATTTTCTTTTACCTAGGCAAACTATGACATCACCACCATAGTGGCCCAGCTGGGTTTCGGGACCTGCCCCCAAGGTCGATCGCTACACGACCCGATCTCTGATATGGCATCATGCCTTTGTGTTTATTATCATTATCATTCAAAACCCAATTACCGAGTGTTGTCAATTACGTTCGTTATGAAGTTCATTTCATAATCACGGTATATCAAAATATAACTGATAAAACCATTTTCAAACAACCGTTGAAAACATTTTGATAGAAATCATTTTCAAAGCCAAAATCATTTCAAAAACTAGGCTACCAAAGAAATAGGATAGAAGTCCTACCTCAATACTCATGCCGGTGCCCCACACCGTAATCCCGGTCCGCTATACGTTAGCTCCACGGAACCACGAACGATCCTAGATACAAACTAAGTCGATCAATATCTAGTTCGAGACATTCTATGTTACTAAATCATTTCATGATGTCCTAGTGTGCCATTTGTACCATAAAATCATCCTAGAAGGTTGGGATTTAAATCAGGGTTCAAAACAGTGAAAACGGGTAAAAATCACAAAATTTTCCATGCCTCGGTCGGCCTGCCGGACTCCCTGCTTCGGCCGACCGAACTGCATAGTTCGGCCTGCCGGAAGCAAAGTTCGGTCGGCCGAACACTTCCCCAGGTTCGGCCTGCCGGTCGGAAGAACACCGGCATGCCGATCATCACTCCGGCCTGCCAAACACAGGCCGAACTGGGAAAATCCAGAAATCCCAGCCACGGGTTTCTCGATCCCCAAAATTTAAATCTTGATTCTAACCTGTTTTTCTCAAATCCCAGGCATGAAAAACAATCATAGTTGATAGAAAAACATACTAGAACATGTTTGAACTCATTTAAACAAGATTTAAACTCAAAATCCTCAAAAATCCAAAAATGAGAAAATGAGGGAAAAAATGAAAAATCTTGAATTCAATCCATTTTTCTTCAATCTAAGCTTAGATTCAAGTTGTTCTAAGTTCATTTAACTCAAATCCACAGTTTTCTAAGCTTAAACAACCCTAGATTTCAAAAATGCACAAATTTGAAAATTTTGGAAAAAGTTTAGAAATTTTGAATCTAACCTCGAATCGAAGCTTCAATCCGCGTTCTCGGTTGCCGAATCACGTCCCCGAGCTTCCTCCTTGCTAACCCGAAGCTTGGACTCGAATTTGGTTTCAAATTTTTTTTGAGAGAGATAGAGAGAGAGAGAGATTGCCGAGAAAGAGAGAGAAGAGAGAGAGAGATGCGTGAGAGTGAGGAGAGAGAGAGAGAGAGGAAGGAAATAAATAGAGAAAATCGGTGGGCGGTTTTACTGTGCGAAAACCATGTGCCGCCCACGGTTTTGCAAAACGGAGTATTTTTAACATTTTACAAATTGTCGTGTTTTAAAACTCAAAACAACATTTTAAAACAATAAGAAATCATTTGGATTCATCAAATTTAACAAAACAACCAAAAATTTAAAATCCAACCAAAAATCTAATTAATGTTAAAACGTTAATTATGGCACACTAATTTATCATTTGTATTACATTAACATTAAATAAATTTCGGGGCGTTACATATTACCAACCTTATTTTGTTTTTATCAATTGAACTATTTATGGAAAGTCCAGTTTTCTTTGGTCCCTTTAAAAAAGATGAAGTATTTATGGAAAGTCTAGCTTTATGATCTTACCCATCTGAACACGACGGAGTATTTACAAGAAAGTGCAAAGAGTGACACACACCATATAAGTACGCATAATTTGTTTTCGAATTTAGCAGCCACTGGGTACAAAGCACTAAAAACCTGTTTGGTTTACAAGTTTGAACAAAAACTTAAAATTTTGTAAGCAAAAATATTATAAAAAAATGGTTCAAAACCTACGGAACAAACGGGCAGTAAAGTTTTGGTGCTCCTGTGAGTAGGGATTTCCAAAGATTTAAATGACTGAAATCCACGGCTCTTAGCAAGTGTTCCTTACAGGGCCCTAGCTCGGTCACCAGAAAAAATGCTTCCCAAAAGGGGAAAAAAAAGAAAAAAAAACCTGATTTCTCAGCATTAACGCTCTTTCTAACGTAAGATATTAAAGTAATTTGAAGACAAGGAACATTTGTCTTTGTACCTCTGCAAAATATAATTGTATCCTCCGCAAAAAGAACATGAGCAGGAATGGTACCTCCATGAATGAGACTGAGCAAGAATTAATTTACCTCCATAGTCTTCCAACAAAGAAAGTCATCAGCAATACAAAAAATAGAGGTGAAAGAGGATCGCCTGGTCGGACCCCTCTACTGCATTCTTATAAAATCCTTTAGAAGAGCTGTTGAGCAACACCGAAAGATTAACATATTAAAATCTCTCTTATCCACCACAAAAAGGTATCATTGAAATTAAGAGCTCTGAGCATTCCAATAATGAAATTCCAGTTATCAAATTCCGATTATCGCCATGCAAATATCAAATTTTAACTACCAATTGCTACCATAACCACTTTTATTAAGAGCATTGTCTAATAGCCATAATTTTTACGACAATTAACTATCGTGTAATTGTCTATCATAGTACAAAACGAGGCTTACACAATGTTTTTTTATCGTCATAAAAAGTTGGTTTTCATGAGGCCTGGTTCATTTTATATGCATCTTAAAAGACGGTTTTATTTGAAAACCATCATGTAAAATGAAAACTTACATGACGGTTTCCATAAAAAAAACCATCATGTACATGAAAACAGTCGTATAAGATATAGCTACAACAACCGTCATATAAGGAAGCTTTGCGCAAAAACAAAAAACAAAAAACAAAATGATCATCTTTGGCCTAAAAGCAATAATCTCATTGTATTAACAAATCTTTACAAACACAAAACTAAATGTATTAGCTTAACTAAGAATTTAGTAAAAAAGATTACCTTCACATAAGCATCACATTTTACATTGCACAAAATTCATTAAAAAAAAAAAAATTGGTCTTTGTTTTCTTCCTCTTTTCACTTTTTCAATAGCAAGATAGAGACAAATTAAACTATCCCAAAAAAAAAAAAAGGGAAACACAAGATAATTATTAGTTGCAATAACATAAAATTCGACATCCAGAATTCTTTAAAAAAAAAGAAGAAGAAAAAAAGCTATTCACTACTTATGTTTTGCCAATATAATCTCAGATCCCCAATTCTTTCTTTTTCTCTACAAAATATAGATACCCATTTCTTCAATTCTACAAACCCTAGTTCGACCACTTTCCTTCTCTCGAGCCAAATTCGAATTCTTAAGAAGCTAATTAAACAAACGAAATTCACCATAAATCATCCAAGTCCTCAGCTTTTTTTTTTTCCTTTGGTTTCTTGGGAACCAAACAAATCAAAACCTTTGAGATAGAAAAGCAAAACCCTATTTTGCATGTCATAGTCGCACTTGCTGGTTATGGGAGGGATAGCAGAGGCGACAAGCGAGAGTGCAACATCGAGTGTATCGAGCTTGAATCCCTGAAGGCTAAGGACGAGAGAGGGAAGGTTGTGGGCAGTGGTGACGGTGGGATCTAGGGTGACGGTCTTGTCGGCCTCAACAAGGGCTTGTTTGGCGAGAAAGGCAGTGGTAGAACAGGACTTGGTGGATCGGGCTTGGCTAGGAGTTGGGTGCCAATGACAAAGTGGTCCTTGGCTTGGGCTTGGGATCAAATGTGGAGGTAGCATTTGAAATTAATGAAAGAGAGAGAAGGATAAAGTAATGAAAGGGAATGGGCTCCCATTTAAAATTTAAACAAGGGTTAAATTAATAAAAAGACCTAAAAATTTTTTATTTGAAAATTGAAACAACAAGTTGAGTGCGAATCTTCGATTTGAAATTTAAACTAGGCTTGCATGACGCTTTTAAACAAAAACCATCATGTAAGATATAAGCTTACATGACAGTTTTTAGCAAAAAACCATTGTGTAAACTATTGAAAAAACTCCAACTCTTACATGATAGTTTTAAGCAAAAATCATCATGTAAGGTTAGAGCTTATATGATGGTTTTTAACAAAAACCATCATATAAGCCTAGTTTAAAAACCACCATTAAGACTCTAGTTTCCATGATGGTTTTTGTATTTTTCATACACCACCGCGTTTTCCCCGCTAACATGACGATTTTCCAAAAAACCGCTGTGTAATAAAAGTTGTGTATTGCACAATTTCTATTAGTAAAATTAGTTTAATTATCCATAAATTTGATTAATTAGTATACTAAATTTATTTAATTTTCATTAATATTTAATTTAATTTGCATTGAATAATTTTATTTTTAAGCCCTTTAAAAAATATGGTCAAATTAAATTTTAAACAATTTCTTAATATTTAACTAATTTTCCTCATGTAACTTCATACCTAACCTACATCAGACACAAGTCTTGGAAGGCAAAACCCCGTCCTTCCAAGCCTGATTCTATTAGACAAAGACCTATATACATTGACTACTCATTTCTTAAAGAACACATGCACCATTAGGCCAGCTCCCATATACTACTCTCTCTTCCTATCTAACGTGTCTCTCTCTCTCTCTCCCCCACAACGCCCCCGCGCGCCAACCCCCCCCCTCCCCCCCCTCCCTCCTTCTCTCACTCTTCAAAACTCTACATCAAACAATAGCCATAAATGCTCAAAAGAAGTAGGGTTTCCACAACCAAAACTTAAACCAAGTACAAACCCCCAATCTGATAACCTAAATCCTCAAATTTTCAAGAAGATTTTGAAGTAAAATTTGAAGAAAACAAACATGGTTCTTGGGAGTTTATTTAATTAAAATTTCACTTTTGATTCCTACCATTATATCTCTTAAAATTTCTAGTGTTTAAGTTTGGTTCTTGGGTAGGATTATGTTTTGAGTGGTTGTTGGAAAAATCTGTCTTGAGTATTTAGAACAGAGAGTATTTTGTTAACTAGATTCCATTTAAATGTTAGAAGCACTTTTTGGTTTATTAAAATTGGATTCGTTTGTTAAATGTTCAATGTTTCCATGATTTAGTCCAAAAATCCAGTTTATACATTGTTTTGCCTTAGTTTTATAAGATTGTGAGTTTGGATGATTTGAATAACTTGAACATAATATTTGATAGAAGATGCTTTTTTATGTTCAAGCATAATTATCTAAGTGATTAAGATGAGTTTTATATGTTGAACAATGATTGGTGTGGAAGATTCAAATTGGAATCAAATCAAGTCGCAAGAGGATGAATTAGGCTCTGTCTAGTTCTAATAGGGGCCGTTGACCACCCCTTTGGAGGCCGGTCGATCGGTTAGTGACAGCCATAGAGCTCCTGCTTTCCCCCAAGTTTGTCGGGCTTCCTAACTTGTGTCAATTTGGTTTCTTGTTGTTTTGAGACTTAAGAACCCTTCTAAAGAACTTGATTGCATGTTTCAAAACCTTAGGAAATTCATTTGTATTCCATTATCATATTTTTACAAAGATGTACACTAATAATTAATTTATACAAAATGCGAACTTGTAGTTTTAATTTCATTCTTACTTGGTTACCCATTGACTTTATTAGAAACCATTAAGGTTTGAGCAATGTCAAGAGCTTACGTAACTGCGAATTTGACTTGTGAGAATTAGAGGTTATATGTTGATAATATTGTCAAAAAGGTAGGATTTCTAATCCTTTTTCTTGAAAGCTACATTTTAAATTGTGTTGTTTGACCATAGTAAAATATTTTATGATGTGCATGTTCTAAATAATTTGTTTGCAAAATGTTGTTCCTCGTAACACAACACCTTGAGAAAAAAGTTGTATGTAAATATTATGATTTTTTTGATGTTTTAAAAGTGAGTTTGAAACTACGAGTTAGGCGTGGATTAAAAAATTCCAATCGCAAAGAATTTTAAAACACCATCAAGGGTGTACAAGACTCTCGTAGTTGGTTTTACATAGGCTCAGAGCTTAGGTTATGTAGAATACAATCTTGAGGGTAGGACCCTAAATCATGATCGAAGTGCTCCACATCATGGGCATTAGCTAAAATACTATAAGTATATTTGGTAAATGACTTATCGATGACTTGTAAACTAGGAAATTGATTGGGCTGATCTATCGCTCTTTTTACTTGATTATTTTTAATGTTCATATTCTATTATATATTTAACATCTAAAATTTGTTTAAATGACATCCTACTAGGCTTTTTGCTCTTTTTTTTATTTTTATTTTTACTTAACCCTTCTAACACGATGCCAAGGATGGTGCTAAGTTGATATTGAGATAGTGATGTCAAGTTGTCAGTATGTGTTTTGTAATGCTTCTTGTTGAGCTTGTGGCATATACTAGATTTCTAGAATGGTTTGTGTTAAATGTGATCTTGTTATTTCCTTATCTTAATTTAATTATACATGTGTAAAGACTGTATGGTCTGACACTGTCCTTGTATTGTAACTTTTAGCAAAAATTATAAATTAACAGTCAATATTAATTAGCAGGACTGACATAATTTTTAGGAGTAAACTTTAGAGTTTTTTAGAGTGTTTAGTAACATAGTTGAAACTATAGATTGACAACAAAATACTATAGTATGTCAAAGCTTTATACTATAACAGTTGAAACTTATTAGTTTTAGCTAGCCGGTTTGTCAAACGAAACCAAGGTTCAAGAAATAAAAAGGGAATAAAGTTAAAGTTGATCAGGCCAGTGGATGATTAACCCTTAAACAAAAAGCATCTGAAAAAGCTGGCTTCTAGAAGGATAAAATGTAACACTAGAGCATTTTAAGCACAATAAAAATGCAATAATTTAAGGATTATTGTTTAATTCAATTTATATGATAAAGTCTATAATAGAGAAAAATGGACTTTTTAAGGGTAAGAGTCATGCCATAGCCTTAAATAAAGAAGAAAGATATGAAAATAAGTTGGAAAGCTTAATTATTGCAAAATGTATTGCAATAAATGTTAACACAAAAATACAGTTTAAAAAAATACTGTATAATAATGTGAAAAATTATACTATATTAGAATAATGCGGTGTAAGAAAGTACACTGATAAAGTTATGTAATATAAAAATTACACTACAAAGTAATGCAGTGTAGAAATTAGACTGTTTATGTTAAGTAGTATAGAAATTAGACTGTTTAAGTTAAAATAATATAGGAATAACATTGTTTGGAGAATATGGATGAATAATAAATGCTGTAATAGTATGGAGAACATACTGTCAATATAAATTAGGACTGTATAAAGCTAGATAATATTGGAATTTCATTTTGTGATGGATGAAAATAAGTGTGGGGGAGGTTGTGAGACCTCATGAATTATATGGAGAAGAATAGTGATAGTATAGGAAAAATACTATTAGTATAAACTTAGACTATGTAAAAAGTTTTGTGGGACCCACCAAGGGGACACCTTAATGGTTAAGATTAGGCCACCACACACCTTGATGTGGCCCAATCCCTTGATGCCAAACTAGCCCTAAGTCATGATCAAAGAGGTGAGTTATCAACTAAGATGGAAAATTACCAAAGCACCCTTTGAGGTGGCCAAATCAAATAAGGCCAAGTTAAGCTAAATTTTTATCACAAATGAAGAAGAGTGATGACTCATATGGTAAGTCATCAAAGTTATAAAAGTCAAGCTCTATTTAACGTTGGTTTCATGAAGTAAGAACCAAAGAAAAAAATGTTCGCTTTCTTCTCCAAGAAAAACTATCCCTCCCATGGAAGTCCCTCAAGAAATTTTGATGAAAAGCAAGCCTCCAAATCATGTTTAAAGCAAGTTCTAGTGTTTTAGTGCAAGGTTTTGCAACTTTGGAAGTAAGATTCCAAACTTTTTCTAAGGATTTAGTGATTTTCTTCAAGTTTTAGATGGGTTTTGATTGGGGTTTTGTCATGGTTTTGTGAAGAAGACATGACAAAGTTTTGAACTTGGCAAAGGAGGATTAAAAAGGTTGACAAAGTTTAGGTAACTTTCTAAACTTTATACTTGAAAAGTTTATGTTATAATATGCATATCAAGTGTTTGATGAAATGTTTTGGTCTGTGGCATGTAAAATGGACATTATGGTATGATTGGTTTATGTTTTAGATTGATGATGATGATGATGGAAAGAAAGAAAGTAAGAGTTTTGGCTAAAAGTGGAAAATTGTTAAAACTTTGTATTTGATGCAAAGTTTAACTAGTTTCAAGGGAATGGAATTTTGAGGGCCTTGGAGGCCAAATTATGTTCTAAATAAGGTCTGCAATTTACAAGCACAGTGAGGGAAACAACTTTTGTGAACAAAGTTTTGTAAAATTCTAAAAGGGCTAAATTGCAAAGTTTTGCTAATTCTCAACAAATTTGAAAATTAGCCAAAAATTCCACCTAAATGTTAGAATTTGAAGAAAGTTAAAACATGAAAGTTGTAGAACTCATCAAAACTATTAGGACAACATGGTCAATTTATTAAAATTCTGCTCGGTTTAGGAGCTATGAATTTTACAAAATTTTGAGCACAAAATTTCAAGAAATGAAAACGTTTTGAAATGTATTGAATTTGACCATGGTGCTTTTGTAAGTTTTATTCCCCATGACAAATTGAACATTTTGGTATATAGTGGTCATTTTTTGTTCTGAGGGCAAAAATATAAAGATTTTTATATTTCGGGCCAAAATTGTAAAATTGTGTGAACACTGGGTTTTCACCTGGGAACACTGGGTTCTTGCACTGTTGAAGGCAGTGGATAACTATAGTTGCCAAGTCTTAAAGGATTCAAAGTTTAGTCAAAGAAAAAATGAAAGTTAAACGTTAAGGACAAAATGGTCACTTTTGAATAAGGCCAAAACGGACCAAAAACGCTCGATGTTAGGAAACATTCCTTAGTGAAATTTTTTTTGTAATAAGTAGGTAATGGAACGGTAAAGTTAAGCAATGAGTTTTACTAAATTATCAAATTGGCAAAAAACCCATTAAGGGTAAAATCATCATTTTAAAGAAAATAGTTAAAGCGGAGTCGAACACTCTAAATTAGCAAAACACTCTTAGACAAAAAGTGTTCTATAATATGTTAACTAATGAATCTTTCATATGGGATGAGAAATTTAATAAGGACGTTCAAGTAAAAGAGTGATAACCTAATGGGTTACAAAGTTAAGTAAAAGGTAGGTAACCTGGTGGGTTACAAAGTTAAAAACAACAGGATACAAAGTAAAGAGAACGGTAAACCGATAATATACTAAGTTAAGTAAAAAGAAATAAATGTTTAATGCTTAAGTTAAGTTATCAATCAAGCAGATTGATAATAAAGAAAGTTAACTAATAAGTCGGGTATCGCATTATCTGAATATAGAGGCCAACTAATGAAAGGAAAGGAAGGAAACAGGAATGTTAAGGCTAAGTCCAGGTAAGTTTAGACCTCACCTATAGCATGAAGTAAATAATTTTTAAATGTTTATATAAATATATGTTTGCAAATGTATTTGCAATTGTTATACAAGTTGTTTTTAAAAATATGTTTACATTTATTATGCAAAAAGTTTTACAGTTTAAATCAAGATTTGTAATGTATTTGCAACTCTTATGTTAAAACATGATTGCATTTAATGTGCATAAAGTTTTAAAAGATAAAGGAAAAGTTTGCAATGTATTTGCAATAATTATGTTTAAAGTATGTTTGCATTTTGTTAATGCATAAAGTTTTATAGTTTAAGTTATAAGTTTTATGTTGCATTTGCTATGTAATAAGTTTTCCAGTACAAGTAATGATTTGCAAATGTGTTTGTATATAATGTGTTAGCATTTGACATGCTCAGTAACGTTAAAAAGAAGGTAAAGTAAAGATGATAAAAGAAAATATTGTACCAGCCTTCTCGATCTGAGGTACACAAGTAAAGTTAAAGTTTAACCTCTTTGATGTGAGGTACATGACCTCGGTGTTCGATGGTCTCAAGTCTTCAATAAGGGAAGCATTATGCTTATGATCTTATGATTAATGATGTTGGTACGAACACTAAAGTAAGATAAAGAAAAATAAGAAACAAATATAGAAAGTTAATGTAAGAAAAAAAATGTGCATAAAATACTCATACTTGAAAGTTCATAATTGAGCATAAATGGAATCATGCAATTTGACTTTGCTTGTATTCCTTATTATATAATGTTATGTGTTATGCTATAAAAAACTTTATGAGAAATGTTTTGCGTAAAATGTTTATAAAAACTTTTTTAGTTCACAAGAAAAGGTTTATAAATGACGTTTTATGAAAAATGTTCAAAAATATTTTCTTCATGCTGTAGGTAGTCCTACGGGTGACTAGTGGGACTTGTTTAAAGAGCTTGGTGTTGCGGAGGACAAATGCAAAGATTTGGGTATGGATACTTCTACAGTAAGTTTTTGCTGTTCAAAGAAAATGTTTTCTTACTGCATAATATAGTGTTTTCAAAGTTTTAAGAAAATCAAAGTTTTAAAAAATGTTTTCAAAGTTTTGCGATATATTTACAAAATGTTTTAAAGTTAATTTTTAATTAATGATTCAGTAAATGTTTCTTAATACGTTTTAAGAAATGATTTGGAATGGTTTTAAAGTCAAGTGTTGAGAAATGACTCAACTTAAATTGCAACAGAAGTTGCAACAGTTTTACGAACATTCTAAAGGATGTTAAAAGAAAAAAAAATTATTTCAGTATTTTTCTTACTAAGTAAGTAAGATTAATTTTAAGATATGACGGTTAACAAAGTTAAGTGATTGTCCGAAAAAACAAGTAAAACAAATAATAAAATAAAAACATGACTGATCTTCCGCCTAATTAGGTGCTTTAATTTATTTTAAGCTGTAGTTGACTAATTGTGAGCTACGGTTCCGTCACATTTTGGTTGTGAAAAACGGTAGGTTAGGTTGTTGTTGTTGTTATTCTAATGATCATTGGAGTCAGAGAAGGTCGGCTTGGAATGCAAGTTAGCATGAAGATAACTATAAAAGCTTCTCCGTGAATTCTCCATGTGAGCTTAATTATAAAATTAATTTGAGCTAGACAGCAAGTCAAGCGGCACTCCCAAAAGTAGCTTTGTCACGACTCACGAGTATTTCAAACAGTCCACAATAGGGTAACCAAACCCGAAATTCCAAAGGGACATCATCCCTGAGGCCTAAAATCCTGCTTCAACGCTACAAGATTTTGTTTTGTCTGGAAGAAACTTAACTTTTAGTTGCTCCCTCTCTGCATTTATCCGAAACATTATTGATAAAATATTGTTTAAACACTCTAGAAATAACTGTAAAATTATAGCATATAAGTCATTTAAAAAACATTTATAGTAAATAACATATCTTAAAATGTTTGAGATAAATAGCTTATTTATTTAGCATCTTTGTAAAGTAAATTTTACTGTAAATTTTTTTCATAGATGAATCAATAAATAGAATATTTACGTTATATATGCCGTAAATGAATCAATAATCATAAATATGTTATTTTTCATAAATATTTCAAAATATGCTCTCTTCAACATAAATATTTTAAGAAAAATATTATTTAGCTCTTTCTTTTAAAATAAATTGAAAAAGATTAGGGGAGAATGACAAAAATAACATATTTTTGACACTTTAAAGTAAACATATTCTTACACTTTAAAAATATTTGTAATAAATAGCAGTAAAAATAAATTTTACTAATAAATTTTTTTTTTACTCATAGTATATAGATAAGTAAAGAAATTTTTCACGAAATAAATTTTCTACTTATTGCTACTTACTTACTACAGATATTTTCAATAATTATTATTTCTTTCGATAGGTTTTAAAAAAGTATTTTTTACTACAATTTCTCAAAAATCAATGTCATGAATCTAAAATAAAAAAAAATAAAAAAAGCCCAAGAAACTCGACGCCAAAGCAAAACTTAGCGGTGCAGTGAGAACACAACAGCGACAACAGAAGAGGTAGTAAAGATGCTGTTAGTTGGTTGGGCAATTAATAACAACCATAAAATACAGAAAACGGAAGCGTATTGGATCGATAAATACCTCCAGCCATTGCTCTGTTTTGCACGAAATTTTTGCACACGGTGCTCTTGTATTTTGATGTTCTGGGCACTCACAATTCACTCTTGATGGTGTAGTTTTTTGTTGTTACGAAAAGTATGCCCAGGGACCAGAGAATTTAATACCGTGACCATCACACGGGTGTAACGATTACCAACCGTTACAAGAGACAGTTGAATCTCACGTGGGCCAAATCTGTATCACGTGGGCAGCACATATCACGTGGGCAACACGAATTTTTTTTAACATTCTCCCACTTGGCTCACGTATTACATCAACTGCTATAAAGAGAAACAAAATACATGAATCATGGCGACAGGTCCTCTAAATAACGAGTATTATCTTCCATGTATCACAATATATCTTGTTTCTTAAATTTTCTATCTTAACTTAATGAATAAACCCCATGTTTATTCCAGGTCCTAAACTTTAGTGATATTTCTCATAAATAAAGTTGCGCACTTAATTGAAGCTGAAAAGAGAAATTATCATAAATATAGAGTTTCACAACAAGTAATTCAAAATTACATAAGGGAACCAAGTCCCATTCTATCCACATGATCCCTAAATTTTACTGGTGGCATGCCTTTAGTCAAGGGATCGGCAATCATCAATTCAGTGCTTATGTGTTCAATGACCACTGCTTTATTCTTAACACGCTCTCGTATGGCCAGATACTTAATGTCGATATGTTTGCTTCGACTACCGCTCTTGTTGTTTCTAGCCATGAAAACAGCAGCTGAATTGTCACAGAATATCTTCAGCGGCCTAGAGATAGAATCCATAATCCTAAGCCCAGAAATGAAACTCTTGATCCATACACCATGTGAGGTAGCCTCAAAACAGGATACGAACTCGGCCTCCATAGTGGAAGTAGCAGTCAAGGTTTGTTTGGCGCTCCTCCATGAAACAGCTCCACTAGCTAGCATGAAAATGTATCCGGAAGTTGATTTCCGTGAATCAATGCAGCCAGCAAAGTCAGAATCAGAGTAGCCAATGACTTCCAAGTTGTCAGTCCGTCTATACATAAGCATGTAGTCTTTGGTTCCTTGTAGGTACCTCATCACCTTCTTTGCAGCCTTCCAGTGGTCTAATCCTGGATCACTCTGATATCTGCCCAACATTCCTACAGCAAATGCAATGTCAGGTCTTGTGCAAACCTGAGCATACATAAGACTTCCAACAGCTGAAGCATATGGAATGTTGTGCATCTGTTCTCTTTCAAGGTCATTTTTCGGGCACTAATTCAAATTGAATCTGTCACCCTTCACAATGGGAGCTATACTTGGTGAACAATTTTTCATCCGAAATCTCTCCAAAACTTTGTTGATATAGGCTTCTTGAGACAGACCCAAAGTGCCTTTATATCTGTCTCTGTGTATCTTAATGCCTATAACGAAGGATGCATCACCCATATCCTTCATGTCAAAGTTTTTAGAGAGGAATTGTTTTACCTCAAGTAGCATACCCTTGTCATTGGTTGCAAGTAAAATGTCATCCACATATAGAACCAAGAAACAGATTTTACTCCCACTGACCTTCTGGTATATACATTGATCCATGATGTTCTCTACAAATCCAAATGAAGAGATGACATCATGAAATTTCAAATACCACTGACGGGAGGCCTGCTTTAACCCATATATGGATTTCTTAAGCTTACATACTAACTGCTCACCATTACTAGAGGAGAATCCTTCTGGTTGTTTCATATAAACCTCTTCCTCTAGTTCACCATTGAGAAATGCCGTTTTCACATCCATCTGTTGTAACTCTAAGTCAAAATGAGCAACAAGTGCCAAGATGATGCGGAGAGAATCTTTCTTGGATACAGGAGAAAAGGTCTCCTTGTAGTCGATTCCTTCTTTCTGAGTGAATCCTTTGGCCACGAGTCTTGCCTTATATCTTTCGATGTTGCCTAATGAGTCTTTCTTCGTTTTATAGACCCATTTACACCCTATGGCTTTTGCACCATCAGGCAACTCGACAAGATCCCAGACTCCATTGGATGCCATAGAATCCATCTCATCCTTCATTGCATCGTACCAAAGTTTTGATTCTTGGCAACTTATGGCTTGTGAAAATGTTTCGGGATCATTTTCGGCTCCAATGTTGTACTCCGATTCCTGTAGATACACAACATAATCACTAGAAATTGCCGATTTCCTTTCTCTAGTAGATCTCCTTAATGTTGGTTCAACATTTTCCTGAGGAATCTGTTGTCCAACTTGTTGCTCAATTGTTTCCGTTGGTTCTTGAGCAACTTGACCTTCTAGATTATTATCAGCAATTTGTGGAACCTCAATGATCGGTTGCACAACACTCGGTTGGACTATAGGAGTGCTATGAACTATGATCAACCTATCACTTGATGTAGATGGTTGAGCTTCAGTATGATCTCCTTCAGAAACTATGTTCCGAAATTGATCGCTCCCACTAATCAAGTCATTCTCAAGAAACTTGGCGTTCCTTGATTCCACAAATCTAGTGCTATGAGTTGGACAGTAGAATCTATATCCTTTGGACCTCTCGGCATATCCAACGAAATATCCGCTAATGGTCCTCGGATCTAGCTTCTTCTCTTGTGGGTTGTATACTCTTACTTCAGACGGACATCCCCAAACGCGTATATGTCGCAAACTCGGTTTCCAACCTTTCCATAACTCAAATGGCGTCTTTGGGACAGCCTTAGTCGGAACCCGGTTCAATATATACACAGCCGTCTTAAGAGCTTCAGTCCACAAGGACTTAGGTAGGTTGGAGTTACTCTGCATACTCCTCACCATGTCCATTAATGTTCGGTTTCTTCTTTCTGCTACACCATTCTGATCCGGAGAACCAGGCATGGTGTATTGGGCAACTATCCCATGTTCTTGAAGAAACCTTGCAAATGGACCTTGAGCTTGTCCATCCTCAGTGTATCTACCATAATATTCTCCACCTCTATCTGTCCTCACGATCTTTATTTGCTTTTCGCATTGTTTCTCTACTTCAGCCTTGAAAACCTTAAAGGCGTCTAATGCTTCGTCCTTTGTATGAAGCAAGTAGAGATACATGTACCGTGAGTAATCATCTATGAAAGAGATGAAGTATCTCGGACCATATGAGTCCATTATTGGACTACAAATATCTGAATGTATGATTTCTAATATTTCTGAACTCCTCTTGGCACCTTTCTTAGACTTGTTGGTTAGCTTTCCCTTAATGCAACCTACACAAGTCTCGAAGTCAGTAAAATCCAAAGTACTAAGTACTCCGTCAGTCACTAACCTCTTGATCCTCTCAATGGAGATATGTCCTAATCTCCGATGCCACAACATAGAGGAATCCTCATTTATAACACAACGTTTAATGCCAGATTGAACATGCATAGCAGTATGATGTGGTTCATTTTGCAAGTTAATTGAGAAAAGACCATCAGACAAAATACCATTCCCAACAAGATCAGATTTATAAAATAAACTGAAACATTTGTCTGAAAAAGTAAAGGAATATCCCAAATGTACAAGTCTGGAAACAGAAATCAAGTTCCTAGAAAAGTTTGGAACATAAAATGTCTTATCCAATTCCAAAGTAAAACCACTACTTAAAACTAAGGTGCATGTTCCGATGGCTTCCACATGTGAACGCATCTTATTTCCTGAAGAGATACTAAGCTCACTTCCCAGTGGCTTCCTTAGTTTTCGCATACCCTGCAAGGTATTCGAAACATGGATTGTAGATCCAGAATCAATCCACCATGTGTTATAAACAACATCAATCATATTAGATTCATAACAAACCAATGAGATTGAATTACCTTTCTTCTCAAGCCAACTCTGAAATTTTGTGCAATCCTTCTTCATGTGTCCCTTCTTTTTACAGAAGAAACACTTGGATTCCTTCTTAATGACAGCTTTGGGAGGCATTTTACTCTTCCCTTTGTCCTTGGCCTGATGTTGGTCTTGATTCTGATTCTTTCCTTTCGTGGTTGTAAGTGCAGTATCACCCATTTCCATTACAAGCCGTCCCTCTTCCTGAGTACACATGGTCAGAAGTTCATTTATTGACCATTTGTCCTTATGTGTATTGTAGGAAATCTTAAAGGGCCCATATTGTTTTGGTAGGGTGTTCAGAATGTAGTGCACCAGGAAAGATTCAGACATATCCACCTCAAGGTTCTTTAATTGAGCCGCTATGTCCCTCATCTCCATGATGTGCTCACGCACACCTTTCACACTGGTGAGCCTTAAGGATGAGAACCTCATGATTAGGGTGCTGGCAAGTGCCTTATCTGAAGTTTCGAATTGCTCATCAATGGCTTTCAGTAATGCCCGGACCTTGTCATACTGTTCGACGGAACCACGTATACCAGCAGAGATTTTGGTCTTTATGAACATGACGCTAAGGCGATTAGATCGCTCCCAACGTTCATATAGAGCAATCTCATCCTGAGTGCTGGTATCAGTTATTACGGGCTCGTCTTTCCTTATAGCATAATCAATGTCCATCCACCCTAAGTGAAGGAGTATTCTCTCCTTCCAGACCTTGTAGTTATCCCCTTTCAGCTCAGGGATATCACATCGTACATCAGAGAAATTCACAGGTTGTATGACTGCATAATTAAAATAAACATGCTTATGATCAAAATATTGAGGCTAATAAACATAAATCATGCTTTACCAATGTAAATCATGCATAATATCATGAATCTATGACATAAAACTTGCCTGTGGGCTAAAGTTCTAATTCAATTAGATTCATTTAATTGTATGATAAAACTATCAAATTATGTTCCCTTTTCTAATCCCTGTGGGTAAATCAGAAAATATGATTTGATATTTTATCCTAATCAGTTATATCAATATAATAAAAATTCCTGTGGGATAAAATTTATTATATTAAATACAACTAATTACAATAAATGTCCTTTAACCAAAAGTGATCCTAAACAAATTAATATATAATTTTACATAATTAGAGTTGCTGTGGCTAAGCTCCAATTATTTAAAATTATATGGATCATTTAGACATTTAATTTTGTTCACGATTATTCATGATAATTGCATATTCTATAGGCAATATAATAATTATGAACAAAATCTTAATTTGTGCTAAATGAGTTAATTAACTTAATAATATGCATAATAAAACTCGAAACAATGCATATAACAAATATTTAGCGCATAATGCTTAAATTGAATTTCCCATGAAATTATTGCAAGAATTATGTCCATATCCAAAAACCAAAATTAAATTTTTTTTTTTTTTTTCGGATTTTTTTTTTTTTTTTTTTTCGCCAAAACGGCGTCGTTTCATTTGGGGGGGGGGGGGGGGGGGGGGGGGGGCCTTAAACGGCGTCGTTTCGCTGAAGAGGGGGGAGGTCCCCAAAAACGGCGTCGTTTCGCTGAAGGAGATTCTCGCGCCCGCTAAAAACGACGGGTCGTTTTGCTGCCGAATGAAAAACGACATGTCGTATGGGTCGTCTTCAACCTCCAGCCGGGTCGTTCTGACCCGGCTGCGACCCGCGGACCCGTCGGAAAACCCGACGGTTTCTCTCCCATCCGACGTCAATTTCAGGCGTTCCAAATCCCAAAATGCTCAGAAATCAATAATATGATGATTTATGAATTTAAAATACATAATTAACCAAGTATTCATATTGATCAATATATGCTTTTCACGGCCAAAAATCCGGCATGCACAGACCGAAAAAACATGTAGAATTCCTCGGTTTTTCATCATAAAACATCAAGAAAACATTAACCCAATGGTTTTATAGCAGTAACATTGAAAAAATATCAAGGAAAAACAAAGTCCAATTCACGGTACAAAAACCGTGGGAAAACAGAATTTTCGTTCAAAATTTGAACACCAAGGCAGAGGTATAAGGCTCTGATACCAAATGTTAGTTGGTTGGGCAATTAATAACAACCATAAAATACAGAAAACGGAAGCGTATTGGATCGATAAATACCTCCAGCCATTGCTCTGTTTTGCACGAAATTTTTTGCACACGGTGCTCTTGTATTTTGATGTTCTGGGCACTCACAATTCTCTCTTGATGGTGTAGTTTTTTGTTGTTACGAAAAGTATGCCCAGGGACCAGAGAATTTAATACCGTGACCATCACACGGGTGTAACGATTACCAACCGTTACAAGAGACAGTTGAATCTCACGTGGGCCAAATCTGTATCACGTGGGCAGCACATATCACGTGGGCAACACGAATTTTTTTTAACAGATGCTTCTAAGAACCGGCATTTCGGTAAACTAATTACCATTATCATTGTTGATTTGTCTTTTCGTTTTCTTTTTTCCCTTTTTCTCCTTTACTAATATTTGGAGGAAGGAGCCTGCACAGGATTAATATTAGTATTAAGAAAAGCATGCTTTTAACCAATTTTTTGGTTCAAAATATTATAGAGTGTAAGGGCTTTACAATATTCGTTAATTAAAAAGTTGGTTTTAACCATACTTATTAAGCATCCTATATATTAGTATTAAGGGTGTTAATTTAATTGAGATGTCTTCCCTATCTCTCAAAACCTTTTTTTTTTTAAGTGGAAACCAAATGATTTTATTTTTTACTTAGCAAAATTTTTGTACAATATGACTAATAAAACCCAGTAAATTATCAAACCAAAATACATCAACAGTTTTTAACAATACATAATACTACCTAATGTGTGGGCTACCACATTCCTTTTGGCATAAAGTGTAGCAACAAAAACCATGACCAGCTTTAGACATGATAATTTAAATTTTTTCAACCACTTTAGCCTCCGTTGATCAATCCATTAGGCTATGTATCACTCGAACAACGTTAAGCGCATCGGATTTTACCACCCGATCCCAGAGACCCCACACTTGAGATGATCCCGCGCCTTCTCGGGTTGCTATACACTCTACCACATTAGGAGTGAATTGATCCTTAACTTGGATAGTCGCTGTTGCCACTAGTTCAATCCCTCACCACAACACCGATCCCCACGAGGTCTACATGTTTACATTAAAAAAAAGCTAAATTAATTATTTAAAGTGTTATGACAAGAATCACGTACAATACAATCTAGTTTTTAAGTAAATACTTCAACTCGAGATGTCAAAATGAGCAGACACATTAAAAAGTAGGTACAGCAAGATACGATACAACTATTGAATGGGTCTAGCGCAACACGTTTATTAAATAGGTCTAGCCTAAGACGTTTATTAAATGGGTTGGGTTTGATGTGACTTTTGGATACGAAACGTGCTAAAAACATAGTACGTTAAGAGCATAGTATAGACACATTAATGGCACGACATTATTACTTTTTTATTATGTATTTTTAATATTTTTTTTATAAAATCTATAATAGTTTTTTTTAATCAAGATTTTATCTCATTTGAATTTTTGTGTATTTTACGTCATTATAAACTTAAACTTTAATTGTGTCTAATATTTATGTTTCTTTACATATAATTTTGCTATTAGGTACATTTAAAGCATGAGTACATTAAAGGTATGACACAAATATAAATATGTCATGCGTTAAGTTTGACGCCATAAAAAAAAACTCTTTAACATATGATGTGATAAATTAATGGACCGATCTAGCCATGTTTGACATCTGCAACTTCAACAAATTAACAAAGTATTACGTAATATTGGGCCAACACTAAATTAAACAAGTACGTACGTTGACCAAATCTTCTATCAAATTATTTTGTAAAACTAGTTAAGGAGCTAGGAAGCACGTTCTCCCTAATGACAGAATATATATAAATAATTATCCTAACACAACTGATAATTAGTCAATTATATACAACTATTCATTTATATGCATCTAGAGGCATAAAATGTATAATCATTAATTTAAAGAAAAAACAATATAAAATTTCTTGATAATAAATATAAAACGATATGGAAGGATGATTCACCAAATCTTCTGTCAAATTATTTTGTAAAACTAGTTAAGAAGCTAGGAAGCACGTTCTCCCTAATGACAGAACATATATAAAAAACTACCCTAACACAATTGATAATTAGTCAATTATATACAACTATACATTTATATACATCTAGTGGCATAAAATGTATAATCATTAATTTCAAGAAAAAACAATATAAAATCTCTTGATAATAAATATAAAACGATATGGAAGGATGATTCCAGATGAGTCATCATTTTTTTTTATTGATTATAATAATATTCACGTAAAGTACATTGATTTATTTACTTTTTGAGTTCATAAATTATTCGTGTAAAATACATTCCTTATCATAACGCAATTTACCTAAAAGCACTTTATGAAAAAAAATAAAAGAAAATTAAAACGAAAAGATGGTGCATATATAGGAGGAATTATATTTTTTGCTTAAAAAATAGAAATATTTAGATTGTATTAATGTTCGTAATTGAAAGTAAAGATATTTATATTCTAAAGTAGGTTTCTTGATTCATTATATATTGGTAATTGAATAACTAGTTATAATTGATTAATTTCTTAATTACTTATACAAAGATTATACTTATTAAAGAGGTTTTTCTTCTAATATTTTTAGAAATATATAATACAAATCATTCACTGTTTAAAAACGGTCCAAATTTTTTAAAGTAATGACACAAATATCAATCATAATATGTGTCATGCATCTATATTTATATTGTTATAAAGTGGTAATCTTTTTACTAGTTAAAAATAACAATTTAGTAACTAATTGATTAATTTCTTAATCTACTCAAATATGGAAATTTTACTATGATTATTAGGATATAGTTAACATTCGATTTTTTGTTAAAACGATGTCATTATAATTTTATTGTTAATAAAGTAACTGTCACTTTATATTGTCTATTATATGTATATATACGATGTTCATAAATGTAGGATGGTGGTGGGAAAAAAAGGTTGAAGTAAGAAATTTATTCCAAAATAAAAGTTAAAAGGTCAATACACTTTTTGGTTGAAGTAAAAATGAAGAAAGTTATTCCCAAAAAAACGAAAAAAAGTTCCCTCTCCTATAAGTATTATGGAAGATATAGAAAACCAAAGAGGGGGAAAAAAGGAACAACCATGTGAAGATCATTCAACGTCTAAGGGAAGGAAAATATAAATTATAATTTCTGTGATTGGGAGTACCCTTATCCCTACTAACTTAATACTAACTTAGAGTGCATATCCCCTGTATCTATCTTCTTTTCTAGATTAATTCACTTGTTTGATTATTTTTTTAAATCATTATCTTGTTTCACTATAAGAAAAACTACATTTAATGACACATTATTTACGATATGTAGTTTTTGAATGTCGTTGAAAAGTACATACAACATCTCCAACAAAAATGTCATTAACGATATTTGAAACAATAATTAACGATACCTATATAGATGTCATCTTAAATGTCTCCTTTTAACGACAAGAGTTTAGTGTCGTTAAATTATTTAACGATAAGTAGGAGATGTCGTAAAAGCCTTGGAGATTCTACGAAACCTCTTACAGACGATATTGGTCAAGATGTCATCTATAAGGGGCATCGTGGAATTTCCAAGGCTTTACGACATCTCCTACTTGTCATTAAATAATTTAACGACACTAAACTATTGTCGTTAAAAGGAGACTTTTAATACGGCATCTATATATATGTCGTTAATTATTGTTTCAAATGTTATTAATGACACGTTTGTTGGAGATGTCGTTGTATGTACTTTTTAACAATATTTAAAAACTATATGTCGTTAAATATAATTTTTTTTTGTAGTGTTTATTATATAACTCTATGTCAATCACGTGTTTAGGTACAACATACATAGCGGAATCAACATTAATTTATCCAATCCCGTCTGTGCTTCTCGAGAGACGTAGGAAATAAATTTAATGACTAATGGCCAATATTTTAACACCTTCTACTGATCCCTCAAACCACTTAAAAAAAAAAAAGGCCATTTCCCTACACTAGTCTTCACCACTCCCAAAGGAGCAAGTTAGTCCCATAAACATTAATGTCTTCCTCTCATTTGTTCGTCTTATTCTTTGGAGTGGTATTTCTCACCACTCACACTCTTGCCAAGGATAAGACGTCGCCAGGCCCGATTTCTCACGCACCCGCACCAACCCCGGTTTTTCTGGTTATTAAGTCCCTGAAATATGAGCATATAGACACTTTAGTTTCAAAATTTTAATAAAATTACCCAACCTTTTTTTTTTTTTATTAAATTTGGTTCTTGATCATAAAATTGATAAAGAATTTCTATAATTTAATAAGAATAATCATATACGTCCAGTACATTAAATTTTACAAAAAAAAAAGTTACATTATACGTAAAACGTTCTCTTTAACCGTTGCTCTTAAAATTTATTGAAAACTATAACATTTTGTGTTTAATATAACATTTATATACGTAGAATATTATATTATTATGCTGTAAACCTTAAATTTAGAAGTCGCTAATCAAAGTATCAAAAACAAAAAATATCCAGAACTAAAAGTTCATAAAGTAAATAAGTCAAAATTAAAAATTTATGGGCTAAACTGTCACAATTCATGTACACTACTAAGAAGAAAAACTTTTACAACAGTTAAAAAACTGTTTTAAAATCGTCTATCATATTATTGTTAAAACTTTTCATTATGATTTTTTGCAGTCGTCAAAGGCATGTTAAAGCAGGCGTGGCATGTTAAAACTTCTCAATCGAAATTTTACACATTAAATTAATAGTAACTTTCACGGAAAATGACAAGTAAGTGCATTGAACAACCAATTTATAAAAACAACTAATGCAGATCGTTCAAACCGGCAAATGCCGGTTTTCCTCTCCCTATAAACTCTTATTCTAGCAGCTTTTTGGAAGCAAATTTACTGCAGGACTTCACTTAATACACACACACACACAGAGTACATATATATTAGTTTTCGCTGAAAAAAAGCGTAGGAAAAAAAAGTTATTTTTTTTCCTTTTTACACTCGGACATTGCGCTAGCCAAAAATTGACCAATTATTTTTTATACGTAGAAGATTCATTAAGAAATTTCACAAAACCAACATTAAAAACAAAAACTCTCCAAATTCTAGCAACAAATTTTAAATAATAATAAGAATAATAAATCTCCTACAATACGAGAGGAAATTTGTCGTGGATTTCTTTGAAATGAAAAATAGTAAAAGCCATATCCCTTCTTAGTACTTGAACAGTGCCAAGAATCATTCTTGGCACAAATTAATTGGTTGAAGGAAAAGGCAGCAATTCTTTAAATGGCCATAACATTATCGCTGAGATTTGTTTGCCCCCTGTCTTAACTACTTTCTGCCCGCATGCTCGCGGGAAATGTGAAAAGAAAACTTTTGTCTAACAGCTGGCTATAAATCCCCGAGATTTTTTTTTTGCCCCTTTCTGAGCTACTTTCTACCCACATGCTTCACGTGAAAATGTGAAAAAATAAATTTTGTCCAACATATGGCCGAGAAATGGCTATAAATAGGCCAGGACATTTCCTTTGGCACCGCACCACAACTCAACAAGCATAAGAGCCTTTGAAAGTTCTCGGTCCCTTGTTTTCTAATTTATCACCATGTTGAGCCTTGCCAGGGACGTAGCTTCTAAGGTTGAAATTGTTGTCACCAATGTGAAAGAACACGTTGGGGGCGAGATTAGCCTTTTCACCTTATCCGACAAGAAGATCACCGAGCTCATTTACGAGACTCATGTCCATACTGATGAATCTTTCGACGAGGATTCGCTATTCTCCGTTGTCGAAAGCATCATCAAGCGTGCTACCCAAATTATTGACAAAGTTGTGCAGGTATATATTGTTGGAGTGAATTTTGGAACATCAATTCATTTCAATATATATACTTAGATATATATATTTCAATATACATGATGCAATATAAGTAGATGATTCGGTAATAACTGGAATTTTTTCTCATTTAATTAGAAAAACAAATTAAATTGAGGTCGCTATATACATATATTCACATAACATACTTATTTGATTGTAAATTTTCCTCTATTTGCTTGATTATTTTTGTATTTTTGCTTGTTGGCCTACCTAACATTTTTTTAAGAACTTTTACTCGTAAATTTTTTTTTTAATTTCATTTTTCATAAAATGATCAGTAAGAGTTTATCGTAGGATGAGTTTGATAAAGGGTGCAAAACTAAATGGAACACTCCAGAAATTTTTTATGCTATCTATCATCCTTCACAATTTACAATATATATATATATATATATATTGACATAAAAATAGTTGAATATAAAAAAATTTAATACACCTTAACTAGATCAGCATCAACTAACCTCATACTATGTGGGACGGTCCACTCTTATTTTATTAAAAAAAAATAAAGAAGAAAATTACGGTGAGAGGAGAAAGGCCAAAAACCATTAGATCTACTTAAAACTTTGCAAAGAAAACTTCCTAACAACAAAAGAAAATCCTTTCAAGTGCTAACTAGTTAAACATTGCTTTTGAGTCATTACAGGGAAGCAACGTTCACGTGGAAAACATAGAGGATAAGAGCCCCAAAGTCAACTTTACTATTCCCTTGTGCACAATTAAGTCCGTGGGCAGCGAGGTATAATTAAATTGCTTATAACCTCTCTATTTTTATCATTATTATTTTTTTCATTTAGGACTAGTGCACGCATAAAATTAAAAAATAATGATTAATTTGTAATAACTCCCAGCTTTCATGCAAACCTCCGGGCGAGAAAATTGCACACGAAACAGCCCTTTCAATTCTCCACAAGCTCTCCGGCTACTCATGGGAAGCAAAGTCGGTGCTGACCCTCGCCGCTTTCGCCAACGATTTCGGGGATTTCTGGCACCTCGCCAACCTCTTCCAATCGGACCCCTTGGCGAAACAATTGGCTATCCTGAAAAAAGTGCCCCAACTCATCAAGCCAACCGAGCTCCTAAAACGCCGGCAAGCGATTCTCGAGGTCAGCAACCTCATTAAGACAACCACACGTGTCATCGCCATCTTCGATGAGTTCGAGAAGCTCTCCATCCATGACCCGAAAACCGTTCCCGAATTGCCCGTGGCGTTGGACCACTTGCCGGTGGACGTCTACTGGACCATTGTCACAATTGTTGCTATTTCAACTAAGATCTCCATTCTGCTAAGTGATGAGTAAGTGGTTCACAACAAATTAATTAATGTTTACTACTTTTAACGATTAATATCTAGTTATATTGTTTGTTGTTGCTCATGTCTATGTCGATCCAGGCCAGAGAAGCCTCATGATTTGGCTCCCTATGCTCAGAAAATCCACTTCATCCTCAACAGGCTAAACCTGCATCTGACTACTTGCTATAGGCAACTAGGTAAATTTGAAAGAACCATATATAGTTAATTATATCATTCCGCTTCATATGTCTGTGTCATTAAGCTATAATACTGACTTGCTTTGTAGGTCTTTTTTAGCTAATTGAGACTAGTTCAATTGGTATTTAGCAGGTTTACGAGTTGCTTTTTATGTATTGAGTCCTGAATTCAAGTTGGACAGATGCTAATCAAAAACAAAAACTCTAATACTTGACTCTTTTTTTTTTATTATTTTTAAACTTTTACAGCTGAGGCCGAGGCTATCCGCAAAATCAGGAAACTCTTGAGAACCCCAACTGAAGTCCTGGAGATTTTCAAAGCCTTGATCTTCATCAAGGAAACCACTTTCCAGCCCCTCATTGATGGTTCCACAAACAGACCTGTATGCTCTCGTAGTGGCTTTGTTTTTTTTTTTTTTTTTTGAATATATTATTTACAATAACATGCTAGGTTTTTTTGCAACTATAAAGACATAGTATAACACATATTATATACACATTTGTTTCAAATACTCTCTTTTTTATTATGTTTTAATTGATGGTTTAATTATGATGATGTGGTTCAATTAGGTGAACATTGATGTGTTGAGAAGGAAAAACGTATTCATGTTCATTTCAACCCTAGAAATCACTGAGGAAGACATCACCCTCCTCAAACCGGTTTATGAGAAAACGAAGAAAGAAAGGAACTACACAATTGTGTGGGTTCCGATCGTGGAGCAATGGACCGATGAGACGCGGAAGAAGTTTGAGATTCTGCACCCTAAGATCCCATGGTACATTGTGCAGCAATATTCACCAATTGCAGGCATCAAATTCATCAAAGAAGAGTGGGACTTCAAGGGCAAGCCTCAACTTGTGGTGATTAGCCCACAAGGAAAAGTGGAAAACACAAACGCAATCCACCTGATCATGAGTTGGGGATTGGAGGCCTTTCCATTTGACTTAGAAGCTCAAAAGATTATTTCTGAGAAGACTAACTGGATTGGTACTGTTGTGGGCAACATTCACCCAACCATTGATACCGCGGTAAATATCAATACTTACGTTCAAAAAATATTTTTTTTAGATAATTATAACATTTATAGTTTTAATCTCAAAAGAAGTTTGTTTTCCTAACTAAAAATGTAAAAATATCATCAAATTAAGTCACTAGCTTTTCAAAGTAATCAAGTCACTGGCTTTATTTCTAAGTAATTACAAATTAATGTGTATATATAGTTGTGTAGATGGTTGTGGTCCCAATAAATAGCATGTGAATTTTTAAATATACAAAATACTCTTTTTTTAACTTTAAATAGAGAATATAAATACTACATTTTAAGTAGAGTCAGGTCTAAAATTGTTGCTTACATCTACACCCATATAATTTTCAATGCTTTTAGTATGACTAAAATATTTTAGTTATTAAAGATTTATTCAAAGTCTATTTTTTAAACCAATTGCATACCCAAACACAATTATGGTTTCAACTCTCATGTCTATTTCATTCGTCTCTTTTATACTGATTCAAGAATATCAAACCATATCCACTAAAATATATAACCTCTCGATTAAAATATCTTACCATGTTTATTGAAAGATCATATGGTCAAAACATTTTAATTAACTGAAGGACACATGTGAGTGAAATCCCAAGTTAGAATAGGCTTTTTTACCCCTAAAATTTAATTTTTGTTTTTACCCCTAAAATTTAATTTTTGTTCTTTATATCTTGAACATCAATTGACAGATCAAGGAAGAGAAGTACATCTTCTTCTATGGAGGCAAAGACAATGATCTGATCCAACAATTCACCAAGAAGGTAATTGCCCTCCAAAATGACCCTACCTTTAAGGACTCAAAGATCAAAATTGAGCTATTCCTGGTGGGGAAGATAGAAAAGGGAGGCGAAGACAGCAGCATTTTAGGGCGGTTTTGGAATGGCATTGAGAGCTTGTTTGTCAGCAAGTCTCACAAGCAGGTTGACCCAGTTATGCAAGACATCCAAAAGCTACTCGCCTACAAGAACGACAGTGCTTGGGCAGTGCTCACCAAGGGCTCCACCGTGATCATTGCCGGACACGGCTCTGCCATCCTTAAGGTTGTTGAGGATGTCGACAAATGGAAGGGTGTTGTGAAGGACAGGGGCTTCGAGGTTGTTTTCAAGGAATACTACTTTCAAGTCACTAAGACCATACGCTACTGCTCCCACATCGATGTCCCTGTTGTTGCGGGCAAGGTCCCTGAGACCTTAAAATGTCCAGAGTGCCCTCGCACCATGGAGACCTACATCAGCTACAAGTGCTGCCACATCGATGGCCCAATCGCGCATCACTAAGAATGAGCATTGTATGCGGCTGTCTCTCTTTCTATGCTGATGTTAATTACAAGCTTATGATATCTCGTGCTTTTTTTGGATGTTCGTCTATGTATGTTTTTTTTTTTTCCCATAGTATTGCTAGAATAAGGGTATATCATTTGCTAGTTTGCTACCCTCAAAATGTTGTGTGAAATTTGGTCTAGCCTAAATAAGTGGTATCTTGATTGCATTGGTAATTTAGATGCCTCTGTGGCTTCTCTATGTTAATTTTCATGTAAACTGTTTTTTTATATATATTTGAGCATTATTAATGCCATTTCTAATTGTCTTAATCTTGATCTTATGTTACTTTTTTTTTAAAATATAATTTTAGACTTGAATAATATTAAAGACAAAAGTGTGAAATTACCACTATGTTATTTTTCTAATTACGTGATTTTCTAATTTCTATGATTTGTGTTTTTTTCCTTAATTTGATTAATTGGTATATATTACTTTAATTCTCTATCATTTGCATCAAATTAAGAAATTATTCAATATAAAACAAAAAAAATCAAAGAACAAAAAGGAAGGTCTAGAATTTTGAGTGTTTGATATTCAGGAGAGACACCCATATGCTCATGCTTGAGGCCTTCAGATAATTATTTAAAACGAAAAGACAAAAAGATTAAAGCAACAAATTAAATCATAAAAAGGACACAATTGATCAAGTCATTCAGATTTTGGAGCTGTTCTATTTCTTCATTTAAAGCTTATTTGATAAAGTTTTCATTCAGAATGAAAAAATAAAATAAAATAAGATAAAAATGCAGCCAAATATGAAGGTAAAAAAATCCTAACAAAGACCGATAAAGCAATAGTGATATTAACTGATAGAAAAAAAAAAGACATTATCTACCACATAAGTTTTGACTTTTTACTGCTGATCATAAAGTTGGTTAAATATTTTAGAATGTAATATAATATAAAACGTGTATCACGAGCTTGCCTTGAAAATAATGTCTAGAAATAGTAGCAAAACGAGTTTTGTCCTTAGTTTCATCATTCGATTTCAAAAGGTGAAGACCTAGCTGTTGCAATTAATTACCAAGTAAAATCTTGTTTAACTCCATGGGGTTATAACCCTGTTATTAAATTATGAAACTTAGTTTAAAAATTACATTATACTTAGATTGGGACGTACAATTTTTTGAATAGTAAAATTATAACCATAAAGGTGAAAAGAATTTTGTTAATTAATGCCATACACTCTCATAGTAAGTACTAGAATATTCCAATGGATTGGTCATATTGGCATACGTCTTTTTACACTTTACACTCTTTTTTGGAATACACACTTACTACAAGTTTGAAATAAGTTAATTTATTTATGAGATGTAAAGGTAAACAACTCTTTGAGCTTCTTTTTTTTAAGTAAATGACTAAGGTTTTTTAAAATTAGACAAATGATGTTTTTCTTTAAATGTTTTATCAATGATATATTAATGTAAATCAAACATGGAGTAAGTAATGCTTTCCTCTATAACTTATTTGGTAATCAAGCATTTAAAAGCATAAAGTTAATCATATTTGTGAATATTCTAACTATACTTTTTTCAGCCAAATCATTTTGTTGAGAAGTAAAAAATCCAGACTTTGATGAATTAAACCAAGCTCTTCACATAAGGCATCTAACTCATTAGAAAAATACTCATAACCTCTATCACTTCAAGCCATTTTGATTTTCTTTTCCTTTTGGTTCTCAACTTCAGCCTTAAAAAGTTTAAATTTATTAAAGGTTTCATCTTTTGCCCTAATTAAGTATACATAAGCGGCAATTTTTCAAAGAAAGATAAACTAAGAAGTAAAGGTGTAAAAAAGCAAAAAGGAAATTGAAAAATCTTCCTCAAGTTTATCTACTAAAAGACAAAAAGTTGAATACGTATGTCCAATATACGCCATAGCACAAGCGTACTTGTACAATCCCTTAAACTAGTGTGCATGTGTGGGCGCACCTACGAAACTATATCCTCTGGTGGACATATTAGTTTTTTTTTTTCTTTTTTCATTTTTCAACGCTTTATCCTTAATAGATAACCACAGTCTGTACTCGGCTGCTCGTATTATATTTGAGAACTCATATTAGATATATGATGTGCATATCTCATGGTGAATTTTGTATTATTTTTTACTAAACATCAGTAATTGCTGTTGTTGCCATGAAATAATATTTTCATAAAAAAATAAAAGACCAAATTTTTATCCTGTGAAAAGTTTAGAGGTTGATGAAGTAAACTCTTCTATTAAAAAAAAATTTTGATTATCCCTATTGTGAACTTAAAAAAAAATCATGTTAAGATATATAATTGTATATATAATGGCTCAAGTTGATACGTGAGGTGTGATATATACGATGATTAATCCAAGTGCCTTAACTTAAACCATTGGATTTACAATTAGTAAATAGAGAAAACATTTAAGCCATCAGATTGGTTCAATCAATTGTTGAAGTACAAAAATTGTTCCCACTTCTATATAAGTTTGTACATTAGAAATATATATATATATATATATATATATATATATATATATTCATTGGTGTTGGAAGACAAATATTTTAACCAAAAAAAAAAACAATTGTCCATTATATATGTTTCATGTTTTCGGTAACTCCAAGTCCTAAATTTTCCAGCACTTATGTGTGGTCTACGTTTGTTATAAAACCATCTCATTTTCAGATCATTTGGATATTGCGTTCCTCGAGAGACACGTTTTGTTCCAACATACAGGCACAGCCTTTGTCTTTTCCCGCTCTAGGAATGTATTTGTGTGAAAGTTTGTCTCTGATGTTTGTATTTTTTTTTTTTTTTTTTTGCTGGGAAATGTTTTTATGTTTTAATTTTTTTGGTAGAAAATGTTTTGATAAGGTACATAGAGAGATGTAAACTTGACTTGCACGTCTACAGCGGTAGAAGATTCTTTCTCTCGTTTTTTTTGGTCGAGCTCACATGCATAACAGCATTTTCTGTCCTTGTTGAAGATGCATCACCACACACGTGGCTAATCATTCATCTGTCAAATTTGTATGTATTCCTTTAATATAAATGAAATCTGAGCCATTCAAGGCTCTGCACAAGACGGCGACATTACGAGAATGGTACTATCTTAATTAATTTGTTCATATATTATATGCGTCTCGGTGTAGTACGTACGTGGACTACAAGCTATGAAACGTAAAAAACGAAGAAATTGGCGCAGGTTCAAAGTAGTTTATAGATGACAGGGTTAAAATTCGAGTCCCAAGAACTTGAGACTATTTTCAAATTTTTTACTTCGTATTTATTAATTTTTTTGGGACTAAGGTGGCGTATTTAACATGTGAAGGCTCTTATGATCAAGCCGTACGGAGGTAGTCACCGTTGGGCACCTCTTTCTTTAATTTTTTAAAAAATATTAGTTGGCAACCAAAATTTGCATTAGTTAAAGTCCATTCATCCTTAATCTATGAATATTAATATACTAGACTTTTTACTGAAATAGTGATGGCTAATTCTTTTGGGTCTTTGTTTGCTCATCTCCTTCAGGTTCAAAGTCAACATGACGTTAAAGTTACTGCATGTGACAATCGCCCCTCCATTTATGAGAGGGAGCGAGAGAGAGAGATCGCGAAGACTTGTAATATGAAATCTTGAAACTTTAATTCAGAAAAGGTCAACAACTTTGCCCTACGTACACGATTGATGTTTTACTTAAACATTAATCTCTTTTATGAAAGCCGAATTTTAGGGTCATTTACATCATTTGGTGAACTTAAAAAACTCTCATTTTGTTTCGTAAATTTAAATTAATTCCATTCTCTTTTTTTATTTACTCTCTTCTGTTATAATTTATAGTAAAACAAGCGAAAATAGACCACATGAGCTCTCTTAACACCCTCTTGTTCTGCCTTTTTTTAAGATAAATTCTACTGAGAGGGTTAATTGAGATTAATTTAAAATTCAAAAAGTAAAGTAAGAGTTTTTGAAATTAAAAGAGACAAGGGGACATGTCTTGAAAATTAAAAGGGTGTTGTCTCTCAGTTAGAACCAATTGGTTATAACTAACAAATAGTATAAAGCTCTTAACCACTATAATAAAAAGCAAAAAATTGCTATACTGTAACTAAAATAGATTCTAATCATTAGTTCTTATCACACTTTTCAAGCACCCCATGAGGCCACATTAGTGAGAACAGTTCAATCCACATTTTCTCCTTTCCAGCTTATATCCCCCCAACGTCTTTAATATTGCCTGTGCTAACTTTTTGTTTGCTTACGCAGATGAGAGATAAATTCGTTGTGGGAAAAAGGACAATTCCGGTGGATTTTTAAATTGTCTTATGGCCTATGTGTTTAAAAACGCTATTTGAGAAAATAAGTTTGAACGCTGTTAGTGGTTACTATTTTAGCAGCCCAACCAAAACAAACAAACATATTTAAATCAATAACAATCATTCTAGCCGTTTGTAATGAAATATTGATAATATACAAGATATTGTGATCCAATTTTTGCCACTCACGTGTTTTCACAAGATATATCTTTTGTGGATAATATTAAATGTTTTTCCACAAGTTTATAATGTTTTCTTTTATAATTTTGTGGTAGTTCTTCTGTTCAAAAAACAAATGGTGGATCAGGAGTAACAATACCAAGAGGTAACGGGCGTAGGGTGCAGGGACGACAATTGTTGAGGACACTGAAGTATAAAATCGATAATTGTCAAGGGCGTGCAGGAAAACTCCAATCGTAAGGGGTGGTGACCTGAAGCTAATCTTCCAATGAAGATTTTGTTGAGGAAAGATGCCTTTTTTTTTTTTTTTATAGGAAAGCCTTAGGGTATTACCCGTTACAATACCATATTCTGTTTTTAAAAAATGAGATTCCCCTTCCATATTAAATAATGATGAATATAGATACGAATTAAAAATTACTAAATGGGCTAAGTTAATCAAATCTATCAACAGATCAAGAAATTTTTTAATAAAAATTTGACTAAAGAATACAATTTTAAATTATTAATAAAAGAAACTATTTACGAAATTTTAGTTTCACTAAATAAATATAATTAGGATAAACAAACTTGTGTCACAATAATCAATGCATAACACTTTATTATGCACAACATGACATATGTCATGCACGCTATTCTTCTCTCTCTCATTTTTATAGAGAGCACATGTATATTTATTTATATTTGAGAAAATCATATGTTTTGCATGCTTTTACAAAACTTTTTTATTCATGCCATAAAAAAAAATAAAGTTGAAAAAAGTGTGCTGCACTATAGAATAATTAGTGTAAGTTGTTTAATTTTTTTTTTTCAATCAATATTCAAATAGACAACCTCTAATGCTTTTTCAACTCTCTCTTCTTCTCTCTTTAATCTATCAAAATATTTTTTTAGCTATTGTTTTGGAAAACATTTTTAACAAAATATAGTGAAAAGGTGGTAATGGTATAGATCGTGTATAACAAAAAATTTCTCAAAACTTTTGTAAAACACTATACATTATATTAATTTTGTGCATAAATAAATATATAAATACTTTGTTTACTGCAATATGATTGGAGAAAAACAAAAAAAATGGCTTGCAAAGGACGTTCTCTTTAAGACAAAACCGCCGACTTCCTTGCCAGTCCTCAGCACCAGATGGACGAATATGTGGGCGTTGAAGGATATATGGTTTCTTAAAGATTGCTCAATTAATTTAAGTCACGGAATAGAAGAACTCTTTTTCCTTTTCTTTCTCTCTTTCTACATGCCTATGTGAGGGTTTTTTCTACAGAGTACTCTTAGTCTTTGTGACTCATAAGTATGTCCTAAATGAATAGGGGAGGCCTCTATTTATAAAGAACAAGAGCGCTAATCAATTTTTCAAAGTCTTTTTATTTTACTTTAATATTAAATATTTAATTAAAATAAAAGACACAAGTTTTTCATTACTAGTACTGTGATAGGCGCCACACGCAAAGAGATTCTATATGCATGTGGCATGAACTCCATAACAGTGCATGTGAGAATACTGCTTGTTACTCAATCTCATTTGTCTCCACATTAAACTTTTCATATTTGAATTTAATCACATTTATTCAAAATTGGAAATAATAACTAGAACTTGCAATATTTAGCATAATTATTAATTGTTTATATCTCATCATCATGTTTCAGTCCTACATAATCTCATTATGCACAGTGCATTAATTTAATGACTCACTACATTAACAGTTCATATAAGACTATCTATTCTTAATGGAAATGACATGCACTTGTAATGCTCAATTAAAGATTCTATACTTTAATTGAATAATTAATTATAATTAATTATATGTTATTGATCAATTTAATTATCATCTTAAAATATTATCCTCTTGTATATAATGTTTATATACAATATTTAAGGTCATATAGATAATTATAGAATTTCAATAATTTTCTTGTTAAAATATTCAAAATATATACACGTAAATGTAATGAATAATTCACTTTATTTATTTATAAATATGTCAATTACAAAACATTATACGCTGTATGAGCATCTATCCTAACACTATACCTGACTTGTTTTGTAGGTCTTTTTGGCTAATTGAGACTAGTTCAATTGGTGCTTAGTAGGTTTGCGAGTTGCTTTTTATGTATTGAGTCCTGAATTCAAGTCCGACGACGCAAATCAAAAACAAAAACTCTAATACTTGACTTCTTTTTTATTTTTAAACTTTTACAGCTGAGGCCGAGGCTATCCACAAAATCAGGAAACTCTTGAGAACCCTAACTGAAGTCCTAGAGATTTTCAAGGCCTTGATCTTTATCAAAGAAACCACTTTCCAACTCCTCATTGATGGTTCCATAAACAGAATTGTATACTCTCTTAGTCGATTTAGTTTTTTTAAAAAAAAATATTATTTACAATATCATGCTAGGCTATTTTTGCAACTATAAAGACATAGTATAACACATATTATATACACATTTGTTTCAAATACTCTCTTTTTTATTATGTTTTAATTGATGGTTTAATTATGATGATGTAGTTCAATTAGGTTTAATTATGATGGGGTAGAGGGATACGTTGAGGAGGGAAATGGAAGGCCTTCCATGAGAGGAAGTCAAAGGGGAGGGGGCACCGGAGTCCAATTTGTAGTTTTTTTTTTTTTTGATTGGTTTTTTTAGGAATGGGGTCGTCGGAGCAAGAAGGGGGCGGTGGGTAGGGGTGAGCGACTGGGGAGTGGCCTAAATTTGAGTTTTGTTTTATTTTTCATTTTTTTTGTTGATTTTGATTTTTGGGGGGTCAAAATCAAATCAATAGCTATGATATGGTATTTTTAAGTCAATGATTGTGATTTGCCTTTAATTTTTAGTATAAAAATTATTTTGAATGGAATTTAGTAATTTTAACTAAAAAATTATATTTAATAATTTTTCCCCTCCAAAATTAATGGTTAGGGGCTAAATTGCACGTTTTTGAAAAAGTTAGACCTAATTAAATTAAAAAAAAATAAAATTATACTTTTTTTAAAAAGATTGGGGACCAACTGAGTTATTTACTTTCAATTTTTTACTACTTCTTATTCTAACTAATATTTAATTTTTTATTAGTTAGACTTTCACGAACTAGGTACAATACTATCGTAAAAGCATTTGAATCTTATTACATTACAAGAAAAACTATATTTAACGACATATTATTCATAAGATGTAGTTTTTGAATGTCGTTAAAAAGTACATATAACGACATATGTAACAAAAATATCATTAATAACATTTAGAATAATAATTCATGACATCTACAAAGATATAGTACTAATGCTCTTTTTTTAATGACAATAATTTGGTGTCGTTAAATTGTTTTTTATATATACGTTTGTGTACACACATATATACATACGCAGTTGTTTCGGTACAGCAGAAGCACCGGAACTTCAGTGAGGTGTCCGTCCATGAGCTCGTCACTCTCAGCAGCAAATGCGGGAGGAGATCCTTGGAGATATGCTGACACAAGATTTTGTCTGGGAAGAGATATTGGAACAGTGGAGTCGAGACGTTGAAGTAGGCCTCCGCCTGGAAGCCGGTTTCAAGTCGTTGAATCTGTTTTTTAATTGTGAGAGTATTTGTTTAGGAGGATACTGTTATCACTTTACCGTGGTCAGTGTAATATCTGGAAATAAAAAAATGACTGGGGCTAAGGAGAAAAACGACATGGTAACATCAGTATAAAGGGACAGTAATGTTACTTTGAAATGAAGCAACTGTCTTTGTTATGAGGTGTTTGGGAAAAAATTGCCGAAACAGGGTATGTTATAGGGTTGCGTTAAGTATAACCGGGTTTAGAAGAAGCGGAAGAGTATCGTTTCACGTTTTGGACCGTAAATTCTGATATTTGTAGTATTTGTTAAAAGTAGTTTTAAATATGGCCGATCTGCCTGGCAATTTTTAATTTTTTTTTAAATTTTCCCCATCAAAATTGAAATTTTCATTTTGCTGCAATTTCCAAATTTGTGAAATGGGTTTAGCCTTTTTTTAGTGGTAATTATACTTGAGTTTGACGATTTGCTTCCTGTATATGATCATTATTTGATTTATCAAGTACTTGGTGTCATTTTTCTTGGAATATTCTTTTGCTGATAGTTATGTTAAATGAATACATTACGATTTGAAGGCCATTGTTACCGTTGAACATAATTGGTAAATACCACTATAAGAAAAATTACATTTAACGACATGTCATTTACGAGATGTAGTTTTTGAATTCCATTGAAAAGTATAAATAATGACATCTCCACCGAAACGCCATTTCTTGAGTGTATATTTACATAGTTATTCGTCACACGCTAACTCCATGAACAGATTTGGTTAACATAATTTTGTATTTGCATATACATCACACCTTCAAAATTTCAATGTTAGAAACATTTAGGCCACCTATTTGATATCATCTAAAAAGTCAAGTAAGAGAGAGAAGTAACGAGGAGTAGATATTAATAGTTAGTCCTTAATCTTGTGGGCCGGCTGGGGAAGGCCAGGGGATAATTGATGAGATTCAGGAGCAGAATCTTAAGGAGAACGTGAGAAATTGAAGTTACAAGTTTTGGTTAGAGTATGAGCAAATAAGATGGCTTTACTTAACTTATGACACAATAGTGCAAAACGATTATATTAGAAATATATGATTATTTAAATTTGTTGGCTGAATTTTACTTTTGCAATAGTAATTGATTGCTATATCATGTAGTATACTAGATATATCTCAGTGCTTTTGCATGCACTGAGTTATTTTGAGTCAGATAGAGTATTTTTGCCTCGTTCTTGTCAAGATTTGTATTGTGGTTTTAATTTTTCAATTTAGAACATTGTTTGGTGATGGTCTATGATTTAATCAGATACAAGAATAGTGCATGGTGTTGGGTTTTAATTTGTTTATCTGGACATTATGATGATCTCAGATGATTTGACTTGGATCCTGGTTTCTGCTTTGACCTTCTTCTTTTTTTCCATTTTTTTTCATGAGATATGATAAGAAGATGCTCATCGTTGCCACTTTACTTTTGTGCAAGAGAGCACTTCAAAAATTGATCCACTATTAGTTTTAAGATATCAATGGTTTGTCGGGGACAGAACGCCGTCAAACTTTACAATTATTCCAGATGCTACAAAGGAGGTAAAACTGTTTTTGTGGTTTTGGCAATGCATTTAAACTCTCGTTTCCACTCTCCTTGGACCCATTCAGACCAGAATTTACACAGAATTGTCCCATACACATCACGAGTTTAATGGAAAAGAATCAAACTTTTGTTGGTCTATTTCAAACAAATTTGGAACGTCTTTTATAATTTCCTCCGTCATGAGTTCTCCGTTTTCCTCATCGTCTGAGTTTGGAATTAAAGTAATGACTCTGAAATATTAGTGCTGGATTAATCTTATGCAGAAGCGGATGGATGTCAGACATGTGCCTGCTCACAATGAACTGCTAATCCTTTTACAAAGTCCATTCGTACTAGTCAATGTAATGAGTGACTGAGTTTGAGGGGGATGTTAGGACTATTGACAGGGTTGGTCAGTTAGTTTTGTATATTGTTATGCTTAGTTACAAACACGTGTATGATTTCCTTTGGAAGATTGACCACTAGTCTTAACAGATTGTACTCACTATTTATAGTAACTGATATACAATTACCGAGTTAATGAAATTTTAATCCTTTTCACTCGAGGATTCGTTTTGTGCTGTTTCTCTCTTTATCTGGTATTGTTTTATTAATACTTACTTTCCATGAGTCAAAGCTTCTTCTAGAGCCTTACATAACCAGCCTGCACCCCCATGTTCACCATAATGAAGAAGCTATTAACTTGAATTTTACCTATTGCATATAGATACTCTCTGCTTTTAGTGTGAGTGGTGTTTTTTTTCTTTTTTCTTTTTTCTCTTTAATGGAATCCTGCTTTATAGTAAAGTGTTTGGGTTTGACATATTGAGTGAGATTGGACTGCAACAGGGGAAGTGGTAGCAAAGGCAGCAATTGCCTCAAAAGAGCCTACATCACGTGTACATCATGCAATTCTTGGGTCAGATTGCTATAAAGTTTGGATTCGGCAAGTTCTAGTGCATGATGTTCAATTTTATCGTTGTTCGAGTGAGCATTTCACCCTAGATGATGCATTGGGAAGTATAGTTGCTTGGCCACATTGATACATCAAATTTGATTGAAGGAATTTAAGGTAAAACTCTATTTTAACTTGGCCAATATATATTAAAAACACTTTTACCACCTGATTGCATTTCACGTAGTGTTAACAATTGAGACAATATTTTAAAAATCAAGAAGAAAATCTTCTGTGTACTTGTTCACAAAGCCAAAATTCTAGTCTAACGGATTTTGTGCAGAAAAAATACATAGGCATAGCACAAAGAATGCTTGAAACTGAAAGAACTTTACGCTCTCCTCAAACTTTATACTCTGTTAAAGGACTACCGAAAAGTTCATCACACTTTTGTTTCCAAAGCATCTCATTGTTATTAGATAGGAAAGTCCCCAAACCAAAACATGTCACAAACTTTACAAGCCTGTTGTTCTCTTTTTTCAGTTTCTTTTGTCATTAATTTGGTCAAATAAGAATATAACAAACTGTACAAGTTGGCAACAAAATAAGTTTAGATTATGACTTTTGATTATTTGCTTCCAATAATTTTATTACAGGGTATAAACAATGTCTTTCTTTTTTTACAGGACACAACTTTGGAGCATAACTTTATTATTTAAAACGTGTTGACCTGCTTCTAGATTAAAATAGTGACATAAATAATGGTCAAAATGAATTGATTTAAATATAAACACGTAACAAGATGTTTTAATCGGCCATTGCAGTACACAACTCCCAGCGCACTGTGATTTAAATTTACAACTTGTCAATTAACAAAAGTGCTTGTGATTTGCTTAGACAAACATTTAGACACTATCATTTATATCTGACTTTGCACACAATTGTGCACTACAAATTATCAGCTGAATTTTAAAGGAAAAACACGAACTATACATGAGCAGATAAATCTATATACAATTCTACGGAAGATAAGCCTCCATGGTCGTTGCTTAGAAATGCATGCACTTCAAAGCCCTTTTAACTTTAGTTCGAGAGGATGATATATAATATTTTTGTGGTGGGATTAATTGGTACATAAAAGTTTATCTATACGAGATTTACACTGTTTAATTGTGGCTTCATATGCTTGAATTATTGATGTACACAGATTGTATTGACAGTGGAGCTTAGAATCTGCACAACTTTAAAGCAACATCCTTTGATTTGATCAGGTATTATATGTTGTGACATAGTAGGAGTAAAATATCAAAATCCTAGAGACTACTTAATGAATATGTTCGGCACACTTTGCATTATGTTTAAACCTATGGATAGACTCTTTTGATATTTTAACAAATGTCAAAAAATGCACTGTTGCGGGTTTAGTTATGCTGCACTAATAATCCGATCAAACTTTTTTTTTTTTTTTTTTTGCCGATAGAGAAAGCAAGCTGTTTAAATCACAACGGGAAGCCAAGCCTTGATGAACTGCTAGTTGTTCCATCATTATTAATAAGTTAGCTTTTAACAAATTTGAGTTTCTCCTTGGAAAAAGGAAAAGAATACACAACGGTTTTGTTTAAAATTGTGAACAGGTGGGATTCAAAAGATAGCAATAACTGAAGCTTTCAGGGAATTCCGGTGAGAATGTGACATGTTCTTTCGTTAATTCAATTACTGTGTGTTGTTTTATACAAAAGTTAATAGTTTTGATTTGGTTCTTTGATTGTCGGTTTAGGTCTGGAAAAATACAGCTTGCATATACTCTGTGTATTTCAACATAGGTTTCTCCCTCCCCCTACGAAATCATTTGGTCGCTAATACTCACATGTGTGGTCATTTAGTAATTGCCCTAACGTTTGAGGCAATATTAAAACCAAATAATGTTTTTCTTTTATTGACTTTAGTTTCAGGTTGCCTTCCATTTTTTATTGCATCCCACATATTCTGTTATATGTGAAGTTGACTGTAGAAATTGACAGGTCTATTGGCTTCATTGCAACCCATGTACTCAATCAACTCATGCTCAACTATTTCAATCACAAGATTGTTGAGCTTGACAAGCTTAATTACGGTTTAAACTTGTATATAGGGTTTATTGCATTTTCTTTTGCTACAAGATTTTTGTGTTTGATAATCTTGTTCACTATTCAAACTTGTATATAGGATTTATACATTTACTTAAATATGATATTCTGTCTATATATTTTATTGATAATTGTGAACTCACGTTATACGAATATATCATATTTGATATTATTTGCTCGTATAATAGATTTTAATCATACTTTGATTTGGTTTAAATTCAATCATTATGAATCTAAACTAGCATTGGCTTGTTCAATGTTCATATATCTTTTAACAACAATTTATGTAACATCGTTAAAATATTTTAACATCTAAGCAAGTGTCGTAGAAAGAAAAAACGACATCCTACAAGGTGTCGTAATATTACTTTTTGATGACAAGTAAGAGATGTCGTTGAAACCATCTAAGATGGCATTTAAATAAATGTCGTCAAAGCCTTAAAGATTCTACCACACCCTTATAAATGACATTGCAAAGTTTTGCTAATTCTCGGTAATTTAAAAATTAGCCAAAAAGTCCATCTAAATGTTGGAATTTGAGAAAATTTAAAACATGAAAATTGTAGAACTCATCAAAAATATTAGGACAACATGGACAGTTTATTAAAATTCTACTCAGTTTAGGAGCTATGAATTTTACAAAATTTTGAGCACAAATTTTCAAGAAATGAAAACGATATGAAATGTATTGAATTCAACCATGGTGCTTTTGTAAGTTTTATTCCCTGTGAAAAACTAAACATTTTGGTATATAGTGGTCATTTTTGGTTCTGGGGGCAAAAATGTAAAGTTTTTGTATTTTGGACCAAAACTGTAAAATTGTGTGAAAACTGGGTTTTCACCTAGGAATGCTGGGTTCCTGCACTGCTGAAGGCAGTGGGTAACCATAGTTGCTAAGTCTTAAAGGATTCAAAGTTTAGTCTAAGGAAATAATGAAAGATAAACGTTAAGGGCAAAATGGTCATTTTATGAAAAAGGGCCAAAACGGACTCGAAACGCCCTATGTCAAGAAATGTTCCTTAGTGAAATTTTTTTTTGTAATAAGTAGGTAATGGAATGATAAAGTTAAGTAATGAGTTTTACTAAATTACGAAATTGGCGAAAAACCTATTAAGGGTAAAATTGTTATTTTTAAGAAAACGGCTAAAGCGGCGTTGAACACTCCGAATTAGCAAAATGCTATTAGACAAAAATGTTCCGTAATACGTTAAGTAATGAAGCCGTCACATGGGATGAGAAATTTATTAAGGACGTTCAAGTAAAAGAGTGATAACCTGATGGATTACATAGTTAAGTAAAAGTATGGTAACCTGGTGGGTTACAAAGTTAAAAGCAATAGATACAAAGTAAAGAGAAGGGTAAACCGATAGTATACCAAGTTAAGTAAAAAGAAATGAATGTTTAAGGTTTAAGTTAAATTATCAATCAAGTAGATTGATAATAAAAAAAGTTAACTAATAAGTCGGGTGCCATATGATCAGGACACAGAGGCCGACTAATGAAAAAAAAAAAGGAAGGAAATAGGAACATTAGAGCTAAGTTCAGGCAAGTTCAGACCTCAACTGCAGCATGAAGTAAATAATTTCAAATGTTTATATAAATATATGTTTGCAAATGTGTTTGCAATTGTTATACAAGTTGTTTTTAAAAATATGTTTACATTTATTATGCAAAAAGTTTTACAGTTTAAATCAAGATTTGCAATGTATTTGCAACTATTATGTTAAAGCATGATTGCATTTGATGTGCATAAAGTTTTAAAATATCAAGTAAAATTTTGAAATGTATTTGCAATAATTATGTTCAAAGTATGTTTGCATTTTGTTAATACATAAAGTTTTACAGTTTAAGTTATAAGTTTTATGTTGCATTTGTTATACAATAAGTTTTACAGTACAAGTTATGATTAGCAAATGTGTTTGCATATAATGTGTTAACATTTGATATGCTCACTAACATTAAAAAGAAGGTAAAGTAAAGATGATAAAAGAAAATATTATACCAGCCTTCTTAATGTGAGGTACGCAAGTAAAGTTAAAGTTTCATCTTCTTGATGTGAGGTACATGACCTTGGTGTTTGATGGTCTTAAGTCTTCCACATTGAAAGCATTTTTTTTATGATCTTATGATCAATGATGTTGGTACGAACACTAAAATAATAAGGAAAGTTAAGTAACAAAGATAGAAAGTTAATGTAAGAAAAAAATGTTCATAAAATGCTCATAATTGGAAGTTTATAATTGAGCATAAACGGAATCATGCAATTTGACTTTGCTTGTATTCCTTATTATATAATGTTATGTGTTATGCTATGAAAAACTTTCTAAGAAATGCTTTACATAAAATGTTTTCATAAACATTTTATGTTCTCAAGAAAAGGTTTATAAATGACGTTTTATGAAAAATGTTCAAAAAATGTTTTATAAAAACGCTTAAGAAAAACGTTTCAGAAATATTTAAGAAAAACGTTTAAGAAAAATGTTTTAAGAGAAAATTTTTTATGAGAAAAGTTTTTTAAAGCATGTTTTAATGATTGGTGAGATTATGTTTGAACTTACTAAGTGAAATCTCATTAAAAGGTTCTTCATGCCGTAGGTAGTCCTACGGGTGACTAGTAGGACTTGTTTGAAGAGCTCAGCGGAGAACATATGCTAAGATTTAGGTATGGATACTGCCACAGTAAGTTTCTGCTATTCAAAGAAAATGTTTTCTCACTATATAATATAGTGTTTTTAAAGTTTTAAGAAAATCAAAGTTTTAAAAAATGTTTTCAAAGTTTTACGATATATTTACAACATGTTATAAAGTTAAGTTTTAATTAATGATTCAGTAAATATTTCTTAATATGTTTTAAGAAATGATTTGGAATGATTTTAAAGTCAAGTATTGAGTAGTGACCCAACTTAAATTGTGACAAAAGTTGCAACAGTTTTAAGAATGTTCTAAAGGATGTTAAAAGAAAAAAAAAATTATTTTAGTATTTTTCTTACTAAGTAAGTAAGATTAATGTTTAAGATATGACGGTTAAGAAAGTTAAGTAATTGTCCAAAAAGACGGATCATCGCATAAAACAAATAATAATAAAAAAACATGACTGATCTTCCGCCTAATTAGGTGCTTTAATTTATTTTAAGCTATAGTTGACTAATTGTGAGCTACTGTTCCGTCACATTTTTGTTGTGAAAAACGGTAGCTTAAGTTATTGTTGTGGTTCTTATTATTATTATTATTATTATTCTAATGAGCATTGGAGTGAGAGAAGGTCGGCTTGGAATGCTAGTTAGCACGAAGATAATAATAAAAGCTTCTCCGTGAATTCTCCATGTGAGCTTAATTATAATATTAATTTGAGCTAGACAGCAGGTTGAGCGGCACTCCCAAATATAGCTTTGCCACGACTCACGAGTATTTCAAACAGTCCACAATAGGATAACTTGTAACACCTGAGATTTTAATGCATTAAAAATGTATTAAGTCGATGATTATATAAAAATAAAAAGTACAATTTAAGGAGAATATTGTATAATATTACAAAAAATTATACAGTATTAGAGCAAAGCAATATAAGAATTAGACTGTTTAAGGTCATGCAGTATAGAATTGAACTGTGTGAACCACAATTTTTTTTATATAAGAGTGCAGAAAAGAAAAAAAAAAGAAAAAAATCAGAAAAAAAATTCAGCTCTTTCTCTCTCTACTTTCTCTCTCTAGATTCTCTCTCTCTCCTTAAATCTCGTTCGAGATTCCGGCGTTTGTTTTCGACACCTCCCGTACCAATGGAAAGCTCTCGTTGAGCTGAGTCCAACGAGGTGTCGTGCCACCCAAAAAGCCGCCGGAGGAAGCCTCACGCGCCGCCCAAAGTGGCGGTGAAACCTATTTATTCCCGATGTGATTTCTCTGTCGTCCGACCACCAATCGACGTGATCTTGGTGTCTAAGGACTCAGCATGAGGAGAGGAGCAAGATGGTACCAATTTCTCAGCTCAATTTTGGCTGAAAAAGCTTCAACGGAGTAGCCCCGTCACCGTCGTGGAGCCACCGCCGGACCCGTCTTCTCCGACGGCGGTGTGACACACCGCCGGTGCCAAAAGGATCAGAGGGCGACGGCGAGCAAGACCCCTCGCTCAATTGCACCGTTCTGTCGCCCCTCGATGGAGTTCAGGGAGCGCCACCACCAACCGTTGTGACCAGAGGCAATCTCACCTGTCGTACCGCCATTGAGTCAAATTGATGACTTGGTTATGTTCAGATGAGGATGGGGAAACTTTTCCCTCTCTCAATTTCGTGAACCACTCACGGGAAGACGGAGAACGACCTCCGCCTTTGTGTGCCTCCGCGAGGAGCTTCGGGCTGCCGTTCCACGCAGTGTTGAGCTACCCCACCATAGGGGAAATGCTCAGAGTGACCTGGGGAACAAAACCCCCAAGCCAATTTTAGGCTACCGTCGCCAGACGATAGAGATCGGAGTTGCCCTTCCCTACCGTCGACGGCGACTTCAATTAGCATGGTTGGAGGCAAAATTGAAAGAAATTGACCCCACCAATCAACTCAGGAAGGTCGAATTAGGGGGGGTAGGCTCGAGCTCAGCCCCCAACGGAGCCAATCGCCGTCGGTCAACGACGGTCAACGGTCGGTCAAAGGTTAAATTGGGATTTTGTGATCCGGACCTCCGATCGAAGATCCGAGACTGCCTCCCGACTCATTTCAATGCTCTGAACGTAATGGTGACCTCCGTTTGAGTTAATTGTACTCCGGTGAAAAGCGTTCAGTACTGACTGCACGCGAATCGAGGTGATTCAAATTGCAGTAACAGAGTCCAAAATGACAGTTCCAGTAATGTATGATCTCCAGGAAGCATTCTTAGTCATTCATGGTCGCTCAATGAGCACTGCAGAGGATGCTGCGCATACTATAGATACAGCGAGGTACAACTGGATCTGCTTAGCTTGGAGTCCAAGTAAGTAGGAATCTTGCCTACAGTATGAACCATTTTAAAATAAATTGTTTTAGATTCTTTCATAAAAATTTATGAAATGCATGATCAGTGATTGTTACACTATTTTATGTGAGAATGAGTTTTATAATGTTACAAGAGTGACGAAAAAACCTATTAAGGATAAAATCGTCATTATTAAGGAAACGGCTAGAACAGAGTCGAATACTTCGATTTTGCATAATGTTATTAGACGAAAAATGTTCTGTAATACGTTAAGTAACGTAACCGTCATGTGAGACCAGAGATTTAATAAGGGATGTTTAAGTAAACAAGAAGTAAACCGATAGGTTACGAAGTTAAAAGGAAAAGTAACCCCGGTGGGTTACAAAGCTAAGTGAAGGAAAGGTAAACCGATGGTTTATAAGGTTAAGTAAAGACAACGGTAAATGAAAGTATACTAGTTAAGTTAAAGGAAAGAATGGTTAATGTTTATGTTTTATTATCAATCGAGTGGATTGATAATAAAGAAAGTTAATTAATAAGTCGGTTGTCGTTTGATCAGGACACAGAGGCCGACTAATGGAAGAAAAAGGAACAGAATAGAGAACGCTAGAGCATAGTTCGGGTAAGTTTCAAATCTCACCTATAGCATGAAGTAAATGATTTTTAAATGCTTATTTATATAATTTGCAAATGAGTTTGCAATTATTATACAAGCTTCTTTTAAAGTATGTTTGCATTTATTATGCAAAAAGTTTTAAAGTTCAAGAAAAAGATTTGCAATGAATTTGTAATTGTTATGTTAAAGGTTTATTTGCATATTGATATGCATAACGTTTTTTTAAAAAAGTTTAAGTTATGATTTTTAAAGTATTTAAAGTATGTTTTGCATTATGACAATGCAAAATATTTTATAGTTTAAGTTATAAGTTTCATTGTTATGCAATAAGTTACATTTGTTGTGCAATAAGTTTTAGAATAAAAGTTATAATTTGCAAAATGTGATTTCATTATATGTTGCATTTGTTATGCAATAAGTGTTAGAACACAAGTTATGATTTACAAAATGTGTTTGCGTTTTATGATATATTTGTTGAGCAATATGTTGCATTTGTTATGCAATAGGTTTTGTAGTACAAACTTTGAATTGCAAGTGTGTTTGCATATGATGTGATTGCATTTGGAATGCTCACTAAAGTTAATAAGAAGGTAACATAAAGATAAAAAGAAAGTGTCGTACCAGCCTCTTTGTTATGAGGCAATAAAAGTAAAGTTAAAGTTTGACCTCCTAGATGTGAGGTACAAGACCTCAATGTTTGATGGTCTCAAGTCTTGCACAAGAGAAGTATCATGTTTATGATCTCATGATTAATGAGTTGGTACGAACACTAAAGTAAGGTAAGGAAAGTTAAAGAACAAAGATAGAAAGTTAAAGTACGAAAAGAATGTTCATAAAATGCTCATAATTGAAGTTAATAATTGAGCATAAATGAAGTCATGCATTCTGATGTTGCTTGAATGCCTTTTTATGAAATATTTATATGTTATGTTATGGAAAACATTTAGAGAAATGCTTTATGATAAACATTTATGAAAAACATTTTCATGTTTTCAAGAAAAGGTTTATGAACGACGTTTTAAGAAAAACGTTCAAGAAATGTTTTACAAAAAACGTTTATGCAAAATGTTTCAGAAATGTTTTATGAAAAATGTTTATGAAAAACGTTTTCAGAAATGTTTATGGAAAACGTTTTTGAAAAATGTTTTAAGAGAAAGGTTTTTGTGAGAAAAGTTTTAAAGCATGATTAAATGAATTGTGAGTTTATGTTTAAACTTACTGAGCGAAAGCTCATTAAAAGTTTTTCATGCTGTAGGTAATTTATGGGTGACCAGTAGGACCCGTTAGAAGAGCTGGATGCTGCAGAGGACATATGCGAAGATTTGGGTATGGATATCATCATTGTTTGCTTCCACTATGCAAAGAAAAGGTTTTCATTGTTTAATATAGTGTTTTCAAAGTTTTAAAAAAATCAAAGTTCTAAGAATTGTATTCAAAGTTTTAAGATATAGTTTATGATCTGTTTTATGTAATTATAAAGTAAAGTTTTAAGCTATGATTTAATAAATGTTTCTTATTAAGTTTTAAGAAACAATTTGAAATGATTTTAAGGGCAGAGCGAGGTCTCAACTTGAAATGCGACAGAGGTCGCATCAGTTTTAAAGAACGTTTAAAGAATGAATAAAGAAAAAAAAATTATTTCAGTATTTTTCTTACTAAGTAAGTAAGATTACTATTTAAGAAATGATGTTTAAGAAAGTAAAGTGACTGCCCAAAAAGACGGGTCGTCACATAACTAAACCCGAAATTCCAAAGGGACATCATCTTTGAGGCCTAAAATCCTGCTTCAACGCTACAAGATTTTGTTTTGTCTGGAAGAAACTTAACTTTTAGTTGCTCCCTCTCTCTATTTATCCGAAACATTATTGATAAGATATTGTTTAAACACTCTAGAAATAACTGTGAAATTATAGCATATAAGTCATTTAAAAAACATTTATAGTAAATAACATATCATAAAATGTTTGTAAAGTAAATTTTACTGTAAATTTGTTTCGTAGATGAATCAATAAATAGAATATTTACGTTATATATGTCGTAAATGAATTAATTATCATAAATATGTTATTTTTCATAAATTTTTCAAAATATCCTCTCTTCATCATAAATATTTTAAGAAAAATACTATTTAGCTCATTCTCTCAAAATAAATTGAAAAAGATTAGGAGAGAAGGACGGAATTAACAAATTTTTGACACTTTAAAGTAAACATATTTTTCCACTTTAAAAATATTTTTAATGAATAACAGTAAAAATAAGATTTACCAATAAAAATCTTGTTTACTCATAGTATATAGATAAGTAAAGAAAATTTTCACCATATAAATTTTTTACTTATTGCTACTTGCTACAAATATTTTCAATAATTATTATTTCTTTCGATAAGTTTTTTAAAAGTATTATTTACTATAATTTCTCAAGTATCAGTGTCATGAATCTAAAATAAAATAAAATAAAAAAAGCCCAAGAAACTCGACTCCAAAGCAAAAGATAGCGGTGCAGTGAGAACACAACAGCGACAACAAAAGAGGTAGTAAAGATGCTTCTAAGAACCCGCATTTCGGTAAACTAATTACCATTATCATTGTTGATTTGTCTTTTCGTTTTGTTTTTTCCCTTTTTCTCCTTTATTAATATTTGGAGGAAGAAGCCTGCACAGGATTAATATTAGTTTTAAGGAAAGCATGCTTTAAACCAATTTTTTGGTTTAAAATATTGTAGCATGTAAGGGCTTTACAATATTCGTAAATTAAAAAGTTAGTTTTAACCATACTTACTAAGTACCCTATATATTAGTATTAAGGGTGTTAATTTAATTGAGATGTTTTATCTATCTCTAAAAACCTTTTTTTTAAGGGGAAACTAAATGATTTTATTTTTAACTTAGCAAAATTTTTGCACAATATGACTAATAAAACCCAGTAAATTATCAAACCAAAATACATCTACAGTTTTAACAATACATAATATTAACCAATGTGTGGGCTGCCACATTCGTTTTCGCATAAAGTATAGCAACAAAAACCACAACCAGCTTTAGACATGATAATTTAAATTTTTTCAATCACCTTGGCCTCCATTGATCAATCCATTGGGCTATGTATCACTTGAACAACATTAAGCGCATCGGATTTTACCACCCGACCAAGAGACCCCACACTTGAGATGATCCCGCACCTTCTCGGGTTGCTATGCACTCTACCACATTAGGAATGAATTGATCCTTAACTTGGATAGTCGTTGTTGCCCCTAGTTCGATCCCTCACCACAACACCGATCCCCACAAGGTCTACATATTTACACTTAAAAAAAAGCTAAATTAATTATTTAAAGTGTTATGACAAGAATAACGTACAATACAATCAAGTTTTTAAGTAAATACTTTAACTCGAGATGTCAAAATGAGTAGACACGTTAAAAGTTAGGTACAGCAAGATACGATACAACTATTGAATGGGTCTAGCGCAACAGGTATATTAAATAGGTCTAGCCCAAGACATTTGTTAAATGGGTTGAGTTTGATATGACTTTTGGATACAAAGCATGCTAAAAGCATAATACGTTAAGAGCATAGTATAGGCACGATAAGCGGCACGTTAATGGCACGACATTATTACTTTTTTATTATGTATTTTTAATATTTTTTTATAAAATCTGTAATAGTTTTTTTTTTAATCAAGATTTTATCTCTTTTGAATTTTTGTGTATTTTACTTCATTATAAACTTAAACTTTAATTGTGTCTAATATTTATGTTTCTTTACATATAATTTTGCTATTAGGTACATTTAAAGCATAAGTACATTAAAGGTATGACACAAATATAAATATGTCATGTGCTAAGTTTGACGCCATAAAAAAAAAAGCTCTTTAACATATGATGTGATAAATTAACGGACCGATCTAGCCATGTTTAACATCTGCAACTTCAACAAATTAACAAAGTACTACGTAATATTGGGCCAACACTAAATTAAACAAGTACGTCCGTTGACCAAATCTTCTATCAAATTATTTTGTAAAACTAGTTAAGGAGCTAAGAAGCACGTTCTCCCTAATGACAGAATATATATAAATAACTATCCTAACACAACTGATAATTAGTCAATTATATACAACTATTCATTTATATGCATCTAGAGGTATAAAATGTATAATCATTAATTTCAAGAAAAAACAATGTAAAATATCTTGATAATAAATATAAAACGATATGGAAGGATGATTCACCAAATCTTCTATCAAATTATTTTGTAAAACTAGTTAAGAAGCTAGGAAGCACGTTCACCCTAATGACAGAACATATATAAAAAACTACCCTAACACAATTGATAATTAGTCAATTATATACAACTATACATTTATATACATCTAGTGGCATAAAATGTATAATCATTAATTTCAAGAAAAAACAATATAAAATCTCTTGATAATAAATATAAAACGATATGGAAGGATGATTCCAGATGAATCATCATTTTTTTTATTGATTATAATAATATTAACGTAAAGTACATTGAGTTATTTACTCTTTGAGTTTATAAATTATTCGTGTAAAATACATTCCTTATCATAACGCAATTTACCTAAAAGCACTTTATGAAAAAAATAAAAGAAAATTAAAACGAAAAGATGGTGCATATATAGGAGGAATTATATTTTTTTGCTTAAAAAATAGAAATATTTAGATTGTATTAATGTTTGTAATTGAAAGTAAAGATATTTATATTCTAAAGTGGTAGGTTTCTTGATTAATTATATATTGGTAATTTAATAACTAGTTATAATTGATTAATTTCTTAATTACTTATACAAAGATTATACTTATTAAAGAGGTTTTTCTTCTAATATTTTTAGAAATATATGATACAAATCATTCACTTTTTAAAAACGGTCCAAATTTTTTAAAGTAATGACACAAATATCAATCATAATATGTGTCATGCATCTATATTTATATTGTTATAAAGTGGTAATCTTTTTACTAGTTAAAAATGACAATTTAGTAACTAATTGATTAATTTCTTAATCTACTCAACTATGGAGATTTTACTATGATTATTAGAATATAGTTAACATTCGATTTTTTGTTAAAACGATGTCATTATAATTTTATAATTAATAAAGTAACTGTCACTTTATATTGTCTATTATATGTATATATGCGATGTTCATAAATGTAGGATGGTGGTGGGAAAAAAAGGTTGAAGTAAGAAATTTATTCCCAAAAAAAAGTTAAAAGGTCAATACACTTTTTTGGTTGAAGTAAAAATGAAGAAAGTTATTCCCAAAAAAATGAAGAAAAGTTCCCTCTCCTATAATTATTATAGAAGATATAGAAAACCAAAGAGGGGGAAGAAAAGAACAACCATGTGAAGATCATTCAACGTGTAAGGGAAGGAAAATATAAATTATAATTTCTGTGATTGGGAGTACCCTTATCCCTACTAACTTAATACTAACTTAGAGTGCATATCCCCTATATCTATCTTCTTTTCTAGATTAATTCACTTGTTTGATTATTTTTTAAATCATTACGTTGTTTATTATATACCTCTATGTGAATCACGTGTTTAGGTGCAACGTACATAGTGGAATCAACATTAATTTATTCAATCCCGTCTGTGCTTCTCGAGAGACGTAGGAAATAAATTTAATGACTAATGGCCAATATTTTAACACCTTCTACTGATCCCTCAAACCACTAAAAAAAAAAAAAGGCCATTTCCCTAGCACTAGTCTTCACCACTCCCAAAGGAGCAAGTTAGTCCCATAAACAATGTCTTCCTCTCATTTGTTCGTCTTATTCTTTGGAGTGGTATTTCTCACCACTCACACTCTTGCCAAGGATAAGACGTCGCCAGGCCCGATTTCTCACGCACCCGCACCAACCCCGGTTTTTCTGGTTATTAAGTCCCTGAAATATGAGCATATAGACAATTTAGTTTCTAAATTTTAATAAAATTACTCAACCTTTTTTTTTTATTAAATTTGGTTCTTGATCATAAAATTGATAAAGAATTTCTATAATTTAATAAGGATAATCATATATGTCCAGTACATTAAATTTTACCAAAAAAAAAAATAGTTACATTATACGTAAAACGTTCTCTTTAACCGTTGCTCTTAAATTTATTGAAAACTATAACATTTTGTATTTAATATAACATTTATATACGTAGAATATTATATTATTATGCTGTAAACCTTAAATTTAGAAGTCGCTAATCAAAGTATCAAAAACAAAAAATATCCAGAACTAAAAGTTCATAAAGTAAATAAGTCCAAATTAAAAATTTATGGGCTAAACTGTCACAATTCATGTACACTACTAAAAAGAAAAACTTTTACGACAGTTAAAAAACTGTTTTAAAATCGTCTGTCATATTATTGTTAAAACTTTTCATTATGATTTTTTACCATCGTGAAAGGCATGTTAAAGCAGGCGTGGCATGTTAAAACTTCTCAATCAAAATTTTACAGATTAAATTAATAGTAACTTTCACGGAAAATGACAAGTAAGTCCCTTGAACAACCAATTTATTAAAACAACTAATGCAGATCATTTGCCAATTTTCCTCTCCCTATAAACTCTTGTTCTAGCATCTTTTTGGAAGCAAATTTACTGCAGGACTTCACTTAATACACACACACAGAGAGTACATATATATTAGTTTTCGCTGAAAAAAAGCGTAGGAAAAAAAAGTTTTTTTTTTTCCTTTTTACACTTGGACATTGCACTAGCCAAAAATTGACCAGTTATTTTTTATATGTAGAAGATTCATTAAGAAATTTCACAAAACCAACGTTAAAAACAAAACTCTCCAAATTCTAGCAACAAATTAAAAAAAAAAATCTCCTACAATACGAGAGGAAATTTGTCGTGGATTTCTTTGAAATGAAAAATAGTAAAAGCCATATCGCTGCTTAGTACTTGAACAGTGCCAAGATCATTCTTGGCACAAATTAATTGGTTGAAGTAAAAGGCAGCAATTCTTTAAATGGCCATAACATTATCGATTAGATTTTTTTTCCCCGTCTTAACTACTTTCTGCCCACATGCTCGCGGGAAAATGTGAAAAGAAAACTTTTGTCCAACAGCTGGCTATAAATCCCCGAGATTTTTTTTTTGCCCCTTTCTGAACTACTTTCTACCCACATGCTTCACGTGAAAATGTGAAAAAATAAATTTTGTCCAACATATGGCCGAGAAATGGCTATAAATAGGCCAGGACATTTCCTTTGGCACCACACCACAACTCAACAAGCATAAGAGCCTTTGAAAGTTCTCACTCCCTTGTTTTCTAATTTATCACCATGTTGAGCCTTGCCAGAGACGTAGCTTCTAAGGTTGAAAATGTTGTCACCAATGTGAAAGAACACGTTGGGGGCGAGATTAGCCTTTTCAACTTATCCGACAAGAAGATCACCGAGCTCATTTACGAGACTCATGTCCACACTGATGAATCTTTCGACGAGGATTCGCTATTCTCCGTTGTCGAGAGCATCATCAAGCGTGCTACCCAAATTATTGACAAAGTTGTGCAGGTATATATTGTTGGAGTGAATTTTGGAACATCAATTCATTTCAATATATATACTTAGATATATATATTTCAATATACATGATGCAATATAAGTACATAATTCGGTAATAACTGGAATTTTTTCTCATTTAATTAGAAAAACAAATTAAATTGAGGTCCCTATATACATATATTCACATAACATATTTGATTGTAAATTTTCCTCTATTTGCTTGATTATTTTTGTATTTTTGCTTGTTGGCCTACCTAACATTTTTTTAAGAACTTTTACTTGTAATTTTTTTTTTAATTTCATTTTTCATAAAATGATCAGTAAGAGTTTATCGTAGGATGAGTTTGATAAAGGGTGCTAAACTTAATGGAACACTCCAGAAACTTTTTATGCTATTTATCATCCTTCACAATTTACAATATATATAGATATATATATATATATATATTGACATAAAAATAGTTGAATATAAAAAAATTTAATACATCTTAACTAGATCAGCATCAACTAACCTCATACTATGTGGGACGGTCCACTCTTATTTTATTAAAAATAAATAAAGAAGAAAATTACTGTGAGAGGAGAAAGGCCAAAAACCATAAGATCTACTTAAAACTTTGCAAAGAAAACTTCCTAACAACGAAAGAAAATCCTTTCAAGTGCTAACTAGTTAAACATTGCTTTTGAGTCATTACAGGGAAGCAACGTTCACGTGGAAAACATAGAGGAGAAGAGCCCTAGAGTCAACTTTATTATTCCCTTGTGCACAATTAAGTCCGTGGGCAGCGAGGTATAATTAAATTGCTTATAACCTCTCTATTTTTATCATTATTATTTTTTTCATTTCGTGCATGCATAAAATTAAAAAATAATGATTAATTTGTAATAACTCGCAGCTTTCATGCAAGCCTCCGGGCGAGAAAATTGCACACGAAACAGCCCTTTCAATTCTCCACAAGCTCTCCTGCTACTCATGGGAAGCAAAGTCGGTGCTGACCCTCGCCGCTTTCGCCAACGATTTCGGGGATTTCTGGCACCTCGCCAACCTCTTCCGATCGGACCCCTTGGCGAAACAATTGGCTATCCTGAAAAAAGTGCCCCAACTCATCAAGCCAACCGAGCTCCTAAAACGCCGGCAAGCGATTCTCGAGGTCAGCAACCTCATTAAGACAACCACACGTGTCATCGCCATCTTCGATGAGTTCGAGAAGCTCTCCATCCATGACCCGAAAACCGTTCCCGAATTGCCCGTGGCGTTGGACCACTTGCCGGTGGACGTCTACTGGACCATTGTCACAATTGTTGCTATTTCAATTAAGATCTCCATTCTGCTAAGTGATGAGTAAGTGGTTCACAACAAATTAATTAATGTTTACTACTTTTAACCATTAATATCTCGTTATATTGTTTGTTGTTGCTCATGTCTATGTCGATCCAGGCCAGAGAAGCCTCATGATTTGGCTCCCTATGCTCAGAAAATCCACTTCATCCTCAACAGGCTAAACCTGCATCTGACTACTTGCTATAGGCAACTAGGTAAATTTGAAAGAACCATATATAGTTAATTATATCATTCCGCTTCATATGTCTGTGTCATTAAGCTATAATACTGACTTGCTTTGTAGATCTTTTTTAGCTAATTGAGACTAGTTCAATTGGCATTTAGCAGGTTTGCGAGTTGCTTTTTATGTATTGAGTCCTGAATTCAAGTTCGACAGATGCTAATCAAAAACAAAAACTCTAATACTTGACTTTTTTTTTATTTGTTTTTAAACTTTTACAGCTGAGGCCGAGGCTATCCGCAAAATCAGGAAACTCTTGAGAACCCCAACTGAAGTCCTAGAGATTATCAAAGCCTTGATCTTTATCAAGGAAACCACTTTCCAGACCCTCATTGATGGTTCCACAAACAGAACTGTATGCTCTCATAGTGGCTTTGTTTTTTTTTGTTTTTGAATATATTATTTACAATAACATGCTAGGCTTTTTTGTAACTATAAAGACATAGTATAACACATATTATATAAACATTTGTTTCAAATACTCTCTTTTTTATTATGTTTTAATTGATGGTTTAATTATGATGATGTGGTTCAATTAGGTGAACATTGATGTGTTGAGAAGGAAAAACGTATTCTTGTTCATTTCAACCCTAGAAATAACTGAGGAAGACATCACTCTCCTCAAACCGGTTTATGAGAAAACGAAGAAAGAAAGGAACTACACAATTGTGTGGGTTCTGATTGTGGAGCAATGGACTGATGAGACGCGGAAGAAGTTCGAGATTCTGCGCCCTAAGATCCCATGGTACATTGTGCAGCAATATTCACCAATTGCATGCATCAAATTCATCAAAGAAGAGTGGGAGTTCAAGGGCAAGCCTCTAACTTGTTGTGATTAGCCCACAAGGAAAAGTGAAAAACACAAACGCAATCCACCTGATCATGAGTTGGGGATTGGAGGCCTTTCCATTTGACTTAGAAGCTCAAAACATTATTTCCGAGAAGACTAACTGGATTGGTACTGTTGTGGGCAACATTCACCCAACCATTGATACTGCGGTAAATATCAATACTTGCGTTAAAAAAATTTTTTTTTTTCAGATAATTATAACATTTATAGTTTTAATCTCAAAAGAAGTTTGTTTTCCTAACTAAAAATGTAAAAATATCATCAAATTAAGTCACTAGCTTTTCAAAGTAATCAAGTCACTAGCTTTATTTCTAAGTAATTACAAATTAATGTGTATACATAGTTGTGTAGATGGTTGTGGTCCCAATAAATAGCATGTGAATTTTTAAATATACAAAATACTCTTTTTTTAACTTTAAATAGAGAATATAAATACTACATTTTAAGTAGAGTCAGGTCTAAAATTGTTGCTTACATCTATACCCATATAATTTTCAATGCTTTTAGTGTGACTAAAATATTTTAGTTATTAAAGATTTATTCAAAGTCTAGTTTTTAAACCAATTGCATACCCAAACACAATTATGGTTTCAACTCTGATGTCTATTTCATTCGTCTCTTTTATACTGATTCAAGAATATCAAACCATATCCACTAAAATATATAACCTCTCGATTAAAATATCTTACCACATTTATTGAAAAGATCATATGGTCAAAACATTTTAATTAACTAAAGGACACATGTGAGTGAAATCCCAAGTTAGAATAGGGTTTTTTACCCCTAAAATTTAATATTTGTTCTTCATATGTTGAACATCAATTGACAGATCAAGGAAGAGAAGTACATCTTCTTCTATGGAGGCAAAGACAATGATCTGATCCAACAATTCACCAAGAAGGTAATTGCCCTCCAAAATGACCCTACCTTTAAGGACTCAAAGATCAAAATTGAGCTATTCCTGGTGGGGAAGATAGAAAAGGGAGGCGAAGACAACAGCATTTTAGGGCGGTTTTGGAATGGCATTGAGAGCTTGTTTGTCAACAAGTCTCACAAGCAGGTTGACCCGGTTATGCAAGACATCCAGAAGCTACTCGCCTACAAGAACGACAGCGCTTGGGTAGTGCTCACCAAGGGCTCCACCGTGATCATTGCCGGACAAGGCTCTGCCATCCTTAAGGTTGTTGAGGATGTCGACAAATGGAAGGGTGTAGTGAAGGACAGGGGCTTCGAGGTTGTTTTCAAGGAATACTACTTTCAAGTCACAAAGACCATACGCTACTGCTCCCACATCGATGTCCCTGTTGTTGCGGGCAAGGTCCCTGAGACCTTAAAATGTCCAGAGTGCCCTCGCACCATGGAGACCTACATCAGCTACAAGTGTTGCCACATCGATGGCCCGATTGCGCATCACTAAGAATGAGCATAGTATGCGGCTGTCTCTCTTTCTATGTTGATGTTAATTACAAGCTTATGATATCTAGTGCTTTTTTTGAATGTTCCTCTATGTATGTTTTTTTTTCCCCTTTAGTATTGCTAGAATAAGGGTATATCATTTGCTAGTTTGCTACCCTCAAAATGTTGTGCGAAATTTGGTCTAGTCTAAATAAGTGGTATCTTGATTGCATTGGTAATTTAGATGCCTCTGTGGCTTCTCTGTGTTAATTTTCACACAAACTATTTTTTTATATATATTTGAGCATTATTAATGCCATTTCTGATTGTCTTAATCTTGATCTTATGTTACTTTCTTATTTTTTAAATATAATTTTAGACTTGAATAATATTAAAGACAAAAGTGTGAAATTACCACTATGTTATTTTTCTAATTACGTGATTTTCTAATTTCTATGATTTGTGTTTTTTTCCTTAATTTGATTAATTGGTATATATTACTTTAAATCTCTATCATTTGCATCAAATTAAGAAATTATTCAATATAAAACAAAAAAAATCAAAGAACAAAAAGGACGGTCTAGAATTTTGAGTGTCTGATATTCAGGAAAGACACCCATATGCTCATGCTTGAGGCCTTCAGATAATTATTTAAAACGAAAGACAAAAAGATTAAAGCAACAAATTAAATCATAAAAAGGACACAATTGATCGAGTCATTCAGATTTTGGAGCTATTCTATTTCTTCATTTAAAGCTTATTTGATAAAGTTTTCATTCAAAATAAAAAAAAATAAAATAAAATAAAAATGCAGCCAAATATGAAGGCAAAAAATCCTAACAAAGATCGATAAAGCAATAGTGATATTAACTGATAGAAAAAAATGACATTATCTACCACATAAGTTTTGACTTTTTACTGCTGATTATTAAGTTGGTTAAATATTTTAGAATTTAATATAATATAAAACGTGTATCACGAGCTTGCCTTGAAAATAATGTCTAGAAATAGTAGCAAAACGAGTTTTGTCCTTAGTTTCATCATTCGATTTTGAAAGGTGAAGACCTAGCTGTTGCAATTAATTACCAAGTAAAATCTTGTTTAATTCCATGGGGTTATAACCCTGTTATTAAATTATGAAACTTAGTTTAAAAATTACATTGTACTTAGATTGGGACGTACAATTTTTTGAATAGTAAAATTATAACCATAGAGGTGAAAAGAATTTTTGTTAATTAATGCCATACACTCTCATAGTAAGTACTAGAATATTCCAATGGATTGGTCATATTGGCATGCGTCTTTTTACACTTTACACTCTTTTTTGGAATACACACTTACTACAAGTTTGAAATAATTTAATTTATTTATGAGATGTAAAGGTAAACAACTCTTTGAGCTTCTTTTTTTTTTAAGTAAATGACTAAGGTTTTTTAAAATTAGACAAATGATGCTTTTCTTTAAATGTTTTATCAATGATATATTAATGTAAATCAATTATGATCCTAACATGGAGTAAGTAATGCTTTCCTCTATAACTTGTTTGGTAATCAAGCATTTAAAAGCATAAAGTTAATCATATTTGTGAATATTCTAACTATACTTTTTCAGCCAAATCATTTTGTTGAGAAGTAAAAAAGGCAGAGTTTTGATGAATTAAACCAAGCTCTTCACATAAGGCATCTAACTCATTAGAAAAATACTCATAACCTCTATCACTTTAAGCCATTTTGATTTTCTTTTCCTTTTGGTACTCAACTTCAGCCTTAAAAAGTTTAAATTTATTAAAGGTTTCATCTTTTGCCCTAATTAAGTATACATAAGCGGCAATTTTTCAAACAAAGATAAACTAAGAAGTAAAGGTGTAAAAAAGCAAAAAGGAAATTGAAAAATCTTCCTCAAGTTATCTACTAAAAGACAAAAAGTTGAATACGCATGTCCAATATACGCCATAGCACAGGTGTACTTGTACAATCCCTTAAACTAGTGTGCATGTGTGGGCGCACCTACGAAACTATATCCTCTGGTGGATATATTAGTTTTTTTTTTTTTTTATCTTTCTTCATTTTTCAACGCTTTATCCTTAAAAGATAACCACAATCTGTACTCGGCTGCTCGTATTATATTTGAGAACTCATATTAGATATATGATGTGCATATCTCATGGTGAATTTTGTATTATTTTTTACTAAACATCAGTAATTGCTGTTGTTGCCATGAAATAATATTTTCATAGCTAATATTTTCATAAAAAATTAAAAGACCAATTTTTTATCCTGTGAAAAGTTTAGAGGTTGACGAAGCAAACTCTTCTATTAAAAAAATTTTTGATTATCCATATTGTGAACTTAAAAAAAATCATGTTAAGATATATAATTGTATATATAATGGCTCAAGTTGATACGTGAGGTGTGATATATACGATGATTAATCCAAGTGCCTAAACTTAAACCATTGGATTTACAATTAGTAAATAGAGAAAACATTTAAGCCATCAGATTGGTTCAATCCATTGTTGAAGTACAAAAATTGTTCCCACTTCTATATAAGTTTATAAATTAGAAATATATATATATATATATATATATATATATATTCATTGGTGTTGGAAGACAAATATTTTAACAAAAAAAAAAAAATTGAACATTATATATGTTTCATGTTTTCGGTAACTCCAAGTCTAAAATTTTCCAGCACTTATGCGTGGTCTATGTTTGTTATAAAACCATCTCATTTTCAGGTCATTTGGATATTGCGTTCCTCGAGAGACACCTTTTGGTCCAACATACAGGCACAGCCTTTGTCTTTGCCCGCTCTAGGAATGTATTTGTGTGAAAGTTTGTCTCCGGTATTTGTATTTTTTTTTTTTTTGTTGGGAAATTTTTTATGTTTTAATTTTTTGGGTAGAAAATGTTTTGATAATGTACATAGAGAGATGTAAACTTGACTTGCACGTCTACAGCGGTAGAAGATTCTTTCTCTCGTTTGTTTTGGTCGAGCTCACATGCATAACAGCATTTTCTGTCCTTGTTGAAGATGCATCACCACACACGTGGCTAATCATTCATCTGTCAAATTTGTATGTATTCCTTTAATATAAATGAAATCTGAGCCATTCAAGGCTCTACACAAGACGGCGACATTACGAGAATGGTGCTATCTTAATTAATTTGTTCATATATTATATGCGTCTCGGTGTAGTACGTATGTGGACTACAAGCTATGAAACGTAAAAAACGAAGAAATTAGCGCAGGTTCAAAGTAGTTTATAGATGACAGGGTTAAAATTCGAGTCTCAAGAACTTGAGACTATTTTCAAATTTTTTACTTCGTATTTATTAATTTTTTTCGGACTAAGGTGGCGTATTTAACATGTGAAGGCTCTTATGATCAAGCCGTACGGAGGTAGTCACCGTTGGGCACCTCTTTCTTTAATTTTTTAAAAAATATTAGTTGGCAACCAAAATTTGCATTAGTTAAAGTCCATTCATCCTTAATAGTGATGGCTAATTCTTTTGGGTCTTTGTTTGCTCATCTCCTTCAGGTTCAAAGTCAACATGACGTTAAAGTTACTGCATGTGACAATCGCCCCTCCATTTATGAGAGGGAGCGAGAGAGAGAGATCGCGAAGACTTGTAATATGAAATCTTGAAACTTTAATTCAGAAAAGGTCAACAACTTTGCCCTACGTACACGATTGATGTTTTACTTAAACATTAATCTCTTTTATGAAAGCCGAATTTTAGGGTCATTTACATCATTTGGTGAACTTAAAAAACTCTCATTTTGTTTCGTAAATTTAAATTAATTTCATTTTCTTTTTTTATTTACTCTCTTATGTTATAATTTATAGTAAAAACAAGCAAAAATAGACCACATGAGCTCTTTTAACACCCTCTTGTTCTGCCTTTTTTAAGATAAATTCTACTGAGAGGGTTAATTGAGATTAATTTAAAATTCAAAAAGTAAAGCAAGAGTTTTTGAAATTAAAAGGGACAAGGGGACATGTCTTGAAAATTAAAAGGGTGTTGTCTCTCAGTTAAAACCAATTGGTTATAACTAACAAATAGTATAAAGCTCTTAACAGCTATAATAAAAAGCAAAAAATTGCTATACTGTAACTAAAATAGGTTCTAATCATTTGTTCTTATCACACTTTCCAAGCACCCCATGAGGCCACATTAGTGAGAACAGTTCAATCCACATTTTCTCCTTTCCAGCTTATATCCCCCCAACGTCTTTAATATTGCCTGTGCTAACTTTTTGTTTGCTTACGCAGATCAGAGATAAATTCGTTGTGGGAAAAAGGACAATTGCGGTGGATTTTTAAATTGTCTTATGGCCTATGTGTTTAAAAACGCTATTTGAGAAAATAAGTTTGAACGCTGTTAGTGGTTACTATTTTAGCAGCCCAACCAAAACAAACAAACATATTTAAATCAATGACAATCACTCTAGCCGTTTGTAATGAAATATTGATAATATACAAGATATTGTGATCCAATTTTTGCCACTCACGTGTTTTCACAAGATATATCTTTTGTGGATAATATTAAATCTTTTTCCACATGGTAGTTCACAAGTTTATAATGTTTTCTTTTATAATTTTGTGGTAGTTCTTCTGTTCAAAAAACAAATGGTGGATCAGGAGTAACAATACCAAGAGGTAACGGGCGTAGGGTGCAGGGACGACAATTGTTGAGGACACTGAAGTATAAAATCGATAATTGTCAAGGGCGTGCAGGAAAACTCCAATCGTAAGGGGTGGTGACCTGAAGCTAATCTTCCAATGAAGATTTTGTAGAGGAAAGATGCCCCTTTTTTATAGGAAAACCTTAGGGTATTACTCGTTACACAATGCCATATTCTGTTTTTAGAAAATGAGATTCGCCTTCCATATTAAATAATGATGAATATAGATACGAATTAAAAATTACTAAATGGGCTAAGTTAATCAAATCTATCAACAGATCAAGAAATTTTTTAATAAAAATTTGACTAAAGAATACAATTTTAAATTATTAATAAAAGAAACTATTTACGAAATTTTAGTATCACTAAATAAATATAATTAGGATAAACAAACTTGTGTCACAATAATCAATGCATAACACTTTATTATGCACAACATGACATATGTCATGCACGCTATTCTTCTCTCTCTCATTTTTATAGAGAGCACATGTATATTTATTTATATTTGAGAAAATCATATGTTTTGCATGCTTTTACAAAACTTTTTTATTCATGCCATAAAAAAAAAATAAAGTTGAAAAAAGTGTGCTGCACTATAGAATAATTAGTGTAAGTTGTTTAATTTTTTTTTTCAATCAATATTCAAATAGACAACCTCTAATGCTTTTTCAACTCTCTCTTCTTCTCTCTTTAATCTATCAAAATATTTTTTTAGCTATTGTTTTGGAAAACATTTTTAACAAAATATAGTGAAAAGGTGGTAATGGTATAGATCGTGTATAACAAAAAATTTCTCAAAACTTTTGTAAAACACTATACATTATATTAATTTTGTGCATAAATAAATATATAAATACTTTGTTTACTGCAATATGATTGGAGAAAAACAAAAAAAATGGCTTGCAAAGGACATTCTCTTTAAGACAAAACCGCCGACTTTCTTGCCAGTCTTCAGCACCAGATGGACGAATATGTGGGCGTTGAAGGATATATGGTTTCTTAATGATTGCTCAATTAATTTAAGTCACGGAATAGAAGAACTCTTTTTCCTTTTCTTTCTCTCTTTCTACATGCCTATGTGAGGGTTTTTTCTACAGAGTACTCTTAGTCTTTGTGACTCATAAGTATGTCCTAAATGAATAGAGGAGGCCTCTATTTATAAAGAACAAGAGCGCTAATCAATTTTGCAAAGTCTTTTTATTTTACTTTAATATCAAATATTTAATTAAAATAAAAGACACAAGTTTTTCATTACTAGTACTGTGATAGGCGCCACACGCAAAGAGATTCTATATGCATGTGGCATGAACTCCATAACAGTGCAGGTGAGAATACTGCTTGTTACTCAATCTCATTTGTCTCCACATTAAACTTTCCATATTTGAATTTAATCACATTTATTCAAAATTAGAAATAATAACTAGAACTTGCAATATTTAGCATAATTATTAATTGTTTATATCTCATCATCATGTTTCAGTCCTACATAATCTCATTATGCACAGTGCATTAATTTAATGACTCATTACATTAATAGTTCAGATAAGACTATCTATTCTTAATGGAAATGACCTGCACTAGTAATGCTCAATTAAAGATTCTATACTTTAATTGAATAATTTATTATAATTAATTATATGTTATTGATCAATTTAATTATCATCTTTAAATATTATCCTCTTGTATATAATGTTTATATACAATATTTAAGGTCATATAGATAATTATAAAATGTCAATAATTTTCTTCCTAAAATATTCAAAATATATACACGTAAATGTAATGAATAATTCACTTTATTTATTTATAAATATGTCCATTACAAAACATTATATGCTGTATGAGCATCTATCCTAGCATTATACCTGACTTGTTTTGTAGGTCTTTTTGGCTAATTGAGACTAGTTCAATTGGTGCTTAGTAGGTTTGCGAGTTGCTTTTTATGTATTGAGTCCTGAATTCAAGTCCGACGACGCAAATCAAAAACAAAAACTCTAATACTTGACTTCTTTTTTATTTTTAAACTTTTACAGCTGAGGCCGAGGCTATCCACAAAATCAGGAAACTCTTGAGAACCCTAACTGAAGTCCTAGAGATTTTCAAGGCCTTGATCTTTATCAAAGAAACCACTTTCCAACCCCTCATTGATGGTTCCATAAACAGAATTGTATACTCTCTTAGTCGATTTAGTTTTTTTTTTAAATATATTATTTACAATATCATGCTAGGCTATTTTTGCAACTATAAAGACATAGTATAACACATATTATATACACATTTGTTTCAAATACTCTCTTTTTTATTATGTTTTAATTGATGGTTTAATTATGATGATGTAGTTCAATTAGGTTTAATTATGATGGGGTAGAGGGAAACGTTGAGGAGGGAAATGGAAGGCCTTCCATGGGAGGAAGTCAAAGGGGAGGGGGCACCGGAGTCCAATTTGTAGTTTTTTTTTTTTTTTTGATTGTTTTTTTTTAGGAATGGGGTTGTCAGAGCAAGAAGGGGGCGGTGGGTAGGGGTGAGCGACTGGGGAGTGGCCTAAATTTGAGTTTTGTTTTATTTTTCATTTTTTTTGTTGATTTTTATTTTTGGGGGGTCAAAATCAAATCAATAGCTATGATATGGTATTTTTAAGTCAATGATTGTGATTTGCCTTTAATTTTTAGTATGAAAATTATTTTGAATGGAATTTAGTAATTTTAACTAAAAAATGATATTCAATAATTTTTCCCCTCCAAAATTAATGGTTAGGGACTAAATTGCACGTTTTTGAAAAAGTTAGACCTAATTAAATTTTTTAAAAAAATAAAATTATACTTTTTTTAAAAAAATTGGGGACCAACTGAGTTATTTACTTTCAATTTTTTACTACTTCTTATTCTAACTAATATTTAATTTTTTATTAGTTGGACTTTCACGAACTAGGTACAATACTATCGTAAAAGCATTTGAATCTTATTACACTACAAGAAAAACTATATTTAACGACATATTATTCATAAGATGTAGTTTTTGAATGTCGTTGAAAAGTACATATAACGACATATGTAACAAAAATATCATTAATAACATTTAGAATAATAATTCACGACATCTACAAAGATATAGTACTAATGCTCTTTTTTTAATGACAATAATTTGATGTTGTTAAATTGTTTTTTATATATACGTTTGTGTACACACATATATACATACGCAGTTGTTTCGGTGCAGCAGAAGCACCGGAACTTCAGTGAGGTGTCCATCCATGAGCTCGTCACTCTCAGCAGCAAATGCGGGAGGAGATCCTTGGAGATATGCTGACACAAGATTTTGTCTGGGAAGAGATATTGGAACAGTGGAGTCGAGACGTTGAAGTAGGCCTCCGCCTGGAAGCCGGTTTCAAGTCGTTGAATCTGTTTTTTAATTGTGAGAGTATTTGTTTAGGAGGATACTGTTATCACTTTACCGTGGTCAGTGTAATATCTAGAAATAAAAAAATGACTGGGGCTAAGGAGAAAAACGACATGGTAACATCAGTATAAAGGGACAGTAATGTTACTTTGAAATGAAGCAACTGTCTTTGTTATGAGGTGTTTGGGAAAAAATTGCCGAAACAGGGTATGTTATAGGGTTGCGTTAAGTATAACCGGGTTTAGAAGAAGAGGAAGAGTATCGTTTCACGTTTTGGACTGTAAATTCTGATATTTGTAGTATTTGTTAAAAGTAGTTTTAAATATGGTCGATCTGCCTGGCAATTTTTAATTTTTTTTTAAATTTTCCCCATCAAAATTGAAATTTTCATTTTGCTGCAATTTCCAAATTTGTGAAATGGGTTTAGCCTTTTTTTAGTGGTAATTATACTTGAGTTTGACGATTTGCTTCCTGTATATGATAATTGTTTGATTTATCAAGTACTTGGTGTCATTTTTCTTGGAATATTCTTTTGCTCATAGTTATGTTACATGAATACGTTACGATTTGAAGGCCATTGTTACCGTTGAACATAATTGGTAAATACCACTATAAGAAAAATTGCATTTAACGACATGTTATTTACAAGATGTAGTTTTTGAATTCCATTGAAAAGTATAAATAACGACATCTCCGCCGAAACGCCATTTCTTGAGTGTATATTTACATAGTTATTCGTCACACGCTAACTCCATGAACAGATTTGGTTAACATAATTTTGTATTTGCATATACATCACACCTTCAAAATTTCAATGTTAGAAACATTTAGGCCACCTAATTGATATCATCTAAAAAGTCAAGTAAGAGAGAGAAGTAACGAGGAGTAGATATTAATAGTTAGTCCTTGATCTTGTGGGCCGGCTGGGGAAGGCCAGGGGATAATTGATGAGATTCAGGAGCAGAATCTTAAGGAGAACGTGAGAAATTGAAGTTACAAGTTTTGGTTAGAGTATGAGCAAATAAGATGGCTTTACTTAACTTATGACACAATAGTGCAAAACGATTATATTAGAAATATATGATTATTTAAATTTGTTGGCTGAATTTTACTTTTGCAATAGTAATTGATTGCTATATCATGTAGTATACTAGATATATCTCAGTGCTTTTGCATGCACTGAGTTATTCAGAATCAGATAGAGTATTTTTGCCTCGTTCTTGTCAAGATTTGTATTGTGGTTTTAATTTTTCAATTCAGAACATTGTTTGGTGATGGTCTATGATTTAATCAGATACAAGAATAGTGCATGATGTTGGGTTTTAATTTGTTTATCTGGACATTATGATGATCTCAGATGATTTGACTTGGATCCTGGTTTCTGCTTTGACCTTTTTTTTTTTTCCATTTTTTTTCATGAGATATGATAAGAAGATGCTCATCGTTGCCACTTTACTTTTGTGCAAGAGAGCACTTCAAAAATTGATCCACAATTAGTTTTAAGATTCAATGGCTTATCGGGGACAGAACGCCGTCAAACTTTACAATTATTCCAGATGTCAAAAAGGAGGTAAACTGTTTTGGTGGTTTTGGCAATGCATTTGAACTCTCGTTTCCACTCTCCCTGGACCCATTCAGACCAGAATTGACACAGAATTGTCCCATACACATCACGGGTTTAATGGAAAAGAATCAACCTTTGTTGGTCTATTTCAAACAAATTCGAAACGTCTTTCATAATTTCCTCTGTCATGAGTTCTCCGTTTTCCTCATCGTCTGAGTTTGGAATTAAAGTAATGACTCTGAAATATTAGTGTTGGATTAATCTTATGCAGAAGCAGATTGATGTCAGACATGTGCCTGCTCACGATCAACTAGCTAATCCTTTTACAAAGTTAGGACTATCGACAAAGTTAGTCAGTTAGTTTTGTATATTGTTATGCTTAGTCAGTTGGTTTTGGTTTGGGATTAGCTACCTTTCTCCTCTCATGACGGCGAGCCTACAATGATGTTCATAGTGCAACACTTGGGCCTTTAAGATAAAATGGAATAAGTTTTAATATGGTCAATGTAATGAAAGATATATTTCTATGAAATTGTGCTTAAGGCACTTCTATGATATGATGATGATGATGATGATAATGTATATGAAATGTTTTAAATTGTAAGAATTATATGTACTTGTTAAGCATTAGCTTAATCAAGTTTTATGTCATGTTGCAGATAAGGGTAAGAAAATCTTGAAATAGGCGGAGGACATGGGAAGGTGTGTGAGCACAAAGCACGATGAATTGTAACCGGAAGAACGCTAAGAAGAATGTTTTATGTTTTAAATCAAGTTTTATAATTTGAACATATTTTTATGTTAAGTTTTAAGAATACATGAACTATGGTTTTATATTTTATTTTATCATTTTAAAGAATTTTGATCTTCTGCATTTTTATGAAAAGTTAAATCTGTTTTACAAATTAAGTTTTTTCAAGGATTTTGGCTCGATCGGTCTGCCGAACATTATTGCTCGGCCTACCGATGTTTGAAGGTTCGGCCTACCAATCATGTATTCGGCCTGTCGAACGATGACAAGTTTTTAAGCCAGTTTTGCAAATCCTCTATTGGCCTGCTGGTTAAAGAACTCCGGCCTGCCGATCATGTCCGGCCTGCCGAAGTCCCAAGTTCGGCCTGCCGAACTGTGGGAGCATGTAATTTTTAAGTGATGTGTTGATTAACAAGTTATGATGTGATGTTTTTATACGTTATGATTTTACAACTTGGTATATCTATTTTATTTAAATAAGTTTATGATTAATTTAAAGTGTAATAGAATAAATTATGATATGGAATGAGTTAAGCAATGTTATTTAACAATGTTAAGTTACGTTAAAAAAAAAATATGTATGAATAGATCCTGGTTAAGTATGTTTAATTACGTTTACAATTAAAAGTATCATTTAAGTTTTGTAATTATGTTTATGTTTAAAGTTTAAACAAGTATGAATGTATGAATGTAACGACATCTGTGACATCCGTAAGAGGAGGCGTTACAGGCTTTGGTATCAGAGAGATTTTCTAATTACAATTAATATCGCCACATGTCAATCCAAGTCCTCTAAGTAAGTATGTTATAAAGTTAGATGTTTTCATGCAAGTATGATGATAAGATTAAGGTCTAAATGTTTAACGATTAATGATCTAGTAGTGAAAACCTGTCTTATAATTGGAAGAAGGTTAAGCCAACAGACTTCGAGGGTTCGAAAGATCTGCTAGTAGCTCAAGGATGGTTAAAGATGATTGAGGCTACCTTAAGACTCGTGGATTTCACGGACAATGAAAAGGTCCTCTATGCCTCGTACTGCCTCACCATAGAGGCCAGGATATGGTGGGATGGCATCAAACAGAGCAGTAATGTTGAAGAGATGTCATGGGAAGACTTTGTTCATGAATTTAACATGAAGTTCTTCCATATAAATGTTACAAGGAAGCATTATGAGGAGTTCAAGAGCTTACGTCAGGGGGTTATGTCAGTCATTGAAGTAGTGACAAAGTTTGACCAGCTTGCTCGTCTATGTCCAGGAATGGTTATGGATAAAAGTGAAAGGTTCAAAAGACTGATCAGAGCCCTTAGGCCAGATATTGCTGCAATTGTTGATGGGGCAAGTCTGCCAAGGACTTAAGAGCAGGTTGTTATGAGGGCTCAATGTGCTGAGTTTCATCTGTCCAAGCTAAGAAGGAACCAGCCTCCGTAGGGCCAACAAGCCAACAATGTAAGCAACCAAAACCGTCCTCCACACAGGAATAACAACAACAACAACAACAACAACAGCAACAACAACAATTAGAACTAGAGGAATAACAAGAGGAAGGGTAATCCTCAAAATCAACAAGGCCAAGACAACAAGAGGCACAATGATGGCCAGCACAACAATAATAGCAGGCGATTTCAACCATGTGCCAAATGTGGAAAGAAGCATCCAGAGGAATGTCACTTGGGAACAAAACAATGTTTCATTTGTAGGCGTGAAGACCACTTTGTTAAGAACTGCCCCAAGCTAATGAATGCCAATGCCCCGCAGAGAGCTCCTCCTCAAGCCCAGCTTCATCAGATGCAAGCCTCCCTTGAAGGGCCACTCATTAGTCAAGGGAGAATTGAAGCCCCACCGATGAATGCCCCAATCTATGCCATGACGAAAGAACAAGTGGCTGCTGAAGCCTCCAATGTGGTCACAGGTCAGATAACAAGTTTATCTAATGATGTTTATGTCCTTTTTGATACGGGTGCCACACATTCTTTTGTATCTATGTCATATGCTAAAAATTTAGAGATTCGTTTAGAGCCTATGAGATAGGGATTCACTACGACACTACACTCCGGGGAAGTGATATTATTTATGCACTGTTTGTGTGCAGTACCCCTATGATTTTTTGATAGGGAACTCTTCGTCGACCTCATTGTGATCGACATGCATGACTACGATATGATTCTTGGGATGGATTTTCTGAGCAAGTACAATGCCTCTATAGAATGTCGAAAACGAAAGGTGATCTTCCATCCCGAAGGTGATCAGAAGTTCATTTATGTGGGCGAGTCCAGAAAGAAACCCAACATGTTTTTATCGGCAATAAAAGCAAGGAAGTTATTAGCAAGTGGCTGCATGGGCTATCTGGTGAACATTGTAGACAAAAGCCAAGAAGAAAAGATAAGAATTGAAGATGTACCTGTAGTTCATGAATATGCAGATGTGTTTCTTGATGATCTCACAAGTCTACCGCCAGAAAGAGAAATTGAATTCGAGATTGAGCTTGCTCCTGGTATTGATCCAATCTCTAAAGCGCCATATAGAATGGCCCTGGCAGAGTTAAAGGAGCTTCACACACAATTAAAAGAGCTACTTGACAAAGGTTTCATCAGGCCAAGTCACTCACCATGGGGAGCTCTAGTATTGTTTGTGAAGAAGAAGGATGGCACTATGAGACTTTGCATTGACTACAGAGAGCTGAACAAGGTGACAATCAAGAACAAGTACCCGTTGCCTCAAATTGATGATTTGTTTGATCAGCTCAAGGGTGCATCGGTGTTCTCAAAGATTGATCTACGATCAGGATATCACCAGTTGAAGATTAAAGAAGGAGAGATTCCTAAGACTGCTTTCAGGTCAAGGTATGGTCACCATGAATTCGTAGTTATGCCTTTCGGTCTGACTAATGCACCTGCGGCGTTCATGGATTTGATGAACAGGGTACTCAAGGATTTCGTCGATAAATATTCCTCTATAATTTTGTTGTTGTATTTATCGATGATATTCTTATCTATTCAAAGAATCAAGAAGAACATGAGGAGCATTTAAGGATTGTACTGAAGACTTTAAGAAAACACCAACTTTATGCAAAGTTCTTTAAATGCGAGTTTTGGCTTAATAAAGTGTCATTCTTGGGGCATGTTATTTCAAGGGAAGGGATTATGGTTGACCCTGCTAAAGTAGAAGCTGTTGTCAATTGGAAGCAATCGATGAATGCAAGTGAAATAAGGAGCTTCTTGGGTTTAGCAGGTTATTATTGGAGATTTGTGGAAGATTTCTTCAAGATAGCAGCTCCACTCACGAACCTGACTCGCAAAGGAAAGAAGTATGAATGGACAGATGCATGTGAAAAGAGTTTTCAAGAACTTAAGAAAAGGCTAACAACGGCTCCAATGTTAGCAATTCTTGAAGGAAATGATGGGTTCGTGATTTATAGTGATGCATCCAAGATGGGCCTCGAAGTTGTATTAATGCAAAATGAAAGGGTGATTGCTTATGCTTCAAGACAACTGAAGGATTATGAAAAGAACTATCCTACTTATGACCTCGAGTTAGCAGCAGTCGTTTTTGCGTTGAAGATATGGAGACACTATTTATATGGGGTCCAATGCAAGATCTTCGCTAATCATCAAAGTCTGAAGTATTTCTTCACGCAAAGAGACTTGAACATGAGACAACAAAGATGGCTAGAGTTGGTGAAGGATTATGATTGCGAAATCCTTTATCATCCTGGAAAAGCTAACCGAGTGACTGATGCTCTAAGTAGGAAGTCAGTTGCCACATTGATGTCAATGCAAGCAATGTCTCCACCTTTAAGAAAGGAAATTCTAGACTTCGGTTTGGAACTTATAGCAGGCCAGCTATCAGCACTCTCTCTTGCTTCGATGATGTATGGTGAAATTCGAAGAAAACAAGATGAAGATGTAAGTCTTGCAAGGATCAAGCAAGAAACGAAAGAAGGAAAATATCAAGAGTTTCGTATTGCAGATGACAGAACTCTATACCTTAAGGACCGCTTATGTGTTCCAATGTTGATGATTTAAGGGAAAAGATCTTGGCAAAAATTCATGACACTCCTTACTCTATTCATCCAGGTGCAACAAAGATGTATAATGATCTAAGGGGTAACTTCTGGTGGTTTGGAATGAAATGTGATGCTGCAAAGTATGTGAAGAAATACATGACATGTCAGCAAGTAAAGGCTGAACACCAAAGACCTGGTGGTAAACTACAGTCTATCCAAATACCAGAATGAAAATGGGAGGATATAGCAATGGATTTCATTACTAGTTTGCCCAGAACTATGAACAGTTATGATGCAATTTGGGTAGTTATGGATTGATTGACTAAGAGGGCGCATTTCATTCCTATCAAGATCACTTATTCTATGGAACGGTTAGCGGAACTCTATGTTAAGGAGATTGTATGACTTCATGGAATTCCCAAGTCAGTCATCTCAGATCGTGATGGCAGGGTCACATCTAAGTTTTGAAAGAGTGTACAGACTGCAATAGGAACTAGGCTACATTTCAGTACAGCTTTTCATCCTCAGACAAACGGCCAAACAGAGAGGACGAACTTGATTTTAGAGGATATGCTACGGGCTTGTTCTCTCGATTTTAAGACCAGCTGGTGTAAAATGTTGCCGTTAGCAGAGTTTACTTACAACAACAGCTTTCAGGCGACAATTGGGATGGCACCTTATGAGGGGCTGCATGGACGGAAATGCAGGTCACCTATATGTTGGCACGAAGCTGGTGAAAAGAAATTGATGGAAAGCATTGATGCTGAAAGAACTAATTTTGTGAATGAAACTTTTGAGATGATAAAGTTGAAAAGAAGAAGAATAGAGACCACTCAAAGCTGTCAGAAGAGTTATGCTGACAAGAGAAGAAGACCCTTAGAGTTTGCCGTGGGTGAATATGTGTTTTTAAAAGTTGCACCCATGAAAGGAGTTATGAGGTTTGGGAAGAAAAGCAAGTTAAGCCCAAGATTTGTTGGTCCTTATGAGGTGGTTAAATGAATAGGCAAAGTAGCTTATCAGCTGAAGTTGCCTTCTGAGATGTCCGCAATGCACGATGTATTTCATGTCTCTATGCTCAAGAAGTATGTCCCGGACCCTACGCATGTGATTGAGCCACAAGTGATTGAGATACGGGAAGACTTAAGTTATGAAGAAAAGCCAATAGAGATACTCGATCGAAAAACCAAGACCTTGAGGAATAAAAAAATTCTATTGGTCAATTTGTTATGGCAAAATCATCAAGTTGAAAAAGCTACATAGGAACGTGAAGATGACATGAGATCTATGTATCCGCATTTATTTTAAGTTTCGAGGACGAAACTTTTATAAGGTGGGGAGAATTGTAACACCCACCTATTTTTATGTAATGAATCACGTTAAGTTAGTAACAAAGTTAAGGAAATTTTTATAATAATTTATGATATGATTCATGATTTTTAAGTTACTAATTTTTTATTTCAAGTTTTATGACAGGTGATGACTGCATGGAATCGTTGTGCTCAAGTGTTCATGATTATTTTAATGAATGTTTAATTATGATACAATGATGAATTGAATGTTTTAATTTATGGCATTTAAGGATAGTTCGATAGGCCAGACTTTCAAGTTCGGCAGGCAGAAAAGTCTACCCAAGATCGGTAGGCCGAAAGAAACCATCGGCAGGCCGAACTTGGTGGAACCGGCAGGCCAAACATAGCTAACGAGCAGTCAGCAGAAATCTCTCCAAATTTATGGCTGAGATAATTACGTTAAATAGGTGATTTATTGTGATTAATTGGCATAATAATGGAATATTTTATTAGTTAAGGAAATAAAAAGGTTTGACTTCGCATTAATTTGTGTCATTTTAAATGGTTTCCTATTTTAAGAGGGCAAAACATGGTAAGTGATGAGTGATTGTTTGACTTCCCTCTTTTTTCTCCTTCCTCCATGCCAATGAGCCATCAATGAGTCATAAAATTCTGACTTAATGGAGGGTATTGAATGTTTATCGGTTATGCTCGTAACGCTAAAAATTTTAATGTTCTTTTCCTTAGTTTTTCTCTCATCCTCTCATGTCTTCTCTCTCAATTTCTGAGAAGCTTCTTCTGTATTCCTCTCTTCCTCTTCTCTTCTACACGAATTTCATCCTCTTTCCTCTCAAAAAAAAATCTCTACAAGTATTGAAAGAAAAAGTTATATTTTGTTGGTTGAATTCAAGTATTTTAAGAAGAAATTTTTAAGGTAAGGACTCGTTTCTTTGTGTCTTTGAAAAGCATTTCTTTTCCTCACTTTGTCTGCAATCTCTTTCTCTAGGTATTGTATTTTGTCCTGAGTTTTTAATAAGATGTTCATGTATGTATTATGTGATGTTTCTCCAAGTTTCAAGTCATTTCGGTGTTTCTATGAAAAATATGAATTTTCTATCCTCTATTCCTCACAGTAAAATATTATTGTTTAACTTCGATGCATGAAAAATGTAATGTTTATTCGAGGGGTGAATGAATGATGTTTTTCATGAAAGTTTTCAAGAATGTACATGAATAATGTATGATGAATGTATTTTATGTTATGAAATGTTTTATATGTTTAAATGACTTTTATTGATAATGAAATAATTCTATGATATTGAAATGCATGATAATAAGATGTTTGTATGAATTTTAAAATTAAAATATATGTATCTTAATTTATTAGAAAACGTTTTCAAAAGATTTTCATGTTTGTAATGTATGAGATGCTTTGATGATAATATTTAAAGAAGCATGTTATGAATAATGTTTATATGAGATGTATGTATATGTGATGATAATTTTATGTTTTCACAATGATGGTTATGGATTATGGTTGTAATATGAGATGAATGTATATATGAATGTTCTATGAATGAATGTTATATGAATGGATGTTTTATGATAAGTATTAATCTCCTTGTATTTTTAAATGGATAAATAGCATAAACACTCAAAGGAACGAGCACTTCGAGACCGCGGTATCGTCACCAAATCATATTAAGGTTAAGTAAGCTAGCTGTTAAGGTAAGTACATTCTCACCTGCAACATGACACGTTTTACAAGGTTTGCTGATATGTTCACAATGATATTCATGATGATTTTATGGTTGTTTTCCTTAAAGGAATTCTTATGAAAGATTTTCATGACTTAAAGTTATGCATGTATGATGATGACATGTTTCAAAGTATGAAAATTATGTATATATGTATCACCTAATAAGTGTTGCATACCAATGTTACGAAATGATATGTTATGATGTCATGTTTGGTTTGGGATTAGCTACCCTTCTCCTCTCATGACGGCGCGCCTACAATGATGTTCATGGTGCAACACTTGGGCCCTTAAGATAAAATGGAATAAGTTTTAATATAGTCAATGTAATGAAAGATATGTTTCTATGAAATTGTGCTTAAGGCACTTCTATGATATGATGATGATGATGATGATGTTTATGAAATATTTTAAATTGTGAGAATTATATGTACTTACTAAGCATTAGCTTAATCAAGTTTTATGTCATGTTGCAGATAAGGGTAAGAAAATCTTTATATAGGCGGAGGATATGGGAAGGCGTGTGAGCACAAAGCACGATAAATTGTAACCGGAAGAACGCCAAGAAGAATGTTTTATGTTTTAAATCAAGTTTTATAATTTGAACATATTTTTATGTTAAGTTTTAAGAATACATGAACTATGGTTTTATATTTTATTTTATCATTTTAAAGAATTTTGATCTTCCGCATTTTTATGAAAAGTTAAATCTGTTTTACAAATCAAGTTTTCTCAAGGATTTTGGCTCGGTCGGCCTGCCAAACATTATTGCTCGGCCTGCCGATGTTTGAAGGTTTGGCCTATCGATCACGTATTCGGCCTGCCAAACAATGACAAGTTTTTAAGCTAGTTTTGCAAATCCTCTGCCGGCATGCCGGTTAAGGAACTCTGGCTTGTCGATCATGTCCGACCTGCTGAAGTTCCAAGTTCGGCCTACCAAACTGTGGGAGCATGTAATTTTTAAGTGATGTGTTGATTAACGAGTTATGATGTGATGTTTTTATAAGTTATGATTTTACAACTTGGTATATCTATTTTATTAAAATAAGTTTATGATTAATTTAAAGTGTAATAGAATAAATTATGATATGGAATGAGTTAAGCAATTTTATTTAACAATGTTAAGTTACGTTAAAAAAAATGTATGAATAAATCCTGGTTAAGTATGTTTAATTACGTTTACAATTAAAAGTATCATTTAAGTTTTGTAATTATGTTTATGTTTAAAGTTTAAACAAGTATGAATGTATGAATGTAACGATATCTGTGACATCCGTAAGAGGGGGCGTTACATCATAATAGAGAAAAACGGGATTTTTAAGGGTAAAAATCATCTCATAGCCTTAAATATAGAAGGAACGATATGAAAATAAGCTGAAAAGCTTAATTATTGCAATATGTGTTGCAATAAATGTTAAGACAAAATACAATTTAAAAAAATATTGCATAATAATGTGAAAATTTATACAATAGTAGAATAATATAGTGTAAGAAAGTACACTAATAAAGTATGTAGTATAAAAATTACACTGCAAAGGTAATACAGTGTAGGAATTAGACTGTTTAAGATTAAGCAGTATAGAAACTAGACTGTTTAAGTTGAAGCTGTATAGGAATATACTATATAGAGAATATAGATGAATAATAAATGCTGTAGCAGTATGAAAAACATATTAGTAGTATAAGAAAAATACTATCGGTATAAATTAGGACTGTATAAAGTTAGATATTATTAAAATTTCATTATGTAATGAATGAAAATAAGTATGAGAGGTTGTGGGACCTCATGAATTATATGGAGAAGAATACCGACAGTATAGGAAAAATACTATCAGTATAAACTTAGACTATATAAAAAGTTTTGTGGGACCCACCAAGAGGACACCTTAATGGTTGAGATTAGGCAACCACACATCTTGATGTGGCCCAATCCCTTGATGCCAAACTAGCCCTAACCCATGATCAAAGAGGTGAGTTATCAAATAAGATGGAAAATTACCAAAACACCCTTTGAGGTGGCCAAATCAAATAAGGCCAAGTTAAGCTAAATTTTTATCACCAATGATGAAGAGTGATGAATCATATGGTGAGTCATCAAAGTTATAAAAGTCAAGCTTTATTTAACATTGGTTTCATGAAGTAAGAACCAAAGGAAAAAAAATATTCACTTTCTTCTCCAAGAAAAACCGTCCCTCCCATGGAAGTTCCTCAAGAAATTTTGATGAAAATCAAGCCTCCAAATCATGTTTAAAGCAAGTTCTAGTGTTTTAGTGCAAAGTTTTACAACTTTGCAGGTAAGATTCTAAACTTTTTCTAAGGGTTTTAGTGATTTTCTTCAAGTTTTAGATGGGTGGGGTTTTGTCATGGTTTTGTGGAGAAGACATGATAGAGTTTTGAGCTTTGAAAAGGAGGATCAAAAAGGTTGACAAAGTTTAGGTAAATTTCTAAAATTTATACTTGAAAAGTTTATGTTATAATATGCATACCAAGCGTTTGATTAAATGCTTTGGTCTGTGGCATATAAAATGGATATTATGGTATGATTGGTTTATGTTTTAGATTGATGATGATGATGATGGAAAGAAATAAAATAAGGGTTTTGAGGCTAAAAGTGGAAAATTGTTAAAACTTTGTATTTGATGCAAAGTTTAACTAGTTTCAAAGGAATGAAATTTTGAGGGCCTTAGAGGCCAAATATGTTCTAAATAAGGTCTGGAATTTACAAGCACAGTGAGAGAAATAACTTTTGTGAACAAAGTTTTATAAAATTCCAAAAGGACTAAATTGCAAAGTTTGCTAATTCTCGATAGATTTAAAAATCAGTCAAAAAGTCTACCTAAATGTTGGAATTTGAGGAAAGTTAAAACATAAAAGTTGTAGAACTCATCAAGACTGTTAGGACAGCATAGACAGTTTATTAAAATTCTACTCAGTTTAGGAGCTATGAATTTTACAAAATTTTGAGCACAAAATTTCATGAAATAAAAATGTTATGAAATGTATTGAATTCAACCATGGTGCTTTTGTAAGTTTTATTTCCCGTGAAAAACTGAACATTTTGGTATATAGTGGTCATTTTTGGTTTTGGGGGCAAAAATGTAAAGTTTTGTATTTCGGACCAAAACTGTAAAATTGTGTGAAAACTTGGTTTTCACCTAGGAACACTGGGTTCCTACACTACTGAAGGCAGTGGGTAACCATAGTTGCTAAGTCTTAAAGGATTCAAAGTTTAGTCTAAGGAAAGCATGAAAGATAAACGTTAAGGGCAAAATGGTTATTTTATGAAAAAGGGCCAAAACGGACTCGAAACGCCCAATGTTGGGGAACGTTACTTGGTGGGATTATTTTTTTTTTGTAATAAGTAGGTAATGAAATGATAAAGTTAAGTAATGAGTTTAACTAAATTACGAAATTTGCGAAAAACCTATTAAGGGTGAAATCATCATTTTTAAGAAAAACGGCCAAAGCGGCGTTGAACACTTCGAATTAGCGAAACGTTATTAGACAAAAAATGTTTCGTAATACGTTAAGTAATGAAGCTGTCACATGGGATGAGAAATTTATTAAGGACATTCAAGTAAAAGAGTAATAACCTGATGGATTACAGAGTTAAGTATAAGTACGGTAACCTGGTGGGTTACAAAGCTAAAAGTAATGGGGTACAAAGTAAAGAGAAGGGTAAACCGATAGTATACCAGGTTAGGTAAAAAAGAATGAATATTTAAGTTTTAAGTTAAGTTATCAATCAAGTAGATTGATAATAAAGAAAGTTAATTAATAAGTCGGATGTTATATGATAAGGACACAGAGGCCGACTAATGAAAAAAAAAAAAAAAGGAAGGAAACATAAACATTAAGGCTAAGTCTAGGTAAGTTCAGACCTCACCTACAATGTGAAGTAAATAATTTTCAAATATTTATATAAATATATGTTTGCAAATGTGTTTGCAATTGTTATATAAGTTGTTTTTAAAAATATGTTTACATTTATTATGCAAAAAGTTTTATAGTTTAAATAAAGATTTGCAATGTATTTGCAACTATTATGTTAAAGAATGATTGCATTTGATGTGCATAAAGTTCTAAAAGATCAAATAAAAGTTTGAAATGTATTTGCAATAATTATGTTCAAAGTATGTTTGCGTTTTGTTAATGCATAAAGTTTTACAATTTAAGTTATGACTTTTATGTTGCATTTATTATGCAATAAGTTTTACAGTACAAGTTATGATTAGCAAATGTGTTTACATATAATGTGTTAGCATTTGATATGCTCATTAACGTTAAACATAAGGTAAAGTAAAGATGATAAAAGAAAGTATTGTATCAGCCTCCTTAATGTGAGGTACACAAGTAAAGTTAAAGTTTAACCTCCTTGATGTAAGATACATGACATCGGTATTTGATGGTCTCAAGTCTTCCACAATGAAAGCATTATTTTTATGACCTCATAATCAATAATATTGGTACGAACACTAATTAATAAGGAAAGTTAAGGAACAAAGATAGAAAGTTAATGTAAGAAAAAAATGTTCATAAAATACTCATAATTGGAAGTTCATAATTGAGCATAAACAGAATCATGCAATTTGACTTCGCTTGTATTCCTTATTATATAATGTTATGTGTTATGCTATGCAAAACTTTCTAAGAAATGTTTTACATAAAATGTTTATGAAAACATTTTATGATCTAAAGAAAAGGTTTATAAATGACATTTTTATGAAAAATGTTAAAAAAATGTTTTATGCAAAACGTTTAAGAAAAACGTTTTCATAAATGTTTATGAAAAACGTTTAAAAAAAATGTTTTAAGAGAAAGGTTTTTATGAGAAAAGTTTTTTACAGCATGTTTTAATGATTGGTGAGATTATGTTTGAACTTATTAAGTGAAAGCTTATTAAAAGTTTATTCATGCTGTATGTAGTCCTACGGTGACCAGTAGGACTTGTTTGAACAGCTCAATGCTGTGAAGAACAGATGCAAAGATTTAGGTATAGATACTTCCACAGTAAGTTTCCGCTATTCAAAGAAAATGTTTTCTCACTATATAATATAGTGTTTTCAAAGTTTTAAGAAATTAAAGTTTTAAAAAATATTTTCAAAGTTTTACGATATATTTACAACATATTTTAAAGTTAAGTTTTAATTGATGATTCGGTAAATATTTCTTAATATGTTTTAAGAAATGATTTGGAATGGTTTTAAAGTCAAGTGTTGAGCAGTGACCTAACTTAAATTGCGACAAAAGTTGTAACAATTTTAAGAACGTTTTAAAGGATGTTAAAAGAAAAAAAAAGTTATTTCAGTATTTTTCTTACTAAGTAAGTAAGATTAATGTTTAAGATATGAAGGTTAAAAAAGTTAAGTGATTCTCCAAAAAGATGGACCATCACATAAAACAAATAATAAAATAAAAACATGACTGATCTTCCGCCTAATTAAGTGCTTTAATTTATTTTAAGCTATTGTTGACTAATTTGAGTTACTGTTCCGTCACATTTTTGTTGTGAAAAACGGTAGCTTTAAGTTGTTGTTGTGGTTCTTCTTCTTCTTCTTATTATTATTATTCTAATGATCATTGGAGTCAGAGAAGGTCGGCTTGGAATGCTAGTTAGCATGAAGATAATAATAAAAGCTTGTCCGTGAATTCTCCATGTGAGCTTAATTATAATATTAATTTGAGCTAGACAGCAAGTTAAGCGGCACTCCCAAAAATAGCTTTGTCACGACTCACGACTATTTCAAACAGTCCACAATAGGATAACTAAACCCGAAATTCCAAAGGGACATCATCTCTGAGGCCTTAAAATCGTGCTTCAACACTACAAGAGATTTTGTTTTGTCTGGAAGAAACTAAACTTTTGGTTGCTCCCTCTCTCCATTTATCCGAAACATTATTGATAAGATATTGTTTAAACACTCCAGAAATAACTGTGAAATTATAGCATATAAGTCATTTAAAAAACATTTATAGTAAAAACATATCTTAAAATGTTTAAGATAAATAGCTTATTTATGTGGCATGTTTGTAAAGTAAATTTTACTGTAAATTTGTTTCGTAGATGAATCAATAAATAGAATATTTACGCTATATATGTCGTAAGTGAATCAATTATCATAAATATGTTATTTTTCATAAATATTTCAAAATATGCTCTCTTCATTATAAATATTTTAAGAAAAATGGTATTTAGCTCGTTCTTTCAAAATAAACTGAAAAAGATTAAGGGAGAAGGACAAAAATAACAGATTTTTAACACTTTAAAGTAAACATATTTTTACACTTTAAAAATATTTCTAGTGAATAGCAATAAAAATAAAATTTACCAATAAAAATCTTTTTTACTCATAGTATATAGATAAATAAAGAAATTTTTCACCAAATAAATTTTCTACTTAATGGTACTTCTATAATAATTTTCAATAGTTATTATTTCTTTCGATAAGTTTTAAAAAACTATTTTTTACTACAATTTCTCAAAAATCAATGTCATGAATCTAAAATAAAATAAAATAAAAAAAGCCCAAGGAACTCGACTCGAAAGCAAAAGTTAGCGGTGCAGTAAGAACACAACAGTAACAACAAAAGAGGCAGTAAAGATGCTTCTAAGAATGTCACGCCCCGGAGTACGGGAGGTGACGTGGCGGAATATTTAAGTTAATTAAAAGAGAATTTAATTGAAATTACGAGTTTAAAAAAATCCAATTAAGTGAAAAATAAAGAGATTTTCCACCACATTTGATAAAAGAATTTGTAAATATTAAGCAAATAATAATTAAATAGAAAACCGCGAGTATGGGTTCCACAACCCACAACTTGTGCACACACATGGTACTGACAATATCATAAATACAATTACAGTCCAAGTACAAATAAAAATTAAGTCTTACATGCCTTGATTAATAATACAGAATATAAATAAATTCTCCTATTGCTCCTGAGTTCGGTCCGAAGAATCTTCTCCAAACCTAAGTGGGAAACCACCTAGAGGGGAAAATTTAAAACAGATAAAACGTGAGCGAAAGGCTCAGTAGGACTATGTTTTATAAAATAGTTTAATGCAAAGAAACATAGTATTATTAGAAGTTATTCAAAAGGACACTTAAATAAATAAATAAATAAATACTTTGAGTAGAACCGTTCTGGTACAGAACAGTCTACTCGTCAAATCAAAACACCATTTCACTTTTACCTAGGCAAACCATGATATCAGTACCGTAGTGGCCCAGCTGGGTTTCGGGACCTGCCCCCAAGGTCGATCGCTACACGACCCGATCTCTGATATGGCATCATGCCTTTGTGTTTATTATCATTATGATTCAAAACCCAATTACCGAGTGTTGTGAATTACGTTCATTATGAAATTCATTTCATAATCACGGTATATTAAAATATAACCGATAAAACCATTTTCAAACAACCGTTGAAAACATTTTGATAGAAATCATTTTCAAAGCCAAATCATTTCAAAACTAGGCTACCAAAGAAATAGGATAAAAGTCCTACCTCAGTACTCGTGCCGGTGCCCCACACCGCAATCCCGATCCACTATACGTTAGCTCCACGGAACCACGAACGATCCTAGATACAAACTAAGTCGATCAATATCTAGTTTGAGACATTCTACGTTACTAAATCATTTAATGATGTCCTAGTGTGCCATTTGTACCTTTAAAATCATCCTATAAGGTTGTGATTTAAATCTGGGTTCAAAATAGTGAAAACGGGTAAAAATCACAAAAATTTTCATGCCTCGGTCGGCCTGCCGGACGTCCTGCTTCGGCCTGCCGAACTGCACAGTTCGGCCTGCCGGAAGCAAAGTTCGGTCGGCCGAACATTTCCCCAGATTCGGCCTGCCGGTCGGAAGAACACCGGCCTGCCGATCATCACTCCGGCCTACCGAACACGAACTTCGGCCTGCCGAACTGGGAAAACCCAGAAATTTCCAGCCACGGGTTTCGATTCCCCAAAACCCAAATCTGGATTCCAACCTGTTTTTCTCAATTCCTAGGCATGAAAAACAATCATAGTTGATAGAAAAACATTCTAAAACATGTTTGGACTCATTTAAACAAGATTTTGACTCAAAATCCTCAAAAATCCGAAAATGAGAAAATGAGGGGAAAAATGAAAAATCTTGAATCCAATCCGTTTTTCTTCAATCTAAGCTTAGATTCTAGTTGTTCTAAGTTCATTTAGCACAAATCCACGGTTTTCTAAGCTTAAACAAACCTAGATTTCAAAAACACACAAAATTATGGCACCATTTGAGGCGTTGTATGGGCGGCCGTGTCGATCACCTGTGTGTTGGGTCGAGCCAGAAGATAGAGTTATTCTTGGGCCGGATGAGATTCGTGACAGCAACGAGAAAGTCGCGGTGATTCAAGATCGGTTGAGAGCAGCTCAGAGTCGATAGAAGAGCTACGCAGACAAGAGACGTAGACCCTTAGAGTTCGCGGTTGGAGATTTTGTTCTCTTGAGGGTGTCGCCTCGTAAGGGAATTATGCGGTTCGGAGTGAGTGGGAAGCTCGCGCCGAGATATATTGGGCCGTTCGAGATCACTCAGCGTGTTGGCGTGGTCGCTTATCGGCTTGATCTTCCGCCCGAACTTTCTCATGTGCACGATGTGTTTCATGTGTCGATGCTTAGGAAATGTCCACCTGGGCAGGATAAGATAGTTTTGTTCCACGATATACAGGTTCAGGAGGATACGACGTACGAAGAAGTACCGATTCAGATTATCGACCGGAAAGTGATTAGCTTGCGTCGTCGTGAAATACCGTTGGTAAAGGTCGTGTGGCAGCATCACGGGGTTGATGAAGCCACTTGGGAATTAGAGTCGAATATGCGGGAATTGTATCCGCATTTGTTTTGCTTTTGAAATGAGTTGTAAATTTCGAGGGCGAAATTTCTTTTAGGGGTAGAGAGTTGTAACGCCCCGAAATTTATTTAATGTTAATGTAATGTAATGGTAGATTAGTGTGCCATAATTAATGTTTTAACTTTAATTAGATTATTTGGTTGGGTTTCTAATTTTTGGTTGTTTTGTTAAAATTGATGCATTCAAATGATTTCTTACTGTTTTAAAATGATGTTTTGAGTTTTAAAACACAACAATTTGTAAAATGTTAAAAATACTCTGTTTTGCAAAACCGTGGGTGGCACATGGTTTTCGCACAGTAAAACCGCCCACCGATTTTCTTTATTTATTTCCCTCTTCTCTCTCTCTCTCCTCACTCTCCCGCAACCTCTCTCTCTCTTCCTCTTGATATCTCTCGGCAGCTCTCTCTCTCTACATCTCTCTCTCAAATTTTTGAAACCACATTCGAATCCAAGCTTCGGGATAGCAAGGAAGAAGCTCGGGGACGTGATTCGGCAACCGAGAACGCGGATTGAAGCTTCGATTCGAGGTTAGATTCGAAATTTCTAAACTTTTTACAAAATTCCGATACTCGCCTGATAACTATTGTTGTACGCGAACTCCGCCAAATGCAAACATTGCTTCCAATTCCCGCTGAAGTCCAACGCATAAGCACGCAACATATCCTCGAGAACCTGAATAACCCGCTCAGACTGCCCATCAGTCTGAGGATGAAACGCCGTACTGAAGTTCAAATCTGTACCCAAAGCCTCCTGAAAACTCCTCCAGTACTTAGCATTAAACCTGGTGTCTCGATCAGAGGTGATGGACAAAGAAACTCCATGCAACCTCACAATGTTTTGCATATACAACTCCCCGAGAATCTTCCTGGAACACGTCGACCTAAACAGAATGAAATGCGCCGATTTCATCAACCTGTCGACCACAACCCAAACTGCATCATGCCGCTGCTCTGTCCTCGGCAAACCTATGAGGAAATCCATCGTCACATGCACCCATTTCCATCCTGGAATAGGAAGCGGCTGAAGCTGATCTGCAGGCTTCTGATGCTCAGCTTTCACCTGAAGACACGTCGAACACTTGGCCACGTACTCGCGAACATTTTTCTTCATGCCTCTCCACCAATATTGTCTCTTCAAATCACGATACATCTTGGTGCTCCCCGGATGAATAGCAAACTGAGACCTATGAGCTTCGTCTAGAACGGCTTTCGTCACCTCGGCGATAACTGGAACTGCAAGACGCTCCCGAAAGTACAACGATCCATCTGCATGCATGCTCCAATCTTCAAACTGCTCTCCGTTCTGAATCCGCTACCAAATCCCTTGCAATTGCCGATCCTGCCACTGACTTTGCTTCACCATCCGAACAAGAGCTGGAGTCGCTTCCACATGATACAACAAAAACTCGATCACCATCTTCATGATACAGTAGCCGATACTCACTCACTGTCGCATCCCTGCTCCAGTCCTCAAAAATCAAACAAGCGAGAATCCCTGAAGACTTCCTGCTAAGCGCGTCCGCGACCACATTAGCTTTCCCAGGATGATACTGCAACGCAAAATCATAATCCTCCATGTACTCCACCCATCTGCGCTGCCTCAGATTGAGATCCCTCTAAGTGAACAAATACCTCAAACTCTTGTGATCGGAGAAGACCTGAAACGACGCTCCATACAAGTAACACCTCCAAATCTTCAGCGCGTAGATCACTGCTGCAAGCTCTAAATCGTGAGTAGGATAATTCTGCTCGTGAGGTCGTAGTTGTCTCGATCCGTACGTAACCACACGTCCAAGCTGCATCAACACGCATCCAAGTCCACGCCCTGAAGCATCAGCATAAACCTCATACGGCTCATCACTGCTAGGAATAACCAACACTGGAGCTGAAGTCAACCGGTTCTTCAATTCCTGAAAAGCAGACTCACAGTCTTCATCCCACTCAAACCTGACATTTTTCTTGATCAATCTCGTCAACGGAGCTGCAATCTTTGAAAAATCCTTTACAAATTTCCTGTAATATCCAGCGAGACCTAAGAAGCTGCGAATCTCCGCTACATTCCTTGGTCGTTCCCATTCCAATATAGCCTCAATCTTGGATGGATCCACAGAAATACCATGCTCCGAAATGACATGACCCAGAAATTTGACCTCAGTCAACCAGAACTCACACTTTTCCCTCTTAGCATACAACTGGTGCTCCCGCAAAGTCTGAAGCACGATCCGAAGATGCTGCTCATGCTCCTCCCAAGTCTTAGAATATACAAGAATATCATCGATGAACACGACCACGAACTGATCCAGATACGGCCTAAATACCCTGTTCATCAGATCCATAAAAGCTGCTGGAGCATTCGTCAACCCGAAAGACATAACCAGAAACTAGAAGTGCCCATACCGAGTCCTAAAAGCTGTCTTAGGGATATCCTCTTCCTTGATCCTGAGTTGATGATAACCTGACCGCAAATCAATCTTCGAGAAGTATCACGAACCTCCCAACTGATCAAATAGCTCATCAATCCTAGGCAAGGGATACTTGTTCTTCACCGTAACACGATTCAGCTGCCGATAATCTACACATAACCTGAGAGTCCCATCGTGCTTCTTAGCAAACAAAACAGGTGCTCCCCACGGAGATGTGCTATTCCGGATATACCCTTTATCAGCAAGCTCCTGAAGTTGCCTCCTCAATTCCTTCATTTCTGTCGGCGCCATCCGATAAGGTGCCATAGAAATCGGTGATGTCCCTGGAAACAACTCGATACCAAACTCAATCTCCCGATGCGGTGGTAACCCTGGCAACTCGTCGGGGAAGACATCCTCGAACTCATCAACCACCGGAATCACTGCACTACCTCTCGAAACATAGGGCTCGCAATCTAGATTGGCAAGAAAAGTAAAACAATCTAGATTCCTTCGTCCTCCTAAACACGACTTCATAAGAGGCTCACTCATTGACCAATCACCACCACCCTGGTAAGTGATCACCGTCCCCCTATCAGACACTAGGGTCACTTTCCTAAGTTGGCAGTCCACGACTGCACTATACCTGGACAACCAGTCCATCCCTAAGATCACATCATAGGAGCTCATGGGGAGTACAATCAAATCACTTTTCAAAATCTCATCCCCAATCTTTATTTTACAGGATTTACACATACAATTCACACACACCTGCCCCAAGGGAGAAGTTATGACTAGGGGTTCTTTAAACTCTTCTACCTCTAATCCCAAGGCATGTACAAAAGAACTCGAAATGAGAGAATGAGAGGCACCGGTATCGAATAAAACACGAGCTAAGGATCTAGAAACCAAGATCATACCGTCGACAACCGCGTTACCAGTATGAGAATCTGACCCTCCATATGCCATTGCATGAACCTGCACTGGCGCTTTCCCTTTTCCTCTACCGACATTACTGGGTCCTGGATTACTCGGCCGATGCTGCTGAGATGGAGACGACTGCACACTACCTATACTCGGTGCTCTGTACTGAGGAACACTACGCTGAAAATACTGCGGCTGCTGCCCCCGTGTCGGATATGAGAATTGCTGAGGAGAAAACTGCGGATACTGCAGCTGCGGGTACTGCGGAGGCGGAGGTAGGGTTTGAGGCTGAGGCTGAGACTGACGACTGGCATCCTCCCCGGTCTGAGATCCAAGAAGAGCACTCCTGATCGGGCAATTCCTCTTGATGTGTTCGGGCTACTGACAGAAATGACAATGGAAGCTGTAGGGATTGTTGCGCCCGCTGCCAGATGAACTGCTACTGCCACTGGTCGCACCGCCTTGCTTGCCTTTCCCCGGAGCTGGACGACTACTGGTGCTCTTCCTGCCACTCCTCTGCTGTCCTCCTGAAGCCTTGGCTCGGTCCTCACAATACTGCACGTAATCATTCTCCACGGAGATCACCGACGACACAAGCTCTCCGAAACTCCTAAGCCGTAGAGCAACCAACTGCCGCCGAATAGGAGCCTTGAGCCCTTCCTGGAACTTGATGCATTTCTCACACTCCGATGCCATAGCTGATGGAGCAAACCTAGCCAACTCGTTAAACTTTGCCTCATACTCCCGAACTGACATATCACCCTGCTGCAATCTATAAAACTCAGCTGCCTTCTGATCTCTATACCCCTGCGAAAAATACCGATCATAGAACAGCTCCTCGAACTTGTCCCAACTGATATCACCATCGCGCTCCAAACGCTTAGTTTGTTTCCACCAGGTGTTAGCGCCACCCTCGAGCTTATACGCCGCAAACTCCACACGATACTCCTCAGGCACACCAAGAGTATCTAGATGCTTCAGGATCGAATCTAACCAATACTCTGCTAACTGCGGGTCCCCATTGCCATCAAAATTCAGAATAGACGCCCGCCGAAATTCCTTAAAGAAAGCATGCCGACTACCAACACTGGAGTCTTCCGGTCTAGCCCTGGCTGCCACTGCCGGAAAGCCGCAATCATAGACCTCATCAGGCCCTCATCATTTCCGAACTCGGCGTCAGCTGTCGAACGACGTCTAGGTGCCATTCTCTCACTTCTGAAAACAAAATTTGGACTGTCAGAGGTATTTTATTGTCAAACCTATGTGTGCACAATTCCCAAGGTTCATAACCTTGAGCTCTGATACCATTCTGTCACGCCCCGGAGTACGGGAGGTGATGTGGTGGAATATTTAAGTTAATTAAAAGAGAATTTAATTGAAATTACGAGTTTAAAAAAATCCAATTAAGTGAAAAATAAAGAGATTTTCCACCACATTTGATAAAAGAATTTGTAAATATTAAGCAAATAATAATTAAATAGAAAACCGCGAGTATGGGTTCCACAACCCACAACTTGTGCACACACATGGTACTGACAATATCATAAATACAATTACAGTCCAAGTACAAATAAAAATTAAGTCTTACATGCCTTGATTAATAATACAGAATATAAATAAATTCTCCTATTGCTCCTGAGTTCGGTCCGAAAAATCTTCTCCAAACCTAAATGGGAAACCACCTAGAGGGGAAAATTTAAAACAGATAAAACGTGAGCGAAAGGCTCAGTAGGACTATGTTTTATAAAATAGTTTAATGCAAAGAAACATAGTATTATTAGAAGTTATTTAAAAGGACACTTAAATAAATAATTAAATAAATAAATAAATACTTTGAGTAGAACTGTTCTGGCACAGAACAGTCTACTCGTCAAATCAAAACACCATTTCACTTTTACCTAGGCAAACCATGATATCCCCACCGTAGTGGCCCAGCTGGGTTTTGGGACCTGCCCCCAAGGTCGATCGCTACACGACCCGATCTCTGATATGGCATCATGCCTTTGTGTTTATTATCATTATGATTCAAAACCCAATTACCGAGTGTTGTGAATTACGTTCATTATGAAATTCATTTCATAATCACGGTATATTAAAATATAACCGATAAAACCATTTTCAAACAACCGTTGAAAACATTTTGATAGAAATCATTTTCAAAGCCAAATCATTTCAAAACTAGGCTACCAAAGAAATAGGATAAAAGTCCTACCTCAGTACTCGTGCCGGTGCCCCACACCGCAATCCCGATCCGCTATACGTTAGCTCCACGGAACCACGAACGATCCTAGATACAAACTAAGTCGATCAATATCTAGTTTGAGACATTCTACATTACTAAATCATTTCATGATGTCCTAGTGTGCCATTTGTACCTTTAAAATCATCCTATAAGGTTGGGATTTAAATCTGGGTTCAAAATAGTGAAAACGGGTAAATATCACAAAAATTTCCATGTCTCGTTCGGCCTGCCGGACGTCCTGCTTCGGCCTGCCGAACTGCACAGTTCGGCCTGCCGGAAGCAAAGTTCGGTCGGCTGAACATTTCCCCAGATTCGGCCTGCCGGTCGAAAGAACACCGGCCTGCCGATCATCACTCCGGCCTGCCGAACACGAACTTCGGCCTGCCGAACTGGGAAAACCCAGAAATTTCCAGCCACGGGTTTCGATTCCCCAAAACCCAAATCTGGATTCCAACCTGTTTTTCTCAATTCCTAGGCATGAAAAACAATCATAGTTGATAGAAAAACATTCTAAAACATGTTTGGACTCATTTAAACAAGATTTTGACTCAAAATCCTCAAAAATCCAAAAATGAGAAAATGAGGGGAAAAATGAAAAATCTTGAATCCAATCCGTTTTTCTTCAATCTAAGCTTAGATTCTAGTTGTTCTAAGTTCATTTAGCACAAATCCACGGTTTTCTAAGCTTAAACAAACCTAGATTTCAAAAACACACAAAATTAAAAATTTTGTAAAAAGTTTAGAAATTTCGAATCTAACCTCGAATCGAAGCTTCAATCCGTGTTCTCGGTTGCCGAATCACGTCCCCGAGCTTCCTCCTTGCTATCCCGAAGCTTGGATTCGAATGTGGTTTCAAAAATTTGAGAGAGAGATGTAGAGAGAGAGAGCTGCCGAGAGATATCAAGAGGAAGAGAGAGAGAGGTTGCGGGAGAGTGAGGAGAGAGAGAGAGAAGAGGGAAATAAATAGAGAAAATCGGTGGGCGGTTTTACTGTGCAAAAACCATGTGCCGCCCACGGTTTTGCAAAACAGAGTATTTTTAACATTTTACAAATTGTTGTGTTTTAAAACTTAAAACATCATTTTAAAACAGTAAGAAATCATTTGAATGCATCAATTTTAACAAAACAACCAAAAATTAGAAACCCAACCAAATAATCTAATTAAAGTTAAAACATTAATTATGGCACACTAATCTACCATTACATTACATTAACATTAAATAAATTTCGGGGCGTTACAAAGAACCCGCATTTTGGTAAACTAATTACCATTATCATAGTTGATTTGTCTTTTCGTTTTCTTTTTTTCCTTTTTCTCCTTTATTAATATTTGGAGGAAGAAGCCTGCACAGGATTAATATTAGTATTAAGGAAAGCATGCTTTGAACCAATTTTTTGGTTCAAAATATTATAATATGTAAGGACTTTATAATATTCGTTAACTAAAAAGTTAGTTTTAACCATACTTATTAAGCACCTTATGTATTAGTATTAAGGGTGTTTATTTTAATTGAGATGTCTTCTCTATCTCTCAGAACCTTTTTTTAAGGGGAAACCAAATGATTTTATTTTTTACTTAGCAAAATTTTTGTACAATATGACTAATAAAACCCAGTAAATTGTCAAACCAAAATACATTTACAGTTTTTAACAATACATAATATTACCGAATGTGTGGGCTACCACATTCCTTTTGGCATAAAGTATAGCAACAAAAACCATGACCAGCTTTAGACATGATAATTTAATTTTTTTCAAACACCTTAGCCTCCGTTGATTAATCCATTAGGCTATGTATCACTCGAACAACGTTAAGCGCATCGGATTTTACCACCCGATCCCAGAGACCCCACACTTGAGATGATCCCGCGCCTTCACGGGTTGCTATGCACTCTACCACATTAGGAATGAATTGATCCTTAAATTGGATAGTCGTTGTTGCCACTAGTTCGATCCCTCACCACAACACCGATCCCCACAAGGTCTACATATTTACATTAACAAAAAGCTAAATTAATTATTTAAAGTGTTATCACAAGAATCACGTACAATAGAATCTAGTTTTTAAGTAAATACTTCAACCCGAGATGTCAAAATGAACAGACGCGTCAAAAAGTAGGTACAGCAAGATACGATACAATTATTAAATGGGTCTAGTGCAACACGTTTATTAAATAGGTCTAGCCAAAGACATTTATTAAATGGGTTAGGTTGATATGACTTTTGGATATGAAGCATGCTAAAAACATAGTACGTTAAGAGCATAGTATAGACACGATAAGCGGCACGTTAATGGCACGACATTATTACTTTTTTATTATGTATTTTTAATATTTTTTTTATAAAATCTGTAATAGTTTTTTTTAATCAAGATTTTATCTCATTTAAATTTTTGTGTATTTTACTTCATTATAAACTTAAACTTTAATTGTATCTAATATTTATGTTTCTTTACATATAATTTTGCTATTAGGTACATTTAAAGCATGAGTACATTAAAGGTATGATACAAATATAAATATGTCATGCGTTAAGTTCAACGCCATAAAAAAAAGCTCTTTAACATATGATTTGATAAATTAATGGACCGATCTAGCCATGTTTGACATCTGTAACTTCAACAAATTAACAAAGGACTACGTAATATTGGGCCAACACTAAATTAAACAAGTACGTACGTTGACCAAACCTTGTATCAAATTATTTTGTAAAACTAGTTAAGGAGCTAGGAAGCACGTTCTCCCTAATGACAGAATATATATAAATAACTATCCTAACACAACTGATAATTAGTCAATTATATACAACTATTCATTTATGTGCATCTAGAGGCATAAAATGTATAATCATTAATTTCAAGAAAAAACAATATAAAATTTCTTGATAATAAATATAAAACGATATGGAAGGATGATTCACCAAATATTCTATCAAATTATTTTGTAAAACTAGTTAAGAAGCTAGGAAGCACGTTCTCCCTAATGACAGAACATATATAAAAAACTACCCTAACACAATTGATAATTAGTCAATTATATACAACTATACATTTATATACATCTAGTGGCATAAAATGTATAATCATTAATTTCAAGAAAAAACAATGTAAAATCTCTTGATAATAAATATAAAACGATATGGAAGGATGATTCCAGATGAGTCATCATTTTTTTTATTGATTATAATAATATTCACTAAAGTACATTGAGTTATTTACTTTTTGAGTTTATAAATTATTCGTGTAAAATACATTCCTTATCATAACGCAATTTACCTAAAAGCACTTTATGAAAAAAAATAAAAGAAAATTAAAACGAAAAGATGGTGCATATATAGGAGGAATTATATTTTTTTGCTTAAAAAATAGAAATATTTAGATTGTATTAATGTTCGTAATTGAAAGTAAAGATATTTATATTCTAAAGTGGTAGGTTTCTTGATTAATTATATATTGGTAATTGAATAACTAGTTATAATTGATTAATTTCTTAATTACTTGTACAAAGATTATACTTATTAAAGAGGTTTTTCTTCTAATATTTTTAGAAATATATAATACAAATCATTCACTTTTTAAAAACGGTCCAAATTTTTTAAAGTAATGACACAAATATCAATCATAATATGTGTCATGCATCTATATTTATATTGTTATAAAGTGGTAATCTTTTTACTAGTTAAAAATGACAATTTAGTAACTAATTGATTAATTTCTTAATCTACTCAAATATGGAGATTTTACTATGATTATTAGAATATAGTTAACATTCGATTTTTTGTTAAAACGATGTCATTATAATTTTATTATTAATAAAGTAACTGTCACTTTATATTGTCTATTATATGTATATATACGATGTTCATAAATGTAGGATGGTGGTGGGAAAAAAAGGTTGAAGTAAGAAATTTATTCCAAAATAAAAGTTAAAAGGTCAATACACTTTTTTGGTTGAAGTAAAAATGAAGAAGTTATTCCCAAAAAAACGAAAAAAAGTTCCCTCCCCTATAAGTATTATGGAAGATATAGAAAACCAAAGAGGGGGGAAAAAAGGAACAACCATGTGAAGATCATTCAACGTCTAAGGGAAGGAAAATATAAATTATAATTTCTGTGATTGGGAATACCCTTATCCCTACTAACTTAATACTAACTTAGAGTGCATATCCCCTGTATCTATCTTATTTTCTAGATTAATTCACTTGTTTGATTATTTTTTTAAATCATTATCTTGTTTTGCTATAAGAAAAATTACATTTAACGACATATTATTTACGATATGTAGTTTTTGAATGTCATTGAAAAGTACATACAACATCTCCAACAAAGATGTCATTTAACGATATTTGAAACAATAATTAACGATACCTATATAGATGTTGTCTTAAAGGTCTCCTTTTAATGATAATAGTTTAGTGTCGTTAAATTATTTAACGATATGTAGAAGATGTCGTAAAAGCCTTGGAGATTCTACGAAACCCTTTACAGACGATATTGGTCAAGATGTCATCTAAAAGGGGTGTCGTGGAATCTCCAAGGCTTTACGACATCTTCTACTTGTCATTAAATAATTTAACGACACTAAACTATAGTCGGTAAAAGGAGACTTTTAATACGGCATCTATATAGATGTCGTTAATTATTGTTTCAAATGTTATTAATGACATGTTTGTTGAAGATGTCTTTGTATGTATTTTTTAACAATATTCAAAAACTATATGTTGTAAATAATATGTCGTTAAATATAGTTTTTTATGTAGTGTTTATTATATAACTCTATGTCGATCACGTGTTTAGGTACAACGTACATAGCAGAATCAACATTGATTTATTCAATCCCGTCTGTGCTTCTCGAGAGACGTAGGAAATAAATTTAATGACTAATGGCCAATATTTTAACACCTTCTATTGATCCCTCAAACCACTTAAAAAAAAAAAGGCCATTTCCCTACACTAGTCTTCACCACTCCCAAAGGAGCAAGTTAGTCCCATAAACATTAATGTCTTCCTCTCATTTGTTCGTCTTATTCTTTGGAGTGGTATTTCTCACCACTCACACTCTTGCCAAGGATAAGACGTTGCCAGGCCCGATTTCTCACGCACCCGCACCAACCCCGGTTTTTTTGGTTATTAAGTCCCTGAAATATGAGCATATAGACACTTTAGTTTCTAAATTTTAATAAAATTACTCAACCTTTTTTTTTTATTAAATTTGGTTCTTGATTATAAATTGATAAAGAATTTCTATAATTTAATAAGGATAATGATATATGTCCAGTACATTAAATTTTACAAAAAAAAAAAATAGTTACATTATATGTAAAACGTTCTCTTTAACCGTTGCTCTTAAAATTTATTGAAAATTATAACATTTTGTATTTGATATAACATTTATACACGTAGAATATTATATTATTATGCTGTAAACCTTAAATTTAAAAGTCGCTAATCAAAGTATCAAAAACATAAAATATCCAAAACTAAAAACTCATAAAGTAAATAAGTCAAAATAAAAAATTTATAGGCTAAAAAGTCACAATTCATGTACACTACTAAGAAGAAAAACTTTTACGACAGTTAAAAAACTGTTTTAAAATCGTCTATCGTGTTATTGTTAAAACTTTCATTATGATTTTTTACCGTCGTCAAAGGCATGTTAAAGCAGGCGTGGCATGTTAAAACTTCTCAATCGAAATTTACACATTAAATTAATAGTAACTTTCACAGAAAATGACAAGTAAGTCCATTGAACAACCAATTTATGGACATTGCACTAGCCAAAAATTGACCAGTTATTTTTTATATGTAGAAGATTCATTAAGAAATTTGCCGGTTCCCACGTTAAGAACAAAACTCTCCAAATTTTAGCAACAAATTTTTTTTAAAAAAAATCTCCTACAATACGAGAGGAAATTTGTCGTGGATTTCTTTGAAATGACAAATAGTAAAATACATATCGCTGCTTAGTACTTGAACAGTGCCAAGAATCATTCTTGGCACAAATTAATTGGTTGAAGGAAAAGGCAGCAATTCTTTAAATGGCCATAACATTATCGATGAGATTTTTTCCCCCTGTCTTAACTACTTTCTGCCCACATGCTCGCGGGAAAATGTGAAAAGAAAACTTTTGTCCAACAGCTGGCTATAAATCCCCGAGATTTTTTTTTTGCCCCTTTCTCAACTACATTCTACCCACATGCTTCACGTGAAAATGTGAAAAAATAAATTTTGTCCAACATATGGCCGAGAAATGGCTATAAATAGGCGAGGACATTTCCTTTGGCACCACACCACAACTCAACAAGCATAAGAGCCTTTGAAAGTTCTCAGTCCCTTGTTTTCTAATTTATCACCATGTTGAGCCTTGCCAGAGACGTAACTTCTAAGGTTGAAATTGTTGTCACCAATGTGAAAGAACACGTTGGGGGAGAGATTAGCCTTTTCACCTTATCCGACAAGAAGATCACCGAGCTCATTTACGAGACTCATGTCCACACTGATGAATCTTTCGACGAGGATTCGCTATTCTCCGTTGTCGAAAGCATCATCAAGCGTGCTACCCAAATTATTGACAAAGTTGTGCAGGTATATATTGTTGGAGTGAATTTTGGAACATCAATTCATTTCAATATATGTACTTAGATATATATATGTCTATATACATGATGCAATATAAGTAGATAATCGCTATATAATTATTCACATAACATACTTATTTGCTTGACTATTTTTGTATTTTTACTTGTTGGCCTACCTAACATTTTTTTAAGAACTTTTACTTGTAAATTTTTTTTTTAATTTCATTTTTCATAAAATGATCAGTAAGAGTTTATTGTAAGATGAGTTTGATAAAGGGTGCAAAACTAAAAGGAACACTCCAGAAATTTTTTATGCTACACAGTTTACAAAATATATATATATATATATATATATATATATATATATACACACACACGTTGAATATAAAAAAATTTAATACATCTTAACTAGATCAGCATCAACTAACCTCATCCTATGTGGGACGGTCCACTCTTATTTTATTAAAAAAAATAATAAAGAAGAAAATTACGGTGAGAGGAGAAAGGCCAAAAACCATAAGATCTAGTTAAAACTTTGCAAAGAAAACTTCCTAACAAAAAAAGAAAATCCTTTCAAGTGCTAACTAGTTAAACATTGCTTTTGAGTCATTACAGGGAAGCAACGTTCACGTGGAAAACATAGAGGAGAAGAGCCCTAGAGTCAACTTTACTATTCCCTTGTGCACAATTAAGTCCGTGGGCAGCGAGGTATAATTAAATTGCTTATAACCTCTCTATTTTTATTATTATTATTATTTTTCATTTAGGACTAGTGCATGCATAAAATTAAAAAATAATGATTAATTTGTAATAACTCGCAGCTTTCATGCAAACCTCCGGGCGAGAAAATTGCACACGAAACAGCCCTTTCAATTCTCCACAAGCTCTCCTGCTACTCATGGGAAGCAAAGTCGGTGCTGACCCTCGCCGCTTTCGCCAACGATTTCGGGGATTTCTGGCACCTCGCCAACCTCTTCCAATCGGACCCCTTGGCGAAACAATTGGCTATCCTGAAAAAAGTGCCCCAACTCATCAAGCCAACCGAGCTCCTAAAACGCCGGCAAGCGATTCTCGAGGTCAGCAACCTCATTAAGACAACCACACGTGTCATTGCCATCTTCGATGAGTTCGAGAAGCTCTCCATCCATGACCCGAAAACCGTTCTTGAATTGCCCGTGGCGTTGGACCACTTGCCGGTGGACGTCTACTGGACCATTGTCACAATTGTTGCTATTTCAACTAAGATCTCCATTCTGCTAAGTGATGAGTAAGTGGTTCACAACAAATTAATTAATTTTTACTACTTTTAACGATTAATATCTCGTTATATTGTTTGTTGTTGCTCATGTCTATGTTGATCCAGGCCAGAGAAGCCTCATGATTTGGCTCCCTATGCTCAGAAAATCCACTTCATCCTCAACAGGCTAAACCAGCATCTGACTACTTGCTATAGGCAACTAGGTAAATTTGAAAGAACCATATATAGTTAATTATATCATTCCGCTTCATATGTCTGTGTCATTAAGCTATAATACTGACTTGCTTTGTAGTTCTTTTTTAGCTAATTGAGACTAGTTAGTTGCTTTTTATGTATTGAGTCCTGAATTCAAGTTCGATAGATGCTAATCAAAAACAAAAACTATAATACTTGACTTTTTTTATTATTTTTAAACTTTTACAGCTGAGGCCGAGGCTATCCGCAAAATCAGAAAACTCTTGAGAACCCCAACTGAAGTCCTGGAGATTTTCAAAGCCTTGATCTTTATCAAGGAAACCACTTTCCAGCCCCTCATTGATGGTTCCACAAACAGAACTGTATGCTCTCATAGTGGCTTTGTTTTTTTTTTTTTTTTGAATATATTATTTACAATAACATGCTAGGTTTTTTTGCAACTATAAAGACATAGTATAACACATATTATATACACATTTGTTCCAAATACTCTCTTTTTTATTATGTTTTAATTGATGGTTTAATTATGATGATGTGGTTCAATTAGGTGAACATTGATGTGTTGAGAAGGAAAAACGTATTCTTGTTCATTTCAACCCTAGAGATCACTGAGGAAGACATCACCCTCCTCAAACCAGTTTATGAGAAAACGAAGAAAGAAAGGAACTACACAATCGTGTGGGTTCCGATCGTGGAGCAATGGACCGATGAGACGCGGAAGAAGTTCGAGATTCTACGCCCTAAGATCCCATGGTACATTGTGCAGCAATATTCACCAATTGCAGGCATCAAATTCATCAAAGAAGAGTGGGAGTTCAAGGGCAAGCCTCAACTTGTGGTGATTAGCCCACAAGGAAAAGTGGAAAACACAAACGCAATCCATCTTATCATGAGTTGGGGATTGGAGGCCTTTCCATTTAACTTAGAAGCTCAAAAGATTATTTCTGAGAAGACTAACTGGATTGGTACTATTGTGGGCAACATTCACCCAACCATTGATACCGCGGTAAATATCAATACTTGTGTTAAAAAAATATTTTTTTTCAGGTAATTATAACATTTATAGTTTTAATCTCAAAAGAAGTTTGTTTTCCTAACTTAAAATGTAAAAATATCATCAAATTAAGTCACTAGCTTTTCAAAGTAATCAGGTCACTGGCTTTATTTCTAATTAATTACAAATTAATGTGTATACATAGTTGTGTAGGTGGTTGTGGGCCCAATAAATAACATGTGAATTTTTAAATATGCAGAATACTCTTTTTTTAACTTTAAATAGTGAATATAAATATTACATTTTAAGTAGAGTCAGGTCTAAAATTGTTGCTTACATCTATACCCATATAATTTTCAATGCTTTTAGTGTGACTAAAATATTTTAGTTATTAAAGATTTATTTAAAGTCTATTTTTTAAACCAATTGCATACCCAAACACAATTATGGTTTCAACTCTCATGTCTATTTTATTCGTCTCTTTTATACTGCTTCAAGAATATCAAACCATATCCACTAAAATATATAACCTCTCGATTAAAATATCTTACCACGTTTATTGAAAAGATCATATGGTCAACACATTTTAACTAACTGAAGGACACATGTGAGTGAAATCCCAAGCTAGAATAGGCTTTTTTACCCCTAAAATTTAATTTTTGTTCTTTATATGTTGAACATCAATTGACAGATCAAGGAAGAGAAGTACATCTTCTTCTATGGAGGCAAAGACAATGATCTGATCCAACAATTCACCAAGAAGGTAATTGCCCTCCAAAATGACCCTACCTTTAAGGACTCAAAGATCAAAATTGAGCTATTCCTGGTGGGGAAGATAGAAAAGGGAGGTGAAGACAGCAGCATTTTAGGGCGGTTTTGGAATGGCATTGAGAGCTTGTTTGTCAGCAAGTCTCACAAGCAGGTTGACCCGGTTATGCAAGACATCCAGAAGCTACTCGCCTACAAGAACGACAGTGCTTGGGCAGTGCTCACCAAGGGCTCCACCGTGATCATCGCCGGACACGGCTCTGCCATCCTTAAGGTTGTTGAGGATGTCGACAAATGGAAGGGTGTAGTGAAGGACAGGGGTTTCGAGGTTGTTTTCAAGGAATACTACTTTCAAGTCACGAAGACCATACGCTACTGCTCCCACATCGATGTCCCTGTTGTTGCGGGCAAGGTCCCTGAGACCTTAAAATGTCCAGAGTGCCCTCGCACCATGGAGACCTACATCAGCTACAAGTGCTGCCACATCGATGGCCCAATCGCGCATCACTAAGAATGAGCATAGTATGTGGTTGTCTCTCTTTCTATGCTGATGTTAATTACAAGCTTATGATATCTAGTGCTTTTTTTGGATGTTCCTCTATGTATGTTTTTTTTTTTCCTTTAGTATTGCTAGAATAAGGGTATATCATTTGCTAGTTTGCTACCCTCAAAATGTCGTGTGAAATTTGGTCTAGTCTAAATAAGTGGTATCTTGATTGCATTGGTAATTTAGATGCCTTTGTGGCTTCTCTGTGTTAATTTTCATGTAAACTGTTTTTTTATATATATTTGAGCATTATTAATGCCATTTCTGATTGTCTTAATCTTGATCTTATGTTACTTTCTTTTTTTTTAAATATAATTTTAGACTTGGATAATATTAAAGACAAAAGTGTGAAATTACCACTAAAGTTATTTTTCTAATTACGTGATTTTCTAATTTCTATGATTTGTGTTTTTTTCCTTAATTTGATTAATTGGTATATATTACTTCAATTCTCTATCATTTGCATCAAATTAAGAAATTATTCAATATAAAACAAAAAAAATCAAAGAACAAAAAGGAAGGTCTAGAATTTTGAGTGTCTGATCTTCAGGAGAGACACCCATATGCTCATGCTTGAGGCCTTCAGATAATTATTTAAAACGAAAAGAAAAAAAGATTAAGGCAACAAATTAAATCATAAAAAGGACACAATTGATTGAGTCATTTAGATTTTGGAGCTGTTCTATTTCTTCATTTAAAGCTTATTTGATAAAGTTTTCATTAAAAATGAAAAAATAAAATAAAATAAAATAAAAATGCAGCCAAATATGAAGGCAAAAAATCCTAACAAAGATCGATAAAGCAATACAGATATTAACTGATAGAAAAAAAATGACATTATCTACCACATAAGTTTTGACTTTTTACTGCTGATCATAAAGTTGGTTAAATATTTTACAATGTAATATAATATAAAACGTGTATCACGAGCTTGCCTTGAAAATGCTGTTTAGAAATAGTAGCAAAATGAGTTTTGTCCTTAGTTTCATCATTCGATTTCGAAAGGTGAAGACCTAGCTATTGCAATTAATTACCAAGTAAAATCTTGTTTAATTCCATGGGGTTATAACTTGTTATTAAATTATGAAACTTAGTTTAAAAATTACATTATACTTAGATTGGGACGTACAATTTTTTTAATAGTAAAATTATAACCATAGAGGTGAAAAGAATTTTTGTTAATTAATGCCATACACTTTCATAGTAAGTACTAGAATATTCCAATGGATTGGTCATATTGGCATACGTCTTTTTACACTTTACACTCTTTTTTGGAATACACACTTACTACAAGTTTGAAATAATTTAATTTATTTATGAGATGTAAAGGTAAACAACTCTTTGAGCTTTTTTTTTAAGTAAATGACTAAGGTTTTTTAAAATTAGACAAATGATGCTTTTCTTTAAATGTTTTATCAATGATATATTAATGTAAATCAATTATGATCCTAACATGGAGTAAGTAATGCTTTCCTCTATAACTTATTTGGTAATCAAGCATTTAAAAGCATAAAGTTAATCATATTTGTGAATATTCTAACTATACTTTTTTAGCCTATCATTTTGTTGAGAAGTAAAAAGGCAGACTTTTGATGAATTAAACCGAGCTCTTCACATAAGGCATCTAACTCATTAGAAAAATATTCATCACCTCTATCACTTCAAGCCATTTTAATTTTCTTTTCCTTTTGGTTCTCAACTTCAGCCTTAAAAAGTTTAAACCTTGCCCTAATTAAGTATACATAAGCGACAATTTTTGAAAGAAAGATAAACTGAGAAGTAAAGGTGTAAAAAAGCAAACAGGAAATTGAAAAATCTTCCTCAAGTTTATCTACTAAAAGACAAAACGTTGAATACGTATGTCCAATATACGCCATAGCACAGGCGTACTTGTACAATCCCTTAAACTAGTGTGCATGTGTGGGCGCACCTACGAAACTATATCCTTTGAATATTTAAATGAGATTTTCCATGTTCCTTGCTACATCTTATTCTAATGTTTATGAAAAGTGTTTATGACAAAATTTTTAAGAAAAAAGTTTATAAATGACATTTTACGAAAAGCATTCTAAGGATTGCTACATGTTAAATGTTTTATAATAAGCGTTATGAGAAATGTTCTCGAAAAGTTTTATGAAGAATGTTTACGAAAGCCGTTTTTAGAAATATTTATGGAAAATATTGATGATATATGTTTTAAGAGAAAGGCTTCCATGAGAAAAGTTTCTAAAGCATGTTTTAAATGATTTGTGAGAATTTGTTTGAACTTATTGAGCGAAAGCTCATTAAAAGTTTTTTCATGTTGTAGGTAGTCTTATGGGCAACCAGTAGGACCCGTTAGAAGAATTTGATGCTGCGGAGGGTAGATACGAAGATTTGGGTATGCATACCATCACAGTAAGTTTTTCGCTGTTGAAAAGAAATATTTTCCAATATTTAATGCAGTGTTTTCAAAGTTTTAAGAAATGTTTTCAAAAGTTTTAAGATACATTTTATAAAATGTTTTATAAAGTTATAAAGTGAAGTTTTAAGCTATGATTTAATAAGTGTTTCTTATTAACTTTTAAGAAACGATTTGAAGTGATTTTAAGGGCAAGTGTTAAGCGAGGTCTCAACCTGAAAGGCGACAGAGGTAGCAACGGTTTTTAAAGAATGTTTAAGGAAAAAAAAATTATTTAGTATTTTTCTTACTAAGTAAGTAAGATTACTGTTTAAGAACGATGTTTTAAGTAAGTTAAGTGACTGCCCGAAAAGACGGGTTGTCACATGACAGGCTTTGATGTGACACACGAGTTGTGGGCAAAACCCACCTAATACCTAGTCCAAGGGGCAACCTATAAATAGAACACATTTATTGCAGCTCAAGTAAACGTGCTCCTTCCCAACTAATCAGCTCCCGTTCTCTACCGAGCATCACTTGCGTTGAGCATCGGAGAGCTCTTGTTTGTTACCTAACCGGTTTCATCCTCACCGTTGAAGCATCCCTCCTCTTATTGTCGGTACGTCTGAGTGGGTAGAGACGAGCAGGGAAGAGCCTTCAAACCACCATGCACAGCCATACGTGGTGTTGATCTGTCACCATTTTTTAGTAAGCATCAACACTTTTCAAATTGGATAATATGCACAGGTGCATACTTTTATGTACACAGTTACACATACTGACATAAGCATAGGTGTATACATTTATATATATATATAACGTTCAAACACCTACTATTTCATATTGTAAGTGAGATTGGTACTTACTTATATAGGCTGTTGTACAAACCAACCTTAGTTCCTTTTTTAATCTTCCAGTGTCCTGTTTGGCTAATTATATCGTCATTTGCCATGTTATTGTTATTTATCTATATTTCAATACAAACATTTATTAATTAATAGATCGGGTTGCTCTACAGTCTAAGACATCGATAATCACGAATAAACTCCCTCGTAGCTTATTCTACCCTATCATCTCTAACGAAGAGAGAAAATCTTACTAGTAACCCCTTTTTCCTATTTCGAGCGTTTTAGGTCCGTTTAAGACATTTTGAGAAAAAATGATGATTTTGCACTCGTTGGGTCTTTTACATTCTTTAAGCCCGATTTTGCTATTTAACAAAAATTGTTGCTCATTAGCTATAAAACAATAACGTGTTGGGCTTTCTTATTTTTCATTAGAGCCCAAGTTTAACAAAAGTTTGCAATTCCATCCTAGATTTGAACATTTTGACGATTTTACCCCTGAAACTAAAAATAATCTTTTTAAACTATAAATTCCCATTTTTCACAAGGATTAAATTTACTCAAAGTACCATACCCAAATTTCTTTTGCAAAATGACATTTTTGCCCTTTGAATTTTTTTTTTCAATTTAATAAATCTTGGAAAATTTATATCTCATAAACAGTGAGGAATTTCGACGAACCGTCTGCGAACTATAGCTGTTTTGTCGAGATCTATAACTTTTGTGTTTTAGCTTTTCTAAAATTCCCACTGTACAGGGGAGTTTTCAACCCATTTTTAATTCTGCTAAGAAAAAAATTTTCTTTACGATTTAGTCCCTTGGCAGTTTTTTTGGAAAGATCAACTTTAAAACAGTATTCCTACCACTATGAAAACAGGTTCAAGACCTTCCAAAACCATTTTCATGCCCAAATCACAATTCTAAAAAAAAAAAAAAAAAAAAAAAATTCAAACTTTACAAAATTTTTCTAATTTAACATCAAATGGAAATTTTAAACATTCAAACCCCAAATTTTAGTCAAAGCATACCATAAAATCATTTAGGCATGCCATAAACTAATCTAAATCATTACATACCATACTTGAAAAAGAAACAAAACAAACAAGACAAAATCACCATAAACTTTATAAATAGGAAGTTAGGCTTTACCAAAGAAAATTGGTGATCTTGCACCTTCAACCACTTGATTACCTTGCCAACCCACCTAAACATGATCCATAGAAAAGAAAACCTTTATTAACCCCCCTTCAATTCCAAAGAAACTCTAAGAAGAACTTGGAAAAAGTTAGAATGTTACGTTGAAAGTTAGGAAATCTTGAACTAGGGCTTGATTCTAACTTGAAACTTGCTTGGAATTAATCTTGTGGGATATTTGTTTTGAACAAAATTTTGAGAGAGAGAGAGAGCCAAGGCTGCCGTGGGTTATGGAGAAGAAGAATGAAAAAAAATTTGATGTTTTAGGTCTTTAATTAGAACTTGTCTCATGGGATTTTTTTTTTTTAAGAAATGGGTGAGTCACCATAGTAATCCAGTGGGTTTTTGGGTGTTAAACATGATTGGGCCACATCTCATGTTATGGTGGCCCAATCCCAATTCATTGGGTGTCCACTTAGTGGGCCCCAAAACTTTATACAATGTAATTTTTGTACGTAGTATTTTTCTTATACTCTTAGGGTAGAATCAGTGAAAATCGTGTTCTTGTGCAGTATAGAATCTCCTACCTATCCTTAGGGTCACTTTTGAAACCCAAACACAGCCTTTCTTATATATGTGTTTTCACCTTAATAGTGTACTTACACTGCGTCATACCCTTTTTGGCACCGCTAAGGGTTTTATCCTACTCTTTGACCTTAGTTATACCTTAATCGTCCATCAATTTATATCACAATACTATAATTAATTGTGATATAAAATTCATTTTATGGATATTTTTCACACGTTATCAAGCATTTATGCTTTAACAATCTACATTTGGCAATCTCTAACATTACATCGGTTCATAATGGAATTTCCTATTAATATTACTTATTTGTACATTATCATAATTTTACAGAAAATACAATTTATAAAAGTAAATTCATTAATCAACCCCAATTAAGCATGAAATTTTATTAATGAATTTAAATTGGTTATTACTAAACTAACGGTTCCCACTACCTTGCTAACGGTGCCTGCGCAACCCCATGCATATATGACCAACTATGTATGTGGCGATCACCCGCGCACATTTCTGTCCAACTACGTACGTGGTGGATTCCTGACCGTCAAAAAAATTGGGTGCTCCTTTGTCTGCAAATCTGATTTGTCATTATCATTTAGCCTTTTTTTATTTTTTCACAATAGGAATATTTCGGGGCATTTTGAAAAATGACTTTAAGAAAAAGTCATTTTGGACAAATGACTCTTTTTTTTTTTTACAGTTTTTTGACGTAAAAAAACATGCTTTTTGGGTATGAAAACTGCTCCAGTTTTATTTCTTTTCACTCTGTTGAGGTTTCTCTTCTCGTTACAGTTATTTTCATCTTTTTTTTTGAAAAAAACTGAGACAGTTTACCTGCCTAGAAAAGCGTGTTTTTTGTGCAAAAAAAAAAAGAGGTCATTTCCTCAATTAGGAATTTTTTTTTTGCCCTTTTTTCAAATTCTTTCAAATATTTCTACCATCTTTAAGATGCCTCTCATATAATCTCTCTTTAGCCACCCTTTTTTCTCTATTCTTTTCCTTTGAGTTCTTTTCTTTTTTTTTTTGTTCGATATTTTAGTGTAAATGATGAGGGAAAGAATAGAATTAAGTTTTTTTAAAAAAAAATTCATTTAACTCTTGTCATGTTTTGCCATAAACTCGTATAGGGTCTGCAATTCTGTTAAATAAGTGTCTATTTTTATATGTATATAAAATTTTATTTGTTGCTCTATTTTTTCTTCTCAGATTTTCTTAATTCCTATATTTTTTTTATTATAACTTATTATTATTCTTTATGTAATCGATAGAGAGGCAAGTTGTCGCTTCGTTAATATGTACCTTTTAGCAACAACATGCCATTTTGTTGTACCCTAACTCTTTGAAATCAGATTGCACCTGTAGAGGATTAATATATGACCTCATTTTCTCTTTGTTTACACTATTGTTTATTGTAAGCTATAACCTAAGAAGTAGATGCCAATCTAATCAAGATGTTCTTTTCTATCTTTAATGCCAATTATCCTTTTGCGTCATTAAAAAAAAAAAAAACTATTAATTATGCCCAGACAAAACTCTATACAAGAACCATGATCCTTAATGGTGAGTACAGCAATGGCGCGTGTGTGAACTCGAATCAGATTACTGTTATTGTTACCAAAAAAAATAAAAAAGGTCAATAAGTAGTTAGATTACTTTTCAAAAAGCTTACCTCTGCGGGCGGATTATAAGGAATGCATGGTACACGTGAGTGTATAAGCAATTAAGTAGCTATATTTGGATTTGAGATAATCCAATGCAAATTAGGCTTAGATCGCCTTAAAATGTTCAAAAGCAAAGAATAAAGGGAAATCAAGGAAAGAAATTACAATCATTTAGTTGGTATAAGCTATTTATATTCAATAATCAGAAAACATGACACGTTAACTTGCTGAACTACAATTTGGGTCGAGGACTAAAAAGATAAACATGATGTTTGGATCATTGATTTGAATTAAAATACTAAAACATTTGAATTATGTAAGAAAAATACTATAACAAAATCAGTTTAAATTAAAAATTTTCGGATTTGAACTAGCATACGTCACAAAAATTGTTCCAAGTCGCTAGCAGTAGTGCATTTCTTGTTGAATAGAAAGTTGGAAAGAAATTACAATTATTTAGTTGATAAGCTGTTTAGATTCAATAATTAGGAAACATGACACATTAACTTGCTGAGCTATAATTTTAGCTGAGGACTTAACCAATGAAAAGACAAATGTAATGTTTGGATCATTGATTCCGATTTAAAATATTGTAACAATTTAAATTAATAAAAAAAAATAATGTAGCGAAATCGGTTTGAACTGAAAATTTTCTAATTCGAGCTGGCATACATCACAAAAAATTGTTCCAGGTTGTAATGTCCTAAATTAATTAATTTTAGGATTAATTACAAAAATCCCCCTAAACTATAGCCCTTGTAACACTTTCCCTCTCAAATTTTAAAATGTAACATCTATTCCTTTTGAAGTATAAATTATTAACAAAAATGGTCCTTTTGTCGAAATTGTAATAGAAAATAGACCAATAATGTTAAAGTTAAGAGTATTTTTGTAATCCTACTATAAAAATAAGAACAAAAATTAAAACTATAATCAAGATAGTCTTTATTGATGATCAAAAACAAATAAAAAAAAATCATAGTACTATCTGCATCCCTCTTTTTTATGATACACCAAAATTTTTTAAAATGTTATTAACTTTTTTTACACCTAAATATTATTTTAAAATTTTAAAAGTTATAAATGCTAGTGAAAATTTTAAAAGTATGAAAAAAGAAATTTATTAATACTATCTAAGTTTTTTTCTCTTTGAAACATTTGTGTCATACTTTTTATTATATTGAAAGTATTTTTGTTATATTCTTTTTTTCATTTGTATCAATTACTTTTAATATGTCTAGGTGTGAAAAATTAATAATTTTTTTTAAAAAAATTGTCTATCAAAAAAAGAAAGATCCAAATGGTATTATGGTTTTCATTGATATTTTATGTCTTTTTATCAATAAAGGATATTTTCACTATAGTTTTTAATTTTTATGGTTATTTTTATAGATAGATACTAAAATATCCCTAATTTTAAAATTATTTGTTAATTTTCTATTAAAATTCTAATAGTAGGACCATTTTTATTACCGTCGCATATTTCAAGGGGAATAAATGTTATGTTTCAAAATTCAAGAGACAAAGTGTTACAAATGCTATAGTTCGAAAGGAATTTTGTAATTAATCCTTGATTATAATTAGTGTGCTAATTAGTAATTAGTGTGCCTAATTAAAAATTAAAAATTAATCACTTTTAATAATTTTATTTTCTAAAATTTATTTTATTTATTTATGTTATTTCTACCAATTGTCAAATAATTTTGAAATACATTTCTAGTATTTTATTTTAGTGTTTTTAATTAAATTACACTTTTACTCCCTTTAAATTATTTATTTAAAAATTAAACCGAACAAATGATAAAATCCCAAACAGGTTCCTTGCCACACTCAGACTCTTTTTCATGTGAAATGCTCAGGCTCCTGAAAACCACTTTAGACCAAACCATCAAACAACCCCTAGTTTTGTGCCGAGTTACTCTCACAAGTCTAAGTTAAAAGAGCCAGACTTCCCTTAGAAATTCAAACTTCACTTAGACTTTGTAGCCATCTCTCTCTTCACCCTCCCCCTCATGTCACCTGGTCTCTCTCTCTCTCTCTCTCTCTTTCTTTAATGTTTCAAACTCAAGAGCCAAACCTCCTTTTTCCAAGCAAAACTGAAGCAGTACAACAAAGTCCAAACTTTGATTTTCAACAAGTTAAGGTTAGATTACTTGTAAATCATTTTGTCCTTTGATTTCAAGATTTATTTTTAGATGAATGATTTTAAAATTCATGTTCATAAGTCTGAGTGTTTATTTCCTATTGTACAACTTTGTTTTGAAGGGATTCGTTGTGAGCTGTGTTTGTATCTGAGTCTAGATGAACACAAATTATGCTTTATCTGTGATAGTAGGATGACTATAAACATGACTCAAGTTTTTATTCGAGCCAAAATGGATTTAAAATCATTTTTACAATTATTTTACTCATTTTATGAAAAATAATGAAAAATACATGAATAATGATGAAATTAAGTTGCATATGTATGAAAATGAGTTTATATAATTCATGCAATGTTTATGGACCCCTTAGAATATGTTTTGAATACATTAAAACTTATTTGGAAAAGTTGGAACTCGATTCAAGTTCGAATGCTCACAACAAAGCACTGTTGCTTACAACGCCATGGTCAACAATGGTTTTTGTAATACAGTTGACCTTGCAACTGCATGATATGTGGTCGACCGTGCAACACTAGAAGGCACTGTTTTGACCAACCCGAACCCCTTTTGTTCTAAGTTGAATTTTAAATGTGTTTTTACTTGTTTAAGCTTATTAAAAATCATTGTTTATGTGTTTTAAAAGGGCGACCAAGTGTTATATGCATACGTATGAGTTTTATATCTTAACAGCACACTAAGAAATCATGAAATTTCATACATGTGTATTATGTCTAAGTTTTGGTATTAATAATTGAGTCTATACCTAAGGTTGTTTGTTGTCCCCATAGAGCTAACATTTAACAGAGCGGATTACAACGTAGGCAAGTTTTAGTGCTAGGAATCAAGGTAGGACTCTATACCCAATTCCTTTAAAGTCGTGATTTTAACAAATATTTGTCTATACCTCATAGTCTTAAACATTCTTAAGAATTGAACTGCATTAAAAATATTTTCAAACATTTTGAAAATATAAATGCAAGAAAAATGATTCTAAATAAATATCGATATCTTGTTATTAGCACTTCCGACTGAGATAAAATATTTAAACGGTTTTCTAATCGTCAATCAGTTTTAAGATCCCAATTAGCTGAATTTTAAGTACATGATGCCACACAAAGATTAGGTCGTATAGAGGGTGACTTAAGGGGCAGGTTCTGAAACCTAGTTCGAGCCATTACTGTGGTGATTATAATAGGCTTTTGTACACGGTAAGTAGTAGTCTATGATTTGAAATAAATCATATGATGATTAACTGTAAGAACTCTCGTAATTTGATTTATTTATTTCTAACTCATTTTTAAATTCAAATTATGTCCTCTCACACTAGTTTAATATAGTTTATTTTATTTCAACGTTCAAATATTGTTTTAGAACTTAAGTCCTACTAAGCCTTTCGCTTATAATTTCTATTGTTTTATTCTTTCTCCCTCTAAGTGGCTCGCAGTATGCAGCTGAGTAGGTTGTTGCTGATTTACTCCCAAAGTCCATGAGTTGCTTTAGTTTTTTGTTTTATCAAGGCATGCAATAATGAGATATTAATCATGCTCTTTGATTATGTCTGTTGGACTTTGGTTTAGTTGTACTTTTCCTTTTATGTCTGCACTATGTACACATTGTTGTATGGTTCGATGAGACCCATAGAGTATTTGGCAGATTCTACATTCTTTTTTTTTCATAAATTTGAGATTAATTAAGTAATTTCCCTCTTATTTCATGTCTATTTATTAAATGTTATTTTCAATTATGTTCACTTGGCTATTTTATAAATTTTCTCCAAATGTTTTAAAAATTGAGAAAATCTTTGGAATTTAAGTTAACCTTTGGTCAGTTAATTTAATTAAACCACTATGTCACCATCTTGATTTGGGGTGTGACACAAGTAGCTAGCAGTAGTGCAATTTTTGTTTAATTTGGATGCATGCCTAGCAATACCGTTGTGTAATTACTTGATCTCAATGACGGAAACAAGAGGGGCACCTCTTAGTTTATATATATATATATATATATATATAGCGATTTTAATTTTAATATAATAACTATGTATATAAACTATAGTAGGCCGCTCTTAAATTAATAGTTCTGTAAATTTTATAGGGTCAATTATTTAGATTTTATAAAATATAATATTCAATTTTATTAAGTCTATAGATTTTAGTATAATCTTGATAAAAAAATTAATCCTCTTACTAATAATTCTGGTTCCATCACTGCTTGACATGGAGGGACAAAAACACGGGTAACACATTCGTTTTAGAAGTATATTTGACGGTTTAAAGACTTTAGTTTTCGTCAAAACTACATTGTCAAAAGTAAGGACATAATAATGTGACATCTTATCGAAATGAGATTTTATAGCATCTACCTTTATTAATATATACTCGCTGCTTTATCTATTTACGTTATATAGTGCGCCATTCTCATGCTTGATTTCTGCTTTTTCTTTTTTCTTTTTTCCCCTTTCCTCAAAGACAACAAAAGACTCTCTTGGAAGAAGCCATTTCCCAATTAACTAAAGCAATTATGTACATGCTCAACTAGTGAATTGGAATTCAAGATCTGGGTTTGTTTTCCATGTTGTGATTTTTATTTTATTTCTTAGAAGTTTTAAAAAGAAAACTGGGTTTGTTTTCCATGTTGTGATTTTGATTTTATTTCTTAGAAGTTTTAAAAAGAAAATGCAAGAAGATGGTTTACACAGAAAGAAGGCATTGATTATAAAGAGACTTTCTCTCCGGTTTCTTCGAAAGACTCTTTTAGGATTATAATGGCATTAGTGGCACATTTTGATCTTGAGCTTTATTAGATGGATGTTAAGACTGCATTCCTCAATGGTGACATTGATGAAACAATCTATATGGTGCAACCGGAAAACTTTGTGTCAAGAGATACAAAGAAGATGGTTTGCAAATTAAAGAAATCTATCTATGGGCTCAAGCAAGCTTCTCGTCAATGGTATTACAAATTTCTCCAGGTTATCATCTCGTTCGGATTTGAGATGAATTTGGTCGATGATTGTATATACCACAAGTTCAGTGGGAGTAAGTATATTTTCCTGGTTTTATATGTCGATGACATTTTGCTTGCCAGCAACGACATAGGCTTGTTGCACCAAACCAAGAGATTTCTATCAAAGAAATTTGAGATGAAGGATCTTGGTGACGCCTCTTTTGTGTTGGGTATACAGATACACTGGGATCGCTCTCGGGGTACTTTAGGATTATCACAAAAGGGCTATATCGAAAAGATTCTTAAGAGATATGGCATGCAGGATTGTAAACCAGGTGATACCCCTGTGGCTAAGGGAGACAAGTTTAGTCTCAATCAGTGCCCTAAGAATGATTTTGAGGTTAAGGAAATGCAGAAGATTCCTTATGCATCAGTAGTAGGGAGTCTAATGTATGCTCAGGTTTGTACGCGTCCGGATATTGCGTACGTTACAGGGATGTTGGGCAGGTACTTAAGCAATCCTAGAAAGGATCACTGGGTAGCAGCCAAACGAGTCTTGAGGTATTTTCAGAGAACAAAGGATTACATGCTCACGTATCAGAGGTCAGAATAGCTTAAGATCATTGGGTATACTGACTCTGATTTTACTGGATGCCAAGATAGTATGAAATCTACATCGGGCTATGTCTACCTTCTGGCTGGAGGTGCTGTCTCTTGGAAGAGTGCTAAACAGTCTCTTATAGCATCTTCTACAATGGCGGCAGAGTTCATAGCATGTTATGAGGCATCCAATCATGGAATATGGCTGCAGAATTTTGTCACAGGGCTGCGTATAGTGGACAGTATTCGAAGACCACTCAAGATATTTTGTGACAATAAGTCAGCAGTTTTGTATTCCAACAACAACAGGAGCTCGACAAAGTCAAAGCATATAGAGATCAAGTTCCTAGTTGTGAAAGAAAGAGTTCAGAGTTGACAGTTGTCTATAGAGCACATCGGCACAAACTCCATGATTGCAGATCCGCTTACTAAAGGATTGCCACCCAAAATGTTTCATGAGCACACTGCTCGTATGGGTGTCATATCATTTCAGGATATTTAGTTTTAGTGGGAGTTTGTAATTTTAAATGCTCTTATGATATAGACATTTTTCAGTTATTTTAGTTTATGGATATTTTGAGGTTATTTTCTGCAGAAATAAAGTTTTCAGTTTATTCACACTCTGATTTTGGTATGGTTTGATCTCACTAAAGTTTTCAGGTGGACCAGTTGGAAATAGGCATGTTAAGATCACATTGCATGAAATTTTCATGCTACACATCCATGCTTGATCTTGTTATTAGTTGTATTGGTATATGTGATCATTGATGGGTCTAGTTACGACATATGTAACGAAGGTCGCTTTGGTCCTATATTGATATGGTTAATGGACAAGATTGTTGAGGTGCATAAGGTTTTGATAGCAAAATTCATGAGCTCATTAGGTATAATTCACATTTATAAAGTTTCATATATAGCCCAAGTGGGAGATTGTTGGATCAAAATCCAATTATGGGCCAATATATTAAATAAATGTGAATTAAAGGCTATCAATAAGGTTGCCAAATTAAAAGCGATCAATTTGGGTTTTGGGCTTTTAATGCATCATTAAGTGTGGGCCTCCTATGTATAAAGACCAAAAGGGAAATTACTAATTTTATGATAGGCTAAATTGGTAATTAAGGATAATTGCTAGGGTTTAGCAATTATATAAAGGGGTTGTGGTCTCCAAGTCAGTACGTACATTATTTTTCTGTTACCCATGTACAGAGAAATTACAGAGCATTCTGATAGGGAGGATTTACGTACCAGACTTGGAAGATCCTCAACCAAAAGACTCAAGAATCACATTCAATCTATAGATTCAGGTTAGCTTCTGCATCTTATTAATATTCTTGATGATTTGACATGAACGATCCTAGGTGATGATGGTTTTCATCACAATTTTATTCTAACAATTAAAACGATAAAAACCTTTTCTTTCTTTATGTGTGTTTTTTTTTATATATTTTTAAGGTGTCTAAGTTAGACTTATTTTGTTTGTTTCATATTTTTATATAAGAAAGAACCATGGTATTATGTAGAATAAACATCATTATGCCTCTTTCGCTTCTATACGTCATATGATAGAATGATACCCTTGAGCCCTAAATAATTATGACTCAAAATGAAGAACCCATTAATTCTGAAAAGCACTTACTTTAGACCAAAAAAAAAATGCTTGTTGTGGCTAAAATCTTTAAACTTTTATTACTGCTGCCAGCTTTTCCGGGTGTATAGTCAAGTCAAAAGCTGTTCGGTCACTATTGTCTTTCATGGAATTTACTTTGACACGGTTATGAAAAAGGAGTCATGAAAACCCCTTTCAGAGAATATATATTTCAAATATTAAAAAAAATTTATGGATCGATTACTATAGTATTATAAATAATTAGTTTCTTTCATCTATAGTTAAAATTAGTTAGGTATCTGCCGTTCGTTTCTTGAACTAAAAGTATGCTTTCAGACCATTCTAGGATAAAATATTAAAAGAAGTTTAGTCGTTAAAAGCCATAAAAGGAGCAGAATTGATCAAAGAGCCTTATTTTTTTAATAACTGTACCGCCAAAAGGAAACAAAAAGAAAAAAGAAAAACAAAAAGAGAACAATTCTAAATTTTCAAATAGTTGTCTCTATATTTTACTTATAAATGACCCAAAAAAATTCTCATTAAAGAAAAACTCGTTTAAAACATATACATCGTATCTTAAGCTTTCGTTTTACTTGTTTTAAATTTTACAAATTAAATTTTTGCAATATATACAAATCAAAAATTGTTACAATGTTTTAGAAATGAGAAATGCTAAGGTCTCACTCTATTTTATACTCTTTTAGTTTTTCTCTTGTCACGTGTCATTGCACTTTCTAATAAAAACAAAGATTAACTATAAAATTTTCCCTTCAGCTATAGCCCATGTAATACTATGCCTCCGAATTTTAAAACATAATATATATCTCTCGAACTATGAACTGTTAACAAAAAATTTTTGTTAAATATTAATAAAACCTTAGTATATAATAAGATTTAATATATAATATAGGAGTATTTTGATAACTTTATCATGTCTAAACCTAATTTGAATTTAAAAAGTTGATATTTAATTGTTAAAAATATAAACTAAAAAACCTTTAAAAATTTCTAAAACATAGAATCTCTTTTTTTTTACTTTCATGTGACTGTATGAGGATAAGTTAACAGTTTGATTGTTCACTAAATTGTTCAACAATTCCAATTATTTGTGTAAATATTGTGTCATTATGCTTAGGATTTTTTTTATTAATATTTCATGGATCAAGGAGAATAAAGGTTACATTTTGAAGTTTAGGGGAAACAAAGTTTATGTTTTAAAGTTTAGAGAGGATAGTATTATAAGGGTTATAGTTGAGGGAGAGTTTTTATAATTATTCCTAAACATAATGAACAAAAAATACACCATTATTTTACTTTTTATCACAACTTTGAGACTTGATTTTTTATTAGTAAAAAAAGAATGGGTAAATTACACTCTCACCTCCTATGTTTTGCCTAAATTGAAAAGACATCTATTAAACTAAACTAATCATACTGATACCTCCTAACTTAAAAAAAATTATAAAGAGACCGCTATATCTGTTAGTTCACCATGAGAGTTGACCATGAGTTGAATGTTAATTTTATTCAAAATTTCAAAAATTCCTCTCTATTAATTAAAAAACGATTTTAGTTATTTTATGTGGCTTGTAGTGACGATTTTACCCTTCTTTGACATTAAAAATGAGTTTAAAAAATTTGTACATGCTTGTTACTATAAATTTCAGTCTCAACAAAATTAAAACAACTTAGTTACTGTAACACCCGAGATTTTTAATACATTAAAAATGCATTAAATTAAGGATTATATTAAGATAAAAAGTACAATTAAAGAAAAATACTGTATAATATTACATAAAATTATACAGTATTAGAGCAAAGCAGTATAGAAATTGGACTATTTAAAGTCATGCAGTATAAAATTGGATTGTGTGGACCATAATTTTGTTTTATTAAAGAAAAGAAAAAAAAAGGAAAAAAATCAGAAAATTGAGAGAAAATTCGAGACTCTCTCTCTACTTTCTCTCTCTAGATTCTGTCTCTGTCCTCAAAACTTGTTTGAGATTTCGGCGTCCGTTTTCGACACCTCCCACACCAATGGGAAGCTCTCATTGAGCTGAGTCCAACGAGGTGTCGTGCCACCCAAAACGTCGTCGGAGGAGGGCTCACGCGCCGCCCAAAGTGGCAGTGAAACCCATTTCTTCCCGACATGATTTCTCTGTCGTCCGATCACCAATCGACGTGATCTTGGTGTCTATGGACTCAACGTGAGGAGAGGAACAAGATGGTACCAATTTCCCAGCTCGATTTTGACTGGAAAGGCTTCGCCGGAGCTGCCCCGTCTCCGTCGTCGCGCCGCTACTCGGAACCACCGCTCACGACGGCAGTGAGGTACACCGCCGCCACCGTTCGACTCAGACGGCGACGGGGAGTGAAACCCCTCGCCTAATTTTGCAACCCAACCGTTCCTCGTCGGAGATCGACCTCTCCCGTCATGCTCCGCCGCAAGAGAGGTTGAGGCGACCCATTTCGCCACCGTTGGGCCAAATTGAAGAGGCAGCCACCTTCAGAGGGCCGAGAGGAAGAAATTCGGTACCTCAATTGCACGAAACGACGGCCGGTCACCGGAGAACAACCTCCGCCTTGGTGCGTCGCCGTGGGGAGTTTCGGGCCGCCGTTCCACGCGGTGTTGAGCTGCCCCACCATAGGGGAAATGCTCAGAGTGACTCGGGGAAGGAAATGCCCAAGTCAATTGCATGGTATCTCTGCCAGAGATAGGAGATCGGAGCTGCTGGTGTTAGCCGAGAAACCCATCCTCGATTAGAGCAGATGGAGGCCAAATTGGGTGAAATTGACCCCACCAATCGACTTAGGAGGGTCGAATTAGGGGGGGTAGGCTCGAGCTCAGCCCTCAACGGAGCCAACCGCCGCCAGTCAACGGCTGGTCAATGGCGGTCAACGCCGGTCAATGGCTGGTCAAAGGCCAAATTGGGATTTTGTGATCCGGACCTCCGATCGAAGATCCGAGACCGCCTCCCGACTCGTTTCGATGCTCTGAACGCAATGGTGACCTCCGTTCGAGCAAATTCCACTCTGATAAAAATCATTCGGTATCAATTGCACGCGAATCAAGGTGATTCAAACAACAATATCAGAGTCCAAAATGACATTTTCAAGAATGTATGATCTCCAGGAAGCATTCCTAGCCATTCATGGTCACTCGAGGAGCACTGCAGAGGATGCTTCACATACTGTAGATACAACGAGGTACAACTGGATCTGCTTTGCTTGGAGTTCAAGTAAGTAGGAATCTCGCCTACAGTATGAACTGTTTTAGAATAAATTGTTTTAGATGCTTTCATAAAAATTTATGAAATGCATGATCAGTGATTGTTACACTGTTTTATGTGATAATAGGTTTTATAACATTACAAGGTTGACGAAAAACCCATTAAGGGTAAAATCGTCATTATTAAAGAAACGGCTGGAGCGGAGTCAAGCACTCCGATTTAGCATAACGTTATTAGATGAAAAATGTTCCATAATACGTTAAGTAACGTAACGGTCATATGCGATCAGAGATTTAACAAGGGATGTTTAAATAAACGAGAGGTAAACCGATGGGTTACAAGGCTAATTGAAGGAAAGGTAAACTGATGGTTTATAAGGTTGAGTAAAGAGAATGGTAGACCGATAGTATACTAAGTTATGAATAAGGAAAAAATGGTTAATGTTTACGTTTTATTATCAATCAAGTGAATTGATAATAAAGAAAGTTAATTAATGAGTCAGCTGTCGTATGATCAAGACACAGAGGCCGACTAATGGAAGGAAAAGGAATGGAATAGAGAACGCTAGAGTATAGTTCGGGTAAGTTTCAAATCTCATCTACAGCATGAAGTAAATGAGTTTTAAATGCTTATTTATATGTTTGCAAATGTGTTTGCAATTGTTAAGCAAGTTGTTTTTAAAGTATGTTTGCATTTATTATGCAAGAAGTTTTAAAGTTCAAGAAAAAGATTTGCAATGAATTTGCAATCGTTATGTTAAAGGTTTATTTGCATATTGATATGCATAACGTTTTTTAAAAGTTTAAGTTATGATTTTCAAAGTATTGAAAGTATGTTTTGCATTATGACAATGCAAATTGTTTTATAATTTAAGTTATAAGTTTTATGATGCATTTGTTATGCAATAAATTGTATTTGTTGTGCAATAAGTTTTAGAATAAAAGTTATAGTTTACAAAATGTGATTTCATTATATGTTGCATTTGTTATGCAATAAGTGTTAGAATACAAGTTATGATTTGCAAAATGTGTTTGTGTTTTATGATGAATTTATTAGGCAATATGTTGAATTTGTTATGCAATTGGTTTTATAGTACAAGCTATGAATTGCAAGTGTATTGCATATGATGTGATTGCATTTGAAATGCTCACTAAAGTTAATAAGAAGGTAACGTAAAGATAAAAGGAAAGTCTCGTACCAGCCTCTTTATTATGAGGTAATAAAAGTAAAATTAAAGTTTGACCTCCTAAAGGTGAGGTACAAGACCTCAATGTTTGATGGTCTCAAGTCTTCCACAAGGGAAGCATCATGTTTATGATCTCATGATTAATGAGTTGGTACGAACACTAAAGTAAAGTAAGGAAAAGGAAGGTTATAAGATAAAGAAAGTTAAGGAACAAGAATAAAGATTGAGAAAGAAAAGAATATTTAAGTTTATAGAATGTTCATAAAATGCTCATAATTAAAGTTAATAATTGAGCATAAATGGAGTCATGCATTCTAATGTTGCTTGAATGCCTTTCATGAAATATTTATATGTTATGTTATGAAAAACATTCAGAGAAATGTTTTATGACAAATGTTTATGAAAAATATTTTCATATTTTTAAGAAAAGGTTTGTGAACGACGTTTTAAGAAAAACGTTCAAGAAATGTTTTACCAAAAATGTTTATGCAAAACATTTCAGAAATGTTTTATGAAAAACGTTTTCAGAAATGTTTATGGAAAACGTTTATGAAGAATGTTTCAAGAGAAAGGTTTTCATGAGAAAGCATGTTTAAATGCTTTGTGAGAATATGTTTGAACTTACTGAGCGAAAGCTCATTAAGAGTTTTTCATGCTGTAGGTAATTTATGGGTGACCAATGGGACCCGTTAGAAGAGCTGGCTGCTGCGGAGGACAGATGCGAAGATTTGGGTATGGATACCATCACTCTTTGCTTCGGCTATGCAAAGAAAAGGTTTTCCATTGTTTAATGTTGTGTTTGCAAAGTTTTAAGAAAATCAGAGTTCTAAGAATTGTATTCAAAGTTTTAAGATACAGTTTATGAACTGTTTTATGTAATTATAAAGTAAAGTTTTAAACTATGATTTAATAATTGTTTCTTATTAAGTTTTAAGAAACGATTTGAAATGATTTTAAGGGCAAGTGTTGAGCGAGGTCTCAACTTGAATGGCGACAGAGGTCGCATTAGTTTTAAAGAACGTTTAAAGAAAAAAAAATTATTTCAGTATTTTTTTTACTAAGTAAGTAAGATAACTGTTTATAAAACGATGTTTAAGAAAGTAAAGTGACTGGCCGAAAAGGCGGGTCGTCGCAGTTACAACAAACCAAAACTAACTAATTCCAACAACACAATAATTCAATTTAAAAAATGGCAATTTTTTTTTTTTTTATAAAACTAACTAAGTCTAACAAAACCTAAAAAAAAAAAAAATTCTCACTCTCCCTTAGTGCTCTATTTTTTCATAAAAGATGAAAAAATTATAACAAAATTATAAAGTACAAATGAACAAATAATATTTTTTGAGAAAACATAAAAAGAAAAGAAAATATAAAATTTTAAAAACTTAAAATATAAGTAATAATGTAAAACTTAGATAAAAAATAATAATATAAAAAACCATTGCCGCTCTCTCCTCCCTTTTTGTGTATCTCTTTGAGGAAGGCACGGGAATGGGGAAACGATGTGTGTGTGTATGTGTGTAGGAGGGGGGATAGGAGGAATGGTCGCACTTAACGAAAAGGGGGCAGACAGGGCGGGGCTCAATGTAAAGAAGGGCAGATAGGGCTGGGCTGACGGGAAGAAGGCCGAATGGGTTGGTGACGACGGATGGGGGGCGGCCTATGTTGCTTGGCCTGATGGTGGGATTGCCAATAGACAAGAGGGGTAGAGGGGGCTTGTTTTATTACTGTTAGGGTTGTGTTTTTGTTTTTTTAAATTAAGGGTTAAGATTTGCTGTTTTTAGATCAATGGCTGAGATTAAATGGGATATATTCATCATTTCAAACAAAAATTAAGAGAGTTAAGTTTAGATGTGTCAATGTGATTAATTTTGATGTCAGAGAGTGTCCTTATAACTTAAGTAAAATAAATATATGTCAGTGTAATTTATCCCAAAAGAATTATAAAGATTTGTTTTCATTGTAACTTATTATATAAGATTATAGCGGCTGGAAATCAGTGCTTGTTGAAGAAGTTTTGAAAATTATACTTCTTTGTAATGATTACGTTATACATAATCATTGAAATGTTGAAAGGGGAATTTTAGATGTTGAAATAGAAACGAACGGATTGATATGTAGATGTTTTATCGTTAACATTGTTAGTGCAACGTTTTTTATAACGTTAGGCATATATAAATTCTTTCTTTAACCGAATGTATGCATGACGTTAGAATATCACACACACACACACACACACATATATATATATATATATATATATGACACTTCTCGATATCTTTGGTTTTTTTTCGATAATTGTAAACGTCATCTATATATGAAGCCATATATACATAAATTAATTTTTTTTTGTTTTAATCGTAATCAAGTAATGTTACAAAAATTTATAATAAATTATAAAAATAGATCTAAAAAAATACGTAGAAAGTGACGAAAAAGAAGAACTAGAAATACTGGTTCATATTTATGTTTTATTTTTATTAGAAAGTGAGATAACACGTGGCAAAAGAAGATTTAATAGTGAAAAAAAAAATGATCACAGTATTTCTCTTAATTAATATTTGGATTAAGGATAATATGGAGGGACCTTGATGAATACTGATGCTACCTGTAGAGTATATTTTAATTGATAAGGAGTTGTTTCGAAATGGAATTTCTTTAAGAGTAGTTTGTGCTTTTACTTTTAAACTAGTTAATGTTTAGATAGTACAGGTATAAGTGTTTTTTTGAGCTTTTAAACCTGCTTAATTAAATAAGTTAAAAGCTAATATTGGTATAAAAAGTAATGTAATTTAATGATATAAATAAAATTCTTAATTTATTATTTTTTAAATATAAGGCATGAAAAATGTAAATAAAAAAGCTTTTCATAAATACTATTTTTGTAAGCACTAAATAATTGATTTCTCCCAAAAATACTTGTAAAAGCCAAAAGCACTTTTTATTTGTCCATTTAAATATGTGAAAAGAAACTTTTAAAGTAAAAAAGTCTAATCAACTTTTTTTAAGCCATTCTAAACAAACTCTAATCTTGAAAAAGTTTAGTAACTAAAAGTTAAAGTACTTGTCTTAACGGAAGCCATTTGGAGACTTGGAATAGCTTAGTTAAGAAGCTCGATGCCTAGCGTATCTGATGGTACTTGTAAAGTACATTGTTTGAAAAATTATTTTTTATTTATGGAATTAAATTCTTACTGCTCATGAAATAATAAAACTTAGTCTAGTATATAAAGTATTTTTTTAGATTAAGAATTATTGTTTTATGAATAGCGGGAACCGAATAACGTTAAACACGAGCGCTCACGTTTTTAATACCCTATCCAAGAGTTCTCCTAATGTAAGTTGGTTAATAAGGAGTTGATTGAAAATAGAATTTCTTAATTCTAAAGTAGTATGGTAATTAACTAGAAGTATAGTACTTGTGCTTGGCTCATCGTGGCTGTCTTAGCAGTGGCCAGTTGGAGGACTATGAATGGATTAGCTAAGAAGCTAAGCTTCTATTGCCTTAATTCTGAAGTAGTTTGGTGATTAACTAGACATAGAGTACTTGTGCTTGGCTCATCGTGGCTGTCTTAGCAGAGGCCTGTTGGAGGCCTATGAATGGATTAGCTAGAAGCTAAGCTTCTATAACATATCTAATAGTAGTTTTCTACAAATAATGACAATGGGAATGAAAAAGAACTATTACTTGTAGAATATAATTTTTAAACTGCCGCGTATATCACATTAAAAAAATGACCAATCAAGGGACCTTGATGAATATCTATTTTTAAGACCACATTATAGAATTCTCCGTATATAAGTTGATTAATAATGAGTTAATCTGAAATAGAAGTCCTCAATTCTGAAACAGTCAGGTAATTAACTAGACGGCATAGTGCATGTAGTACAGCTACCGAGCCGGTCATCTCAATGTTAACGTTCGTAGAATGCGTTTTACAGCACAATTAAAACTAAAAGTTACAATAAATTTATTGTAGCGTAAAGAAGCTTTATACTTTAACTTACTTTTGTTTTATATTGTAATATGTAAGAGATTCACATTATAACAGTTGAAACTATGACTTTGTTTGGCAAATCTTGTTAGAATTATTAAGTGTTAACTGCTACAGTGTAAAGCTTTTACATACTGTAAGATAAAGTAAAAGTTTTTTAGAATATAAAGCTCTCATATGCTACAGTGTTTTAATTCTAACTATATTACTAAACACATTTTACATATTTAAAACGATGTTACCAAATAAAGTAGTACTTTTCTCGATGGTGGCCAATTGGAGACCGAAGGATTTACTCGTTAAGAAGCTCGATGCAATGAGTTTCTATCTTTTCTCCTCTTAGCATTCTTTGAATATATATATATATATATTATAAATTGGCGAAAGTCTCAACCCCATAGTGGCTTACAGTGAAGGCAAGCCATTCGAAATTCTATTTTACTTCTCTACATAAACGGTTGAACACGAGAGATCTATTTTGGTGAGGTAATGAGAGGGTTAATCTTTTAGTGATTTTACGTCATGAATAGCTTTAAAAAGGAATAAATTGTTGTTAATAGATATTTAAAAGAGATATCTATGGTGGGACCTGAAAAAATAAACTATTGACTGGAATTTATTTTTTAGCCTTTTTAATTATATCATAAATTATCTGTCTGAATACTTTTTTATACTATATGATCTTTATTAGATATTCTTTCCCCGAACTGTTCAAAAGCTTTCATCAGTTAGACAATAAACCCCTCCACAACTATAATATTTTTAACTAAAAATTATTTAAACTCTTTTTTTAAACACTCAATAAATCGTTAAAAATATACATAGACCCAAATTTCAAAGCTACGTTCCATTTCCATGAATTTGGTTTCGGCACCCCAAATGTTTGGCGTGGCAACCAGGAAAGGGAAATAGGTGGACCCCTGTTGAGATGCCCACTCCATTTCCACTTCTAGGAATTTGTTTTTTCTTTTTTTTTTTTTTGAGTTTTTTTGGTCTCAGTACTGAAAATGTTTCACGTGACAAGATAAATTAAACGACGATAAGGAAAGTGGTTGGACCACGGCTGAGATACACACAACATATACACTAAGTAGTAAGACGGCACCCAAATAATAATTTTTTTAAAAAAAAAAAGAAGAGAGAGATGATGAAATTGGTTGGCTATAAATACGAGTGAGCTCAAGTGCATATTGCAGCAATATCTTTCTTTCTCTCTTCTTTTCTCTCTTTAGGTCATATTTCTCTCTTCTTTTCAATTCTCCCCCCAAAACCCAGAAAATCCTTCAAAATGCAGAGTCTAGCACAAAATATAGCCAGCAGTGTGGTTAAGGTTGTTTCTTCGTCCACTTCCACAACCACAACCACAACCCAACAACACATTGAAGGCAGCGAGCTCAGCATTTTTACCCTCTCTGACCAAAAAGTCTTGGACATCATCTACGCCACTCATGTCCACGCCGATGAATCTTTCGACGAGGACTCGCTTTTTGTCATCGTTGAAAACATCCTTAAGCACGCTACCCAAATTGTTGACAAAATTGTCCAGGTACTAAATTAAAAGAGAAAATAAAATTAAATAATTTACCATAATTGTTGACAAAATGTGCTTTTAAGTACAAATATTTTATATGGTATGTGACAAAAAATTAATTTTACAGGGTAGCCAAGTCCATGTGGAGAACATAGAAGAGAGGACCCCAAAAGCTAATTTCAGTGTGCCATTGTGCACACTTAAGCAGATCAGCAGCAAGGTAACATGTTCATTTTTTGTTTCCTAACATTATTTTGATATTTTGAAGTAACAAATTTTGAACACCTTTTTTTTTTTTTTAAAGCTCTCTTGCAAGGCTTCAGGAGAAGAAATTGCACACAAGACAGCACTGTCAATCCTCAACAAGCTGTCAACCTACTCATGGGAAGCGAAGGCCGTGCTGACACTTGCCGCCTTCGCGATGGAATTCGGCGATTTCTGGCTCCTAGCGCATCACCAGCAGTCGGACCAACTGGCCAAGTCCTTGGCAACTCTCAAGAGAGTTTCGGTCCTTGTCAAGCCTTCCGAGGTCCAGAAACGCCGGCAGGCCGTTCTGGAGCTCAACAACCTCATCAAGACCACCATGCAAGTCATCGCGATCTTCGACGAGTTCGAGAAGCTCTCTCTCAATTACGACCAGAAAGACGTCCCCGGTCTGACCGTGGCACTTAATCACCTCCCTGTGGACGTCTACTGGTCCATCCTCAGCGTTGTGGCTTGCTCTACCAAGATTTGTGCCCTCACAAGTGATGAGTAAGTCGTAATTATTGGTTTAATTAATTACTACTCGACTGTCCATTTTCACCGTTGATCAATGTAACGAAAGTGGAGATCTTTTGTTTAGGGAGAAGGAGTGTCACACTCCGGAGTACGAGAGGTGACGTGGCGGAATATTTAGATTAATTAAAAGAGGATTTAATTGAAATTAAGAGTTTTAAAAATCCAATTAAGTGAGAAATAAAGATATTTTCCACCAGGTGTGATAAAGAGAATTTGTAAATATTAAGCAAATAATAATAATTAAATAAAAACCGCGAATATGGGTTCCACAACCCACAACTTGTGCACACACATGGTACTGACAATATCATAAATACAATTACAGTCCAAGTACAAATAAGGTTAAGTCTTACATGCCTTGATCAATAGTACAGAATATAAATAAATTCTCCTATTGCTCCTGAGTTCGGTCCGAAGAATCCTCTCCAAACCTAAATGGGAAACCACCTAGAGGGGGGAAAATTTAAAACAATAAAACGTGAGCGAAAGGCTCAGTAGGACTATGTTTTATAAAAATAATTTTAGTGCAAAGAAACATAGCATTATTAGAAGTTACTCAAAGAAGACTTAAATAAATAAATGAATAAATAAATAAATAGTTTGAGTAGAACCGTCCTGACACAGAACAGTCCACTCGTCAAATCAAAACACCATTTTACTTTTACCTAGGCAAACCATGATATCACCACCGTAGTGGCCCAGCTGGGTTTCGGGACCTGCCCCCAAGGTCGATCGCTACACGACCCGATCTCTGATATGGCATCATGCCTTTGTGTTTATTATCATTATCATTCAAAACTCAATTACCGAGTGTTGTCAATTACATTTATTATGGAATTCATTTCATAATCACGGTATATTAAAATATAACCGATAAAACCATTTTCAAACAACCGTTGAAAACATTTTGATAGAAATCCATTTTTAAAGCCAAATCGTTTCAAAACCAGGCTACCAAAGAAATAGGATAAAAGTCCTACCTCAATACTCGTGCCGGTGCTCCACACCGTAATCCCGGCCCGCTATACATTAGCTCCGCGGAACCACGAACGATCCTAGATACAAACTAAGTCGATCAATATCTAGTTCCAGACATTCTGTGTTACTAAACCATTTCATGATGTCCCAGTGTGCCATTTGTACCTTTAAAATCATTCTATAAGGTTGGGATTTAAATCAGGGTTCAAAACAGTGAAAACGGGTAAAAATCACAAAATTTTTCATGCCTCGGTCGGCCTGCCGGACGCCCTGCTTCGGCCTGCCGAACTGCACAGTTCGGCCTGCCGAACTGCACAGTTCGGCCTGCCGGAAGCAAGGTTCGGCCTGCCGAACATTTCCCCAGATTCGGCCTGCCGGTCGGAAGAACACCGGCCTGCTGATCATCACTCCGGCCTGCCGAACACGAACTTCGGCCTGCCGAACTGGGAAAACCCAGAAATTTCCAGCCACGGGTTTCGATTCCCCAAAACCTAAATCTTGATTCTAACCTGTTTTTCTCAAATCCCAGGCATGAAAAACAATTATACTTGATAGAAAAGCATACTAAAACATGTTTGGACTCATTTAAACAAGATTTGAACTCGGAATCCTCAAAAATCCGAAAATAAGAAAATGAGGAGAAAATGAAAAATCTTGAATTCAATCCGTTTTTCTTCAATCTAAGCTTAGATTCTAGTGGTTCTAAGTTCATTTAACACAAATCCATTGTTTTCTAAGCTTAAACAAACCTAGATTTCAAAAATGCACAAAATTGAAAATTTTGTAAAAAGTTTAGAAATTTCGAATCTAACCTCGAATCGAAGCTTCAATCCGCGTTCTTAGTTGCCGAATCACGTCCCCGAGCTTCCTCCTTGCTATCCCGAAGCTTGGATTCGAATTTGTTTTAAAAATTTGAGAGAGATTGAGAGAGAGAGGGTGAGCTACCGAGAGAGAAATAGAGAGAGAAAGAGAGAGAGACTGCGTGAGAGTGAGGAGAGAGAGAGGGAAAAAGGAAATAAATAGAGAAAATCGGTGGGCGGTTTTACTGTGCGAAAACCATGTGCCGCCCACTGTTTTGCAAAACGGAGTATTTTTAACATTTTTCAAATTGTTGTGTTTTAAAACTCAAAACATCATTTTAAAACAATAAGGAATCATTTAAATGCATTGATTTAACAAAACAACCAAAAATTCAAAATCCAACCAAATAATCTAATTAATGTTAAAACGTTAATTATGGCACACTAATCCACCATTTACATTACATTAACATTAAATAAATTTCGGGACGTTACAGCTCTCCACCCCTAAAAGAAATTTCGCCCTCGAAATTTACAACTCATTTCAGAAACAAAACAAATGCGGATTCAATTCCCGCATACTCGACTCTAGCTCCCAAGTGGCTTCATCAACCCCATGATGCTGCCACACAACTTTTACCAACGGTATCTCACGACGACGCAAGCTAATGACCTTCCGGTCGATAATCTGAATCGGAACTTCTTCGTACGTCATATCCTCCTAAACCTGCACATCGCGAAACGAAACTATCTTGTCCTGCCCAGGTGGACACTTCATAAGCATCGACACATGAAACACATCGTGAACGTGAGAAAGTTCGGGCGGAAGATCAAGCCGATAAACGACCACGCCAACACGCTGAGTGATCTCGAACGGCCCAATATACCTCGGCGCGAGCTTCCCACTCACTCCGAACCGCATAGTTCCCTTGCGAGGCGACACCCTCAAGAGAACAAAATCTCCAACCGCGAACTCTAAGGGTCTACGTCTTCTATCCGCGTAGCTCTTCTGCCGACTCTGAGCTGCCCTCAATCGATCTCGAATCACCACGACTTTCTCGTTGCTGTCACGAATCTCATCCGGCCCAAGAATAACTCTATCTTCTGGCTCGGCCCAACACACAGGTGACCGACACGGTCGCCCATACAATGCCTCAAATGGTGCCATACCGATACTCGCCTGATAACTGTTGTTGTACGCGAACTCCGCCAAATGCAAACATTGCTTCCAATTTCCGCCGAAGTCCAACGCACAAGCACGCAACATATCCTCGAGAACCTGAATAACCCGCTCAGACTGCCCATCAGTCTGAGAATGAAACGTCGTACTGAAGTTCAAATCCGTACCCAAAGCCTCCTGAAAACTCCTCCAGTACTTAGCATTAAACCTGGTGTCCCGATCAGAGGTGATGGACAAAGGAACTCCATGCAACCTCACAATATTCTGCATATACAACTCCCTGAGAATCTTCCTGGAATACGTCGACCTAAACAGAATGAAATGCGCCGATTTTGTCAACCTGTCGACCACAACCCAAACTGCGTCGTGTCGTTGCTCCGTCCTTGGCAAACCCGTGAGAAAATTCATCGTCACATGCTCCCATTTCCACCCTGGAATAGGAAGCGGCTGAAGCTGACCTGCAGGCTTCTGATGCTCAGCTTTCACCTGAAGACACGTCGAACACTTGGCCACATACTCTCGAACATCTTTCTTCATGCCTCTCCACCAATACTGCCTCTTCAAATCACGATACATCTTGGTGCTCCCCAGATGAATAGCGAACTGAGACCTATGGGCTTCGTCTAGAACGGCTTTCGTCACCTCGGCGATAACTAGAACTGCAAGACGCTCCCGAAAGTACAACGATCCATCTGCATGCACGCTCCATTCTTCAAACTGCTCCCCGTTCTGAATCCGCGACCAAATCCCCTGCAAATGCTGATCCTGCCACTGACTTTGCTTTACCATCTGAACAAGAGCTGGAGTCGCTTCTACATGATATAATGAAACTCGATCACCGTCCTCATGATATAGTAGCCGATACTCACTCACTGTCGCATCCCTGCTCCAGTCCTCAAAAATCAAACAAGCAAGAATCCCTGAAGACTTCCTACTAAGCGCGTCCGCGACCACATTAGCTTTTCCGGGATGATACTGCAAAGCGAAATCATAATCCTCCATGTACTCCACCCATCTGCGTTGCCTCATATTAAGATCCCTCTGAGTGAACAGATACCTCAAACTCTTGTGATCGGAGAAGACCTGAAACGACGCCCCATAGAAGTAACATCTCCAAATCTTCAGCGCGTAAATCACCGCCGTAAGCTCTAAATCGTGAGTAGGATAATTCCGCTCGTGAGGTCGTAGCTGTCTCGATCCGTACGCAACTACACGTCCATGCTGCATCAACACGCATCTAAGTCTGCGCCCTGAAGCATCCGCATAAACCTCATACAGCTCGTCACTGCTAGGAATAACCAACACTGGAGCTGAAGTCAACCGGTTCTTCAATTCCTAAAAAGCAAACTCACAATCTTCATTCCACTCAAACCTGACATTTTTCTTGATCAATCTCGTCAACGGAGCTGCAATCTTCAAAAAATCCTTTACAAATTTCCTGTAATATCCAGCAAGACCTAAGAAGCTGCAAATCTCCGCTACATTCCTTGGTCGTTCCCATTCCAATATAGCTTCAATCTTGGATGGATCCACTGAAATACCATGCTCCGAGATGATATGACCCAGAAACTTGACTTCAGTCAACCAGAACTCACATTTTTCCCTCTTAGCATACAACTGGTGCTCCCGTAGAGTCTGAAGCACGATCCGAAGATGCTGCTCATGCTCCTCCCAAGTCTTAGAATACACAAGAATGTCATCGATGAACACGATCACGAACTGATCCAGATACAGCCTAAACACCCTGTTCATCAGATCCATAAAAGCTGCCGGAGCATTCGTCAACCCAAACGACATAACTAGGAACTCAAAATGCCCATACCGAGTCCTAAAACATGTCTTAGGGATATCCTCTTCCTTGATCCTGAGCTGATGATAACCTGACCGCAAATCAATCTTTGAGAAGTATCGCGAACCTCCCAACTGATCAAATAGCTCATCAATCCTAGGCAAAGGATACTTGTTATTCAACGTAACACGATTTAGCTGCCGATAATCCACACATAACCTGAGAGTCCCATCGTGCTTCTTAGCAAACAAAACTGGTGCTCCCCACGGAGATGTGCTATTCCAAATGTATCCTTTATCAGCAAGCTCCTGAAGTTGCTCCCTCAATTCTTTCATTTCTGCCGTCGCCATCCGATAAGGTGCCATAGAAATTGGTGATGTCCCTGGAAACAACTCAATACCAAACTCAATCTCCCGATGCAGTGGTAATCCTGGCAACTCGTCGGGGAAGACATCCTCGAACTCATCAACCACCGAAATCGCTACACTGTCACCCGAAACATAGGGCTCGCAATCTAGATTGGCAAGAAAAGCAAAACAATCTAGATTCCTTCGCCCTCCTAGACACGACTTCATAAGACGCTCACTCATTAGCCAATCACCACCACCCTGGTAAGTGATTATCGTCCCCCTATCAAACACTAGGGTCACTTTTCTAAGTTGGCAGTCCACGACTGCACTATACCTGGACAACCAGTCCATCCCTAGGATTACATCATAGGAGCTCATGGGGAGTATAATCAAATCACTTTTCAAAATCTCATCCCCAATCTTTATTTTACATGATTTACACATATAATTCACACACACCCGCCCCAAGGGAGAAGTTATAACTAGGGGTTCATTAAACTCCTCTATCTCTAATCCCAAGGCATGTACAAAAGAACTTGAAATAAGAGAATGAGAGGCACCGGTATCAAATAAAACGCGAGCTAGAGATCTAGAAACCAAGATCATACCGTCAACAACTGCATTACCAGTCTGAGAATCTGACCCTCCAGATGCCATTGCATGAACCTGCACTGGCGCCTTCCCTTTCCCTCTACCGACATTACTGGGTCTTGGATTACTCGGCTGATGCTGCTGAGATGGAGACAACTGCACACTACCTGTACTCGGCACTCGATACTGAGGAACACTGCGCTGAAAATACTGCGGCTGCTGCCCCCGTGCCGGATATGAGAATTGCTGAGGAGAAAACTGCAGATACTGCAACTGCGGGTACTGCGGAGGCGGAGGTAGGGTCTGAGGCTGAGGTTGAGATGAACGACTAGCATCCTCCCCGGTCTGAGATCCAAGACGAGCACTCCTGATCGGGCAATTCCTCTTGATGTGTCCGGGCTGCTGATAGAAATGACAATGAAAGTTGTAGGGATTGCTGCGCCCGCTGCCAGACGAACTGCTGCTGCCACTAGTCGCACCGCCTTGCTTGCCTTTCCCCGGAGCTGGACGACTACTGGTGCTCTTCCTGCCACTCCTCTGCGGTCCTCCTGAAGCCTTGGCTCGGTCCTCACAATACTGCACGTAATCATTCTCCACAGAGATCGCCGACGACACAAGCTCTCCGAAACTTCTAAGCCGTAGAGCAACCAACTGCCGCCGAATAGGAGCCTTGAGCCCTTCCTGGAACTTGATACATTTCTCACGCTCCGATGCCACCGCTGATGGAGCAAATCTAGCCAACTCATTAAACTTCGCCTCATACTCCCGAACTGAAAGATCACTCTGCTGCAATCTATAAAACTCAGCTGCCTTCTGGTCTCTATACCCCTGCGGAAAATACCGATCATAGAACAGCTCCTCGAACTTGTCCCAACTGATATCGCCACCGCGCTCCAGACGCTTAGTCTGTTTCCACCAGGTGTTAGCGCCACCCTCGAGCTTATACGCCGCGAATTCCACACGATACTCCTCAGGCACACCAAGAGTATCCAGATGCTTCAAGATAGAATCCAACCAATACTCTGCTAACTGCGGATCCCCATTGCCATCAAAAGTCAAAATAGACGCCCGTCGAAATTCCTTAAAGAAAGCATGCCGACTACCAACACTGGAGTCTTCCGGTCTAGCCCTGGCTGCCATCTGCCGAAAAGCCGCAAACATAGACCTCATCAGGCTCTCATCATTTTCGAACTCGGCATCAGCAGTCGAACGACGTCTAGGTGCCATTATCTCACTTCTGAAAACAAAATTTGGACTGTCAGATGTATTTCATTGTCAAACCTATGTGTGCACAATTCCTAAGGTTCATAACCTTGAGCTATGATACCATTCTGTCATGCCCCGGAGTACGGGAGGTGACGTGGCAGAATATTTAGATTAATTAAAAGAGGATTTAATTGAAATTAAGAGTTTTAAAAATCCAATTAAGTGAGAAATAAAGATATTTTCCACCAAGTGTGATAAAGAGAATTTGTAAATATTAAGCAAATAATAATAATTAAATAAAAACCGCGAATATGGGTTCCACAACCCACAACTTGTGCACACACATGGTACTGACAATATCATAAATACAATTACAGTCCAAGTACAAATAAGGTTAAGTCTTACATGCCTTGATTAATAGTACAGAATATAAATAAATTCTCCTATTGCTCCTGAGTTCGGTCCGAAGAATCCTCTCCAAACCTAAATGGGAAACCACCTAAGGGGGGAAAATTTAAAACAATAAAACGTGAGCGAAAGGCTCAATAGGACTATGTTTTATAAAAATAATTTTAGTGCAAAGAAACATAGCATTATTAGAAGTTACTCAAAGAAGACTTAAATAAATAAATGAATAAATAAATAAATAGTTTGAGTAGAACCGTCCTGACACAGAACAGTCCGCTCGTCAAATCAAAACACCATTTTACTTTTACCTAGGCAAACCATGATATCACAACCGTAGTGGCCCCAACTGGGTTTCGGGACCTGCCCCCAAGGTCGATCGCTACATGACCCGATCTCTGATATGGCATCATGCCTTTGTGTTTATTATCATTATCATTCAAAACCCAATTACCGAGTGTTGTCAATTACATTCATTATGGAATTCATTTCATAATCACGGTATATTAAAATATAACCGATAAAACCATTTTCAAACAACCGTTGAAAACATTTTGATAGAAATCCTTTTTTAAAGCCAAATCGTTTCAAAACCAGGCTACCAAAGAAATAGGATAAAATTCCTACCTTAATACTCGTGCCGGTGCTCCACACCGTAATCCCGGCCCGCTATACGTTAGCTCCGCGGAACCACGAACGATCCTAGATACAAACTAAGTTGATCAATATCTAGTTCGAGACATTCTATGTTACTAAACCATTTCATGATGTCCTAGTGTGCCATTTGTACCTTTAAAATCATTCTATAAGGTTGGGATTTAAATCAGGGTTCAAAACAGTGAAAACGGGTAAAAATCACAAAATTTTCCATGCCTCGGTCGTCCTGCCGGACGCCCTGCTTCGGCCTGCCGCACTGCACAGTTCGGCCTGCCGAACATTTCCTCAGATTCGGCCTGCCGGTCGGAAGAACACCGGCCTGCCGATCATCACTCCGGCCTGCCGAACACGAACTTCGGCCTGCCGAACACGAACTTCGGCCTGCCGAACTGGGAAAACCCAGAAATTTCCAGCCACGGGTTTCGATTCCCCAAAACCCAAATCTTGATTCTAACTTGTTTTTCTCAAATCCCAGGCATGAAAAACAATTATACTTGATAGAAAAGCATACTAAAACATGTTTGGACTCATTTAAACAAGATTTGAACTCGGAATCCTCAAAAATCCGAAAATAAGAAAATGAGGAGAAAATGAAAAATCTTGAATTCAATCCGTTTTTCTTCAATCTAAGCTTAGATTCTAGTGGTTCTAAGTTCATTTAACACAAATCCATTGTTTTCTAAGCTTAAACAAACCTAGATTTCAAAAATGCACAAAATTGAAAATTTTGTAAAAAGTTTAGAAATTTCGAATCTAACCTCGAATCGAAGCTTCAATCCGCGTTCTTGGTTGCCGAATCACGTCCCCGAGCTTCCTCCTTGCTATCCCGAAGCTTGGATTCGAATTTGTTTTAAAAATTTGAGAGAGATTGAGAGAGAGAGGGTGAGCTGCCGAGAGAGAAATAGAGAGAGAAAGAGAGAGAGACTGCGTGAGAGTGAGGAGAGAGAGAGGGAAAAAGGAAATAAATAGAGAAAATCGGTGGGCGATTTTACTGTGCGAAAACCATGTGCCGCCCACGGTTTTGCAAAACGGAGTATTTTTAACATTTTTCAAAATGTTGTGTTTTAAAACTCAAAACATCATTTTAAAACAATAAGGAATCATTTAAATGCATTGATTTAACAAAACAACCAAAAATTCAAAATCCAACCAAATAATCTAATTAATGTTAAAACGTTAATTATGGCACACTAATCCACCATTTACATTACATTAACATTAAATAAATTTCGGGACGTTACAAGGAGTGTGATCTAGCACCATATGCTTAGAAAGTGCACTACATCTTCAACAAACTCAAAATTCAGCTGATATTCTGCAGGAAGCAGATAGGTTTGGGCCGTTTGGCTGCTTATTATAAGCGTGTTGTATGATAATAATGTAATGAGAAAGTTAACTTAATTTGTTGATTAATTATTAATTAGTTAAGGAAGGTTAATCTTTTATTTCATTACAGAGGAGGCAGAGAGTTATAGAAGGCTTAGGAAAATCTTCCAAACTCCTGCGGAGATCATGGAGGTTTTCAAGGCCCTGATCTTTTCTAAGGACAATGTTCAGCCTCTTTTTGATGGTTCTACTAACAAAACGGTTTGCTCTGCTCTCTTTGACTACTTAGAGATCTATAATAATTGCTTCAAAATATAACCTTAAAAAATACCAAAAAAAAAGACCCACCCACTCACTTACTCCATTATGATGCGAGTAAACAAAGAAAGCAAAAATTTAGGATTTTGCAAACATCTTAAATCTTCAATTTTTTTTAAATATTGTATAATTTTAAGGGTGTTTCTCAGTGGGACACATATGGTTGAGATTTATATATTTCTCACTATTAGGTCTACTAATATTATATTTATAGTATAAATTTATTTATATATTTTTTTAAAATTAAAAATTAAAAAATTAAAGATATATTACTACTTACCAAACAGTAAGTTTCAGTCCAATAACCATGTTGTCTATCAAATCGGAAGCCACTTATTTATGAGTAAACCGGTTTTGAACCTCCAAATGAGACAAAAATAATTTCTTAAAAGATAATGTAGAAGGGGGTCATAATTAAATAAAATATTTAAAAACAGGTTCACATCGACGTGATAAGGAAAAAGTACGTTTTATTGTTTGTGACGGGGCTAGACATCACGGCGGAGGACATCTCCGTCCTGAGGCCAGTCTATGACGCTACGAAGAAAGACGATCTATACAAGATCGTGTGGGTCCCCATAGTGGAACGGTGGACCGACGAGCAGAGGAAGAAGTTCGAGATTATTCGGACGAAGATGCCTTGGTACGTGGTTCAGCATTTCTCGCCAATAGCGGGGATCAAGTATGTCAAGGAGGAGTGGTAGTATAAGGGCAAGCCCACGTTAGTTGTGCTGACCCCGCTAGGAAAAGTTGAGAATCCCAATGCTCTTCATCTGATTAGGGTTTGGGGAATGAAGGCTTCTCCTTTTAATAAGGCTGCTGAGGAGAGTATTTCAAGAGAGTTGAACTGGATTGGCCCTGTGGTTAACAATATTCATCCTTCGATTCAAACTTGGGTACGTTTTTCTTCTTCTAAAGTAGAAAAGTTTTTAAATTTTGTTTCCTGTTTTTTTACCCTATACCTAGAAAACCTACTCTTTTAAAATGTCACGTTTGAATATAGGTGTCAATTTGTCTAAAAAAGTTGGAAAAAACGTCTTATGAAATTTTGCCACGTTTATGAATGTTTGGCCCACTTTAACATAAGTAGAAGACCTAAATTATGGTACGGAAAAATTTTAAAAATATATATATAGTAATTTTGTTTAATTTTAAAATGTCACATATGTATATATGTCTTAATTTTACTGAAAACAAACTGGGGAAAAAAAAGTTTTTACCTATGAAATGTTTGCATTTTATGTGGGGTTAAAAGGACAAAGTAACTTTATTCATGAGAAAAGGGACAAAGTAGCTTTAAACGAGGCAACGGAAAAAGGGGAAAAGATGAACCAAAGAGGGGTCCCTTTCTACATCCCTACCTTCTTTATATTTGGACCCTCTTTAGAATTAGGACTTTTTTCACGGTTTTTATTGCTCATCATTCTTTAAAATTGGAATATTAGATCAAAGAAGAGAAGTACATTCTCTTCTATGGAGGCAAAGACAACGAGTGGATCCAACAATTCTCAAAGAAAGCAACGGCCCTTGCAAACGACCCCATTATCAAGGACACTCTAAAGATCAACATTGAGTTGTTTTGTGTTGGAAAGACGGCCAAAGGAGGTGAAGACCTAGGCATACTTGGCAAGTTTTGGACTTCCATAGAGAGCTTGTTCTTCACCAAAGTTCATCACCAACAAGTTGACCCCGTCGCCCAGGAAATCCAGAAGCTTCTTTCCTACAAGAACGAGAGCGGTTGGGCCGTGCTGAGCAAAGGGCAGACCGTTGTCGTGGCGGGGCACGGCTTCACAATCCTTAGGGTTGTGGAGGAGTTCGACAAGTGGAAGGATTTTGTCAAGGAAAAGGGGTTTGAGTTTGTTTTCAAGGAGTATCATAGCAAGGTAATGCAGTCGGTTCGCCATTGCTGTGTCCTCGACATCCCAAGCGTCGGGGGGAAGGTCCCGGAGACGATGCACTGCCCCGAGTGCCCTCGGATCATGGAGACCTTCATTACCTACAAGTGTTGCCATGTTGATGCCCCTGCCAATGGACATCACTGAATATTATTGCATGTGTTGGTTTTCTCTCTTTCTAATGGCCTACTAAGATGTCTGTGATCCCACTAGGTTAATTTGTGTGTTTGTGTTCGTGTTTTTGCCTAGCTTGTGTGATCTTCTTAGTACTGCTTTACTATATGTTGTCGACGAAATAATTAGGGCGTTCAAGTTGCTTTTTAGAGTCTATGACTTTTGGTAATTTAATGCCCGAAATTATGTTTCCAGTCTTGAATTTTGTTGTATTTCGTATAAGTACGATCGAGTTACATCAAGCCGGTTCCTACGATTCGAACTAGTTCATTTTTAATGCATTTGGCTTCTGTTAACATGTCCTTATCATATTTGCCAAAATGCAGATTACTTTCTTTTTTTTGTTGGTGTAAAGAATAATTGATTCCATTACTTGTTAAAAGGATATATATTGACCTCTCTAAACAGCTTAAACGGTGTTTAATAGGTGACGGTTTAGACAATTTTTTCAGTTATAAATAGTTTAAAGTTTTTATATATTACAGTAATAATAAAAAATTATTATAATATAAAATACTCATATGTTATAATAAAAATAGTTACAACAAATAGTTTTAACTATTTTATCAAACATCTTATTATTCTTTCCTTTAAATTCATTTATTTTTTTTCCTTTTTCTTCTTATTTGCCGCTTATAAAAGCAAGCGGCGTGAATCCACTCTAAATGTTCGGACCCTTGCGGTACCCATAGATTTACAATTGCTGTTGGCCCCATTCCAAAAGGGGATGTATATGTTTGATATTATTCGGATGGTCTATGTTATATGGAAGTCAAAACCTCCCCTAATATGTAGAAATAAAAAACCTAACAGATATTTAAGATAACATTAATGTTGAATATAACATGGTTATAATTGAATATAATATTTGATTAAATATAACATGAATTAAGTTAGGTCTTTTTAACATCAATATCATATTTAATACGTCTCTCTAATATCATTATCATATTTGTCATCTTATATTTTTTTAATTTTTATATATATGTGTTATTTTGGAGTTACAAATTATGTGCTTGGCAGTTAATTATTGTGCGCAGACTATCTATCCAATGTACCTAGAGTATTGTGTGCCAGCTATCAAAGTGGGTTTCTAGTCGTTATGTCTTAATCGACATTAAAAGTTGGTACTTTAATAGGTAGAAGCTAAAAATATTTCAACTAGAAATTTCTACTCAAAGTCGACTAAATCTTGACAATTCAACCAATAAATGACATTTCAATTATATATGGAACTAAATATGTTACGTCAATATTTTATCAATAACATTACTATAATTTTAATTCTTATTATGAAAGTTACACTTCTTTCTTAAAATAGAATTACATCATAATCAAATTAAAATTCCTCTGGTATTTGTCATTTAAAATGAAAAATGAAAAACATTACCACTTGGGTGAGTCACATGTGAGACGAGGATGATGTACGTCTCACATATAGATGAAACATTAGACAATATATAATAGGTGCTCACTTTAGTGACAAAACATTAGACAACATTGGACCTGCTCTAAGTACTAACCTCGAGGATTCTAGCTTAAACATTAAATATTTGAGCGACGTATGCTACTGAATCTCACTAGAACACGAGAGATACTCATTTACAACATGGTTTTTGCCAGTAATAATCTTTCACCATAGAATTTTAACGACAAACGTGATATCGATGAAGAAATCGTTAAGGCAAATACCGGGGATATTTGGCGACAACGACTTTTGGGTTTGTAACTACAACACTGCATCGTCACAAAAAAAAAAAAAAAAAAAAAAAAAAAAACCAACATTTTGTGGACTTATATTTTAACAAAAAATAAGGAACTTCTCTGATGAAAACTTTGATGCATATTTTAAAACGGTTTAATCTGGTTAAAATTATTTTCTTTTGCAGATTTACGATTGAGAAAAAAAACAGAGAGAAAAGCTGTCAAATAAATAATCGATTCCTTTTAATGCTTCGTTTACAGCTGGAAAATGGTTTTGTTGGGTTTCACGTTTTTTCAAAGCTTCCACTCAAAAAAAAATCCTCAACCTCCCATGTGTTTCATGATAGGCGTGCATGAACGACCGAAAATCTTAGGTACCAACAAAAGCCTTGCCCCACCAATACCGTTTTATCCTAATGCTTATGAAAAGGATACAAAATTATTGTATATATAGCTTTTGTTTTTGGTAAATAACGTCATTCATTCACCACAAGACAAAGGGGGATCCCCAAAACTAAGGGGACCACGCTGCAGAGAGAGATAAAGCTTACTAATAAACAAATAGGAAAAAAGCATTTGAATGAAAATGTTTTTGTATACAAGAGGAGAGAGATAACTAAAAAAAAAAAAAGTGGCCATCAACAAACCCGTCAAAGCTAGTAAGCTGTTTAGCAAACAATTCAAGGTTCTTTTTTTTTTTAATTATTTTAATATTAAAAATTTATTTTTAAAAGTTTTAAGGTTTATATATATTTAAAAAGTATTATTGGAATTGAAACTTTTTTAACTAAAAATTGTAACATGTAGAGTTTTATACTATATTTCATTTTTTTTGATTTCTATAGTTTGAACCAAAAGCTTTAGTTAGAACTAATTTTACTAAATACATTTTTAATAATTATGACATATTAAAAGCAAACATAACATTTTAAATAATATTATGCATTAAAGTATAATATAAAATAACATATTAAATATGTTCTTTTTATATTTTTTGGTGGCTTAGCTAGTAAATTACTAATATCTTTAATCCTTCCTTAATTTGGATCTTTTCTAGGATGGAATACAAACCGATGGACCTGGTAGCGCACGTTTTTAATCAAGGTTTGTGTGAAAATCATATTTGTGGTACAAATTTGTTGGTTAAAAGACAAAATGCCACCTATGGATTATTATTTGGGTTCCACAAAATAAAATTGCCTTTTCATTTTTAGCTATTTTTAAAATAAGTTTTTTTTCTTCTTATTGTTTTCACTACTTTATGTGAGGCAACCTCGAGGGTCTAAGTTATCAGTGAAAAAAATTAGAAGAGAGATGTAAATACATTGTGAGGTACATGAGAAAAATCATATGTCAATTTTAAAGAGTATTTGACAAATTAGTTTTAACCAAATTTTTTAGTTTAAACACTTTAATATGTAGAAGCTTCGTCTTAGTTGCGTTTTGTTTTACATAGCAATATATGAGAGCTTTATGAGATGTTTAGTAAGTAAGTTGAAACTGAGAGTTAAAACTAAAAATACAGTATATGAGAGTTTTATATTATAAAATACTTTTGCTTTATATTAAAATATGTTAAGACTTACACTATTTGAATTGAAAGTAATGAGTGAGAATAACTTTATCAAATATCTTTTTATACTGTTTCTAGCTCAAAACTAAACCAATTGGTTTGAACTAATGTGCAGCTAAAAAATTAACATCACTGTTAATGAACAGTAGTTTGTTGTAAATTTATAAATCATGGGAAGAATTTACTAAACTTGAAAATTTAGAAAGCAAATTATAAATATGCGCAAAAACAGGGAATGCCGACGTTGAAAGGACCGCGGAAAATGCCAAAGGGAAGACAAAGAAGACAAGGACAATCATGTTGGCAATGGCCCACACCGCACTATTGAGTGCTATAATCAGACATGAAATAAACAAAAAACAAAAAATTCAAATTTTACTATATAACAAATTAAACATTAAAATAATATTGCGTTAAAGAATAACTTTCATATTTAAACATTAAATTTGTTACTAACAGCTGAATTTAACATTCGAATCGGATTAAAGTTCTAATATACCTTATCTTGTCGTGAAGTGTTCCCTGCCCATTGTCAATGTCGCGGGTCATCTTCTCCGCCAGAAAAGGAGAATTAAATATTCGGCAGAGTAACAGCCTTAGAGAGTAGGGACGGATCACCTGGTGTCGCTTTTCACGTACTAAGCCTTCAAGTCCATGACCTCACAGTTTTCCACATCATGTTGCAGATCTCAGCCATTCAACGATGACAGTAAATGTGTATGATTAAAGACGTCAGTTCACAGCAAGCCAACGTCCTTGTCAAAAATGAAAAACTCTCTTCCTCTTATTTATAAAATTATATTTTATAAATTTTAATTGAATATATAATATATTTTTTAAATTAAAATTTATTATTTTATTAATACTAAAGTTGTAACTTTATAAAATTAAATAGGATTATTTTTTCAAAATTTAAATAGGTGGTAGTGCCTTGTATAGTAGTTGATAAAGTGTTTGAAACTTTAGTTTTAACCGATCAATTATAACTATAAATAATGTAAAGCTTTCAATAGTTATAGTAAAAAGTAAAAAATTACTATAGTATGGAGTTTTTATATACTACAGCTTTTAAACTTAAAATGTTGATTATAACTAAAATTCTAAACGGCCTACCGTTTGCAACCATTTTGGAATTGCTTTAGATAATGCATGTTTTGAAACTATTAAATCTAATTAAAATTATTTTTTTAATTTTTTTGTAGTATGATAGTTGAAAGATAGCTTTCTACTGATGGATATTTTTCAGTTCTTATCAAAGATCTGCCAGTAGTATACGATTTTTAATTGTTAGATGAAGATATGGTCAAAATCTCTTTTTTCTATTAATTAATAGACTGAAAAATAGATACCTATAGACATATTAAATTTTTTGGTACCTAGAAAAGAAATCTCCTTTATTGTTTTTTAATTTTAATTTTTTTTATTTTTTAGTTTTGTAGAGAATTACACGTTGTTGACTAATCATGTCATAATTGGATATACCATTTCAAACTAATAATTCAGCTCAAATAATCATCCTCTATTCAAAGCAGTTTGTTACCAAAAAAAAAAATCAATAGGGAAAAAAAGAGAGTACAAGTGATCCGCTTTTAATTCCTTCTATAGCGATTAAGTTTAATCAGATATGATCAAACCGGCAACTTGTCCGAATATTTGTGTATTTAAAGCAGAAAAAGTTCTTTTTCTTTTCTTTCTTTTCTTTTCTTTTCTTTTTTTTGTTTTAAAAAATTGTTCATAAATAAGTTGCTTAAATTTCATGAATAAGGTTTTGTATAAATAAGTTGAATTGATATGTCTGATGCTAATAAATTGGGAAAAAAATTGAATTAAACATATATAAGCATCTAAACCAGATTTTAAGAGGGTATGTAAGGTGCTTTAATAAAATAGAGCTCCATAATCTGGAGACCCTAAGAACCTTTTCTATTTCAAATTATCCATTAAAACGTAAAATGTTAAAGGGGATGTTTAATAGAGCGTTAAAATTGAAAACATTAAATGCAATTTATATTATTTGTGTTGGTTCCAACTAAGATTCTACACAAAGACAAAGCATGATTAGCCTTGATGCTTGTAGCTAATTAAAAGCAATTTATCTATTAGTTATGGTGATTAATTCTTAATAGTTAATCTTATTTCTTCTACACTTTTTTTAACAAAATTATTTCTCTGACCTTTTTGCTGTTTTCTTATTTCTCTTAATTTGCTTACATACAATACAATTCAGATCAGAACACAACACAATGACACATCAAGAAAAATATTAAAAAAAACAAAGAGGACAAAACAGAAAAATTTCCATTAGATAATATTAAGAGCCAACGTGCAAAACGATATTCCTTCAGCTTTTGCTAGCTTTTGCTTTTGGTGTTGATAAATATCCTTGCAAGATTCTTTTACTCTTTGTAGCACAAGATCAGGAGTGCTATTTCCTTTTCATATAAATGAGAAATCAACCTGGACGTGCATCCTTTTTCCTTTTGTTCTTTTCTTCGGAGAATTCCAGAAAACCAAAAAATGGGTCTTCATTCGGTGAGAGCTCATACCATATTGACTATTAGATTTGATTAAAATCACATGAAAAAATAAAAGAATAATACAGAATGAACAATTTCTGGTACAACTTTGATGGTTGGAAAATAGAACCTTATTAGTATTGCATTATTTTTGGTCATACCGTAAAAATCTCTTTTCAAAACCCTAATTGGCATCTTCTTTAAATAGTGATATTTTATGTTTTAACACTTTACCAAATTACTTTTTTTTTTTGACAATTACATATTTAGTCCCTCAATCTTGAGTATTGTGTCACTTGGGTCCCCAAATTTTTTTTGGCAGATTGCTTCCCAAAATTTTATGTAGATAACACGTTTCAATGATATAATAACTCAATTTTTAAAAGAAATACTTACATTAAATCTAAGAGTAACTAGTTGTTCTAGTGGTCTCTAAACTTTTTAAGAAGTGAGGATTTGCTTTATTATTGTTATTAAAACATCACTGAACTCATTATAATGCAAAATGACAAATTTAAAACAGAACAAATCGTCACATCATAAACAATTCTACAGCAATATACCCTAAACGTAGAACATTCTAGTTTTTTTACCATAATGAAAAGAATATTTTATATTTAATGTAACTATTTTTGTAAAAATTTTAACTACTATGAGGTTGAAGTGTGATTATTTTTGTGATATCTCAGCTGTCATGTATTAAATAGTTCATTGGTATTAGAAAATGGGTTGATTACAACTGTATACATCTTAATTTTACTTATTTTACAATTGATCTTTTTATTTTAAGAAACTACAAAGATGTTATTTAGATTGAAGGAAATTGTTTCAATTTCATTCCTTTGCCAATTATAAACTAGAAAAGAGGCAAAATTAAATTTTTTTGACATAAATGTTCTCTCATAAACTTATTAATAATACAATTAGAAATAAAAATTAAACATTTTTAATAAAAAAATTAGAAGTCTTCTTCCTCCTTTGGTTGCAACACCAAGGTAGGCTCTGGTAAGGCCGCGGCACTGGAGAATGTTGATGGGGGAGGGTGCCGATGTGGCGAGTATCGTTGGGGTGGGGAAGCAATGGCGAAGATGGGATAGGTGTCATGATCGACCATAGTTCGACCAGGAGGTGGCGATCTGGGAAGATCTCATGGTAGGGGCACGGGCGCAACAATATGCTTTGGTGGGCTTTAACAGCTAGCTAGGGTACGATGGTGGATTGGAACGCATCGACAATCTGAGGTGGAGCCTTGCTGGAGTTCTAATGGGGCGGGGGTTGGCATGATGGACTTAGGGTAGCTAGGATTCACTGGTGAGGTGTAGGTGGTTGGGTTGGCAGGTGGGTTAGGATGGGAGGAGAGGCTGGGTGCCTCGACAGAGGGTGACAGGAGAAAAAAGAAAGGTAGAAAAAGGTTGAAAAATATGAAAAGTACATGTTTTTGAACTTTTGAAAGCAAAAAATTAAAAAAATAGAATTCAATTACCCAAACACAACCTTTCACTGAAAGGCATTCTTGTCCTTTTAATTGCTCCAAGATGAAACTAAAACAATTTCTTCAAATCTGAAGGATATTTTATAATTTCTAAAATAAGAGGCTAAATTATAAAATAAATAAAACTAGTAGGTATACCTTTGTAATTGATCCTTAGAAAATAAATGTGCTCAAATGCAATTTTTTTTAAAATGTATTTTCAATTTGGCTGAAATTCATCTTACCATACATTAAGTATAGGACAATTTATATAAATGCCATTTTTTAAACTCAATTTTTATTTATACCATAAAATATAAAAGGTTTTTATGCAAACCAAGTACATGTCCTACCAGGACATGTTACTTGTCCCACTATGACATTTTTTTTTTCTCATCTCCCTCTATCTCCTTGCGGCCATCGGTAGCTTGTGTCCGGCATCGACAGATGGCCAAAAAAGAAAAAGAGAAAAAAAATGTAAATAACAACAATGCAACAACACATTTTTTTTATCGTTGGATCAAATTCAAGGAAGATGTGCAATGATTGGCAGCTTGCTCCACACGACAAAAATGGGAAAATCAATGAAGGAACAGGTGGATCTACAATGAGGACAAATTGGTAAGGACAACGCGATCATCCAAAATGGTTGTAACACCTGTCATTTTCCTTGTGGTGATGAATGCTAGACAATTAATGGTGTTATGTGATTCTTTTCATGAAATAATGTTATTAACCATTTATTTTGAGAATTATGACAAATGATTGTTATGTGGAATTGATGTACTCGGAATGTTGATGTCATTAACGATAATAGACATAATAAATAATAATTAATGTTTTATTCATATATTATAGAATATGGTACTTCGGCAGTTCGACAGGCCAAAAGCTACTGTCGAGCATCCAACAGAAAACACAATTATTATGTGAATTGTGATATAATATGATATATTTTGTAATGTTGCCATGTATTCAAGAATGAATGAATTGTATGTATGCATTGATTATTTACACTTAGGGCACATGTATGTATATTTCCATTAAGTAAGAATTGCCTGCATACTATTATATGGTGTCATCTGCATTGTATGGCATACTTTAATACATGATATATTTTAATGTACATATGTGTGTGTGTGGTATGACTTGTCATGCCACATGGTGAGTATTATGCACTCTATTTTTTTATGGTAATTAAATATTATATGATAATGTGTTGTATGATTTTTTTTTGTCTTATTGGCCCAGTACCATATATTTCTTATTCTATGTGAGGATAGGATTCCTTATTTTTTCTAGTGTCAAGATTTGATGATGAGGCATGTCCCAATTATGGAAAATAATTTAAACTTATGGGGTATGAAATTTGGAAAACAATAATGGTCAAGGAGAAGGATTCAGAGCAAATTTGGTAGCCGATACCATTCTTTCCAATTTTATTATTTACTTAGTTGACTCACATGATTGGATAAGATGCTATCAATTTGTTTTCCATTGAATCATTGACTTTTCCCTAATTACTCTCCATCATACCAGCACTTATATATATATATATATATATATATATATATATAAAACTGCTACCATAATAGAGAAGGTTATCTTCTCTTATTATATCATTTTCTTTTCCATCACACCATTTTCTTTCTCTCACAATTTCTTCAACCTATATTGTCCACGTTTTCTTCTTCTTCTCTTTCCTTTGTTTTACTGCAAAGATTTGGTGGAACATCAAGAAATCTCAAACTTTCTTTTGGTCAAATTCAAGGGAAACTAGAGAAACTCCATTTTGAAGTAAGTTTTCACTCTAGACTAAACCTGCACTTATAGTATTCATGAAATTCTGTCTTCCATAATTTTGTCTACAAATGTCCAATTTCCATGAAATTTTAGTATGATGTTTATGTATACGTTAAGTAATGTTTCTCAAAGTTTCATGTCATTTGGAATTTTCTATGCTAAGATATTAAATTTTCATTCTCTGCCATTCATGATCAAATTATTGCTAATCGGTAAAATTTCACAAAAATGCAGTCTATGTTTATAGAGCAAACGAATCTTCATTCTTATGAAATTTTGCAGAAATATTCGTGTATATGTTAGGTTATAATATGGAAAGTTTCATAGTGTTTTGGTGGATAATTTATAAGTTATTAAACTTTCTTTAAGATAGGTCCTTAAAGCTGTCAGGCTAGTAAATTTTGGACTTCTTGTTTATGTGACTTTTATTATAGCTAAATGAAATTATTTGACAACAAAATTTTTTTGTGGTATGGTATTTATATGTTTATAGATTATCATAAAAATTGTAGGATCAAAATACTTTTATTTTATTTTTTGAAAATGTTAATTGAAGGGTGTTCACTGCCTTATGTATTTAAAGTTAATTTTACCCCTAAGTTCAAATGCATGTTTTGAATTGTTTCAAATTTATTTGAAGCTAAATTTTGGATATGTTGTAGTTTTATGTGTCTAATATATGTAATATTTTTGTTAAATTATTTTATAGTATAGATAATTTATTTCATGGATTTTAGTTAGGGCTGCTTACTGTTCTGTCTATGCTTGCAGATTTTATGTTATGTAATATGTAATTTATTTTAATTGTCAAACAAAATTTTTAAGGCTAAAGAAAAATTAAGGAACTATATATATATATATATATATATATATATATATATATATATATGTTAACTTGGTCCCTACAAAGTTTCATGCTTTAATTGTATGTGTATTGTGAATTATTGAGTTGTGAATCCTTCATGAACAAGCAGGTTTTACTCCTAGCAGTTTTATGTGTATGTTTTAAAAGATGGTAAAATGTATTTTGAATTAGTATTTCTAGAAAGGAAGTATGAGTGATGTAACGTGGTATTAGATGATTTCATGAAGATGAATATTGACTTTATGTGTATATGAATGATTGACATGAACACTCCAAGAGGTGAGCACATTGAGACCATGGCAATGTCATCTAACTTAAGGTTTAGGAAGCAAATTAAGTAAGTACATTCTTACCTACAACATGATGAAGTTTATGAAAAGTTTGAAAATTATATTTATGATGATTTCTATGATGATTTTATATAATGTTTTATCATGAAAGCTTTTGATGTTAAAAGAAGATTTAATGCATGTTTTGATGATGAGACATGTCAAAACTTAAAAGTATATATGTGTGTATATATATATATATATATATGTATCACCTAATTAAGTGTTGCATACCCAATGTTATATTTATAATGTTGTCCAAAAATTGGACTTGTCATGTTTAGTTTAGGATTAGTAACCCCTTTCATCTCATGACGATGCGCCTATGATGATGATAATGGTGCAACACCTGGGCCCGAAAGATAAAATGAATGAAGTTTTAATGGAAGATATGTTCTATATGAAATCGTGCCAAATGCACTACCATGATGATAATGACTATGTGTATGATGTTACATGATGATTTTCATGAAATGTTTTATGTTGTGAGCTAAGAAAGTGCAGTTCCTAAGCTTTTGCTTACTTAGTTTTATCATATTGCAGATAAAGGTAAGAGAGCAATGGATTAGGTGGAGGACAAGAACGAGTGTATGTGCTAGGAATGATGGATTGGAAAATGGAAAAACGCCATGAAAAGAATTTGTTTTCTTGCATTATGATTTTATTTTGAATGTTAATTTTCTGCACTATGTTGTATTGAGACTTGTTTTAATTTATTTTTCATTTGGTAGCAGAAAGGCCCATCGACCATTACTGGTCGGACTGCCGATGTTACTATCGGCCTATCGATTACCCAGTATCGGCCAACCAATTTGAGTGTTTTAAAACTCTAATTTTGCAGAGCCTTTGACGGCCTGTCGATGGTTGAAGCTCAAACTGCCGGTCATATTCGGCCTGCTGGTGTCTAAAGTTTGGCCTTTTGAACTAGCAAAACGAGTTTGAATGACTGTTTAATATTTATTTTAAATTATGGTTTCATTATTTTTGGTATTGATAAACTATTTTAATATATAAAAATAGTTTTAAAAATAATTGTAAAAAAATGTATGCATGGATTCGAGGATATGTTTATTAAACTATACTTTATTGAATAGTTTATCTTAAAATAATGATAACAAAGGTAAAAGTAACGACATCTGTGGTGTCTGTAAGGGGCATTACAATGATGTCTCTGACTTTGGAGCTTCATCCACGAGGCTAGGGATCTAGAACCACCTAGACCCAAATGGTGTCAGTGAACGTGATGGCCATGGAGCAAATTAGATATGGCAGCTATGCAACTCCGTCTGAAGATCGAAAGATCACATCACCGCCGAGCTTCGTTAGAGATCACGTCACGGAATCGAGGCCGAGCTTCGTCATAGATTCGTCACAAATCCAAACCAAACCTCTGGAGATTTTTGAAGCTCGGTCTCTCTTCAGCCATGGCACGTCTTCTGCAACAGAGAGAGACACACACACAAAGAAGGGGGAGTAATGATTGAGAAAGAGAGGGGGAGAGAGAGAGAGAGAGAGTGGGCAAAATAAATAAGGATTATGATGGATCAAAATTTGTGGTTTAAAATTTTTTAAGTTTTATAATTTGTTGCCTAAATAATTAGATTTGTTCAAAGATAGACTATTATGTAATTTTCTCAAAAGCATCTAGTCTGCATGCATTGAAGCGCAACGTGCTAGTTATCATTAATGACGTGTCACATACAATAGAATTATCACTTAGCTCTTCAACTATGCATCTCTCGTACACAATGAAAAATTAAGTAGCTAATTACAAAAAATTAATTAAAGCTATAATACTTGGTTATTCTATTAATCTAATGCAATATTTCTATTATGAAGTTACAAAATTTTGATAGGCTCTTATGCAATAATTTTGTTCCATATCCTGTCGCTTAATGTAATTTACGATACCTACCTTGTTGTTTCGGTTACAAATAGAATCAAATCGTTTTGAGTGGCTGAAAATATATAGTGGGCAACATACATAATCTAATAGTAACTCAAAACTGAATTTACCACAAAGTGTAGAATCCAAATATCCTACCTTAAATTCCAAAAAAAAAAGACCTCACACCATAGTTGCATTGAAGTAAGAGTGAGAAAAAAAAAAAAAAAACTTTGCATGGATCGTATAGTACTATATTGATTGTTCCATAACGGAAAGAACTTATTTGAGTTCTTGAAATTCTTTTATATAAAAGCGAACTATTTTTCTAACGGCTCACCATAGATGTTTTTACTAAAATTATTACAAATTAATTTGACATTTCAGAGGCGTAAAATGCATGAACCAGATAACAGAAATGGGGAGCGATATATGAGAAACAATCAAAGAAAAGACTAGCAATTACTCAAAGTTATCAAGAGGAAAAAAGTGAAATTTGATTTATGGATTTGATACTTTATTACCGGAATCTATTCTGTTTACGCAGGCAAAGGAAAAAGTGGATAATGCAGATATCACAAACTTCTTATAATCTTTGATTCTATTAAAAAAAAAAAAAAGAACTTTAGCACTGAGCCACTGTTTTGAAACCGCTTTAAATTGAGAGGATATAGTTTAAACTATCATATATTTAACATGTCATAATGCTAGTAAGTGAGTGTATATGTTTTTTTTTATAAGTTTAATAAGAAAAGGAATTTTCAAACCTTATTATAAAATCTTCAAATATTAGTTTGGATATTTTAGAAAACGTCTCCCTAAGAGGTCAACGCAGTCAAGACAGCAAACTACCTAACCACAAACATAATAATCCATGGGGACATTTCTTTAACACAGGACTCTTATCTTTTTCCTGTAGTTATTACTACTTAGCATCGATCAGCTTTAGATTTATCTAATCAGAGAAAAAGATCACGCTCCAAAAATATTCTTCACGGAATGATGGATATTATTATTCAAGACAATATTTGAATCGTCATTTGAGTGATTGAGACTAATTATAGAGCGTCTAGTTCAAGGAGATAAGGCAACTGTGATAATTACCGTTAATATGATATTTTAACTGGTCTTTTTACACCTACACGCCTTGTATTTTGTCTAATTAATAGAGAGATCCCCTTGATCGTAATAGTTCACATCAACACCCTTTTCAACAATAACTCTGTTAACCTTTAATGTTAAAAGAACATTATACCCAAACAATCTCAGCCTTAAATCTATATAGTAAAATCTTAGCCCTTGATTTTTTTAACCAACTAAAATTCTATCATTAGTAGGAGCCACAAATAAAGCTTTGAAATGACCACCAAAAAAAAAAAGAAAGCTTGATGGAGCCAAATAAGACACAATTGCAGCCGTAAGCCCCTAACTCTAGAGGGCATTTTACAAGACTGTCATAAATTTTAAGCTTGAATTGATTTATACTACAAGAAAAAAAAATTTGTAAAAAATAACGCAGCCATGTCACATAATATATTTAGTATACAAAAGATACCTTTAAGCTTTATGGTTCATATCAATTAAGTTCTATAGTTTTTCTTGTTGAAATGCTTGTTGATTACGAGGGTATAATTGTCTAAAAAAATTATTTTGTTTAAACAATTTTGTAAAAAATACCACAGCCATGTCATATAATATCTTTAGTATACAAAAGATACCCTTAAGCTTTATAGTTCATCTCAATTAAGCTCTATGGTTTTTTTGTTGAAATGCTTATTGATTACGATGGTATAATTGTCTGAAAAAATTATTTTGTTTAAATAACAGTGAATACAAGACTTTTTTGAGATATAATAAAGTTCAATCTACTGATTTTTCTGTGACATCTTTTTTAAATGTCTTAACTCCAGGCCCTAATTTCAGGCCCAAATTGGCCCTTACTATTCCAAAGTATTCTACCCTTTTTTAGTTAATAATTCAAATAAAAGAAATTAGAATACAATACTACCTAACTTCTAAATTTGTAGATCAATAGAACAACAAAATAATGTAATTAAAAAACTGAACAATGAGAGTTTTAGTATTTGTTACACTAAATAATTTATGATAAAATTTTGACTTTAATCATGGTGGCTCCATCCCTGTGTGAGTTTAGTCGCGGCCCTCGTCCGCTAAGCCCACCCCAACCACGATGAATGCCACCGCGACTTCCGGCCAACGAGCCAATCCCCAACTGCCCACAAGGATTTTCCATGGTGATGTCACCTTCACCGGGGTAACTGCCCTCAAACCTAACTCAAAGATTCAACCAATCCACGCTTCTCAAACGCGTCCCGTGTCAGTTTCTAATTTATATCATTTTAGTGATAATTACCAAGTGAATTTGCCCAAATTCTTAAACCTCGTCTAAGGCAAAATGACAAGATTTTACTTAGGTGTCGATTCTTCATCCAACAGAGAAAAAGCATTGTAGATTGTTTAGTATTTGGAGCTGGGTTTTCGTAAGCTCTTCTATTGAGGGCAACAACTCCCAAGCAAACAAATTAAGGTTTAAGAAAGTGCGTAGACCGTATGAATAAAATAATCTAGTACGATGGAAAAATATTACGACAAAATATAGTACAAAACCAAATAATAATGTATTGTATAAAATAATACAATACAAATAAGAATAATGCTAAAAATAATTTCGACACATATCCTATAATATAATATATACAATAAAATAAAACATAATATAATATAAAGCCTCTCCAATCTATATCTTATCCACAGACCGTTACCTGTTTCACTCAACTTGATCTTATTGATCAATCAAGTATCCATCTGGCATAGCTTTTTCTTTTTTTTATCTTCTAATTTCTTTGTCAATCTAGGGATCTATATCCACTTGATCTGACCAACCCCGTATGTTTCTCACCATCTTTAATCCGAATTCCTTTATTAAATAGTGTGAAGTTGGATTCTGCGACTTCTTTATGTCCCTTTTGGTTCTTCATGTATATCTTCTTCGCACCAAAAAGAAAAAGGCTGAGTTAAGGATTTCCAATTTTTCCAATTTTTTCAAAAAGAAAAAGTTGCCGTTGAAGACATTTTAGCGATATGTATTGTCGTCGCTAAAAGTTCTAATATCTAAAACTGTTTTTAACGACAACCGGATAGATGGTTGCTAATAAGTATGCGCACAAATGTGACAATGCATAAATACTGCTAAAGGTCAAAAAGATATCAATACAATAAAGAAGCAATCAGAATTAGTAAAAGAAAAAACAAGTAATATATGTTAGTATAGTGCGTGACGAAACTAATCTCTCAATTAGTCAGTTTCATCCTCGTCTCATCGACCTCAGTAGGCGGTGTTGAAGGCCTCGTCATTGTCGGAAGTGGTGTGGACCTGGGCAACTAACATTTTAAGCCGATGGCCATGCGTGTTAGCTAGGAGAAATAAATCATCAATTCAAAAAAAGAATAACGTTTTAGCAACAACATGACGTTGTTAAAGGTCTTCGTTGTAACCCTTGTGTCATGATGTGGTTTTTGATAACGACAACTAGAATTTTTTGCTAAAAAAATTACAACTTCTTGTAGCGTTACTCTATTGGAGTACTTCATGTGACATGAGCTAAAAGTGTGATCTCCTCTTTACACCCTTGTACATACTCTAATACATTAAGCCTATGTTTGATATATCGGGGAAAAGAAAGGATATATTTTTGGAAGAACAAGACCATCCATTTTTTCAACCCTTTTCAAATTTGAAGAGAAAGATGAGAGAAAATCTTTGGCAAAACAAAAAATTATGTATCAATTAACCACTTTGGACTCTAATAACATCTCATCTTGATTTTATTTGTATAAGGTTATATATATTGTGAAATATATTAGCTTATGTATTCTCTTTTCTCCTTTCTTTCTCTTCTACTATACAATTTGAAAGGAAGGCTCCCTCATTCCCTTTTTATTTTAACCTTTGTTATTTTAAATTCCTTTGCCAATGCTTTCTATATTTCATAACTGAAAAGAAGGATCAACTAGCATTATAAAGCCGTTTTACCAGATTCTAACTAAGTTGGCAGTATCCATTAAGGAAGCTATTACGGGAAAGAATTGAAGAATCCCATAATTAGGGAATGAGGCTTGCTGATGTTAAGGCAGAATATTTACCATTCATTTTTGGATTGATTGACCATACATAGTTTTCTAGAATAGTTTAAACTGATCTCCTATATATGTATATTGTCTTCTCTTTTGTAATCAATCAATTCAATATACATAAAATCTTCTCATATTCAGTTTTTCTTCATGGTATCAGAGCGACGAACCTGGTGATTCTAAAATGCTTCAAAATACTTCCGCAATGTTGATTCTTTTGTTAGAGCTGCTACCATGACAGACAAAGGTAGCAATGAAACAAGATCAACATCGTCCGAGGCTACCATAGAAGCGTCAGACCCTTACTTGTTACACCACTCGGATTACCCGGGCATGATTCTCGTCTCCAAAGTGCTTGAAGGAGACAATTACAGTACATGGAATCGGGCTATGAGAATTAGTCTGAGTGCTAAGAACAAGATTGGATTTGTTACAGGTTCAATCAAACAACCACCTTCGACAATGATAATTTTTCTTCATGGCAACGATGCAATGACATGGTGATCTCATGGTTGCTGAATTCCATTCACCCAAACATAGCAAGCAGTGTGATTTATGCTGAAACTGCAACAGAAATCTGGGTGGATCTACAGGAATGCTTCTCACAAGGAAATGATTCAAGAATTTTTTAGATTAAACGCGACATCGTGGGGCATATGCAAGGGCAACAATCAGTCTCTGTTTATTACACACAACTTAAAGCCTTTTGGGATGAACTTTCATCCTATCATGAGCCCTTAACCTGCTCATGTGGCGGACTGGAACAACTCAAGAAAAGGGATGAGAAGGAGAGGGTTATGCAATTTCTCATGGGATTAATTGAGAGATATGCTTTTGTACGTGGACAAATCCTGTTAATGCAACCCTTACCCAATACATGTCAAGCTTATTCTCTTATTCTTCAATAAGAAAAGCAAGCTGAACTCTCTCTCAACCGTGGAAACATGAATCACCATGCCATGCTTGCAGATCAAAACACTAAGGCAAGTCAAGCGAATCAGGTCCAAAGGCAAAAGGCGCCGCTGCGTTGCTCTTATTGCAATCATGATTACCATAGCATTGAAAAATGCTACTATCTACATGGCTTTCCCATAGGTCATTAGCTTCATGGAAAGAATGTGAAGCCTCCCAATCAATGCCAAACTGGGGCTCACAATGTAAAGGTGGAACCAAACAAGGCATTGGAGGAAGGAGGGAAATCTCTTTCAACAAATGATGGACCAAGATTCACAACCGAAGAATACAACCAATTAATGACAATGATTCGGAAAAACAATGATGGTAACACTCAGCATTTTGCAAATACCACGGGTATTATCACGACATCATCTCAAATTTCTCCAGTTACAACACACTCAAATTTTTGTTGGATTATTGATAATGAAGCCACGGATCATGTGACTTCCTCATTTGAATTGCTAAATCCAAAAGAATTGCTGAACACAACTACCATCACTTTGCCAAATGGTGGTCAGACATATATTGAATCAATTGGTTCATTACATATTACATCTCAAATTAAACTCAATGAAGTCCTCAAAGTTCCAAAATTTTGAGTTAATTTGTTGTCAGTACATATTACCATCACTTTGTGTTGTGCAGGATGCTGCTATGAGGAAGACGATTGGCCCGGGCAAGCAACATAATGGTCTTTACTACCTAACACAAGACCATAATCCAGTCTTCGCCAATATTATCCACAAACATTCCAATCTTTGGCACCAACGTCTTGGGCATCCATATTCTCGTCCTCTTCAAGTTCTTACCAAAGCCAACCTTGCAATTTATTTTGATTCTAAGCATGTTTGTGAAATCTGTCCTCTTGCCAAACAAACATGTTTATGTTTTCCATCTAGTTCAATTTCTTGTCAATCACCTTTTGAACTAAAACATTGTGTCATTTGGGGACCACATCGAATAAAATCTCATTCTGGGGTTCTTTTTTTTTTAACAATTGTTGATGATTATACTCGATATACTTGGATACATCTCATGAGTTTTAAATTAGAAACCCAAGGAATCCTACAATCTTTTATTTCTTGGGTGGAAACACAATTTAATCATAGAATTAAAACTCTCCAAACCGACAATGGCACTGAAATATTTTCTATGAAAGACTATTTCCACAGTAAAGGCATCAATTATCGCACCTCATGTGCTTCAACTCCACAACAAAATGGAGTTGTTGAAAGGAAACATTGCCATTTTTTATATGTGGGAAGGGCTCTTCATTTTCAAGCAAACCTACCATTAAAATTTTGGGGAGAAAGCATTCAAACAGCTTGCTATTTAATATACCGTTTACCTACACCTCTTTTTTCTCATAAATCTCCATATCAATTACTTCACAACAAACCATCCACATACACTCACCTTCGGACTTTTGGATGTCTTTGCTATGCCACTAATCTTCAACCCACACATAAATTTGATTAAAGAGCACGTCAGTGCATATATGTCGGTTATCCATTTGGTTAAAAGGGTTATCGAGTTTATGATCTAGAAACAAACAAATTCTTTTCTTCTCGAGATGTTGTATTCCATGAATAAATTTTTCCATTTCATGCTAACCCACTGGGAGACCAATTTGATGAGGTAGTACTTCCCTTACCGTACATCTCATAAGAACCAATCATCACAGAAACAAGCACCCCACAAACTGATGATCCTTCTTTGTCCTCACCAGCACCTTCCACACATGAGACTATACCTGAATTTGACACTTCCAAACCACAACCACCCCCTAACACACGCAGTTTTGATCGCATAAAACAACCAAATGTTAAGCTCCAAAATTACCATCTTTACCACACTGCTACAGTTGGCCCAAGTCAATCTTCTTCCTCAACTGGCATGTGTTATCCCTTGTCCCGGTATGTTTCTTATGCACATCTCTCACCTAAATATTGGAATTTTGCTTGTGCTATTACTACACATGTGGAACCTGTGACTTATGAACAAGCAATATTAGATCCGAAATGGCAGGAAGCTATGAAGGCAGAATTGATTGCTCTTGAACAAAACAATACTTGGACACTTACGCCACTTCCCTTTGGTCATCGCCCAATTGGATGCAAATGGGTGTATAAGATTAAACATAACTCAGATGGAACAATTGAATGATACAAAGCCCGATTGGTGGCAAAGGGCTTTACTCAATGGGAAGGGATTGATTACACGGAAACATTTGCACCTGTAGCCAAGTTAACTACAGTTTGTTGTTTACTTACTGTTGCTGCTGTTCATAATTGGTCACTTCACCAAATGTTGATGTCCAAAATGCTTTCCTTCACGGTGATTTGCTTGAAGAAGTCTACATGCAACTACCACCTAGTTTTCGTCGACTGGGGGAGACACCTATGGTATGTCGACTCAATAAGTCATTATATGGACTCAAACAAGCCTCGCGAAGCTGGTTTCATAAATTTTCCAAAAGCATTCAACAAGTTGGCTTCCATCAATCCAGGGCCGACTACTCACTTTTCACAAAGGTTTCTGGTAATTTTTTCATAGTCATGCTCATCACGTAGATGACATGATCATAGCAGGCAACAATGACAATGCAATTTGTTGATTTCAAAAGGTTTCTCCACACCAAATTTCGTATCAAGGACCTCGGTTAATTATGATATTTCCTTGGTATTGAAGTTGCTCGGTCTACTTCTGGTATTTTGATATCTCAACGAAAGTACACTCTTGACATTCTAGATGAATAAGGTCCACTTGGGGCCAAACCATTGTTTACACCTATGGAAGAAAATGTCAAACTCCTGCCCATAGAAGGAGAGCTATTAAAGAATCCATCTGCTTATAGAAGGATGGTGGGATGACTCATTTATCTCACTATTACAAGACCAGAGATAAGTTATTTGGTTCACATTCTGAGTCAGTTGATGCAAGAACCAAAAAAGCCTCATTTAGATGCTGTTCATCACCTTTTGCGGTATCTTAAAGGTGGACCTGGCCAAGTATTATTTTTCCCAGCCAAAGGAAATTTGCTCTTAAAGGGATTTTGCGATGCAGATTGGGCTCGGTGCTCGATCACTAGACGATCTGTGACCGGTTATTGTGTTTTCCTTGGAAAAGCACTGATTTCATGGAGAACCAAGAAACAGACCACTGCTTCAAGATCTTCAGCAGAATAAGAGTTTCAAGCCATGGCTTCAGTTACATGTGAGCTTACTTGGCTCAAGTATTTGCTGGATGACTTGTGCGTGGAGCATCTGAAACGCCCCTTAATTCGGACGTCAGAGATATCGTTACATACTTACATTCATACATGCTTAAATAATTAAACTTATAGATAATATCAACTCAATCGTACTATAGATTTTAAAAGTACTTAAACTTACATTACCAGGATCCATTCATACGTTTTTTTTTTTTTACTTAACTTAACGTTGTTTCGTAGAACATAGTTTAATTTTATTCCATAACATAATTTATTCGTTTATACTTAAATTATTCATGAACTTATTTAATAATATTTGTTAATCAAATTGTAAAATCAAGACTTATTAAAATCTCACATTAAATCTCTTTGATCATCACATCTTTGAAATCCACTTATTCCCACAGTTCGGCAGGCCGAACTTGGGACTTCGGCAAGCCAAACAACATCGGCAAGCCAGAGCGTCTTCCACCGGCAGGCCGGCAGAAGCTTTGTAATCGGACCCAAAATTCATTCAGGTTCGGTAGGCCGAAAAATCGATCGGTCGGCCGAACTTCTGGTCTTCGGCAGGCCGGACACGGAGTTCGACAGGCCGTCCGAGACTAAATCTACTTTGGAAAAAAATTAAAATGTTCTAACTCTACGTAAAATATAGCGGAAGTTCATAATTCATAAAAAAAATGATAAAATAACTTATAAAACCATAATATAAGTGTTCTTAAAAAAACTCAACATAAAATATGTTCAAAATATATAATTTTATTAAATCATAAATTCATTTCTTCTTAGCGTGCTTCCGGTTACAATTCATCGTTCATGTTGCTCACACGCCGTTCCATGTCCTCCACCTATTCCATGACTCTCTTACCCTTATCTGCAACATGACATATAAAACATGAATAAGCTAATGCTTAGTAAGTACATGAAATTCTCACAATTTAAAACATTTCATAAACATTATCATCATCATCATCATCATTGTTATCGTATCATAAAAGTGCCTTAAGCACAATTTCATAGAAACATATCTTTCATAATATTGACCATTTTAAAACTTATTCCATATATATTTTTTTATTCTTAAGGGCCGAAGTGTTGCACCATAAACATCATCATTGGCGCGCCATCATGAGAGGAGAAGGGTAGCTAATCCCAAACCAAACATGACATCATAACATATCATTTCATAACATTGGGTGTGCAACACTTATTAGGTGATACATATATACATAATTTTCATACTTTGAAACATACCATAATCATCATACATGCATAACTTTAAATCATGAAAAACTTTTCATAAGAAATCCTTTAAGAAAAATCATCATAAAATCATCATGAAAATCCTTGTAAACATATCATTAAACCTTGAAAAAGTGTCATGTTGCAGGTGAGAATGTACTTACTTTATCGATAGCTTACTTAACCTTAATATTGCACTTGGTGACGACGCCGCGGTCTCGTTGTGCTCGCTTCCTTAAGTGTCCATGCCAGATATCCATTTTAAGATGCAATAAAAAAAATCAATACTTATCATAAAATATCCATACACTCATCTCATATTTTAAATATTATTCAAAACCCTACATCTAAACATAATTATCTTTTAAATAAAACATTTTCGAACAATATATATATTTATATTTTAATTCAAAACTTCATACAAGCATCATATTATCATGCATGAAATTATTTTTATTATCATAAAATCTTTTAAACATACATAACATTTTATAATCAAAAATCCAGAAATAACATTTATTAAAACATTTCATAATCATAAAATACATTCATCTTACATACTCATACATAAGCATAATTAACAACTTTTCACGAAAACATCATTCTTTACCTCTTGAATAATCATTACATTTTTCATACCTTCAAAATTAAACAGTAACATTTTACTGTGAGGGGTAGAAGACAGAAATATTCATTTTTCATAAAACGTTAAAATGACATAAAACGTGAAGAGACATCACACATAACAAAATACAATACCTAAAGAAGACATTGTAGACGAAATTTGAAGAGGAGAACATCTTTTTACATTTACCAAAAAAAAAAAAACTGAATTCATACCTTGAAGTTTCTTCTCGAAATTCTTGAATTCGACCAACGAAACAAGACTTCTCTCTTTTTTTTTACAATATGTTCAGAAAATTTCCGTGGAAGAGAGAGAGAAATTTCGTGAGGAAGAGAAGAGCAAGAGAAATGAAAGAACGTCTCAGAAATTTTTGAGAGGCAAAACGTGCGAAGGAGAGAAAATAATGAAAAAGGAAACGTTAAAATTTTTAACGCAATAAACACCATTGATGGGAATTCAATTCCCTTCATTAAGTCAAAAAAATTCTGACTGTTGTGGGCGTGACGTGAGGTGTGAGAGGAGGAAGAGAAAATAATGAGAGAACGTCTCAAAACCGAGAAAAATTATTTGAGGAAAGAGCGTTAAAATTTTTTTAACGTAATGTGTATAATAAAGAGTCATTACTCTTCATTAAGTCAGAAATTTCTGACTATGAAGAAGGTGATTGGCGTGGGAAAGGAGGAGAATAGAAAAGGAAAGTCAAACATCATCAATCTTACCTTAACTTACCTTCTAAAAATAGGAAACCTCTTAATATAATACAAATCTAATCCTTTAATTTCCTTAACTGATAAAAACATTCCATTATTATGCCAATTAATCACATTAATTCACCCAATTAACATAATTAACTCAGTCATAACTCTGGAGAGATTTCTGCTGACTGTTTGTCAGCCTTGTTCGGCTTGCCCATTTTCCCTCTTCGGCCTGCCGATCTGTCATTAAATGCCATAACATAAAACATTCACACATCATTGCATCATAAATAATCATATATTTATAATTTCACATGAACACTAGAGCACAACGATTCCATGCGGTCGTCACCTGTCACAAATCTTGACATAAAAAGTTAGTAACATGCACATCACATATCATATCATATAACGTTATTTATTAATGACATTCCTTAATAGCGTTACTAACTTAACGTGGTCCGTTACATAAAATAGGCGGGTGTTACAGCATCGACAACCGGCAAAATTATTTTGTGATAGTGAAGCAGCTCTCCACATTGCTGCTAATTCAGTTTATCATGAACGCACCAAACATATTGAGATCGACTATCATGTAGTTCGAGAATGAATCCAGTTAGGTGCTATTGAAACTGCTTATGTGTCATCAACCTCACAGCTTGTAGATTTATTCACTAAGCCCCTAAGTTTATCAAATTTTCATTCCCTACTCAGCAAGTTTGGCGTTCTCGATATACACGCTCCAACTTAAGGGGGAGTATTACGGGAAAGAATTGAAGAATCCCATAATTAGGGAATAAGGCTTGCTGATGTTAAGGCAGAATATTTACCATTCATTTTTTGATTGATTGACCATACATAGTTTCCTAGAATAGTTTAAACTGATCTCCTATATATTTATATTGTCTTCTCTTTTGTAATCAATCAATTCAATATACATAAAATCTTCCAATATTCAGTTTTTGTTCAGAAGCTTTCCACACTATTATATTATTTAGACAATGAAAAGAAAATGCACAATATTATCTAGATTCTAGCTAGGGACTAAACGTTAAAGAAACCGCCGTTAAAACAAAAGTAACGCAAAGCTTTTTACCTTAATAGCGTAGCATAATTAGATAAAACAGTTAACTAAAATTGATTTGGCACTACTTTACACTGTTAATTTACATGTTTAAAAGTTTGATTTTGTTGATTCGAGGTGCGATGAGATTGGCTATAAATAAGGCTGGGAAATTTGCAGACTATGCATCAAACCAAGCCATCTTTCTTTTCTTGTCCCAATAGTCTAACACATTAGGATAATATTACACCCCCAGTTTGGCAATATAATTGCAAAAGTTTTGAGAATGAAATGACGAACCTTTTTTCCCTGAGCGACGAAGCGATCAAGCTGAAAATTAGTGAAATTCGTTCTGCTCACACTGAGACGACGTTTGACGTCGAATCACTTTTCATTATTGTTATGAGCATTCTTAAGCATTCAACCAAAGTTGCTGAAGTTGTTCAGGTAAATATATAACCGCAATTTTGTTTTACATATTATTTAGGAAATAGAATTAAAAGAAAAAAAGAAGAAGCAAAATGTATCTTACAAATTAAATATGGTACTGAGTACTGCAGGTTTGGCAAGATCAACGGCATGACTTGGAAATGTTAGCGAAGAAGAGCACCCCCCAAACTTGACTTTAGTGTGCCCGTTGTGCGTGCTTAAGAAGATTGTCTACGAGGTCCAATAATCTAATTTTTTCTATTAACTTTTTTTAAAGAAAAGGGTTAATTATAGTTTTAGTCCCCAATCAAACAGATTCTGAGAAGAAAAATACATACATTTCCGTGTTCGAAAGCATAAGGGCGTCAACTTTAATGCACAAATGAAACCAATACTGCTCAATTCTGTTTGTTTTTATAACCTTTTATGTAGGGTTGTTGTTCATTATATTTTTCTTTTGTTGGGTAAGCCATTGTGACTGGAGTATAAACTTCTTTTTCTTAAAAAAATATTTATATAAAAAATAGAGTAGGGGTTCGCTTGCTTAATTAGTGCAAGGTGTTTAACCTAGTTGGGATGTGCTAAGTTCCTTCACGCAATTCCTCCATCTTCATTTATTGAAAAAAAAAAAGTTGTCTCAATTTAGTCCTTTTGTCTACCCAAACACTACAAAAAAAACTACATTTAACGACATATTATTTATGACATGTAATTTTTAAATGTCATTAAAAAGTACTTACAACGACATCTCCTGCAGACATGTCGTTAATAACATTTGAAACAATAATTAACGACATCTATATAGATGTCGTATTAAATGTCTCCTTTTAATGACAATAGTTTAGTGTCGTTAAATTATTTAACGACAAATAGGAGATGTCGTCAAAGCCTTGGAGATTTCACGACATCCCTTACAGACGACATCTTGACCAATGTCGTCTATAAGGGGTGTCATGGAATCTCCAAGGCTTTGACGATATCTCCTACTTGTCGTTAAATAATTTAACGACACTAAACTATTGTCGTTAAAAGGAGACATTTAATACGACATTGATATAGATGTCGTTAATTATTGTTTCAAATGTCGTTAATGACATCTTTGTTGGAGATGTCGTTGTATGTACTTTTCAACGACATTTAAAAACTACATGTCGTAAATAATATGTCGTTAAATGTAGTTTTTCTTGTAGTGAAATGATAATATTTTAAGGGAAAAGGGTCCAATACTTTTCTTAATCGTCATTCTCTAACACATAAACTTGTAATAAAATAAAGTCGTAGCACAAAACTGTACATGGTCTCATTGTGTCCTTTTTCATTAAAATTAACAGTCTGTTAGATGAAAGGATTAATTAATTTCTCTAAGATGTTTTAGAATTCATACCAAAATGAATTTTTTTCCCTATAATTCCGATAACCCTAAAAAAAAAAAACCTTAGTTTATCACCTATTGCAAGCAATATTATAATCTACGACCATTTCTTTAAGGATATATCACCAAATACTTATCTTTAAGTGATCATATTTCATATACTTTTCATCAATATTTATGTGTCATCAATGCCTTCACTATAAATTTGGAATTTCAGCTCTCATGCATGGCTCTTGGCGATAATGAGGAAATGACAGACAAAACAACGATGTCGATCCTTAACAAGCTGTTAAATTTCCCTTGGGTGGCAAAGGTGTAGGTTGTATCTAACATTTATAACAACCAAAATCAAAGAAATGGAAACGAATCAAATGGAATATTACCTCTTGCCATTGATGCGATTTTCGGCCCGACTACAACAACGATTTTCACAGTATGTTTTTTGGAATTTTTCTGAGCACTCTCAATTCTCCCTTAGATGGTGTAATGTATTAGAATTGTGTGCCCAGGGACCAAAACATAAGCCTCCCTTTTAAATAACCGTAGTCCATCACATGGTTATTCACAGTTGAGAGCAGTTTTTTTTTTGTCCAAAAACTACACCCTCCATTTTACGGTTGATGGCGGTTATGTTCAAATCTTGAACATCTCATATGGGCCACCAGCTTAACGACATGTCTAACATTCTCCCACTTGGCCCATACATCCTATCAACTATTACAATAAGAAACAAAATACATAAATTATGGCGATAGGTCCTCTAAATGATGAGTATTATCTTTCATGTATTACAATATATCTTGTCTCTCAAGATTTGCCCATGTAACTTAATGAACAAACCCTATGTTTATTCTAGGTCTAAACTTTAGTGATATTTCTCATAAATAAATTTGTGCACTTAACTGAAGACGAAATGAGAAATCATCATAAATATAGAGTTTCACTACAAAAGTACAACAAATTACATAAGGGAACCAAGTCCCATTCTGTCCACATGATCCCTAAATTTTACTGGTGGCATGCCTTTAGTCAAGGGATCAACAATCATCAATTTAGTGCTAATGTACTAAATGACCACTACTTTATCCTTAACACGTTCCCTTATGGCTAGATACTTAATGTCGATGTGTTTACTTTGACTACCGCTCTTGTTGTTTTTAGCCATAAAAACAGCAGCTGAATTGTCACAAAAATGCTCAATGGCCTAGAGATAGAATCCATAATCCTAAGCCCAGAAATGAAACTTTGCATCCATACACCATGCGAGGTAGCCTCAAAACAAGACACGAACTAGGCCTCTATAGTGGAAGTAGCAGTCAAAGTTTGCTTGGCACTCCTCAATGAAACAGCTCCACTAGCTAGCATGAAAATGTATTTGGAGGTTGATTTTCGTGAATCAATGCAGCTAGCAAAGTTAGAGTCAGAGTAGCCAATGACCTCCAAGTTGTTAGTCCATCTATACATAAGCATATAGTCTTTGGTTCCTTGCAGGCACCTCATCACCTTCTTTGTAGCCTTCCAGTGGTCTGATCTTATATTATTATGATATCTACCCAACATTTATACAACGAATGCAATGTCAGGTCTTGTACAAACCTGAGCATACATAAGGCTTCCAACAGCTGAAGTATATGGAATGTTGCGCATCTATTCTCTTTTAAGGTCATTTTTCAGACACTGATTCAAATTGAATCTATCATCCTTCACAATGGGAGCTATACTTGATGAACAATTTGTCATCCAAAATCTCTTCAAAACTTTGTTGATATAGGTCTCTTGAGACAGACCCAAAATGCCTTTATATCTGTCTCTATGTATCTTAATGCTTATAATGAAGGATGCATCGCCCATATCCTTCAAGTCAAAGTTTTTAGAGAGAAATTGTTTTACCTCATGTAGCATGCCTTATCATTAGTTGCAAACAAAATGTCATCCACATAAAGGACAAGAAAACAAATTTTACTGCCATTGACCTTCTAGTATATACATTGATCTATGATGTTCTCTACGAATCCAAATGAAGAGATCACGTCATGGAAGTTTAAATACCACTGACAGGAGGCTTGTTTCAACCCATATATGGATTTCTTAAGCTTACACACCAATTTCTCACCATTACTAAAGGGGAATCCTTTTGGTTATTCCATATAAACCTCTTCCTATAGTTCACCATAGAGAAAGGTTGTTTTCACATCTATTTGTTGCAACTCTAAGTCAAAATGAGCAACGAGTTTCAAGATGATGCGGAGAGAATCTTTCTTAGATACAGGAGAAAAGGTCTCCTTGTAGTCTATTCCTTCCTTCTGAGTGAACCCTTTGGTGATGAGTCTTGCTTTATATCTTTCGATGTTGTCCAATGAGTCTTTCTTGGTTTTATAGACCCATTTACACCCTATGGCTTTTGCACCATTAGGCAACTCGACAAGATCCCAGACCCTATTAGATGCCATAGAATCCATCTTATCCTTCATAGCATCATACCAAAGTTTTAATTCTTGGCAACTCATGGCTTGTGAAAACATTTTGGGATCATTTTCGGCTCCAATGTTGTAGTTTGATTCTTGTAGATACACAACATAATTACTAGAAATTGTCGATTTCCTCCCTCTAGTAGATCTCTTTAATGTTCATTCAACATTTTCTTGGGGAATCTGTTGCTCAACTTGTTGCTCAACTATTTCTGGTGATTCTTGAGCAACTTGACCTTCTAGATTAATATCAGCAGTTTGTGGAACTTTAACGATTGGTTGCATAACACTTGGCTGAACTATAGGAGTGTTATGAACAACAATCAACCTATCACTTGATGTAGATGGTTGAGCTTCAGTATGATCTTTTTCAGAAACTATGTTCCGAAATTGATCGCTCCCACTAATTAAGTCATTTTCAAGAAACTTGGCATTCCTTGATTCTACAAATGTAGTGCTGTGAGTTGGATAGTAGAATCTATATCCTTTGCACCTTTTGGCATATTCAACGAAATACCCACTAATGGTCCTCAAATCTAGCTTCTTCTTTTGTAGGTTGTACACTCTTACTTCAGACAGACATCCCCAAATACGTATATGTCACAAACTCAGTTTCCAACACTTCTATAACTCAAATGGCATCTTTGGGATAGCCTTGGTTGGAACTCGATTTAATATATACATAGCTGTCTTAAGAGCTTCAGTCCATAAGGCCTTAGGAAGATTGGAGCTATTCTGTATACTCCTAACCATATCCATTAGCGTTCGGTTTCTTCTCTCTGCCACACCATTTTGATCCGGAGAACCAGGCATGGTGTATTGGGCAACTATCCCATGCTCTTGAAGAAACTTCACAAATAAACCTTGAGCTTGTCCATCCTCAGTGCATCTACCATAATATTCTCCACCTCTATCTGTCCTCACGATCTTAATTTGCTTTCCGCATTGTTTCTTTACTTCAGCTTTGAAAATCTTAAAGGCGTCCAACGCTTTGTCCTTTGTATGAAGCAAGTAGAGATACATGTACTATGAGTAATCATTTATGAATGAGATGAAGTATTTCAGACCATATGAGTCCATGTCTGGACTACAAATATTTGAATGTATGATCTCTAATATTTCTAAACACCTCTTGGCACCTTTTTTAGACTTGTTGGTTAGCTTTCTCTTAATGCAACCCACAAAAGTCTCGAAGATAGTAAAACCCAAAGTACTGAGTACTTTGTCGTTTAGTAACCTTTTGATTCTCTCAATGGAGATATGTCCTAATCTCCGATGCCACAACATAAAGGAATCCTCATTTATAACACAGCGCTTAGTGCCAAATTGAACATGCATAGCAGTATAAGTTGGTTCATTTTGCAAATTAATTGAGAAAAGACCTTCAGGCAAGATACCATTCCCAACAAGATCAGATTTATAAAATAAACTGAAGGAATTTTCTAAAAAAGTAAAGGAATATCTTAAAGGTACAAGTCTTGATACAGAAATTAAGTTCCTAGCAAAGTTTGAAACATAAAATGTCTTATTCAATTCTAAAATAAAACCACTACCTAAAACTAAAGTGCATGTTCCTATGGCTTCCACATGTAAACGCATCTTGTTTCCTAAAGAGATGCTTAGCTCACTTCCTACTGGCTTCCTTAGGTTTTGCATACCCTACAAGTATTCACAATATGGATTGTAGATCTGAAATCAATCCACCATGTGTTATAAACAACATCAACCATATTAGATTCATAACAAACAGATGAGACTGGATTACCTTTCTTCTTAAGCCAACTCTGAAATTTGCCACAATTAATCCTTCTTTATGTGTCCCTTCTTTTTACAGAAGAAACACTTAGATTCCTTCTTAATGATAGCTTTGGAAGGTATTTTACCTTTCCCATTATCCTTGGCTTGATTATGATTCTTTCCTTTGGTCGTTGTCAGTGCAGTTTCACCAATTTCTATTATAAGCTGCCCTTCTTCCTGATTACACATGGTCAACAGTTCATTGATTGACCATTTGTCTTTGTATGTGTTGTAAGAAATTTTAAAGGGCCCATATGGCTTTGGAAGGGTGTTCAGAATGTCGTGCACCAGAAAAGACTTAGACATATCTACCTCAAGATTCTTAAGTTGAGTCGCTATGTCTCTCATCTCCATGATGTGCTCACGCACACCTCTTACACTGGTGAACCTCAAGGGCGAGAACCTAATAATTAGGGTACTGGCAAGTGCCTTATTTGAAGTTTCAAATTTTTCATCAATGGCCTTCAGTAATGCCTGGACCTTGTCATACTGTTCGACGGAACCACGCATGCCAGTAGAGATTTTGGTCTTTATGAACATGACACTAAGGCGATTAGATCGCTCCCAACGTTCATAAAGAGCAATCTCATCTTGAGTGCTGATTTCAATGATTACAGGGTCGTCTTTCCTTGTAGCATAATCAATGTCTATCCACCCCAAGTGAAGGAGAATTCTCTCCTTCCAGACCTTATAGTTATTTCCTTTCAATTCAGGGATATCCCATCGAACATTAGAGAAATTCACAAGTTGCATGACTGCATAATTAAAACAAACATACTTATGATCCAAAATAATGAGACTAATAGACATAAATCATGCTTTACCAATGTAAATCATGTATAAAATCATGAATCTATGACATAAAACTTGCCTGTGGGCTAAAGTTCTAATTCAATTATATTCATTTTATTGCATGATAAAACTATCAAATTATATTCTCTTTTTTAATTCCTGTGGGTAAATTAGAAAATATAATATGATATTTTATCACAATTAGTCATATCGATATAATAAAAATTCATGTGGGATAAAGTTTATTATATTAAATATAACTAATTACAATAAATTTCCTTTAACTAAATGTGTATAATTAGAGGTGCTGTGGCTAAGCTCTAATTATTCAAAATCATATGAATCACTAACATATTTAATTTTGTTCATAAAAAATATTCATGTAAAAATTGCATATTCCATAAGCAATATAAAAAAAAGTTATGAACAATCTCTAAATTTGTGCTTAACTTAACTTAATAATATGTATAATAAAACACAGATTACACATATAACAATAATTAGCACATTAATTATGCATAACATATTTGCAAAATTATTTCACAATGACAACAATAAAATTGTGCACATAAATATAAATACTTAGCACATAATGAACAAAATTAATTTCCCATAAAATTATTGCAAATTAATTTTTTTTCCTTTTTTTTTAATTTCTAGCACCCATGAAACGACATGTCGTTTTTCCTCAAAATGGAAAAATGACATGTCGTTCTTATCGTGCAGGGGACACCCTCCCCAGACCAAACAACATGTCATTTTTCTGTCCGAAATGGCAAAACGACCTGTCGTTTGAGTCGTCTTCTACCTCCAGCTAGGTCGTTTGACCCGGTTGCGACCCGTTTTTGACCTGAATGGAAATCCGACGATTTCCAACGATTTTGACGTCGCATTCAGCCTTTTCAAATCGCAAAATACTCAGAAATCAATAATGTGATGATTTAAAAATTTAAAACACATAATCAATGAAGTATTTACATTGATCAAAAAATGTTTCTCACGGTCAAATTTTTAGAAATTTACAGATCATCAATAGAGGCCAAACACAATTGTTTTAATCATAGAAGATTAAGAAAACATTAAACTAAGTGTTTTCTTGCATCAAGGATTAATAATTTCTAGAGGAAATTTAAAAAACATGTCACGGCCATAAATGTTGGGACAAAGAAAAAAAGTTGTTCAAGAATTGAACACGTCAAGGCAAAGATTCTATGGCTCGAATATCAAATGTAGGTTGTATCTAACATTTATAACAACCAAAAGCAAAGAAACGGAAGCGAATCAAACAGAACATTACCTCCCGCCATTGATGCAATTTTTGGCCTGACTACAACAACGATTTTCACAGTATGTTTTTGGAATTTTTCTGAGCACTCTCAATTCCCCCTTAGATGGTGTAATGTATTAGAATTGTGTGCTCAGGGACCAAAACATAAGCCTCTCTTTTAAATAACCATGGCCCATCACACGGTTTTTCATAATTGAGTGCAGTTTTTTTTTTTGTCCAAAAACTGCACCATCCATTTTACGGTTGATGGCGGTTATGTTCAAATTTTGAACATCTCGTATGGGCCACCAGCTTGAGGACGTGTCTGACAAAAGGCAGTGTTGACTGTTGGCGTTTGCAATGGAATTCGCAGATTTCTTTCTCCCTGCCGTGCTTCCGCAATCTGTGGATCAACGATTTGTCAAATCATTGGGAACCCTAAAAAGCGTCCTTACAAAGCATTCGGAGCTGCAGAAATGGCAGCGAGCATTAATAATCGATCTTAATTCTCTAACCAAGCGCACAGTGCAAGTGATAGAAACAATATTTGAGTGGGAGAACCTTTCTAGTTATGATCCAAATGGGATACCAGTATTGTCAAAGACGGTGGTCGTATATTGGATCATCATGACTTTTGTAACTTGTGCGGCTATGGTCACTACACATAAATTCTGATGGGTGAGTAAAATTATTAACTTGACATTTTTGTATTGTCTATCTTACAATTACAATATATAGCTATTTTTGCTCGTTGGGGTTTTAGTTTCATTGTTATTCTTGTTTTGCTTTGATAGCTAGGCTTTTTTTTAAGATACTTTTTATAGGTCAGGTGTCTAAGAACTTTTTTTCTTTCTTTGTTTATAAATTTCTTGCTTATAAAAAATGTATCAGCACTTTGTATGACGTTATCTCTTACATTTCAACAGGTTCAAGACTTTTGATGTTTCACCTTATACTAAAAAGCTTGACTATATCGAAAATACATGAAGAAACAGCTGGAGGCTTACAAGAGAACAAAAATACCCCTTCCTTTTGCTTTTTTCGTGTTCTTTTTATTTTTCTACTCTTGCATAAAGCACCATTTAGATAGCATAATAATATGTAATTGTGTGTGTATATCTATGTTTAAAATAAAAATATCAGATCAGTTGGTGTGACAGAGTTGTCTTTGGTAATTTAGTTTCAACTACGACAATGTAAAACTCTCATATGCTACAGTATAAAACTTTCACATGCTACAATGTTTGGTCTTTGCAAAGGAGAGTGATTACTATTTGAAGATTGTCAACGTTCTTGAAGATCCTACAAAGATAATTCAGGTTTTGAAGATCCTATTTTCATCCAAGGATTTTACACTCCATCTAATAGATGGCCGTACCAACTCCTAGGTAACGGTTTTGCTTGCTGTTACGACGTTTGCTTTCTTGAATCAAGGACGTGGATGCTAACCTAATTGAACTATTCTTACAATTCTTGACTCTAGTTGTTATCTTTTGTCAGTTTAATAAAAAAAAATTGGAAAAATGAGTGAAATGTCAGATTTTCAAAACTTTTTCAAGTAAATATCAAGTTTTAAAATATATATGTATATTTTGCAGCTGTAGGCTTTGAATATTTACATGGAAGGCAATTATGTGGTGGAGAAACTTGCTTCTGATCACGCAGTAGTTCTTGATAACATTCATTGGTGGTTCTCAAATTCTTATTTTGTTGCTTCGAAAGTTAACGAGGACTTGATGTCGTCCGTTTAGTAGATATGCACTCTTATTCCCTTCTAGTTTGCTTTTTCTTTTTCTTTTTCTTTTTTTCCATTGGATTCTGTCCAAAAAAAGTGAAAAAAACATTTATAAAAGAAACCTCAAATAAATTACATTATGTTTTTCTAAAAAAAAAAGAGGTACTGCCACTAAGAACAACAAATTCGTAACTTTGATCTCCCTTGCAGGTTGGGATTGACGTACTGAAAAAGAAGAAAGTCCTATTTGGCTAGACATCTTCGAGGCTGATATCAATGTCCGCCAAAAATTTCAATTTGAGAAAATAAAGAGAGAGAACATAGAAGAGAAATATGCCATTGTTTGGGTGCCTATTGCAAAGGGAAAGTCGAAAACCTCGATGCCTTCCACACCATTCGACTTTGGGGACTAGAGGCAATTCCCTTTGATAGACAGGCTGAGCAGAGAATGCACGAGGAAATATATCAGTTTAGATCCATACTTTTTCAAGGAATTCCCTCACCAGCGCACGGAGTTAGCCAACTGGGAAATTAAAATTGATAAATTTCTAAGTTTTTACTTGCTTGGAAGTTGGAACTTAAAATTAGGGGGCTAATTCATGTCTAGGAATCGTACTCAGGTTCACATGAATTTGACACAATACAATTAACCTCAACATAAAAACATGTTTACTTAACGTGTCAAAAATTCAAACTCAAACACAAAATGTTAATTACACGTGTAACACGACAAGACATATAAACACATTTAATAATTGGATAGTGATAGGACAAAAATGTTCTCCATAACAAACACAACACTTGAACACGTTTAGGTAACTTTCAAATCTCCATAACAAACAAAAAATTATATATATATATATATATATATATATTATATCTACTTACACAAAACATGCTAATATATATCTACTCACACATTTCAAGTTATAAGATAGTATGATCGGAGTAACATGATCATAATGAACTGAAATTTGACAGAATTTGATTAAAAAAAATACAATATAGGATTTACCCATATTCATTATTTAGACAAATCATAATCATTACTTAGACAAATAGGGAACTAAGAAATCAAATAGCTCGACTATGCTGAATTAACGACCAACTAAGCACTAATAACCACCAGTGTACTCTGAATTGATTTCTAAATTTTCGTTGTTGTTGTTCCACAAAATTCTGATTAGACTGACGATTGGTTCAACTATACATTGTGATCAGAACATCAAATTATATTTATCTTTGCTAAAACAGATGAAGGGCAAGAAATACATTTTCTTGCATCGAGGTACGGACAAGCAGTGGGCCAAAGGGATTGAAGAAAAAGCGAACTTCATCACTAAGGAAGCAAGTCTTAACTATTACACGGTTTGGCATCGAAGAGAAGGGTACAGAAATTACCAAGCTTCACAAGCAACATGAAAGCTTTTCGAAGTAACAAATCGGGAGGCTTCGTTCCTACAAAAATGTGGAGGGATGGTTTACACTCAACAAAGGGCCCATACGGTGGTGATAGTTGGGAACCGAGCGGCGTTCTCGAAGTTGGTAGAGAAGTTTCCAAGTGGAAGGAGAGTGTTCGCTTGAAGAGCTTCGACGTCACTTTCAAAGAGTACCATGACAATATTGTTGTTCATAATTACTCTCTTGTGGCTGTTGGTTCTTCTGTTCGGAAACAGTTTGGCCATCGTGCCTCAATACGGCGTTCAGCAGCTCTGAGGGATTTTTTTTTTCCTTATTTAATTGGCAACTTATTTTCAAAGTTTTATTGTGATCATCTAAATCCAAATTAATTGTGTTAATATTGCTAATAATTTTATAATAATTTGGTTAACTTTGATGAGCGTTGGTTTTGAATTAGAGAATACGATTGGAGGTTGATTGGTTTTGATTCATTTTGGAAGATTTGGTAGATACTTTTCATTTATTGAACATATGCTGATTTTGAATGGGGCCAGGGTAGTGATTCGTGTCACATGTTGTCTTTGTAACGTGTGTGGCGCACCCGACCCCACTCAAGCCCCCATGAGGCCTGTAGGTCGGCCCCCGGCATAATTGGCTCTTATTGCGGCTTATCCGGGCCCACTCATCCGTACTGTCCCCTCTAAGACCCACTGGTCCCTCAGGGTTTTTATTTCGCGTCTCTCATGGTTTGAACCTCAAACCTCCCTTAAGAGGTTCTTATTTCCTTCATGAGTACCAATTGAGCTAGTCATGAAGGAAATAAGAACCTCTTAAGGGAGGTTTAAGGTTCAAACCATGAGGGACGCGAAAGAAAAACCCTGAGGGACCAGTGGGACCCAGAGGGGACAGTACGGATGAGCGAGCCTGGTTACGCCGCCATAAGAGCCAATTATGCCGGGAGCCGACCTACGGGCCTCATGGGGGCTTGAGTGGGGCCGGGTATGCCACAATCTCAATTGGTACTCAGGAAGGAAATAAGAACCTCTTAAGGGAGGTTTGAGGTTCAAACCATGAGGGACGCGAAATAAAAACCCTGAGGGACCAGTGGGTCTTAGAGGGGACAGTACGGATGAGTGGGCCCGGATAAGCCGCAATAAGAGCCAATTATGCTGGGGGCCGACCTATGGGCCTCATGGGGGCTTGAGTGGGGCTGGGTACGCCACATCGTGTATTTAGTCATTTATTGCTTATTTTCACCTAACCTAAACCCAGCCTGTGATGCCTTTTTTTTTTTTAAACCGCAACACAAACACAACGCAGCGTCCATTTTACTGATTGACACAACATGACTTAAAGTTGACCTGTGATACGTAATCTACATGTGAAAAATTGGCACAAAAATCCTATATTTTATAGAGTTTTTTTTTTTACCCATTTTAAAGAATCAAAAAGTCATAACATACTACAATATGATTACATCCATTAAAATTAAGCAAATAAAAGCATATAATTATAAGAACAATCAGATGACCATAAGCACATAACAAATTCTAAAAGATGTGATGTAAATTTTATTTTTTAAATCTTTTTCATGGGGTCTTGTGTCATGTTCAGTAAGGCGGGTCTCACCCCAAAATTGACCTTTTTTTCGTGTCAAAATTTGGCCGATCTAAATTTGACCCGCATATCTTTTTCTCTAGCCCTAACTTGTGAAATTTGTGTTATTTTGAAGTCATGTTGTCGTATTATGACTCATATTACCAACCCTATTTTTTTTTTTTTATGAATTGAAGTATTTATGGAAAGTCCAGTTTTCTTTGGTCCCTTTAAAAAAGATGAAGTATTTATGGAAAGTCTAGCTTTACATGTTGGGTTTGATGCCCTAAAAACTATGACATTGTATATATTGATGATAAAGAAATAAAGTGACATTTATAATTATTTTGGTTACTTATATGTCTTATGAACACTTTTATAGATATCAAGAACATTTCATGATTATTTATGTGACTATAAATTTAGCCTATAAGTGTTATATGCTTAGGGATAAAATTTATAGATAATAAACTAAATAGTTCGTAATAGTTAGTTAAAGTTTGGGATCTTTAATTAAATATTACAAATACGGTCCAATCTCATTTAGAATAAAATAGTCGTTATTCGGGCTAGTAATGTAGAGATATTGGATTGAATGTACTTTATATAATGAGATTATATAGGACTGGACCAGATAAATTATGAATCTCTAATAATAAATGGAAGTTGAAAATATAATATAATAAATGGCTGGGAATAATATTATACAGATGTGGAATCCATTCCTTCCTTATGGAAGTTAGAAAAATAGTTCTCTTGAGTGATAATTCGAGGTTTAAACAGTAGAGCGCTCGTTCATAATAAGATTATGAATTAACTGTTCATTAGAGAATTATTGGAACTCAAGGATAACGATATAATAAGAGAGGTAAACGAAAATTGAACCTAGCTCTTATTATAAACTATTTATGGAGGACTGATTTATATGTAATGGTTATATCAATGGACTACTCACTAATTTTCTTTGAGTAATTCCACTATAATCTCAAGAGCTTAGTTTTCAAGTTTTTAGTGGAGTAACGCTAAAACTAATAAATTTGGCACATTAATTAAAGAGTTTGATTAATTATCAAATTTATTGAAGTTCGGGTTATAGGTCTGTAGGTCCCCAATGTCACATCTAAAACACTATATTGGATTTAATGCATAGAATGAATTATACATATTTAATTTAGAATTATTAAATTCTGAATTAATTATTTCACACTTGAGATATTAATGTCATACAGAAAATTTTTTTCTGTGACACATAATATAATGTGATAAATGTTGTCACATTTAACTGAGCATTAGTTAATTAACTAATTGGTAATATTTGAATAATTTAATTATTTAAATATTATTTTCTAAAATAAATGAGATTTATTTTTAAATTTTAATATATAAGTTTTGATTATATATTAATATATATATATATATATATATATATATATATATATATTGTAAACGATTAAATCGTTTACGTTTAAAAAGTTTAAAGTTGTGAACAGTTGTGAACATAAAAAAGAAAAACATTAAAACGTTTTACGTAAACATAAACTTTATATATATATATATATATATGTACATATATTAAATAAAAGTTTAAGTTTTTTTTTGTGTGATACGTTTTTTTTTTAGAATAATAAAGCAATAAGGAATGTAGAGTACATCCTTTCCCTATATATCTGATATGGTGGTTATTTTAAATTTAAAATTAATTAAAAAAATGACTAACTGCTCAGATATAAAAAAGGAGAGATAACAGTTATCTCAAGAGATCATTCTTTTTCATGTAACTTTCACAGAGAGAAAAACTGAGAGTTATTCTCTTTCAAAAAAGTCTGTTATCTCATTTGTTGAGTACATAACAGATTCAAAAGAGTGTGAGGAAAATTCATTCTTACAGTTTGACACTCACTCGTCTTTCCATTAGTGTGGAGGCCTGGATTGGAAGATCGTGGTGTCAAAGAAGAAAGCTAGGATACCCTGATAGTCTTCAAAAAGGTTAGTAAAATTCCCAAAGCTTTTTCATTATTAATTAAAATTATATATCTATTCCTGATGAACAAAGTTTTCAAAAAATTTTTGTTTGTCAACGATCCGTTGCTTCCGCTGCGTTTCGTATTTTATTCCAACATTATGACGTTACCCATCTGAACACGACGGAGTATTTACAAGAAAGTGCAAAGAGTGAAACATTCCATATAAGTACACATAATTTGGTTTTGAATTTAGCAGCCACTGGGTACAAAGCACTAAAAACCCGTTTGGTTTACAAGTTTAAACGGAAACTTAAAATTTTGTATGCACAAAATATTGTAAAAAAATGGTTTGAAACCTACGAAATAAACGGGTAGTTAAGTTTTGGTGCTCCTGTGAGTAGGGATTTCCAAACATTTAAATGATGGAAACCCACGGCTCTTAGCGAGAGTTCCTTACGGGGCCTAGCTTGGTCACTAGGAAAAATGCTTCCCAAAAGGGGAAGAAAAAAAAGAAAAAAAAAAAAACCTGATTTCTCAGCATTAACGCTCTTTCTAACGTAAGATATTGAAGTAATTTGAAGGCAAGGGACATTTATCTTTGTACCTCTGCAAAATATAATTGTATCGTCTGCAAAAAGAACATGAGCAGGAATGGTACATCCATGATTGAGACTGAGCTAGAATTAATTTACTACCATAGTCTTCCAACAAAGAAAGTCATCAGCAATACAAAAAATAGAGGTGAAAGAGGATCGCCTGGTCGGACCCCTCTACTGCATTTTTATAAAATCCGTCAGAAGAGCTGTTTAGCAGCACCGAAAGATTAACACATTAAAAAATCTCTCTTATCCACCACAAAAAGGTATCGTTGAAATTAAGAGTTCTGAGCATTCTAATAATGAAATTCCAATTATCGCCATGCAAATATCAATTTTATTAAGAGCATTGTCTAACGGCCATAATTTTTAAGACAACTAACCGTCGTGTAATTGTCTATTATAGTACAAAACCAGGCTTACATGATTTTTTTTATCGTCGTAAAAAGTTAGTTTTCGTGAGGCCTGGTTCATTTTATATGTATCTTAAAAGACGGTTTTGTTTGAAAACCATCATGTAAAATGAAAACTTATATGACGGTTTCCATAAAAAAACCATCTATACATGAAAACACTCGTGTAAGATATAGTTACAAAAATCGTCATATAAGGAAGCTTTGCGCAAAAACTAAAGAAAAAAAAAAACAAAAAAAATGATCATCTTTGGCCTAAAAGCAATAATTTGTTATATTAGCAAATCTTTACAAACACAAAACTGAATGTATTAGCTTAACTAAGAATTTAGTAAGAAAGATTACCTTCACATAAGCATCACAGTTTACATTGCACAAAATTCATAGAAAAAATTGCTCTTTGTTTTCTTCCTCTTTTCACTTTTCCAATGGCAAGATAGAGACAAATTAAACTATACAAAAAAACAAAAAAAAAAACTGGCAAACACAAGATGATTATTAGTTGCAATAACATAAAATTCGACATCCAGAATTCTTTAAAAAAAAAGAAGAAAAAAAGCTATTCGCTACTTATGTTTTGCCAATATAATCTCAGATCCCTAATTCTTTCTTTTTCTCTACAAAATATAGATGCCCATTTCTTCAATTCTACAAACCCTAGTTCAATCACTTTCCTTCTCTCGTGCCAAATTCAAATTCTTAAGAAGCTAATTAAACAAACGAAACACCATAAATCATCCAAGTCCTCAGCTTTTTTTATTACCTTTTTTTTTTCCTTTGGTTTCTTGAGAACCAAACAAATCAAAACCTTTAAAATAGAAAAGCAAAACCCTATTTTGCATGTCGTAGTCATGCTTGCCGATGATGGGAGGGATAGCGGAGGCGACAAGTGAGAGTGCAACATCTAGGGTATCAAGCTTGAATCCCTAGAGGCTGAGGATGAGAGAGGGAAGGATGTGGACTGCAGCGACGGTGGGGTCTAGGGTGATGCCCTTGTCGACCTCAACTAGGGCTTGTTTGGCGAGATAGGCGATGGCAGAATAGGACTTGGTGGATAGGGCGTGGCAAAGAGTCGGGCGCCAATGACAAAGTGGTCCTTGGCATGGGCTTGGGATCAAATGTGGAGGTAGCATTTGAAATTAATGAAAAAGAGAGAAGGAGAAAGTAATGGAAGGGAATGGGCTCCCATTAAAAATTTAAACTAGGATTAAATTAATAAAAAGACCTAAAAAATTTTTATTTGAAATTTGAAACAACAAGTTGGGTGGGAATCTTCCATTTGAAATTTAAACTAGGCTTACAAGATGCTTTTTAACAAAAACCATCGTGTAAGATATAAGCTTACATGATGGTTTTTAGCAAAAAACCATTGTGTAAGCTATTGAAAAAACTCCAACTCTTACATGATAGTTTTTAGCAAAAATACGATGGTTTTTAACAAAAACCATCACATAAACCTAGTTTAAAAACCACCATTAAGACACTAGTTTCTATGATGGTTTTTGTATTTTTCGTACTCCATCGCATTTTCCCCAATAACACGACGGTTTTCCAAAAAACTACCGTGTAATAAAAGTCGTGTATTGCACAATTTCTATTAGTAAAATTAGTTTAATTATCCATAAATTTGATTAATTAATATGCCAAATTTATTTAATTTTCATTAATATTTAATTTAATTTGCATTGAATAATTTTATTTTTAAGCCCTTTAAAAAATATGGTCCAATTAAATTTTAAACAATTTCTTAATATTTAACTAATTTTCCTCATGTAACTTCATACCTGGTAATATTTTTTAAACTGCCACCACCAGATTTCTCCAGTCTTTCATCTTAACCCACATCAAACATAAGTCTCGGAAGGCAAAACCCCATCCCTCTAAGCCTGACTCTATTAGACAAAGACCTATATACATTGACCTCTCATTTCTTAAAGAACACATGCACCATTAGGCCAGCTCCCACACATTGCTCTCTCTTCCTCTCTAACGTCTCTCTCTCTCTCCCCCCCACCCCTTCTCTCACTCTTCAAAACTCTGCTTCAAAAAATAGCCATAAAAGCTCAAAAGAAGCAGGGTTTCCACAACCAAAACTTAAACCAAGTCCAAACCCTTGATCTGATAACCTAAATCCTAAAATTTTCAAGAAGATTTTGAAGTAAAATTTGAAGAAAACAAACATGGTTCTTGGGAGTTTATTTAATCCAAATTTCACTTTTGATTTCTACCATTATATCTCTTAAAATTTCTAATGTTTAAGTTTTTTTCTTGGGTATGATTATGATTTGAGTGGTTGTTGGCAAAATCTGACTTGAGCATTTAGAACAGAGGGTATTTTGTTAACTGGATTTCATTTAAATGTTAGAAGCACATTTTGGTTGATTAAAATTGGATTCATTTGTTACATGTTCAATGTTTCCATGATTTAGTCCAAAAATCTAGTTTATGCATTGTTTTGCCTTAGTTTTATAAGATTATGAGTTTGGATGATTTGAATAACTTGAACATAATGTTTGATAGAATATGCGCTTTTTATGTTCATGTATAATTATCTAAGTGATTAAGATGAGTTTTATATGTCGAACAATGATTGGTGTGAAAGATTTGAGTTGGAATCACATTAGGTCGTAAGAGGATGAATTAGGCTCTGCCTAGTTCCAATAGGGGCCGTTGACCACCCCTTTGGAGGCCGGTCGACAAGTTAGTGATAGCCATGGAGCTCCTACTTTCTGCCAAGCTTGTCGGGCTTCCTAACTTGTGTCAATTTGGTTTCTCATTGTTTTGAGACTTAAGAACCCTTCTAAAGAACTTGATTGCATGTTTCAAAACCTTAGGAAATTCATTTTTATTCCATTATCTTATTTTTACAAAGAGGTACACTAATAATTAATTTATGCAAAATGCAAACTTGTAGTTTTAATTTCGTTCTTACTTGGTTACCCATTGACTTTATTAGAAACCATTACGGTTTGAGCAATGTCAAGAGCTTACATAACCATGATTTGACTTGTGAGGATTAGAGGTTATATGTTGATAATATTGTCAAAAAGGTAGTATTTCTAATCCTTTTTCTTGATAGCTACGTTTTAAATTGTGTTGTTTAACCATAGTAAAATATTTTATGATGAGCATGTTCTAAATAATTTGTTTGTAAAATGTTGTTCCTCATAACACAACACCTTGAGAAAATAGTTGTATGTAAATATTATGATTTTTTTATGCTTAAAAAGTGAGTTTAAAACTATGATTTAGACTTGAATTAAAAAATTCCAAGCACAAAGAATTTTAAAACACCACTGAGGATTTACACAACTCTCGTAGTTGGTTTTACATAGGCTCAGATATTAGGTTATGTAGAATGTAATCTTGAGGGCAGGACCCTAAATCTGGATCGAAGCGCTCCACATCATGGGCATTAGCTAAAATACTATAAGTATATTTGGTAAATGACTTATCAATGACTTGTAAACTGGGAAATTGATTGGGCTGCTCTATCTCTCTTTTTACTAGATTATTTAAATGGTCATATTCTATTATATATTTAACATCTAAAGTTTGTTTAAATGACGTCCTATTAGGCTTTTTGCTCTTTTTTTTTTTTTTTCTATTTTTACTAAACCCTTCCAGACACGATGCTAAGGACAGTGCTAAGTTGATATTGAGATAGTGATGTCAAGTCATCGGTATGTGTTTTGTAATGCTTCTAGTCGAGCTTGTGGCATATACTAGATTTCTAGAACGGTTTGTGTTAAATGTGATCTTGTTATTTCCTTATCTTAATTTAATTGTACATGTGTAAAGACTATGGTCTAACATTGTTCCTGTGTTGTAACTTTTAGCAAAGATTATAAATTAACAGTCAAGATTAATTAGCGGGACTAACATAATATTTAGGAGTAAACTTTAGAGTTTTTTAGAGTGTTTAATAACATAGTTGAAACTACAAATTGACAACAAAATACTACAGTATGTGAGAGCTTTATACTATAACAGTTAAAACTTATTAGTTCTAGCTGGTCAGTTTGTCAAATGAAACCAAGGTTCAAGAAATAAAAAGGGAACAAAGTTAAAGTTGATCAGGCCAGTGGATAATTAATCCTTAAACAAAAAGCATCCGAAAAAGCTGACTTCCAGAAGAAAAAAAATATAACACACAGGCATTTTAAGCATAGTAAAAATACAATAATTTCAAAATTATTTTTTAATCCAATTTATATGATAAAGTGGATAATAGAGAAAAATAGGATTTTTAAGGGTAAGAATCATCTCGTAGCCTTAAATAAAGAAGGAACAATATGGAAATAAGCTGGAAAGCTTAATTGTTGCAACATGTGTTGCAATAAATGTTAAGACAAAAATATAGTTTAAAAAAATATTGCATAATAATGTGAAAAATTATACAATATTAGAATAATACAGTGTAAAGAAGTACACTAATAAAATTATGTATTATAAAAATCACACTATAAAAGTAACGTAGTGTAAGAATTAGACGGTTTAAGATTTAAGTAGTATAAAAACTAGACTGTTTAAGTTAAAGAAGTATAGGAATAATACTGTATAGAGAATATGGATGAATAATAAATGCTGTAACAGTATGGAGAACATACTGGTAGTATAAGAAAAATACTATCAGTATAAATTGAGACTGTATAAAGTTAGATAATATTAGAATTTTATTATGTAATAGATGAAAATAAGTATGAGAGGCTATGAGACCTCATGAATCATATAGAGAAGAATATCGGCAATATACGAAAAATACTGTCAGTATAAACTTAGACTGTATAAAAAGTTTTATGGGACCCACCAAAAGGACACCTTAATGGTTGAGATTAGGCCACCACACATCTTGATGTGGCCCAATCCCTTGATGCCAAACTAGCCCTAACCCATGATCAAAGAGGTGAGTTATCAAATAAGATGGAAAATTACCAAAACACCCTTTGAGGTGGCCAAATCAAATAAGGCCAAGTTAAGCTAAATTTTTGACACAAATGATGAAGAGTGATGACTCATATGGAGAGCCATCAAAGTTATAAAAGTCAAGCTTTATTTAGCATTGGTTTCATGAAGTAAGAACCAAAGGAAAAAAAATGTTCACTTTCTTCTCCAAGAAAAACCGTCCCTCCCATGGAAGTTCCTCAAGAAATTTTGATGAAAATCAAGCCTCCAAATCATGTTTAAAGCAAGTTCTAGTGTTTTAGTGCAAAGTTTTGCAACTTTGGAGGTAAGATTCCAAACTTTTTCTAAGGGTTTTAGTGATTTTCTTCAAGTTTTAGATGGGTTTTGATTGGGGTTTTGTTGTGGTTTTGTGGAGAAGACATGACAAAGTTTTGAGCTTGGCAAAGGAGGATCAAAAAGGTTGACAAAGTTTAGGTAAATTTCTAAACTTTAGACTTGAAAAGTTTATGTTATAATATGCATACCAAGCGTTTGATTAAATGTTTTGGTCAGTGGCATGTAAAATGGATATTATGGTATGATTGGTTTATGTTTTAGATTGATGATGATGATGATGGAAAGAAAGAAAATAAAGTTTTTGAGGCTAAAAGTGGAAAATTGTTAAAACTTTGTATTTGAAGCAAAGTTTAACTAGTTTCATAGGAATGGAATGTTGAGGGCCTTAGAGGCCAAATTATGTTCTAAATAAGGTCTGGAATTTACAAGCACAGTCAAGGAAACAACTTTTGTGAACAAAGTTTTGTAAAATTCTAAAAGGACTAAATTGCAAAGTTTTGCTGATTCTTGGTAATTTGAAAATTAGCCAAAAAGTCCATTTAATGTTAGAATTTGAGGAAAGTTAAAACATGAAAGTTGTAGAACTCATCGAAACTGTTAGGACAACATGGACAGTTTATTAAAATTCTGCTCAGTTTAGGAGCTATGAATTTTACAAAATTTTGAGCACAAATTTTCAAGAAATGAAAACGTTATGAAATATATTGAATTCAACCATGGTGCTTCTATAAGTTTTATTCCATGTGAAAAACTGAACATTTTTGTATATAGTAGTCGTTTTTGGTTCCGGGGGCAAAAATATAAAGTTGTTGTACTTTGGACTAAAACTGTAAAATTGTGTGAAAATTGGGTTTTTACCTAGGAACGCTGGGTTCCTGCACTACTAAAGGCAGTGGGTAACCATAGTTGCTAAGTCTTAAAGGATTCAAAGTTTAGTCTAAGGAAAGAATAAAAAATAAACGTTAAGGGCAAAATGGTCATTTTATGAATAAAGGCCAAAACAGACTCGAAACGCCCTATGTCAAGAAACGTTCCTTAGTGAATTTTTTTTTTTTTTTTTTTTTTTTTTTGTAATAAGTAGGTAATGGAATGATAAAGTTAAGTAATGAGTTTTACTAAATTACGAAATTGGCGAAAAACCTATTAAGGATAAAATCATTATTTTTAAGAAAACGGCTAAAGCGGTATTGAACACTTTGAATTATCAAAATGCTATTAGACAAAAATGTTCTGTAATACGTTGAGTAATGAAGCTGTCACATGGGACGAGAAATTTATTAAGGACGTTCAAGTAAAAGAGTGATAACCTGATGGATTACAGAGTTAAGTAAAAGTATGGTGACCTGGTGGGTTACAAAGTTAAAAGCAATAGGTACAAAGTAAAAAGAAGGGTAAACTGATAGTATACCAAGTTAAGTAAAAAGAAATGAATGTTTAAGGTTTAAGTTAAGTTATCAATAAAGTAGACTGATAATAAAGAAATTTAACTAATAAGTCGGGTGTCGTATGATCAGGACACAGAGGCCGACTAATGAAAAAAAAAGGAAGAAAATAGGAACATTAGAGCTAAGTCCAAGCAAGTTCAGACCTCACCTACAGCATGAAGTAAATAATTTTCAAATGTTTATACAAATATATGTTTGCAAATGTGTTTGTAATTGTTATACAAGTTGTTTTAAAAAATATGTTTAGATTTATTATGTAAAAAGTTTTACAGTTTAAATCAAGATTTGTAATGTATTTACAACTATTATGTTAAAGCATGATTGCATTTGATGTGCATAAAGTTTTAAAAGATCAAGTAAAAGTTTGAAATGTGTTTGCAATAATTATGTTCAAAGTATGTTTGCATTTTGTTAATGCATAAAGTTTTACAGTTTAAGTTATAAGTTTTATGTTGCATTTGTTATGCAATAAGTTTTACAGTACAAGTTATGATTAGCAAATGTGTTTGCATATAATGTGTTAGCATTTGATATGTTCACTAACGTTAAAAAGAAGGTAAAGTAAAGATGATAAAAGAAAATATTATACCAGCCTCCTTAATGTGAGGTACGCAAGTAAAGTTAAAGTTTGATCTCCTTGATGTGAGGTACATGACTTCGGTGTTTGATGGTCTTAAGCCTTCCACCTTGAAAGCATTATTTTTATGATCTTATGATCAATGATGTTGGTACGAACACTAAAATAATAAGGAAAGTTAAGGAACAAAGATAAAAAGTTAATGTAAGAAAAAAATGTTCATAAAATGCTCATAATTGAAAGTTCATAATTGAGCATAAACGGAATCATGCAATTTGACTTTGCTTGTATTCCTTATTATATAATGTTATGTGTTATGCTATGAAAAACTTTCTAAGAAATGCTTTACATAAAATGTTTATGAAAACATTTAATGTTCTCAAGAAAAGGATTATAAATGACATTTTATGAAAAACGTTCAAAAAATGTTTTATAAAAACGTATAAGAAAAACGTTTTCAAAAATGTTTATGAAAAACGTTTAAGAAAAATGTTTTAAGAGAAAAGTTTTTATGAGAAAATTTTTTTAAAGCATGTTTTAATGATTGGTGAGATTATGTTTGAACTTACTGAGTGAAAGCCCAGTAAAAGTTTCTTTATGTTGTAGGTAGTTCTACGGGTGACTAGTAGGACTTGTTTGAAGAGCTCAGTGCTGCCGATAACAGATGCGAAGATTTTGGTATAGAGACTTCTATAATAAGCTTCTACTATTCAAAGAAAATGTTTTCTCACTATATAACATAGTGTTTTCAAAGTCTTAAGAAAATTAAAGTTTTAAAAAATATTTTCAAAGTTTTACGATATATTTACAACATATTTTAAAGTTAAGATTTAATTAACGATTCGGTAAATATTTCTTAATATGTTTTAAGAAATGATTTTGAAGGGTTTTAAAGTCAAGTGTTGAGCAGTGACCCAACTTAAATTGCGACAAAAGTTGTAACAGTTTTAAGAACGTTTTAAAGGATGTTAAAAAAAAATTATTTCAGTATTTTTCTTATTAAGCGAGTAAGATTAATGTTTAAGATATGACAGTTAAAAAAGTTAAGTAGTTCTCCAAAAAGATGGACCTTCACATAAAAAAAATAATAAAATAAAAACATGACTGATCTTCCGCCTAATTAGGTGCTTTAATTTATTTTAAGCTATTGTAGATTAATTTGAGCTACTGTTCCGTCACATTTTTGTTGTGAAAAACGGTAGCTTTAAGTTGTTGTTGTGGTTCTTATTATTATTATTATTATTTTTCTAATGATCATTGGAGTTAGAGAAGGTAGTCTTGGAATGCTAGTTAGCATGAAGATAATAATAAAAGCTTATCCGTGAATTCTCCATGTGAGCTTAATTATAATATTAATTTGAGCTAGACAGCAAGTTAAGCGGCACTCCCAAAAATAACTTTGTCACGACTCACGAGTATTTCAAACAGTCCACAATAGGTTAACTAAACCCGAAATTCCAAAGGGACATCATCTCTGAGGCCTAAAATCGTGCTTCAACACTACAAGAGATTTTGTTTTGTCTGGAAGAAACTAAACTTTTGGTTGCTCCCTCTCTCCATTTATCCGAAACATTATTGATAAGATATTGTTTAAACACTCTAGAAATAATTGTGAAATTATAGCATATAAGTCATTTAAAAAACATTTATAGTAAATAACATATCTTAAAATGTTTAAGATAAATAGCTTATTTATGTGGCATGTTTGTAAAGTAAATTTTACTGTAAATTTGTTTCGTAGATGAATCAATAAATAGAATATTTACGTTATATATGTCGTAAGTGAATCAATTATCATAAATATGTTCTTTTTCATAAATATTTCAAAATATGCCCCCTTCATTATAAATATTTTAAGAAAAATAGTATTTAGCTCGTTCTTTCAAAATAAATTGAGAAAGATTAAGGGAGAAGGACAAAAATAACAGATTTTTAACACTTTAAAGTAAACATATTATTACACTTTAAAAATATTTGTAGTGAGTAACAGTAAAAATAAAATTTTCCAATAAAAATCTTTTTTACTCATAGTATATAGATAAATAAAGAAATTTTTCACCAAATAAAATTTCTACTTAATGGTACTTCTATAAATATTTTCAATAATTATTATTTCTTTTGATAAGTTTTAAAAAACTATTTTTTACTACAATTTCTCAAAAATCAATGTCATGAATCTAAAATAAAATAAAATAAAAAAAGCCCAAGAAACTCGACTCCAAAGCAAAAGTTAGCGGTGCAGTGAGAACACAACAGCAACAACAAAAGAGGCAGTAAAGATGCTTCTAAGAACCCGCATTTCGGTAAACTAATTACCATTATCATAGTTGATTTGTCTTTTCGTTTTCTTTTTTTCCTTTTTCTCCTTTATTAATATTTGGAGGAAGAAGCCTGCACAGGATTAATATTAGTATTAAGGAAAGCATGCTTTGAACCAATTTTTTGGTTCAAAATATTATAATATGTAAAGACTTTATAATATTCGTTAACTAAAAAGTTAGTTTTAACCATACTTATTAAGCACCTTATGTATTAGTATTAAGGGTGTTTATTTTAATTGAGATGTCTTCTCTATCTCTCAGAACCTTTTTTTAAGGGGAAACCAAATGATTTTATTTTTTACTTAGCAAAATTTTTGTACAATATGACTAATAAAACCCAGTAAATTGTCAAACCAAAATACATTTACAGTTTTTAACAATACATAATATTACCGAATGTGTGGGCTACCACATTCCTTTTGGCATAAAGTATAGCAACAAAAACCATGACCAGCTTTAGACATGATAATTTAAATTTTTTCAAACACCTTAGCCTCCGTTGATTAATCCATTAGGCTATGTATCACTCGAACAACGTTAAGCGCATCGGATTTTACCACCCGATCCCAGAGACCCCACACTTGAGATGATCCCGCGCCTTCACGGGTTGCTATGCACTCTACCACATTAGGAATGAATTGATCCTTAACTTGGATAGTCGTTGTTGCCACTAGTTCGATCCCTCACCACAACACCGATCCCCACAAGGTCTACATATTTACATTAACAAAAAGCTAAATTAATTATTTAAAGTGTTATCACAAGAATCACGTACAATAGAATCTAGTTTTTAAGTAAATACTTCAACCCGAGATGTCAAAATGAACAGACGCGTTAAAAAGTAGGTACAGCAAGATACGATACAATTATTAAATGGGTCTAGTGCAACACGTTTATTAAAAAGGTCTAGCCAAAGACATTTATTAAATGGGTTAGGTTGATATGACTTTTGGATATGAAGCATGCTAAAAACATAGTACGTTAAGAGCATAGTATAGGCACGATAAGCGGCACGTTAATGGCACGACATTATTACTTTTTTATTATGTATTTTTAATATTTTTTTTATAAAATCTGTAATAGTTTTTCTTAATCAAGATTTTATCTCATTTGAATTTTTGTGTATTTTACTTCATTATAAACTTAAACTTTAATTGTGTCTAATATTTATGTTTCTTTACATATAATTTTGCTATTAGGTACATTTAAAGCATGAGTACATCAAAGGCATGACACAAATATAAATATGTCATGCGTTAAGTTCAACGCCATAAAAAAAAGCTCTTTAACATATGATTTGATAAATTAATGGACCGATCTAGCCATGTTTGACATCTGTAACTTCAACAAATTAACAAAGGACTACGTAATATTGGGCCAACACTAAATTAAACAAGTACGTAGGTTGACCAAATCTTCTATCAAATTATTTTGTAAAACTAGTTAAGGAGCTAGGAAGCACGTTCTCCCTAATGACAGAATATATATAAATAACTATCCTAACACAACTGATAATTAGTCAATTATATACAACTATTCATTTATGTGCATCTAGAGGCATAAAATGTATAATCATTAATTTCAAGAAAAAACAATATAAAATTTCTTGATAATAAATATAAAACGATATGGAAGGATGATTCACCAAATCTTCTATCAAATTATTTTGTAAAACTAGTTAAGAAGCTAGGAAGCACGTTCTCCCTAATGACAGAACATATATAAAAAACTACCCTAACACAATTGATAATTGGTCAATTATATACAACTATACATTTATATGCATCTAGTGGCATAAAATGTATAATCATTAATTTCAAGAAAAAACAATATAAAATCTCTTGATAATAAATATAAAACGATATGGAAGGATGATTCCAGATGAGTCATCATTTTTTTTATTGATTATAATAATATTCACGTAAAGTACATTGAGTTATTTACTGTTTGAGTTTATAAATTATTCGTGTAAAATACATTCCTTATCATAACGCAATTTACCTAAAAGCACTTTATGAAAAAAAATAAAAGAAAATTAAAACGAAAAGATGGTGCATATATAGGAGGAATTATATTTTTTTGCTTAAAAAATAGAAATATTTAGATTGTATTAATGTTCGTAATTGAAAGTAAAGATATTTATATTGTAAAGTGGTAGGTTTCTTGATTAATTATATATTGGTAATTGAATAACTAGTTATAATTGATTAATTTCTTAATTACTTGTACAAAGATTATACTTATTAAAGAGGTTTTTCTTCTAATATTTTTAGAAATATATAATACAAATCATTCACTTTTTAAAAACGGTCCAAATTTTTTAAAGTAATGACACAAATATCAATCATAATATGTGTCATGCATCTATATTTATATTGTTATAAAGTGGTAATCTTTTTACTAGTTAAAAATGACAATTTAGTAACTAATTGATTAATTTCTTAATCTACTCAAATATGGAGATTTTACTATGATTATTAGAATATAGTTAACATTCGATTTTTTGTTAAAACGATGCCATTATAATTTTATTATTAATAAAGTAATTGTCACTTTATATTGTCTATTATATGTATATATACGATGTTTATAAATGTAGGATGGTGGTGGGAAAAAAAGGTTGAAGTAAGAAATTTATTCCAAAATAAAAGTTAAAAGGTCAATGCACTTTTTTGGTTGAAGTAAAAATGAAGAAAGTTATTCCCAAAAAAACGAAAAAAAGTTCCCTCCCCTATAAGTATTATGGAAGATATAGAAAACCAAAGAGGGGGGAAAAAAGGAACAACCATGTGAAGATCATTCAACGTCTAAGGGAAGGAAAATATAAATTATAATTTCTGTGATTGGGAATACCCTTATCCCTACTAACTTAATACTAACTTAGAGTGCATATCCCCTGTATCTATCTTCTTTTCTAGATTAATTCACTTGTTTGATTATTTTTTTAAATCATTATCTTGTTTTGCTATAAGAAAAGCTGCATTTAACGACATATTATTTACGATATGTAGTTTTTGAATGTCGTTGAAAAGTACATACAACATCTCCAACAAAGATGTCATTAACGATATTTGAAACAATAATTAACGATACCTATATAGATGTCGTCTTAAAGGTCTTATTTTAAAGATAATAGTTTAGTGTCGTTAAATTATTTAACGATAAGTTGAAGATGTCGTAAAAGCCTTGGAGATTCTACGAAACCCCTTACAGACGATATTGGTCAAGATGTCATCTAAAAGGGTGTCGTGGAATCTCCAAGGCTTTACGACATCTTCTACTTGTCATTAAATAATTTAACGACACTAAACTATAGTCGGTAAAAGGAGACTTTTAATACGGCATCTATATAGATGTCGTTAATTATTGTTTCAAATGTTATTAATGACATGTTTGTTGAAGATGTCGTTGTATGTATTTTTTAACAATATTCAAAAATTATATGTTGTAAATAATATGTCGTTAAATATAATTTTTTATGTAGTGTTTATTATATAACTCTATGTCAATCACGTGTTTAGGTACAACGTACATAGCGGAATCAACATTAATTTATTCAATCCCGTCTGTGCTTCTCGAGAGACGTAGGAAATAAATTTAATGACTAATGGCCAATATTTTAACACCTTCTACTGATCCCTCAAACCACTTAAAAAAAAAAAAGGCCATTTCCCTACGCTAGTCTTCACCACTCCCAAAGGAGCAAGTTAGTCCCATAAACATTAATGTCTTCCTCTCATTTGTTCGTCTTATTCTTTGGAGTGGTATTTCTCACCACTCACACTCTTGCCAAGGATAAGACGTTGCCAGGCCCGATTTCTCACGCACCCCCACCAACCCCGGTTTTTCTGGTTATTAAGTCCCTGAAATATGAGCATATAGACACTTTAGTTTCTAAATTTTAATAAAATTACTCAACCTTTTTTTTTATTAAATTTGGTTCTTGATTATAAAATTGATAAAGAATTTCTATAATTTAATAAGGACAGTCATATATGTCCAGTACATTAAATTTTACAAAAAAAAAATAGTTACATTATATGTAAAACGTTCTCTTTAACCGTTGCTCTTAAAATTTATTGAAAACTATAACATTTTGTATTTAATATAACATTTATAAACGTAGAATATTATATTATTATGCTGTAAACCTTAAATTTAAAAGTCGCTAATCAAAGTATCAAAAACATAAAATATCCAAAACTAAAAATTCATAAAGTAAATAAGTCAAAATAAAAAATTTATAGGCTAAAAGGTCACAATTCATGTACACTACTAAGAAGAAAAACTTTTACGACGGTTAAGAAACTGTTTTAAAATTGTCTGTCGTATTATTGTTAAAACTTTCATTATGATTTTTTACTGTCGTAAAAGGCATGTTAAGGCAGGCGTGGCATGTTAAAACTTCTCAATCGAAATTTACACATTAAATTAAATGGTAACTTTCACGGAAAATGACAAGTAAGTCCATTGAACAACCAATTTATAAAAACAACTAATGCAGATCCTTCAAACCGGCAAATGCCGGTTTTCCTCTCCCTATAAACTCTTATTCTAGCAGCTTTTTGGAAGCAAATTTACTGCAGGACTTCACTTAATACACACACAGAGTACATATATATTAGTTTTCGCTGAAAAAAAGCGTAGGAAAAAAAAGTTACTTTTCTTCCTTTTTACACTGGGACATTGACCAGCCAAAAATTGACCAGTTATTTTTTATATGTAGAAGATTCATTAAGAAATTTGCCGGTTCCCACGTTAAGAACAAAACTCTCCAAATTTTAGCAACAAATTTTTTTTAAAAAAAATCTCCTACAATACGAGAGGAAATTTGTCGTGGATTTCTTTGAAATGAAAAATAGTAAAATACATATCGCTGCTTAGTACTTGAACAGTGCCAAGAATCATTCTTGGCACAAATTAATTGGTTGAAGGAAAAGGCAGCAATTCTTTAAATGGCCATAACATTATCGATGAGATTTTTTCCCCCTGTCTTAACTACTTTCTGCCCACATGCTCGCGGGAAAATGTGAAAAGAAAACTTTTGTCCAACAGCTGGCTATAAATCCCCGAGATTTTTTTTTTGCCCCTTTCTCAACTACATTCTACCCACATGCTTCACGTGAAAATGTGAAAAAATAAATTTTGTCCAACATATGGCCGAGAAATGGCTATAAATAGGCGAGGACATTTCCTTTGGCACCACACCACAACTCAACAAGCATAAGAGCCTTTGAAAGTTCTCAGTCCCTTGTTTTCTAATTTATCACCATGTTGAGCCTTGCCAGAGACGTAACTTCTAAGGTTGAAATTGTTGTCACCAATGTGAAAGAACACGTTGGGGGAGAGATTAGCCTTTTCACCTTATCCGACAAGAAGATCACCGAGCTCATTTACGAGACTCATGTCCACACTGATGAATCTTTCGACGAGGATTCGCTATTCTCCGTTGTCGAAAGCATCATCAAGCGTGCTACCCAAATTATTGACAAAGTTGTGCAGGTATATATTGTTGGAGTGAATTTTGGAACATCAATTCATTTCAATATATGTACTTAGATATATATATGTCTATATACATGATGCAATATAAGTATATAATTCGGTAATAACTGGAATTTTTTCTCATTTAATTAGAAAAACAAATTAAATTGAGGTCGCTATATAATTATTCACATAACATACTTATTTGATTGTAAATTGTCCTCTATTTGCTTGATTATTTTTGGTTTTTTTACTTGTTGGCCTACCTAACATTTTTTTAAGAACTTTTACTTGTAAATTTTTTTTTTAATTTCATTTTTCATAAAATGATCAGTAAGAGTTTATTGTAAGATGAGTTTGATAAAGGGTGCAAAACTAAATGGAACACTCCAGAAATTTTTTATGCTATTTATCATCCTTCACAGTTTACAATATATATATATATATACACGTTGAATATAAAAAAATTTAATACATCTTAACTAGATCAGCATCAACTAACCTCATCCTATGTGGGACGGTCCACTCTTATTTTATTAAAAAAAATAAAGAAAATTACGGTGAGAGGAGAAAGGCCAAAAACCATAAGATCTACTTAAAACTTTGCAAGGAAAACTTCCTAACAAAAAAAGAAAATCCTTTCAAGTGCTAACTAGTTAAACATTGCTTTTGAGTCATTACAGGGAAGCAACGTTCACGTGGAAAACATAGAGGAGAAGAGCCCTAAAGTCAACTTTACTATTCCCTTGTGCACAATTAAGTCCGTGGGCAGCGAGGTATAATTAAATTGCTTATAACCTCTCTATTTTTATTATTATTATTTTTTTCATTTACTACTAGTGCATGCGTAAAATTAAAAAATAATGATTAATTTGTAATAACACGCAGCTTTCATGCAAACCTCCGGGGGAGAAAATTGCACACGAAACAGCCCTTTCAATTCTCCACAAGCTTTCCGGCTACTCATGGGAAGCAAAGTCGGTGCTGACCCTCGCTGCTTTCGCCAACGATTTCGGGGATTTCTGGCATCTCGCCAACCTCTTCCAATCGACCCCTTGGCGAAACAATTGGCTATCCTGAAAAAAGTGCCCCAACTCATCAAGCCAACCCAGCTCCTAAAACGCCGGCAAGCGATTCTCGAGGTCAGCAACCTCATTAAGACAACCACACGTGTCATTGCCATCTTCGATGAGTTCGAGAAGCTCTCCATCCATGACCCGAAAACCGTTCCCGAATTGCCCGTGGCGTTGGACCACTTGCCGGTGGACGTCTACTGGACCATTGTCACAATTGTTGCTATTTCAACTAAGATCTCCATTCTGCTAAGTGATGAGTAAGTGGTTCACACGAATTATTTAATGTTTACTACTTTTAACGATTAATATCTGGTTATATTGTTTGTTGTTGCTCATGTCTATGTTGATCCAGGCCAGAGAAGCCTCATGATTTGGCTCCCTATGCTCAGAAAATCCACTTCATCCTCAACAGGCTAAACCTGCATCTGACTACTTGCTATAGGCAACTAGGTAAATTTGAAAGAACCATATATAGTTAATTATATCATTCCGCTTCATATGTCTGTGTCATTAAGCTATAATACTGACTTGCTTTGTAGGTCTTTTTTAGCTAATTGAGACTAGTTAGTTGCTTTTTATGTATTGAGTCCCGAATTCAAGTTCGACAGATGCTAATCAAAAACAAAAACTCTAATACTTGACTTTTTTATTTTATTTTTAAACTTTTACAGCTGAGGCCGAGGCTATCCGCAAAATCAGAAAACTCTTGAGAACCCCAACTGAAGTCCTGGAGATTTTCAAAGCCTTGATCTTTACCAAGGAAACCACTTTCCAGCCCCTCATTGATGGTTCCACAAACAGAACTGTATGCTCTCATAATGGATTTGTTTTTTTTTTTTTTTTGAATATATTATTTACAATAACATGCTAGGTTTTTTTGCAACTATAAAGACATAGTATAACACATATTATATACACATTTGTTTCAAATACTCTCTTTTTTATTATATTTTAATTGATGGTTTAATTATGATGATGTGGTTCAATTAGGTGAACATTGATGTGTTGAGAAGGAAAAATGTATTCTTGTTCATTTCAACCCTAGAAATCACTGAGGAAGACATCACCCTCCTCAAACCGGTTTATGAGAAAACGAAGAAAGAAAGGAACTACACAATCGTGTGGGTTCCGATCGTGGAGCAATGGACCGATGAGACGCGGAAGAAGTTCGAGATTCTACGCCCTAAGATCCCATGGTACATTGTGCAGCAATATTCACCAATTGCAGGCATCAAATTCATCAAAGAAGAGTGGGAGTTCAAGGGCAAGCCTCAACTTGTGGTGATTAGCCCACAAGGAAAAGTGGAAAACACAAACGCAATCCACCTGATCATGAGTTGGGGATTGGAGGCCTTTCCATTTGACTTAGAAGCTCAAAAGATTATTTCCGAGAAGACTAACTGGATTGGTACTGTTGTGGGCAATATTCACCCAACCATTGATACCGCGGTAAATATCAATACTTGCGTTAAAAAAATATTTTTTTTCAGATAATTATAACATTTATAGTTTTAATCTCAAAAGAAGTTTGTTTTCCTAACTAAAAATGTAAAAATATCATCAAATTAAGTCACTAGCTTTTCAAAGTAATCAAGTCACTGGCTTTATTTCTAAGTAATTACAAATAATGTGTATACATAGTTGTGTAGATGGTTGTGGTCCCAATAAGTAGCATGTGAATTTTTAAATATGCAGAATACTCTTTTTTTAACTTTAAATAAGTAGAGTCAGGTCTAAAATTGTTGCTTACATCTATACCCATATAATTTTCAATGCTTTTAGTGTGACTAAAATATTTTAGTTATTAAAGATTTATTCAAAGTCTATTTTTTAAACCAATTGCATACCCAAACACAATTATGGTTTCAACTCTCATGTCTATTTTATTCGTCTCTTTTATACTGATTCAAGAATATCAAACCATATCCACTAAAATATATAACCTCTCGATTAAAATATCTTACCACGTTTATTGAAAAGATCATATGGTCAAGACATTTTAATTAACTGAAGGACACATGTGAGTGAAATCCCAAGTTAGAATAGGCTTTTTTACCTCTAAAATTTAATTTTTGTTCTTTATATGCTGAACATCAATTGACAGATCAAGGAAGAGAAGTACATCTTCTTCTATGGAGGCAAAGACAATGATCTGATCCAACAATTCACCAAGAAGGTAATTGCCCTCCAAAATGACCCTACCTTTAAGGACTCAAAGATCAAAATTGAGCTATTCCTGGTGGGGAAGATAGAAAAGGGAGGCGAAGATAGCAGCATTTTAGGGCGGTTTTGGAATGGCATTGAGAGCTTGTTTGTCAGCAAGTCTCACAAGCAGGTTGACCCGGTTATGCAAGACATCCAGAAGCTACTCGCCTACAAGAACGACACTGCTTGGGCAGTGCTCACCAAGGGCTCCACCGTGATCATTGCCGGACACGGCTCTGCCATCCTTAAGGTTGTTGAGGATGTCGACAAATGGAAGGGTGTAGTGAAGGACAGGGGCTTCGAGGTTGTTTTCAAGGAATACTACTTTCAAGTCATGAAGACCATACGCTATTGCTCCCACATCGATGTCCCTGTTGTTGCGGGCAAGGTCCCTGAGACCTTAAAATGTCCAGAGTGCCCTCGCACCATGGAGACCTACATCAGCTACAAGTGTTGCCACATCGATGGCCCGATCGCGCATCACTAAGAATGAGCATAGTATGCGGCTATCTCTCTTTCTATGCTGATGTTAATTACAAGCTTATGATATCTAGTGCTTTTTTTGGATGTTCCTCTATGTATGTTTTTTTTTTATTATTATTATTCCCTTTAGTATTGCTAGAATAAGGGTATATCATTTGCTAGTTTGCTACCCTCAAAATGTTGTGTGAAATTTGGTCTAGTCTAAATAAGTGGTATCTTGATTGCATTGGTAATTTAGATGCCTTTGTGGCTTCTCTGTGTTAATTTTCATGTAAACTGTTTTTTTATATATATTTGAGCATTATTAATGCCATTTCTGATTGTCTTAATCTTGATCTTATGTTACTTTCTTTTTTAAAAAAATATAATTTTAGACTTGACTAATATTAAAGACAAAAGTGTGAAATTACCACTAATGTTATTTTTCTAATTACGTGATTTTCTAATTTCTATGATTTGTGTTTTTTTCCTTAATTTGATTAATTGGTATATATTACTTTTATTCTCTATCATTTGCATCAAATTAAGAAATTATTCAATATAAAACAAAAAAAAAAATCAAAGAACAAAAAGGAAGGTCTAGAATTTTGAGTGTCTGATATTCAGGAGAGACACCCATATGCTCATGCTTGAGGCCTTCAGATAATTATTTAAAACGAAAAGACAAAAAGAGTAAAGCAACAAATTAAATCATAAAAAGGACACAATTGATCGAGTCATTCAGATTTTGGAGCTGTTCTATTTCTTCATTTAAGCTTATTTGATAAAGTTTTCATTAAAAATGAAAAAATAAAATAAAATAAAAATGCAGCCAAATATGAAGGCAAAAAATCCTAACAAAGATCGATAAAGCAATAGTGATATTAACTAATAGAAAAAAAAAGTGACATTATCTACCACATAAGTTTTGACTTTTTACTGCTGATCATAAATTTGGTTAAATATTTCAGAATTTAATATAATATAAAACATGTATCACGAGCTTGCCTTGAAAATAATGTCTAGAAATAGTAGCAAAATGAGTTTTGTCCTTAGTTTCATCATTCGATTTCGAAAGGTGAAGACCTAGCTGTTGCAATTAATTACCAAGTAAAATCTTGTTTAATTCCATGGGGTTATAACCTTGTTATTAAATTATGAAACTTAGTTTAAAAATTATATTATACTTAGATTGGGACGTACAATTTTTTGAATAGTAAAATTATAACCATAGAGGTGAAAAGAATTTTTGTTAATTAATGCCATACACTTTCATAGTAAGTACTAGAATATTCCAATGGATTGGTCATATTGGCATATGTCTTTTTACACTTTACACTCTTTTTTGGAATACACACTTACTACAAGTTTGAAATAATTTAATTTATTTATGAGATGTAAAGGTAAACAACTCTTTGAGTTTTTTTTTTTTTTAAGTAAATGACTAAGGTTTTTTAAAATTAGACAAATGATGCTTTTCTTTAAATGTTTTATCAATGATATATTAATGTAAATCAATTATGATCCTAACATGGAGTAAGTAATGCTTTCCTCTATAACTTATTTGGTAATCAAGCATTTAAAAGCATAAAGTTAATCATATTTGTGAATATTCTAACTATACTTTTTTCAGCCAAATCATTTTGTTGAGAAGTAAAAAGGCAGACTTTTGATGAATTAAACCGAGCTCTTCACATAAGGCATCTAACTCATTAGAAAAATATTCATCACCTCTATCACTTCAAGCCATTTTAATTTTCTTTTCCTTTTGGTTCTCAACTTCAGCCTTAAAAAGTTTAAACCTTGCCCTAATTAAGTATACATAAGCGGCAATTTTTCAAAGAAAGATAAACTGAGAAGTAAAGGTGTAAAAAAGCAAAAAGGAAATTGAAAAATCTTCCTCAAGTTTATCTACTAAAAGACAAAACGTTGAATACGTATGTCCAATATACGCCATAGCACAGGCGTACTTGTACAATCCCTTAAACTAGTGTGCATGTGTGGGCGCACCTACGAAACTATATCCTCTGGTGGATATATTAGTTTTTTTTTCTTTTTTTATTTTTCAACGCTTTATACTTAAAAGATAACCACAATCTGTACTCGGCTGCTCGTATTATACTTGAGAACTCATATTAGATATATGATGTGCATATCTCATGGTGAATTTCGTATTATTTTTTACTAAACATCAGTAATTGCTGTTGTTGCCATGAAATAATATTTTCATAGCTAATATTTTCATAAAAAATTAAAAGACCAAATTTTTATCCTGTGAAAAGTTTAGAGGTTGATGAAGCAAACTCTTCTATTAAAATTTTTTTTGATTATCCATATTGTGAACTTAAAAAAAATCATGTTAAGATATACAATTGTATATATAATGGCTCAAGTTGATACGTGAGGTGTGATATATACGATGATTAATCCAAGTGCCTAAACTTAAACCATTGGATTTACAATTAGTAAATAGAGAAAACATTTAAGCCATCAGATTGGTTCAATCAATTGTTGAAGTACAAAAATTGTTCCCACTTCTATATAAGTTTGTACATTAGAAATATATATATATATTCATTGGTGTTGGAAGACAAATATTTTAACCAAAAAAAAAAAACAATTGTCCATTATATATGTTTCATGTTTTCGGTAACTCCAAGTCCTAAATTTTCCAGCACTTATGTGTGGTCTACGTTTGTTATAAAACCATCTCATTTTCAGATCATTTGGATATTGCGTTCCTCGAGAGACACGTTTTGTTCCAACATACAGGCACAGCCTTTGTCTTTGCCCGCTCTAGGAATGTATTTGTGTGAAAGTTTGTCTCTGATGTTTGTATTTTTTTTTTTTTTTTTTTGCTGGGAAATGTTTTTATGTTTTAATTTTTTTGGTAGAAAATGTTTTGATAATGTACATAGAGAGATGTAAACTTGACTTGCACGTCTACAGCGGTAGAAGATTCTTTCTCTCGTTTTTTTTGGTCGAGCTCACATGCATAACAGCATTTTCTGTCCTTGTTGAAGATGCATCACCACACAGGTGGCTAATCATTCATCTGTCAAATTTGTATGTATTCCTTTAATATAAATGAAATCTGAGCCATTCAAGGCTCTGCACAAGACGGCGACATTACGAGAATGGTACTATCTTAATTAATTTGTTCATATATTATATGCGTCTCGGTGTAGTACGTACGTGGACTACAAGCTATGAAACGTAAAAAACGAAGAAATTGGCGCAGGTTCAAAGTAGTTTATAGATGACAGGATTAAAATTCGAGTCCCAAGAACTTGAGACTATTTTCAAATTTTTTACTTCGTATTTATTAATTTTTTTGGGACTAAGGTGGCGTATTTAACATGTGAAGGCTCTTATGATCAAGCCGTACGGAGGTAGTCACCGTTGGGCACCTCTTTCTTTAATTTTTTAAAAAATATTAGTTGGCAACCAAAATTTGCATTAGTTAAAGTCCATTCATCCTTAATCTATGAATATTAATATACTAGACTTTTTACTGAAATAGTGATGGCTAATTCTTTTGGGTCTTTGTTTGCTCATCTCCTTCAGGTTCAAAGTCAACATGACGTTAAAGTTACTGCATGTGACAATCGCCCCTCCATTTATGAGAGGGAGCGAGAGAGAGAGATCGCGAAGACTTGTAATATGAAATCTTGAAACTTTAATTCAGAAAAGGTCAACAACTTTGCCCTACGTACACGATTGATGTTTTACTTAAACATTAATCTCTTTTATGAAAGCCGAATTTTAGGGTCATTTACATCATTTGGTGAACTTAAAAAACTCTCATTTTGTTTCGTAAATTTAAATTAATTCCATTCTCTTTTTTTATTTACTCTCTTCTGTTATAATTTATAGTAAAACAAGCGGAAATAGACCACATGAGCTCTCTTAACACCCTCTTGTTCTGCCTTTTTTTAAGATAAATTCTACTGAGAGGGTTAATTGAGATTAATTTAAAATTCAAAAAGTAAAGTAAGAGTTTTTGAAATTAAAAGGGACAAGGGGACATGTTTTGCAAATTAAAAGGGTGTTGTCTCTCAGTTAGAACCAATTGGTTATAACTAACAAATAGTATAAAGCTCTTAACCACTATAATAAAAAGCAAAAAATTACTATACTGTAACTAAAATAGGTTCTAATCATTAGTTCTTATCACACTTTCCAAGCACCCCATGAGGCCACATTAGTGAGAACAGTTCAATCCACATTTTCTCCTTTCCAGCTTATATCCCCCCAACGTCTTTAATATTGCCTGTGCTAACTTTTTGTTTGCTTACGCAGATGAGAGATAAATTCGTTGTGGGAAAAAGGACAATTGCGGTGGATTTTTAAATTGTCTTATGGCCTATGTGTTTAAAAACGCTATTTGAGAAAATAAGTTTGAACGCTGTTAGTGGTTACTATTTTAGCAGCCCAACCAAAACAAACAAACATATTTAAATCAATAACAATCATTCTAGCCGTTTGTAATGAAATATTGATAATATACAAGATATTGTGATCCAATTTTTGCCACTCACGTGTTTTCACAAGATATATCTTTTGTGGATAATATTAAATCTTTTTCCACAAGTTTATAATGTTTTCTTTTATAATTTTGTGGTAGTTCTTCTGTTCAAAAAACAAATGGTGGATCAGGAGTAACAATACCAAGAGGTAACGGGCGTAGGGTGCAGGGACGACAATTGTTGAGGACACTGAAGTATAAAATCGATAATTGTCAAGGGCGTGCAGGAAAACTCCAATCGTAAGGGGTGGTGACCTGAAGCTAATCTTCCAATGAAGATTTTGTAGAGGAAAGATGCCTTTTTTTTTTTTTTTTTATAGGAAAGCCTTAGGGTATTACCCGTTACAATACCATATTCTGTTTTTAAAAAATGAGATTCCCCTTCCATATTAAATAATGATGAATATAGATACGAATTAAAAATTACTAAATGGGCTAAGTTAATCAAATCTATCAACAGATCAAGAAATTTTTTAATAAAAATTTGACTAAAGAATACAATTTTAAATTATTAATAAAAGAAACTATTTACGAAATTTTAGTTTCACTAAATAAATATAATTAGGATAAACAAACTTGTGTCACAATAATCAATGCATAACACTTTATTATGCACAACATGACATATGTCATGCACGCTATTCTTCTCTCTCTCATTTTTATAGAGAGCACATGTATATTTATTTATATTTGAGAAAATCATATGTTTTGCATGCTTTTACAAAACTTTTTTATTCATGCCATAAAAAAAAATAAAGTTGAAAAAAGTGTGCTGCACTATAGAATAATTAGTGTAAGTTGTTTAATTTTTTTTTTCAATCAATATTCAAATAGACAACCTCTAATGCTTTTTCAACTCTCTCTTCTTCTCTCTTTAATCTATCAAAATATTTTTTTAGCTATTGTTTTGGAAAACATTTTTAACAAAATATAGTGAAAAGGTGGTAATGGTATAGATCGTGTATAACAAAAAATTTCTCAAAACTTTTGTAAAACACTATACATTATATTAATTTTGTGCATAAATAAATATATAAATACTTTGTTTACTGCAATATGATTGGAGAAAAACAAAAAAAATGGCTTGCAAAGGACGTTCTCTTTAAGACAAAACCGCCGACTTCCTTGCCAGTCCTCAGCACCAGATGGACGAATATGTGGGCGTTGAAGGATATATGGTTTCTTAAAGATTGCTCAATTAATTTAAGTCACGGAATAGAAGAACTCTTTTTCCTTTTCTTTCTCTCTTTCTACATGCCTATGTGAGGGTTTTTTCTACAGAGTACTCTTAGTCTTTGTGACTCATAAGTATGTCCTAAATGAATAGGGGAGGCCTCTATTTATAAAGAACAAGAGCGCTAATCAATTTTGCAAAGTCTTTTTATTTTACTTTAATATCAAATATTTAATTAAAATAAAAGACACAAGTTTTTCATTACTAGTACTGTGGTAGGCGCCACACGCAAAGAGATTCTATATGCATGTGGCATGAACTCCATAACAGTGCAGGTGAGAATACTGCTTGTTACTCAATCTCATTTGTCTCCACATTAAACTTTTCATATTTGAATTTAATCACATTTATTCAAAATTGGAAATAATAACTAGAACTTGCAATATTTAGCATAATTATTAATTGTTTATATCTCATCATCATGTTTCAGTCCTACATAATCTCATTATGCACAGTGCATTAATTTAATGACTCACTACATTAACAGTTCAGATAAGACTATCTATTCTTAATGGAAATGACATGCACTTGTAATGCTCAATTAAAGATTCTATACTTTAATTGAATAATTAATTATAATTAATTATATGGTATTGATCAATTTAATTATCATCTTTAAATATTATCCTCTTGTATATAATGTTTATATACAATATTTAAGGTCATATAGATAATTATAGAATTTCAATAATTTTCTTGCTAAAATATTCAAAATATATACACGTAAATGTAATGAATAATTCACTTTATTTATTTATAAATATGTCCATTACAAAACATTATACGCTGTATGAGCATCTATCCTAACATTATACCTGACTTGTTTTGTAGGTCTTTTTGGCTAATTGAGACTAGTTCAATTGGTGCTTAGTAGGTTTGCGAGTTGCTTTTTATGTATTGAGTCCTGAATTCAAGTCCGACGACGCAAATCAAAAACAAAAACTCTAATACTTGACTTCTTTTTTATTTTTAAACTTTTACAGCTGAGGCCGAGGCTATCCATAAAATCAGGAAACTCTTGAGAACCCTAACTGAAGTCCTAGAGATTTTCAAGGCCTTGAGCTTTATCAAAGAAACCACTTTCCAACCCCTCATTGATGGTTCCATAAACAGAATTGTACACTCTCTTAGTTGATTTAATTTTTTTTTAAATATATTATTTACAATATCATGCTAGGCTATTTTTGCAACTATAAAGACATAGTATAACACATATTATATACACATTTGTTTCAAATACTCTCTTTTTTATTATGTTTTAATTGATGGTTTAATAATGATGATGTAGTTCAATTAGGTTTAATTATGATGGGGTAGAGGGATACGTTGAGGAGGGAAATGGAAGGCCTTCCATGAGAGGAAGTCAAAGGGGAGGGGGCACCGGAGTCCAATTTGTAGTTTTTTTTTTTTCTGATTGGTTTTTTTAGGAATGGGGTCGTCGGAGCAAGAAGGGGGCGGTGGGTAGGGGTGAGCGACTGGGGAGTGGCCTAAATTTGAGTTTTGTTTTATTTTCATTTTTTTTTTGTTGATTTTGATTTTTGGGGGGTCAAAATCAAATCAATAGCTATGATATGGTATTTTTAAGTCAATGATTGTGATTTGCCTTTAATTTTTAGTATAAAAATTATTTTGAATGGAATTTAGTAATTTTAACTAAAAAATGATATTTAATAATTTTTCCCCTCCAAAATTAATGGTTAGGGGCTAAATTGCACGTTTTTGAAAAAGTTAGACCTAATTAAATTAAAAAAAATAAAATTATACTTTTTTTAAAAAGATTGGGGACCAACTGAGTTATTTACTTTCAATTTTTTACTACTTCTTATTCTAACTAATATTTAATTTTTTATTAGTTGGACTTTCACGAACTAGGTACAATACTATCGTAAAAGCATTTGAATCTTATTACACTACAAGAAAAACTATATTTAACGACATATTATTCATAAGATGTAGTTTTTGAATGTCGTTGAAAAGTACATATAACGACATATGTAACAAAAATATCATTAATAACATTTAGAATAATAATTCATGACATCTACAAAGATATAGTACTAATGCTCTTTTTTTAATGACAATAATTTGGTGTCGTTAAATTGTTTTTTATATATACGTTTGTGTACACACATATATACATACGCAGTTGTTTCGGTACAGCAGAAGCACCGGAACTTCAGTGAGGTGTCCGTCCATGAGCTCGTCACTCTCAGCAGCAAATGCGGGAGGAGATCCTTGGAGATATGCCGACACAAGATTTTGTCTGGGAAGAGATATTGGAACAGTGGAGTCGAGACGTTGAAGTAGGCCTCCGCCTGGAAGCCGGTTTCAAGTCGTTGAATCTGTTTTTTAATTGTGAGAGTATTTGTTTAGGAGGATACTGTTATCACTTTACCGTGGTCAGTGTAATATCTAGAAATAAAAAAATGACTGGGGCTAAGGAGAAAAACGACATGGTAACATCAGTATAAAGGGACAGTAATGTTACTTTGAAATGAAGCAACTGTCTTTGTTATGAGGTGTTTGGGAAAAAATTGCCGAAACAGGGTATGTTATAGGGTTGCGTTAAGTATAACCGGGTTTAGAAGAAGAGGAAGAGTATCGTTTCACGTTTTGGACTGTAAATTCTGATATTTGTAGTATTTGTTAAAAGTAGTTTTAAATATGGCCGATCTGCCTGGCAATTTTTAATTTTTTTTAAAATTTTCCCCATCAAAATTGAAATTTTCATTTTGCTGCAATTTCCAAATTTGTGAAATGGGTTTAGCCTTTTTTTAGTGGTAATTATACTTGAGTTTGACGATTTGCTTCCTGTATATGATAATTGTTTGATTTATCAAGTACTTGGTGTCATTTTTGTTGGAATATTCTTTTGCTGATAGTTATGTTAAATGAATACATTACGATTTGAAGGCCATTGTTACCGTTGAACATAATTGGTAAATACCACTATAAGAAAAATTGCATTTAACCACATGTCATTTACGAGATGTAGTTTTTGAATTCCATTGAAAAGTATAAATAATGACATCTCCGCCGAAACGCCATTTCTTGAGTGTATATTTACATAGTTATTCGTCACACGCTAACTCCATGAACAGATTTGGTTAACATAATTTTGTATTTGCATATACATCACACCTTCAAAATTTCAATGTTAGAAACATTTAGGCCACCTAATTGATATCATCTAAAAAGTCAAGTAAGAGAGAGAAGTAACGAGGAGTAGATATTAATAGTTAGTCCTTGATCTTGTGGGCCGGCTGGGGAAGGCCAGGGGATAATTGATGAGATTCAGGAGCAGAATCTTAAGGAGAACGTGAGAAATTGAAGTTACAAGTTTTGGTTAGAGTATGAGCAAATAAGATGGCTTTACTTAACTTATGACACAATAGTGCAAAACGATTATATTAGAAATATATGATTATTTAAATTTGTTGGCTGAATTTTACTTTTGCAATAGTAATTGATTGCTATATCATGTAGTATACTAGATATATCTCAGTGCTTTTGCATGCACTGAGTTATTTTGAATCAGATAGAGTATTTTTGCCTCGTTCTTGTCAAGATTTGTATTGTGGTTTTAATTTTTCAATTTAGAACATTGTTTGGTGATGGTCTATGATTTAATCAGATACAAGAATAGTGCGTGGTGTTGGGTTTTAATTTGTTTATCTGGACATTATGATGATCTCAGATGATTTGACTTGGATCCTGGTTTCTGCTTTGACCTTTTTTTTTTTTCCATTTTTTTTCATGAGATATGATAAGAAGATGCTCATCGTTGCCACTTTACTTTTGTGCAAGAGAGCACTTCAAAAATTGATCCACAATTAGCTTTAAGATATCAATGGTTTATCGGGGACAGAACGCCGTCAAACTTTACAATTATTCCAGATGCCACAAAGGAGGTAAACTGTTTTTGTGGTTTTGGCAATGCATTTGAACTCACGTTTCCACTCTCCTTGGACCCATTCAGACCAGAATTTACACAGAATTGTCCCATACACATCACGAGTTTAATGGAAAAGAATCAACCTTTGTTGGTCTATTTCAAACAAATTCGGAACGTCTTTTATAATTTCCTCTGTCATGAGTTCTCCATTTTCCTCATCGTCTGAGTTTGGAATTAAAGTAATGACTCTGAAATATTAGTGTTGGATTAATCTTATGCAGAAGCAGATTGATGTCAGACATGTGCCTGCTCACGATCAACTAGCTAATCCTTTTACAAAGTCCATTCGCACTAGTCAATTTAATGAGTGACTGAGTTTGAGGGGGAATGTTAGGACTATCAACAAAGTTAGTCAGTTAGTTTTGTATATTGTTATGCTTAGTTACAAACACGTGTACGATTTCCTTTGTAAGATTGACCACTATTTATAGTAACTGATATACAATTACCGAGTTAATGAAATTTTAATCCTTTTTGCTCAAGAATTCGTTTTGTGCTGTTTCTCTCTTTATCAGGTATTGTTTTATTAATACTTACTTTCCATGAATCAAAGCTTCTTCTAGAGCCTTACATAACCAGCCTGCACCCCCAAGTCCACCACAATGAAGAAGCTATTAACTTGAATTTTACCTATTGCATATAGATACTCTCTGCTTTTAGTGTGAGTGGTGTTTTTTTCTTTTTTCTTTTTTTTTTCTCTTTAATGGAATCTTGCTTTATAGTAAAGTGTTTGGGTTTGACATATTGAGTGAGATTGGACTGCAACAGGGGAAGTGGTAGCAAAGGCAGCAATTGCCTCAAAAGAGCCTACATCACGTGTACATCATGCAATTCTTGGGCCAGATTGCTATAAAGTTTGGATTCGGCAAGTTCTAGTGCATGATGTTAAACTTTATTATTGTTCGAGTGAGCATTTCACCCTAGATGATGCATTGGGAAGTATAGTTGCTTGGCCACACTGATACTTCAAATTTGATTGAAGGAATTTAAGGTAAAATTCTATTTTCACTTGGCCAATATATATTAAAAACACTTTTACCACATGATTGCATTTCACGTAGTGTTAACAATTGAGACAATATTTTAAAAATCAAGAAGAAAAACTTCTGTGTACTTGTTCACAAAGCCAAAATTCTAGTCTAACGGATTTTGTGCAGAAAAAATACATAGGCATTGCACAAAGAATGCTTGAAACTGAAAGAACTTTATGCTCTCCTTAAACTTTGTATTCTGTTAAAGGACTACCGAAAAGTTCATCACACTTTTATTTCTAAAGCATCTCATTGTTATTAGATGGGAAGGTCCCCAAACCAAAACATGTCACAAACTTTACAAGCCTGTTATTCTCTTTTTTTCAGTTTCTTTTGTCATTAATTTGGTCAAATAAGAATATAACAAACTGTACAAGTTAGCAACAAAATAAGTTTAGATTATGACTTTTGATTATTTGCTTTCAATCATTTTATTACAGGGTATAAACAATGATTTTTTTTTTAAAGGACAACTTGGAGGATAACTTTATTATTTAAAACGTGTTGACCTGCTTCTAGATTAAAATAGTGACATAAATAATTGTCCAATTGAATTGATTTAAATATAAACACGTATCAAGATGTTTTAATCGGCCATTGCAGTACACAACTCCCAGCGCACTGTGATTTAAGTTTTCAACTTGTCAATTTACAAAAGTGCTTGTGATTTGGTGAGACAAACATTTAGACACTATCATTTATATCTGACTTTGCATTCAATTGTGCACTACAAATTATGTGTTGAATTTTAAAGGAAAAACACGAACTATACATGAGCAGATAAATCTATATACAATTCTACAGAAGATATGCCTCCATGGTCGTAGCTTAGAAATGCAAACATCCTTGTCTGTGGACCTGATCATCCAATATCTCATTAATTGCAATTTGGCATTGGACTCAAAGAAGCTCGGCTTGGAATGCTAGTTGGCATGAAGATAATTATAAAAGCTTCTCCGTGAATTCTCCATGTGAGCTTAATTATAAAATTAATTTGAGCTAGACAGCAAGTTAAGCAGCACTCCCAAAAATGGCTTTGTTACGACTCACGAGTATTTTAAATAGTCCACATATTTACTTTAAAAAGAGCTAAATTAATTATTTAAAGTATTATGACAAGGAATCACGTGTTTAGGTACAACGTACATAGCGGAATCAACGTTAATTTGTATATGTTTCTCAATTTAAAAACTATGCGAGTTAATAAATTCGACAATCACATGTGATCCATTGAAATTTACAAATATATATTTTTAATCATGGTAAATCAATTAAAGGGATGAAATTACTCAAATCTTGCAAACAAAAAAAAAAATTGTCGCCTAAGAAACTTCTGAAGTTTCAAACCCTAATAGAACCCAAGTTGACCTAAAAAAGTCAATCTCATGCATAACCTATCAAATCCCCCAAGTTGCCCTAAAAGAGTCAATCTCATGCATAACCTATCAAATCCCCCAAGTTGTCCTAAAAAAGTCAATCTCATGCATAACCTATCAAATCCGGTCTGTGCTTCTCGAGAGACGTAGGCAATAAATTTAATGACTAGTGGCCAATACTTTAACACCCTCTACTGATCCCTCAAAGCACTTAAAAAAAAAAAAAAGGCCATTTCCCTGGCACTAGTCTTCACCACTCCCAAGGGAACAAGTTGCTCCCGTAAACAATGTCTTTAACCATTGCTGTTAAAATTTATTGAAAACTATAGCATTTTGTATTTACTATAACATTTATATACGTAGAATATTATGTTATTATGCTTTAAACGTTAAATTTAGAAATCGCTAATCAAAGTATCAAAAACAAAAAATATCCAAAACTAAAAGTTCATAAAGTAAATAAGTCAAAATTAAAAATTCATGGGCTAAACTATCACAATTCACGTACACTAATAAGACGGAAAATTTTCACGACGGTTAAAAAACGTTTTGAAATCATCTGTCGTATTATCTTTAAAACTTTTTACTATGGTTTTTTATCGTCGTCAAAGGCATGTTAAAGCAGGCGTGGGAAAGATTTTGCACTAATCTACCATGACAGTTTTCTAAAAAAAACCGTCATGGAATGTCTCGATTACACAACGGTTTTTTGAAAAACTATTGTCCAATGGTACTCTTACACGACGGTTTTTCTAAAAAACCATCACGTAAGGACTTGTTTCCATGACCATATTTTTTAAGAATTGTTGTGAAAAATTGGTTATCAGTAACAAAAATATTCAGAATTTCTCGTTTCCTACAGGATAGCCAGTCCTGTGTTATCCATTAATGCCATACAATTATCTCTGATATTGCTTGAAGGTAATGCTCACTTTTTTAATTTATTATAAAATACAGGGGTAGTTTTTTAAAAATTTAAAAACATTTGGGATAATTTTCGTGCCAACAAACATACAAGGTCAATTTATTGATTTGTGTAAAATTGAGGGCGTACATGAGATAATTTATTAAAAAAACATGGGACGATTCTTGGTTACTATCAAATCCAAATAATATTACTTGCCCACGGTTACTTTGTCATTTTACTCCTTCTCAATCGACGTTTTACACATTAAATTAATAGTAACTTTCACGGAAAATGACAACTAAGTCCATTGAAAAACCAATTTATAACAACAACTAATGCAGATCCTTCAAAACCGGCACCTCTCCCTGTAAACTCTTATGGCCGAGAAATGGCTATAAATAGGCCAGGACATTTCCTTTGGCACTACACCACAACTCAACAAGCATTAGAGCCTTTGAAAGTTCTGAGTCCCTTGTTTTCTAATTTATCACCATGTTGAGCCTTGCCAGAGACGGAGCTTATGAGGTTGAAATTGTTGTCACCAATGTGAAAAAACACGTTGGGGGCGAGATTAGCCTTTTCACCTTATCCGACAAGAAGATCACCGAGCTCATTTACGAGACTCATGTCCACACTGATGAATCTTTCGATGAGGATTCACTCTTTGCCGTTGTCGAAAGCATCATCAAGCGTGCTACCCAAATTATTGACAAAGTTGTGCAGGTATATATTGTTGGAGTGAATTTTGGAACATCAATTCATTTCAATATATATAATTAGATATATATTTCTATATACATGATGCAGTACAAGTAGATAATTCGATAATAACTGGAATGTTTTCCACTTAGTTAGAAAAACAAATTAAATTGAGGTCGCTATATACATATATTCACGTACACATACTTATTTGCTTGATTATTTTTATATTTTTACTTGTTGGCCTACCTAACTTTTTTTTAAGAACTTTTACTTGTAAATTATTTTTTTAATTTCATTTTTCATAAAATGATCAGTAAGAGCTCATTGTAGGATGAATTTGATAAAGGGTGCAAAACTAAATGGAACACTCCAGAAATTTTTAATGCTAGTTATCATCCTTCACAATTTACAAGATATATATATATATATATATATATATATATATTGACATAAAAAAAAGTCAAATATAAAAAAAAATTAATGCATCTTAACTAGGTCAGCATCAACTAACCTCATACCATGTGGGACGGTCCACTTTTATTTTATTAACAAAAAAAAAAAAAAAGAAGAAAATTACGGTGAGAGGAGAAAGGCCAAAAACCGTAAGATCTAGTTAAAACTTTGCAAAGAAAACTTCCTAACAAAAAAGGAAAATCCTTTCAAGTGCTAACTAGTTAAACATTGCTTTTGAGTCATTACAGGGAAGCAACGTTCACGTGGAAAACAAAGAGGAGAAGATCCCTAAAGCCAACTTTACTATTCCATTGTGCACAATTAAGTCCGTGGGCAGCGAGGTATAATTAAATTGCTTATACCTCTCTATTTTTATTTTTTATTTTTCATTTAGTACCAGTGCATGCATACAATTAAAAAAATATAGATTAATTTGTAATAATTCGCAGCTTTCATGCAAACCTCCGGGCGAGAAAATTGCACACGAAACAGCCCTTTCAATTCTCCACAAGCTCTCCGGCTACTCATGGGAAGCAAAATCGGTGCTGACCCTCGCCGCTTTCGCCAATGATTTCGGGGATTTCTGGCACCTCGCCAACCTCTTCCAATCGGACCCCTTGGCGAGACAATTGGCTATCCTGAAAAAAGTGCCCCAACTCATCAAGCCAACCAAGCTCCCAAAACGCCAGCAAGCGATTCTTGAGGTCAGCAACCTCATTAAGACAACCACACGTGTCATCGCCATCTTTGATGAGTTCGAAAAGCTCTCCATCCATGACCCAAAAACCGTTCCTGAATTGCCCGTGACGTTGGACCACTTGCCAGTGGATGTCTACTGGACCATTGTCACAATTGTAGCTATCTCGACTAAGATCTCCATTCTGCTTAGTGATGAGTAAGTAGTTCATAACAAATTAATTAATGTTTACTACTTTTAACAATTAACATCTCGTTATATTAATAAACATCTTTTTACAATAATTAGCTTCCCTAATTTCAATTGATATGTCATTACATTAATATTGTTTGTTGTTGTTCATGTCTATGTTAATCCAGGCCTGAAAAGCCTCATGATTTGGCTCCCTATGCTCAGAAAATCCACTTCATCCTCAACAGGCTAAACCTACATCTGACTATTTGCTATAGGCAACTAGGTAATTTGAAAGAACCATATATAGTTAATTATTTCATTTTGCTTCATATGTCTGTGTCATTAAGCTATAAAACCTGACCTGTTTAGTATGTCTTTTTAGCTAATTGAGACTAGTTCAATTGGTATTTAGTAGGTTTGCGAGTTGCTTTTTATGTATTGAGTCCTGAATTCAAGTCTGACAGATGCAAATCAAAAACAAAAACTCTAATACTTGACTTCTTTTTTGTTTTTTAACTTTTACAGCTGAGGCCGAGGCTATCCGCAAAATCAGGAAACTCTTGAGAACCCCAACTGAAGTCCTGGAGATTTTTAAGGCCTTGATCTTTATCAAAGAAACCACTTTCCAGCACCTCATTGATGGTTCCACAAACAAAACTGTATGCTCACTTAGTCGCTTTAGTTTTTTTTAATATATTATTTACAATAATGTACTAGGCTATTTATGCAACTATAAAGACATAGTATAACACATATTATATACACATTTGTTTCAAATACTCTCTTTTTTATTTTGTTTTAATTAATGGCTTAATTTTGATGATGTGGTTCAATTAGGTGAACATTGATGTGCTGAGGAGGAAAAACATATACCTGTTCTTTTCAACCCTAGAAATCACTGAGGAAGACATCACCCTTCTCAAACCGGTTTATGAGAAAATGAAAAAGGAAAGGAACTACACAATCGTGTGGGTTCCGATTGTGAAGCAATGGACCGATGAGACACAGAAGAAGTTTGAGATTCTACGCCCTAAGATCCCATGGTACATTGTGCAGCAATATTCACCAATTGCAGGCATCAAATTCATCAAAGAAGAGTGGGAGTTCAAGGGCAAGCCTCAACTTGTGGTGATTAGCCCACAAGGAAAAGTGGAAAACACAAACGCAATCCACCTAATTAAGAGTTGGGGATTGGAGGCCTTTCCATATGACTTGGAAGCTCAAAAGATTATTTCTGAGAAGACTAACTGGATTGGTACTGTTGTGGGCAACATTCACCCAACCATTGATATTGCGGTAAATATCAATGCTTGCGTTAAAAAAATATTTTTTTTAGATAATTATAAAATTTATATTTTTAATCTCAAAAGAAGTTTGTTTTCCTATCTAAAATGTAAAAATACATCAAATTAAGTCACTGGCTTTTCAAAGTAATCAAGTCACTGGCTTTATTTCTAAGTAATTAGAAATTAATGTGTATACATACTTGTGTAGATGGTTGTGGTCCTAATAAATAGCATGTGAATTTATAAATATATAGAATACTCTTTTTTAATTTTAAATAGAGAATATAAATACTACATTTTAAGTAGAGTCAGGTCTAAAATTGTTGCTTACATCTATACCCATATAATTTTAAATGTTTTTAGTGTGACTAAAATATTTTAGTTACTAAAGATTTATTCAAAGTCTATTTTTTAAACCAATTGCGTACCTAAACACAATTATGGTTTCAAATCTCATGTCCGTTTCATTCGTCTCTTTTATGTTGATTCAAGAATATCGGACCATATCCACTAAAATATATAACTTCTCGATTAAAATATCTTACCATGTTTATTGAAAGATCATGTAGTCAAAATATTTTAATTAACCGAAGGACACATATGAGTCAAATCCCAAGTTAGAATAGGCTTTTTTACCCCTAAAATTTATTTATTTATTTATTTATATGTTGAATATCAATTAACAGATCAAGGAGGAGAAGTACATCTTCTTCTATGGAGGCAAAGACAATGAACTGATCCAACAATTAACCACGAAGGTGACTGCACTCCAAAATGACCCTACCTTCAAGGACTCAAAGATCAAAATTGAGCTATTCCTGATGGGGAAGATAGACAATAGCATTTTAGGGCGGTTCTGGAATGGCATTGAGAGCTTGTTCGTTAGCAAGTCTCATAAGCAAGTTGACCCAGTCACACAAGACATCCAGAAGCTGCTCGCCTACAAGAACGACAGTGCTTGGGCAGTGCTCAGCAAGGGCTCTACCGTGATCACCACTGGACACGGCTCTGCCATCCTTAAGGTTGTTGAGGATGTCGACAAATGGAAGGATGTCGTGAAGGACAGGGGCTTCGAGGTTGTTTTCAAGGAATACTACTCTCAGGTCACTCAGTTTGTGCACTACTGCTCCCACATCGATGTCCCTCTCGTTGCGGGCAAGGTCCCCGAGACCTTAAAATGTCCAGAATGCCCTCGCACCATGGAGACCTACGTCAGCTACAAGTGTTGCCACATCGATGGCCGAATCGCGCATCACTAAGAATGAGCGCAGTATGCGGCTTTCTCTCTTTCTATGCTAATGTTAATTACAAGCTTATGATATCTAGTGTTTTTTTTTTTCTGGATGTTCCTCTAAGTATGCTTCTTCTTTTTTTCCTTTGGTTTTGCTAGAATAAGGGCATATAATTTGGTAGTCTGCTACCCTCAAAATGTTGTGTGCAATTTGGTCCAGTCTAAATAATAGGTATCTTGATTGCTTTGGTAATTTAGATGCCTCTATGGCTTGTCTGTGTTAATTTTCACATAAATTGTTTTTTTATATATATATAATTGAGCATTATTAATGCCATTTCTGATTGTCTTAATCTTGATCTTATGTTACTTTCTTTTTTTTTAAATATAATTTTGGACCTGAATAATATTAAATAAAAAAGTGTGAAATTACCACTATGTTATTTTTCTAATTATGTGATTTACTAATTTCTATGATTTGTGTTTTTTTCCTTAATTTAATTAATTGGTATATATTACTTTAATTCTCTATCATTTGCATCAAATTAAGGAATTATTTAATATAAAACAAAAAAAATCAATTAACAAAAAGGAAGGTCTAGAATTTTAAGTGTCTGATGTTCAAGAGAGACACCCATATGCTCATGCTTGACGCCTTCAGATAATTATTTAAAATGAAAAGACAAAACAATTAAAGTAACAAATTAAATCATAAAAGGGACACAATTGATCAGGTCATTAAGATTTTGGATCTATTCTATTTCTTCATTTAAAGCTTATTTGATAAAGTTTTCATTCAAAATGAACAAAATAAAATAAATTAAAATAAAAACATGGCCAAATACGAAGGCAAAAAATCCTAACTGTGACCGATAAAGCAATAGTAATACTATCTGATAGAAGAAAATGGCATTATCTACCACATAAGTTTTGACTTTCACTGTGGATCATATAGTTGGTTATAACCAATTTTACTCAATAATTTAGCAATTTATCAATGATAAAGTATTATTAAATTTATAATAAACTATACTTAATCATTGATATACTGATGTTAATCGATCATGTACTAATATAAAAAAAGTTTTTTCCATAATTTTTTTAAAAAATGTGGTCCCATTTATTTAAAAAGGTGGTCAAATGAATTATTTGTCTAATTTTCTCTTTATTTTTATTACACACCATTATAATATCAATATTAACCCTAATATCTTCATATAACTACTATTACTCTTCAACCACTTTTTTTCCTTTCCACACCATTTAATTTTTCCTTCCTTTAATATTCTTATTTCTCTATTTCTCACTAATCTTTTTGTTGGTATTGAAGCTTTAGGCATGACACACACATGTATAAGAAAGGAAATTTTTAAATGAAATGGTGGTTACGAAAAGAAAAAAAAGTAAATATTCTTCTTTTACTTTATGAAAAAGAGAAAATTAATTTATTTAAGTAAAGAAAATGAAAGGATGGATGTGAAAAGGAGAACAGAATGGTTGAAAATCTTATAGAACATTAATTGGAGGTAATTTTGAAATTATAGAGGCTTATAATAAATAAACTAAATCATTTTAAAATCATGCAAGGTGTGTATTTTAGAAGGTAGGTATGGGTGCAACAATAACATTATCCTATTTTAAAAGGTGAATGTCATAGGCCATAAATCAACAAAGCAGATCTTCAGGGGCTATGAAAAAAAAAAAAACAGTAGTTGGCCATTATATTATGTTCTTGTTAATTCTCTTCACATTAGACGTATGTCCTTCAGTCCGATCCACCTGTTCATAGCCATAAACTTCTCAATCAGAACGAAACACAACTACCACTATTGAATGGTGATAATCACAATTTCACTTTCATTGGTCAATTCAAAAAAAAAAAACAAAAACAAAAACAAAAACAAAAAAGCCTTTCCATTGCATGTCATTTTCTTGCACGGGAAAATCTATGATTTACATATTTTTAATAGACCCCTGATAAGTTAGCTTTAGGCTAATTAATTAGATGATTTTTACTTAATATTTTTGTTAGTTTTGAGCAATTTGTAAGAATTTGACAATGTTTTATACTCCTCTATTGGTTTTGAAGAAAAAAATATACATAATGGCAAAGCGTGGGGCAAAACGAACCAAAAAATTAGCAAAATTAGACTCCAGGATGAAATAGAGCCTAGACGCTAGCTTATGGGAGCCTAGGCGCTCTTGCAAATAAAGTTTCATACAAAAAAACCTAAAAGTATAACGTCTAGGTGTCATAACTTGGGCGCCTAGGCTCTATTCTATGAAAGAGGCCGACCAGCATTGTAGCGCCTAGCGCCTAGGCACTACTTCAAAGCCTAGGTGCCAGTTCGAAGGAATGACTAGAAGGCAATGTAGTGCCTAGGTGCTACAATCCTTGCGCCTAGGCACCGTTACGAAGCCTAGGTACTAGAAAATCGAGCCTAGGCATTGTTACAATCCCAATTCAATTTTCAATTTAATTTCGTTCTAAAATTACTCTTTCAAACCCTAGCCTATAAATAGAACATTATGAAGGGTTGAAAGACGAATTTTAACAGAGAAAACTATAGAAAAGAAGGGAGAACTCACTGCCATAAAGAAGAAGAACAACGCAACCCTGAGACAGAGATCATCTTCGCATCCAAATAGAGTTCTTTTCTTTCACTCATTATGTTTAAGATATTATTTAGGATTGTTTTTAGTTTTATTAGGAACTAATTTCCCTTTTCTAGGGCTACGATGTAGCTGGATTATGCTAATTGAATTCGATGGTCATTTATCATCTATGCTGAGCGTTTAATCTAATCTTAATGCTTGTAAAAATTTGTGCACCTTCTGTATGATTTGTGATTTAATTTGAGGCTGAGAAGCAATAATTAAATTGACCATAATTGAATGCCATGTGATCATCATGGGATAGAGATACCTATAAGACTTGTGTAACTGGTGAATTTATTGTTCTTAATAAATCTTGGTAAGTTTAGAGTTTTCACAGAGATGTAGGAAATTTGCTAACTAGGATAATTATTAATGCTTGAGAAAGATTAATGACTATCTAAGAGAAATTCGTTATCGACATAAGAGTAAACACCAGTTGATTAAATTAGATAATTTAAATAGGATTAATTTAGATGAAATCAGATGCCCTAGTCTTTTATTATTTAGATTTTCATTTTTTTTTGTTTTGTTTTGTTATTTTTCTATATATATTTGATTGTTCAAATAATTTTAGAGTTAACCAATTTTGGTACTTAGCTAGATTAACGCAATCTTTGTGGAAATGATACTCTATTTACTCTTTATTACTTGTCTACAATTCTATGCACTTGTAGATTTTTCGCAGCAAGTTTTTAGCGCTGTTGCCGAGGATTGTTGTTTAATTTAGTTAATATTAATACCAATTAGCTCTAGGATTGCTTTGAGCATTTTTTTATTTGTTTTATTTTATTTTTATTTATTCTAATTTTTTTCCTTTAAGTCATTTGTTTTCCAAGGAACTTCATGATGTTTCATCAGAATATCCTTGCAAGTTTTGCCCAACAACATATGGAACCATTTTATGTGGCTTGGGAGCGATTTAAAGGTATGCTTGAATGGTACCCACATCACAACTTGCCAAAGTGGGCTCTTTTCCAAATATTTATTGAAGGATTGCATTTTAAAGCTAGAGATTGGGCCGAAAAAGGCACAGTTTCCAACAGCCATTCTTTCTTTTCAAGAACCATTGATGAATCTTACTACTTATTGGAGGATATGGCAGCCTTTAATTATCATTGGCATTTGAATTCTTCAATGCATAATTCCTGCTGGGAGAGGCACAAAAATCTTTCATGGAATACCCATCCTAGCATGATGGAACAATCTTGTAGCCAATATCAAGAAGAAAAGACACCTTTGGAAGTTGCTTTAGACCGTCTAAAGGCCACTCTTGCAAGAAGTCATGAAATCTTCAACTCTAGGTGATATCTTGATAAACAAATCCGTTTAAAGAGCACAATTTTAGAGAGTCATCTAGAGGAGGAAATTACAACTTCAAATCCTTGTGGTGACCATAAAATGATAAAGGATGTGGTTTTGTTTGATGACGATTGTGTGAACCCCCAGAAATTTGAGCCTCTAGAGGAAATAGAACCTCGAGATGAAGATCAAGAACCTTTTGAAGTTGTGTTAGCTCAACCATTTGTTGAGTTGGGCTCTTGCTCGATCAACAACGATCTACACTTGCGAAATCAAGAGGAGTCTATCCAAAACTATGACTTTTATGAAGACCAAATCACAAGCATGCTAATGGATAGCCAAAAGGAAAGGGAAGAGCAAATAGAAGGGTTATTACAGGAATTCCTACGTAAGGAGAAGCCACAAGAGTCATTGGAGGATATAGAAGCACATGAGACTGTTGATTTGAGCTCATCAATGGTTCCAACATATAGATCACTAACCGATTCATTTTGGCCGTGGACATCACCACCATCACATCTCACCATGTTCAAGCTCAAGCCAATAATGAAGTTCCCATCAAAAGCACATCATTTAAAGACATGTGTTGTTGATGCTATGTGCGCACCACTTATAAATCTTATCAAGCTTGAAGGCATCTATAACCAAGACCCATATATAGTGTTATTTGACATTTAGCCTCTGTTCCGTAGGAAGGAAAGAAAATGAGAGGGGAAGGAAAATTATAAAGGATAGAAAACTAAAAGGAAAGAAAGGATTTTAGTGTTCTTTTTAGTTGTTTGGTATGATAGGGAAGAAAGAAAATGAATTTACCTCTATGTGTTTGGTATTGAAAGTAAAACCTAAAGGATGGAAAAATTATAATCAATCTAATTACTTTTTTAACCAACACAACCAATACAATTATTCACTAGTAAAATAGGAGGAATGTCGAATAGCACCATTGCTAGCCACTCTAACCCACAGCCAAAAGACCAAGGAACATTATTTTCTTTGCCACTTCTTGATATTTTTGCTCTGTCACCTCACATCTCAAGTTTTTAATTGTTTGTGTTGATTTCAAACGTTGGATGGTTACTAATAAAAAAAAAGTATCAAAATACTATGTATGACCAACAAAATTAGAAACATCAAAAGACTAATAAGGATAGAAAGAGTAATAAACTAACATAACAATGGATCCAATAAAAAGAAAAATCCTACTAATCCAACTAAATAAAAAAAACCCTCAACATAACTACTAATCCAGTCAATTAAAGAAAAAACTTAACATAGCTAGTAATCCTGCCAATAAAAAAATAGCATTAATTTTGGTCTTCATTGTTGTCCATCATCTTCAATAACAATTTATAGCAACGATGACTTGGAACTGCAAAGAAAGCTCACTTGTTTAATGCACTTTTGATTAAAAATAGAAAAGCATTCAATTGAATATCATTGGGAACTCCAATGTTTAACAATTCAGCATAAACTTCTTCATCTGCGTAGATTCGTAGCTGTGCTTTTTCAGCAATAGCATTGCCCTCTCTGATGGCATCAGCTACATTATTCATACTAAATTGAAGCATTTGAATATGCATGTCAAGTGAATCAATCATGGAAGATTTTCTTTTCACACTTGCAGTTGCAACTTCAGGATTATTTTGAGACGATAAGGGCTCAACATTATCAATAGTTAATTCATCAAACTGCTCAACACCCACAGATTGATTGGAGTTGGTTTCTGTATGCCATTGTCAGACTTTCTCCTTCACACTAGCAGCAGCCTCACCGTTAGCTCTATGTTTTGCAAAAAGGTCACTTAATTTATCATAAAATTAGATCTCAATATACCTCTATTTCTTTGCACTAGGTTTTGCCTACAACATGGGATAGAGAAAAACTTAAACATAATATAAAATTTAAGTATAAAATATAAACAGGAAAAAAAAAATAAGTTTATAAAAACAAACCTCAATTAGATTCTTCTACACCTCTGGCTCTGCTTTAAACATTTTAGTTATTGGACTCCAACAAAAACCACTTAAGTTGTTGAAAAGGTCATGACATGTATTAAAGTTAGTTTTCAAACTCTTAATTCGATTTTTTAAATGGTCTTTATCAAATGGGTATTTAAGCTCATCTCGACATATAGTCAAAACATTATTGTAAGCAAGAGTTGCAAAAGTGCCATCAACCCTTGCTCTAACAATGCATCAATCAACGCAGTATCCATTTCTTCTTACCACCTTATGTTATCTTTTCTTGATTGTTCACTATCAACATTGTCTTTCTTTGATTTCTTAGCCATGTATACAAACTGCATGTTTAAGAAAAATTCAATGTACAGCAAAATACATAAAAATATAACATTATATCGATAACTACAAATGCATAACAAAACCTTTCGTAAAAAAGACAAAAAAAAATTATTTAAATAAATTATAATTGAAAATCAAATTCATTTATTATTCATGCTCATCTTGGGCAGCCAATTCAATGCATGAAATTTCCAATTCCAAAAATAGTTTATAAACTACCAAAAAAGAATAATGGAAAAGACCAACACTGATGATAACAATATAATTATAAATACAAGTTTATATCTAAACAAGCATGGAATCTCTATCTAAAGAAAGGATAAAATAAAGGGTGTATTCTACATATTCTATTAGGGGTGAACAACGGGCGGGTAGGCGGTTTTTGGGCGGGTGCGGGGCGGTTTTTTTAAGTGGCGGGTTGGCGATTAACCAACCCACAAACCGCCCATGGAGTGGCGGGCGGTTTCGGTTTAGGGGTGGGCGGGTGCGGGCGGGTTGGGCGGGTTGGGTCTACACTAATGTACAATATAATTTTTTGAGCTCTTTTTTATTAAAAAAAAGTAAAGAAAATTTGTAGAAAATATAAGACGATAATGTATGAAGCATTCTCAACAACAACCAAGTTTGACGCCTAAAGACAATAACCATATTCACAACAAATTAAGAAACATAATCATTCTTTGCAACAAGAAACATCAACTATATATGAAGTGATGAACAAAGTCAAGAATTCTTGTTCTTCCATAAAACCTGTTCATTGGGTTCGAAAATAACAGGATACTACAGATGAAATGATGAACAAAGTCAAATGTTCTTTTTCTTTTTAAAGAATGAGGAGTGGGAGAGGTTTAGATTAAGATTTTTTTTTTTTTTTTTTTTTAAGAATTAGGCGGGCGGGTTCGGGTTGAACCCGCCCCCTAAAATTTAAAACCGTACCCGCCCGCCAACATATGTAGGCGGGCGGGTTGAACCCACCAATGGACGGGTTGAACCCGCATAGTCTTTTTTTTGGGCGGGCGGCCGGCGGATGCGGGCGGCCGGCGGTTGCGGGGTGGTTTTTGTACACCCCTATATTCTATGTTACTATCAAACTACATTTTCCAATCTACCTATTCTACTAATAAATTACTATCAAACTATATTTTCTAGTGCTAGACATAGTCTTGCCACATATACTGTGCTATTTTGTTTCTTATAGCTGCTCCTTTCTAGCTTCTTCGTTATCCTTTTGTCTATCGTAGACTTTTTCTAACGCTAGCTCTATTTCTAAGAGCTCTCGATCAACTGCTTCAATCATTTGTTTGTCAAGATCTACACCCATTAGATAGTTATGCAAAATACAACAAGCTAACACAATTTCTGTGGCTACTTTAATAGGATAATGTTGTTCTACACCACTAGAAATTATAGAGAATCGGTTTTTAAGCACTTCAAAAGTTCTCTCTATAACATTACGTAAGGAAGCATGATGAAGGTTAAACAATTCTTGATAATTTTCAGGACCACATGCAGAGTACTCTTTCAAGTGATACCGCAATCCTTTATATGGTGTGATTAGTCCACTACGCAACATATAACCTTCATCTACTAAATAGTATTTTCTTGATGAAGTAGAATTTGCATTTTTAGATAAGATTTTATGATTAACTAGTTTCAATAACTTAAAAAAAAAAAACTAAATATTACCTCTAGGAATTATTAGTTTGTCTTCCCTACACAAAGCATTTTTCTGGTAACACCTATGTAAACCTCATATCAAATCCATAAGCTGCCATAACATTTTGTGTAGTATAATCTTTCCTCCACGATATCGTGGAGCCTCTTTCCTAGGTACTTTTACTCGAATGTGTGTCTGTTAACACCCCAAAATGTTTTTTCTTAAACGACGGACGTTTGTAGTATAGAACAGTTGTCGTATCCACAAGGAGGTGAAAATTTGTAAATCGGGAGATTGATAAATATAAATGGTCAAAGAGGCAAGCAGTTTTTGAAAGCAAAGTTTAAAATGAAATAAATATTTTTGTGATTTTTTTATTTCAAAAATTTAAAACATAAAATTAAAGTGGTGAAACTATGAGAATTCCTTGTATGTTTCGCAACTGGTATAAAATTTTAACTCTAATTAAAAACTATCTTAAGCATTTGATTTATTATATATTTTCTCGTTAATTGCAAACATTTTTACTAATTTTATAGGTCAACCAAAATCGACAATATAGCAAGCCATAATGCAGTAAGGGTCTTCCTATAAAAGTAGAAAAATAATCATCTCTCACTAATGATTAAGTGCAATAAGTATGAAAATTATAACTATTGTCACTCAATTATAATCAACATAATTGTGAGATAGAAAAGATAATAACAAACCAAAATTATTATATTTTATGGAATAAATTATTGCATTAATTTCAGCAGCACCCCTCCTTATTAATTGGTTTAAGAATATACTATGCCATCCTCTGTCTACAATAAATCAAGAATTACCAAGCATTTACTATGCCAGTTTGTGTCTATAATGCAGCAAAAACTTGAATTAATAAATGAGCATGACTTCAGTATTATTAATATTAATTATGCAACATAATTAAATTACATAAAGAAAGCATGACTGAATTTATGTAAGAATTGGGCAACATAACAATATTAACAACAATTATAAAAAAATAGAAATATAATTTATTCCATAAAAATATAAGCATTACAACACAGTTGTAGAGATAAAATCCATACCAAAGTACTATGCATACAAGATCATTTATCGCCTCCCCAAACTGTTTACACTAATTTAAATAGTATTTTATTATTTTTACCTAAAGGTTACTAAGCGGTACTGCTGAGTTTAACTAAGCAGTTAAGAGAAGGAAGAAGAGGAGAAAAGGGCCTAAAGGCCCGAGAGGGGTGCCGATCAAAGGGGAGAACCCCCTATTTATAGTGCAAAGATTGGAATGTTTATCATTTTTTTAAAATACTTTTTTCACTGTTGAAAAGGATCAAAATGATCCTTGCCAAGCCCTTGCCAATTCACGAGATTCTCACGATGATGATTTTAATTTTTTTTCAATTTCTTTCATGCTGATCGCCGTTCATGAGGGGGCATTTTGGGCTTTGTAATCTTGCGCTTTACGGTGACTGGCGGCATGAAACAAGCGCAATTAGGACCGTTAATTTTGTGATACAACGACTCCCAGACGTGGGCCAAAATAGGACAAGTAGGACCACGTGGCCCACAAATAGAGACCATCAGATCGGTCAGAGCATTAGCATCAAACGAATGAAAGGACAGCTACATGTGTGAACGACCGCACGTGATTGGATAGCTCTAAAATTCACTCCTGACGTGCCTGAGAGTTGTTGGCGCGTTTAATGCACACGCAAATCAGATCTCGCCATATGGAAACCATCAGTGATGCGTAGCTGACGCAGCTTAAGACGCATGACATGTGTCCCTACTTTGGACGGCCAAGATTGCTTGGGCGGCTAATCCAAGGGTCAAAACGCGCCACGTGTCCTCCATATACAAAATCAATTTTTTAATGATTTTTGAGGTATTTGATGTCCGATTTTGTCCGTTTTGATGCTATTTTGCTCTGTTTTTCTCCAAATTTTAAATCTAAAATTCACAAACACACTAAAATTAATTATTTTATAAACATAATATTTACAAAAATATTAACAATATTTATTTTACATTAAATACACCAAATTAATTATAAACTTCTAAAAATTTTAGTCTTTTTCGTTTTGGCACAGATATAATTCTTAAGACTTGAAAATATTTTTAAGAATTACTAAAAATATAATAAAAACATATTTACAAACTTAAAACATACTATCAAACACATTAAAACTCAAAATAAAATAACCACATGTCATTTTTATGGTTTTGACTGTTTACAAACTAAACACTTATTTAACATATCGAAACGATTCTAAAAATTATCAAAAATATTATTAAACATAAAAGCACACTAAAAACACATTTTTAAACACGTTTACATATTAAGACACAAAAATACTTATTACACAAAACTACTATTAATTAGAGGATTTAATGAGAAATAAAAGCATAAATAAATGATTTAAGCCTTAGAAAATATACAATTTTATAGTCTCATCACACCCTCTAACCAGCTTATTGCTAGTCCCTAGCAATTAAAGCGATAAAATTTTGAAATGATTTACTAAATATCCATACAATGCATGATATTTAACTATAATTTGACCAATATAATTAGATTGACTAACAAAACAAAAATTTTATTTGAACAATTTATATGCTATTTAACAAAATGTATATGTTGATGCTTACCGAGGTCCGACGTTGAATCAACACCACGTGCGGCTATACACGGTGCTCAGCACTTCCCAGCTCGTCTCTGTGCGATCGGGTATGCCTACAACAAGAGGAGGAACACGTCGGAGGTAAAAGAAAGGGGTCAGTCAACAGACAAGGGTTCTCCAATGCTCAAGGCAGGGGTTACTCGGTAGAGGATGGGAGCCTGTTAGGTGGGAAGGAGCATGCATCCCAGGATGCAATAAATGCGTCCTATTTATAGGCCACCACTTAGATCGGGTGTTAGGTGGGTTTTGCCCACAACCTGGGTGTCACATCAAGGCATGTCAAGTGGCAGGTGACAAGTGTCATGTCCCTCCGCTGATGGATTGGCCTCCATTAGACGGTGAGTTCTTTGCCATTTGTTGGCCTGTGATGGCGAATAGTCATCTACTTTGAAATGGAAATAGTCTGACCCGAGCTGGTTCATAGTCCGAGGAGGCAACCTATTGTGGTGCGGCCCCAGGTGGCCTTGAAAAGCACCTCAGACAAGACTTCTTGGGTCATCGAGGTTAGTGATATGCTCCTTGGTGACTCTGCCGGGCTGTTTGGCCGACCACCTAGAGTGCGGCTCCTCGATGGTGGCATCAAGCTCACCCTCAACAGTAGCCCCCCATTTCACCTGGTCGGTGTCTGGCTGGGTGGACTATGCCTAGTGGGTGAGGTTGACCAAGGAAAGAAGACCAAGTGGTGGCCCGAAGTGGTGTAAACGAAGGGTTACGCAGGTCATCAGGGAGACACGTGTCGCCCTAAGGTCGACTGCATTGCCTGACAGGCGTAATCATCGCGCCTCTTCATTTTCTACACCTAGATTTTTTGCCTGAAACGACTATAAATAGGGCATTTTTTCTATCATTTTCACACGATTGAGGCCAGATTTTGCACCCATTGAGTTTTTAGCTGTCGAGCTGTAGTTATTAGCCCAAAGACTTTACGTTCCCAAGCTACCATAGCCCGATCATGTAATTTTCCCGAGAAGCGTAAAAAATGAGTGATGTGTCTGATTCCCAGAATGTCAACATCTATTGGTCAAAAAGCAATCTTGAGGCCAACACGTCTTCCACGGAAATCGATATTGAAAGATTGTCCCCAATGCGAGATGGGGCTAGTTGGTTGGCCCAAATATTGAGGGTTGACTCTCAGACCATCCCCGAGTAGGAGTTCCTCAACCTGCTAGATGGAGAACGACCAGTAAGGCCATGTAGGGCCAAAAACCCTTACATTAGGGCGGCCACCGTAGGCTCCTTCCGAGTTACTGCCCAGGAGCGAGCTGAGTTGGAGGCAGCAAGCGATGTCCCGAGCACTTTCGGTCGAAGCTCTGGGGCCCCTTCTCAGGTCATGGGTAGGATTACTGTCGATATTTCAGACGAGGAGCAGGGGGTGGAGGAGGCAGCAGAGGAGGTTGAGCATGTCACCAAGATCGAGGAGAATGATTCACCCTTGAACCCACCTAACGGGTGTATAACACTATACATCGAGTTTTTCAAAGTTGGGCTACATCTCCCATTCCATCCGTTCCTCCGTCGAGCACTAAATGACTTTAATGTGTGCCCGGCTTAGCTTAACCCGAACAGTTATAGGTCGCTGATCGGTATGTTCATGTTAGGGAGGTACCACCAGGCAACCAAGATGCCGTTAGAAGCATTTAAATAAGTGTACAAGATGAAAAAGCTTCCTCGGTAGTCTGAGTGGTATCCGCTGAGCACTAAATGACTTTAATGTGTGCCCGGCTCAGCTTAACCCAAACAATTATAGGTCGCTGATCAGGATGTACATGTTATGGAGGTACCACCGGGCAACCGAGATGCTGTTGGAAGCATTTAAACAAGTGTACAAGATGAAGAAGATTTCTCGGTAGTCCGGGTGGTATTACATCACCAGTTTCAGGAGAGATTTCATTCTGGGCAACCCCGACTCGAACAAACTCTAGAAGTACAAGTGGTTTTATGTTGAGAGCAATTATTTAGCCCGAGCTGGTGAAGTCGTGCCTGTTGATCAGCGTGTCCTGAAGTCATTCGAGCAGGGACACGTGTGATCGAAGAGGCCGTGGGTGCTGAGCCACGTGATCAAGGCAGTTGAAGACCTGTTTGAGCCGATTCGAGCAGCCCCCCGTACCAGTCCAAGAGCTATTGCCCTGGCCACCAAAGACTAGGGCGTCATCCAGCGAGACACCCCCCGCCATCACAACCATTGTGCCCTCTTCGGGAGACACCCCGAGGAGACGGTCGAACTATCGTCGGACCATCCTCGAGCACCTCGGGGACGTCATGCCTTAGGTGGACTTCATGGTAAACATCCGAAGAGACGACTTCAAGGCCCTATTTGATGCGGCCTTTCGATCTGCCGCCAAGGTGAGTGATCGACCCACCATAAAGTTTCTTTTTCCTTCCCTTTTTGCTGCATGCTGACAAGTCTTGTCTTTCTTAGACATCTGCCTTCCTACATATGGCCTATTCGACCGGGTTAAAGGAGCTCAACTGGGAGAAAGATAGGCACCAGAAGGTCCTTCTGGCAAAGGACGAGATTGAGAAAGAGCTCAGCGCCAAGAATGCCGAGCTTGAGCTAGCAAAGGAGGCTTTCATCCGGGACAAAGAGGAGGCTCGAAAGGCAAAGGATGGAGCCCACCAGGCTAAAGCTGAGGTGGAGGAGGCGAGGAAGGAGGCCGAGTAGGCGAGGAACGAGGCGGCTCAGCTCAGAGACCAACTGGCAGCCTTGTAGGCGAAGAACCAGCATTTCTTAGAGGAGCTCCCCTACCGAATCACCCAAACTATCGAGGAATTCAAGGCATCCCCGGAGTACACCGATTACTACTACTTTGGCATGACAGACCTTCGAGATTATCTAATCCGAAAGCACCCTAAGGCTGACAACTTCGACTGGTAGTTCATAGTTGAGCCCGAGCAGGCCACTGCTCAGCAACAAGAGCCAAGAGATGAGGTCGTTGACATGGACGGTGATGACAATAGGGACGAACAAGGCACTAGCGGTGGCAATGGTGAGGACGGTGGCGAAGGCGACGAAGATGATGCCGGGGTTGGGACCTAGGCTTAAGCTGTCTTGTTTGTTTTTGTTTTTTGTTTTTTGTGATTGTCTATCCGGGCTTAGGAGGTGTCCGGTTAATTGTACCTCCCCACCATTGTTTAATGAAATTCTATTTATCACTTCTCGGATTCTTGTATATGTTTTTAACATTTTCCAAGTACGATTGTTCTCGGGTAGGCATTTCGTAATTCAGGGTGAGGGGTTTCTTGGGAACATGGTTAAGCCGTCGTTTCACCAAGTTAGCATAGACCCCAGCCTTGAAATTGAATCAGGATTTCGAACAAAGTTGGACACTTCTCCGGAGGGGCATTCCTAAACCATAGTTTTCTGAGCTTCCCTCTTTTCAATTATATTGATGTCGAGTTTAATGTCTCGATGATTACTGACTTAATCTGAGCAGGGAATCCTTGTTTCTCGATCGGGAAAAGCACAGTGGCATATGAGTACCCTATACCCTATCGCCCTACTAGACTTGTTTAAGTTTATGAAAACTTTTACGAGTCTAATGTTGGTCGGGCATAATTATGCTAGGCAACTTGTTGGGCGATCTGTATAGCAACAGACTAGCAGTTGGCAAGGTGCCAATCAGCCTTCCAAACCGGTTAATTAGGACGATTCTCCCTCTTCGGAAGTTGTTGTTTAGTCCTCCAGGCTGGAGTTATGGTATCCCTCTTCAGGTCGTGTATTTTCCTTAGACACACATTGCTTGATGGAACGGTGTAGGAATTCACATTTAATTGATGTGTGGTATTTACACCCTAGTTCTATTCAATAGATCTAGTTACAAAAAGAATATAGCCAGAGGTCAAAAAAAGGTTTCTAGCGCTGGCTAACAAAAGAATCTTTTCAGGAGTTCAGCATTCCAAGGATGACTGAGCAAGTTTCCCTCCATGTCAGATAGTTTGTATGTGCCTGGCCAGACAATTCTAACAATCCTGTGCGGCTCGTCCCACTTCAAGCTGAAAGACCCCAACTCAAGCTGCTAAACCCTGACCTTTTTCAGTGCCAAATCTCTGACTTTAAAGCTCCTCGGCTGGACTCGCTTGTTGTAATACCGAGCCATGACTTGGTTCTGAGCCGCGTTGCAGAATGCCACGCGGATTTTTTTTTCTTTGAGTAAGTCTAGCTCGAACATCATGACCTCGACGTTTTAAATTTCCTCGTAGTGTTCGACCCTGAAGCTCAGTAGTCCCACCTCAGCCGGGATGATAGCTTTTGTTCCCTATACGAGCAAGAATGGGGTTTCTCCGATAGCCGTATGGGCAATTGTTCGGTAAGCCCAGCACACTTTTGGGAGCTCATCGATCCACATTTCGTTGTGGCCCTCGAGCTTTTTCTTCAAGTTGTCCTTGATTGTTTTGTTTATCGCTTCGACTTGCCTGTTACTTTATGGATAGCTTGGGCAGGAGAAAACCTTTCTGATGCTGAGCTGCTCGCACAGGCGGAGGAGACTCAAGGACTTGAATTGTTTAGCATTGTCGGTCACGATGGTATGCAGGATTCCAAATCGGCAAATGATGTTCTTCCACACTAAGCTGGTACACTTTCTTCAGTCATGTTGGTACACGGCTCTACTTCAACCTATTTGGTGAGGTAATCTATGGCTGCGATGCAGTACTTAAATTATGATCGGGCTTAAGGAAGGGGTTTGATCAGATTGATGGCCTATTTTGCGAATGGCCACGCCGATGCTACTGAGGTGAGCGGCTTGACGTGGTGCCTTGGCATCCTTACAAATTGCTGACATTTGAGGCATTTTTGCATAAAATGCTTGCAATCTTGCTCCATGGTTGGCCAGTAGTAGCCTTGCCAAAGACATTTTTGGGCCAAGGATCGACTCCTAAAATGGTTGCCATATAAGCCTTCATGGATCTCCTTCATTAAGTATTCGGTCTCTTTGGGCCCTACGCACTTTAGGCATGGCATAGTGTAGCCTCGCCAACATAATTTTTTACCGATCATCGAATACCAGGTCAAGCTGTTGCATATCCAACGTGCCTCTTCTCAGTCATCAGGCAATTCGCTTATGGTCAGGTACCGGATGATCTGGTCCATCCATGTGGTCATGTGTTCCTCTGCTACACTAGCCACTTCCTTGTTTATGCTCGGCTCAACTAACCTTTCAATTGGGACCGAGTATAGGTCATTGTCACTTAGTCCCGAGGCTAATCGAGCAAGGGCATTAGCCTCCAAGTTTTTTGATATGGGGATTTGCTTAAACAAGTGAGACTTGAATTGCCCAAGGAGAAACTTGACCTCTTGTTAATATGCAGCCATTGAGCCTGTTCGAGCTTGAAATGTGCCAGTGACTTGTTGGACGACAAGCATCGAGTCACTACGGGTGGCTATGCGGTCTACCCTAAGATCTCTAGCGATTCAAAGACCGGCCAGAAGTGCTTCGTACTCTGCTTCGTTGTTTGAGGCCTTGAAGTCGAATTAGAGTGCGTAGATTACCTTGTATCCATCCGAGCTTATTAATATTAGTCTAGTGCTTGATCCTTCTACATAAGAGGTTCCATCAACGTGAAGCTTCCATTCTGGCTCCGAGGTGGTGCAATCTTTGCTGCAGCCGGGGGCGTCTAGTGCTTCTACTGGTGCCTTCTCAGCCAACAGTGTGCACTTCACCGGGTTGAGTTTTATCCCATATTCCCAGAAAATATCGAAGCTTGCTCGAAGATCAGCCATGTGATCCACTGCTCAGACAGATTTAACTAGCATATCGTCCACGTAGACCTCCATCGTTTTGCTTATCAACGGAGCAAACATCGTGTTGACTAGGGGTTGATAGGTCGCCCCGGCATTCTTTAGCCCAAAGGACATTACTTCGTAGCAGTATAGCCCCTGGTCAGTAACAAAAGCCATCTTTACTTGATCTTCCTCGGCCATTCTTATTTGATTATATCCGGAATAAGCATCCATGAAGCTGAGTAGCTCGTGGCCGGCCGTTGCATCAACGAGCTGGTCTATCTGGGGAAGTGGGAAGCAATCTTTCAGGCAGGCCTTGTTCAGGTTAGTGTAATCAATGCAAACTCATCATTCCCATTTGCCTTCTTGACGAGAACGACATTCGCCAGCTACTCTAGATATTTGACTTCTCGAATGAATCCTGCCTTGAGAAGCTACTGGACTTCTTCATTTATAGCAGCGTATCTCTCTGGATTAAAAGCCCTTCTCTTCTATATCACCGGCTTATGATCAGGTCAAACATTAAGCCGATGACAAATTACACTTGGGTTGATGCCAGGCATGTCCTCATGAGACTACGCAAACACGTCTCGATACTCAGTAAGGAGCCCCTCGAGGTCTGCCTAGATCTCTGGACACAACTAGGATCTGAGTTGTACTATGCACTTTAGATGTAAAGGGTCCAGGCTGAACGGCACCAAGTCTTCGATTGGGGTGGCTCTCACCTCTTCCTCGAGCAATCGGGGATCAAGATCAGAAAGCATATTCGGCACCGGGTCGGTAGGAAAGTTTGTTTTGTCAACCATGTGGATGGCCGAGACGTTCAACTGCTGAGCCGACGTCGCTCTAATAGTATTGGCGTAGCAAGCTCGGGAGTCCCTCTAAAATGAGCGGATTACTCCAACTCCATCCTCTATTCTAAACTTCATCGCCATGTGATACGTGGAGATCACGGCCTTAGTGCATTCAATGTTGGTCGACGATTAGGAAGTTGACGACGTGAGTAACCCCAGCAGCACCCTCACCGAAGGTCACAAGTAGACTGACCTTCCCTATTGCTTGGACGCATTCACCTGTGAAGCCATATAGCGGGGTCCAGACTGGAACCATGGTAGCGTTGTGATCTTCAACTTATCAAAAGCTTGCTTAAAAAGGATATCAACCAAGCTACCATTATCAATGAGCACTCGCCGCACTATGTTGTTGGCGATGTGCAGCGCACATATGAGGGCGTCGTTGTACGGATAAATTAACTTGTCTGCTTCCTCCTCGATAAACATGATCGGGGTGTTTTATTGGCGGCAAATCTTGTTCATATGCTTGGACATGTGGATAAATTCACCTCGCTCAACCAGCCGAGCTTCTCGGACGTACGGATGCCATCCACTCGACGTGTCCCTGGTAACAAGCCCTTTGAAAATCATGCAAACAATATTCAGGGGTTCCGAGGTGTTCTTGTTGTCATTGCATGAACGGTTTTGGTGCATCTTAGCTTGACGGGTCATTTCTTTTGGAGGCAGAGGCCAAAGTTAAGACTCGTTCAACAAATTCTCTCACGTGTCCTTCTCGGACTAGTCTTTCAATCTGGTCTTTCAGCTGGATACATTTGCAGCTATGGTGTCCCACATCCTTTTGGAATAGGCAATATCTGGTATGATCCCGCTTCATCTTGCTACCCTTAAGCTTGGGCGGCGGTACCAGTAGGTTCCTGCTGCTTACTTGGGCAAGTACTTCGTTGATGGTTGCCACTAGTGGTGTATAGCTTTGAAATTTTTGGTCGACGTCTTCAACTTCTCAGGTTTCTTTTCTTTCTTTTGTTTCTTATTCTGCTCGGCTTGTTCTGTTCCGGCATCTTCTTTTGCTTCTCATCATCCCACTAGGGTAGGCCTCCTCCTTGTGGCTTTTCATATATTTCGAGGCATCGGCATTCATCTGTGCGTAGCCGAGCATCTGTGAAAACGTGCTCGGTTGCTCAAAGGCCAATGACCAAGTGAGTTTTTCGTCTCAGAGACCCCCTACAAAAATTTGCTTAAGGGTCTCGTCTTCGACGTGTTTGACCTTAAGAGCTGCTTAGGTAAACCGATTGATGTAGTCTCAGACGTGCCGTCTCCCTGCTTGACAGCGTATAGGTAGGTAATCTCCTTTCTTCTCATCTTCGTCATGGAGAAAGCAGCCGAGAAGGCATCGACAGTTGCTGAAAAGAAGTGATAGAGGCTGGCTCAAGTCATCGGAACCATTGCCGAGCCAGTCGAGTAAGTGTCTATGAAAAGGCCTTGCACATCGCTACATCACTGGCATTTTGAAGGAGCATATATCCTCAGAACAACTCAACATGCTCATCTACATCTACGGTCCCATCATAGGCCTTGATTTGTGGGACCTTGAGTTTGGGCGGTATAGGGGCTTACATTACAGCTTCAGGAAATGGTGGATCCAGGGCCCCTACATCATCTAGGCAGAACGGTTGTTTCGAATCTCATCAATTTGGCGCTGTAATACCCGAAACTGGCGACTGTTCGTATCCACAAGTAGTTCGACCCTGTAGGGTGCCCCGCCCTCCACGCAGTCGCCTACCCTTGGCTGGCGATTCTGGTGCGCTTCTCCTCGACGTCCTAGTCGGTCAAATACGAATGCTCGGGAACCTTAGGGTGATGGAATCCATGCTGCTTAAGGACCAAGTCGGCCTTCCTAGACAAGCCTATTATTGGTTGAGACGCCATGTGTTGAGCCTCTAGAGTGCTTGAAATTGGCTTCATTGGGGTCGACAACATCCTGTCCTGCTCGAGCTCTAACCTGGTCAGCTGGGGCTAGAGGTAGGAGGGCAGGTGCAACCTGGCGTTGTGCTTGTTGTGCAAGCTGCTACGTGAGGACCCGTACAACATTTGTAAGTTCTTGGATTGGGTCCTGGGCAACTGGATCTTTTGCTTGCTTGGCCCTGGTCGTGCTTCCCTGTCCCCAGACCGAGACCTGGTAGCCTGGGGGCGGCCCCTAGGCCTAACCGGATTTTGGTTTCAGTCTTAGCCATCTCCCAACCTGTCAGGTTGTATTATCTCGGACATCCTCTCTAGTCACCATCTCGATCTTGGACTCGCTATGGCTGATGTCTTTAAGTGAAGGCGTAGGCGCCCTCCTTCTAGCGCCAAAATGTTGATGTTTACCGAGGTTTGGCGTCGAATTAACACCACATGCAGCTGCACATGGTGCTCAGCTCTTGTCGAGTCATCTCTACCCGATCGGGTATGCCTACAATAAGAGGAGGGACGCGTCGGAGGTAAAAGAAAGGGGTCAGTCAACATACAAGCGTTCTCCGATGCTCAAGGCAGGGGTTGCTTGACAGAGAACGGGAGCCTGTTAGGTGGCAAGGAGCATGCATCCTAGGATGCAATAAATGTGTCCTATTTATAGGCCACCACTTGGACAGGGTGTTAGGTGGGTTTTGCCCACAACCTGGGTGTCACATCAAGGCATGTCAGGTGGTAGGTGACAAGTGTCATGTCCCTCCACTAATGGATTCGCCTCCATTAGACGGTGAGTTCTTTGCCATTTGTTGGCCTGTGATGGCGAGTAGCAGTCCACTTTGAAATGAAAATAGTCCGACTCGAGCTGGTTCATAGTCCAAAGAGGCAACCTATTGAGGTGCGGCCCTAGGTGGCCCTTAAAAGCACCTCGGACAAGACTTCTTGGATCATTGGGGCCAGTGATATGCTTCTTGGTGACTCTGTCAGGCTGTTTGGCCGACCACCTAGAGTACGGCTCCTCGGTGGTGGCGCCAAGCTCATCCTCAACAATATATAAGCTAAACTTAGTACAAAAAGAGATAATGGATAATTGATAAGTTTCATCTAAAACTAAGAGTAAAATTGTTATAATATTTGGCTTCAAATCACTCCTGCAAGTAGCAACACTTCAAATTTATTTATTTAGAACAATTAAAATATTTACAAAGTTTACAATTATAGATAGTGCAATGTTTGATTCCCTTAAGCTTTCTTCATAACCCATTTAACAAGCTTCAGGTCAGTAACTCCCAGACCAGTTGGTTTAAGGTACTAGGTGTTGAAGCACCCCTTAGAACTTACTAACTCAAGTTAAAGAGGCTACGAAATCAAACTTATCCAACTTTACATAATTCCAAACTTTATTTATTTACAATTCTTTTTTTTTCTTTTTATTTTTTCTTTTTTTCTTCTTTTTTTATTTTATTAGTTAATTAATTTTGAAAATATTGCTGCCTTTATTTGTTCATCTTCATAAAATTATAAAACTCAAATATTCATAACTTTGACTTACCACCACAATTAAACATTATAGTGCGTGTGTAAAAAGAATGGTTTACAAACACTTGGAAAAATAAACACATAAAAATGTTAAATAAAACTAAAGTTTGGAAAGTCCATAAAATTAGATAATTTAAAGAATAAAAAATAATATTACATTAATATGAAATTCAAAAATAAAAACAAATTAATAACACATTAATTACTAAGAAACTAATATTTACAAAACATTTTTTAAATTTTATGACCAACAAAAAAAAATTCACACACAAAATCCTAGAGCAAAAAAAAAAAAAAAATTGGCATAGCACAACATTGAAGCGCAATTTTGAAGTATAACTTTGGAGTATAACCGTCTGCCCCCAATCTAAAATGTATATTGTCCCTAAGTATAAAAAGAATAGTGAGAGCAGTAAAAATATTACCTAAATCAACACAGATGTAGAGATGATTTGTACCAAACTTAACAAACAAAACTAAAATCTAACAACACATAACAATATATTACAAACTGGGTGTTTTAAGGTTAGATTCCTGAGACTTTATTTTTTTTTTTAAATTAAAATTACTTTTCAAATTCTTCAAATTGTATTTCAAAAGGCTGCAAGTACAGAATACTCACTAATCACATTGATTATATCCGCCTTAATCTCAGCCATTTTAATTGAATTATTAAGTAATTTAATTTTAAAGATTTTTTAAAAGAAAATTAAGATGAAAAATAAAACACACACTTTTTTATTGAAATTTATTTGAAAATCTAAACAAATTGCATTTATAAAATCAAATTCATTAGAATGCGTCTCGAGAGAAAATAGTTTAACTCCTTAACTCAGCCATTCTGAACAAATTTAATTAATAGCCTTCATTTTAAGAAATTATTTAGGATTGTTTTAGTTTTATTAGGAACTAATTTTTCTTTTTCTAAGGCTATGATGTAGCCAAATTATGAATGTTCACTTTTATTTAATTTAATTCAATTCGATGTTTATTCATTATCTAACTGAGTGTTTAATCTAATCATTATATTTGTAAAAGTTTGAGCAACTTTTGCATGATTTATGATTTAATTTGAGGTTGAGATATGATAATTAAATTAGACTATGATTGAATGCCATGAGATCATCATAGGATAAAGATATCTATAAGACTTGTGTAACTGGTGAATTTACTGTTCTTAATAAATCTTGGTAAGTTTAGAGTTTCCACAGAGATATAGAAAATTTACTAACTAGGATAAATTATTAATGCTTGAGAAAGATTAATGACTACCTAAGAGAAATTCGTTATCAGCATAGGAGTAAACATCAGTTGATTAAATTAGATAATTTAAATAAGATTAATTTATGTGAAATCGGATGTCCTAGTCTTTTATTATTTAGGTTTTCATTTACTTTTTTGTTTTGTTTTGTTTTGTTATTTTTCTATTTATATTTGATTATTCACATAATTTTAGAGTTAACCAATTTCGGTACTTAGCTAGATTAACGTAATTTTCATGGGAACAATACTCTACTCACTCTTTATTACTTGTCTATAATTTTGTGCACTTACAGATTTTTTGCAACAACCCCGAAAGTAGTCTATCATAATTTCGCCAACTTTCATGCACAATATCTCCATAAAGATGATAGGAAAATAACTAATGATGTTCCTTCTCCTTTAATATTGATGAAATATTTATAGACTACATTACATATTTCATTAATATCAGTATTTCTCTTTCATTAAAGTACTTCAATCACCCACTACTACTAGACGACAGTATTTTTACGATGACATAATCCACCTTTAACAATGAGATGTGGTCACTATAGATCAAACATGGATGAATATAAGTGTGGGAAGTGTACACACTTATATCGTCATTGAATGCCCCTTCTTAGTCGCTAAAATTAACGCCGTAAAATAAAGAAGGAATTCACACCATGAGAAATTTTTAGCACTAAAAGTCCTTTTAATTTTTCCAAAAAAAATATCTGATAAAAATATATTTAGAAGAAATTTTTGGTTAACTTTTAATGTTGACATGTCATGGCTAAAAGTTTTAGCAACATTCGATGCTCACACTCGCCCACACATTTGTAGCTAATAATTAAAAAATAATAAAAGGAATGAAGAAAGGCAAAAAAAAAAAAAAAGGCTAACTAGATTCTAGTATATTTAACATTTCTCAACTTCAACTCTGTGTATAAGTATGATATTATTATTCCACATAAATAAAATCCAATAAAATGATGAAAATGCAAGTGATCGCAATTGTCAGCAATGACTGCATATGCAAGTGACTGGGTGTTTTTAAGGGCACTGTTCCCACCACTTTTTTAGTTATAAATAGTGTAAAGCTCTTGCATGCTATAGTAACAATTAAAAAAATCACCACAGTGTAAAGCTCTCATATGCTATAGTAAAAGTGGTTCTAACTGTCACGACCTGCCTTTTCGGACCATGCTTAATCAATTTCCTTACTTACGTATTTATGAAAATTTTCAAAAATATTTTTTTTCTTTCTTTATATATATATATATATATCCACACACACATATAACCAAACTCTCTTCATATGATTTTATATAATCAATGTAGCATTCTCAAAAGAATTTGTCTTACTTGATCATACTATAACTTAGTTTACAACTAGTTCCAAAATAATTTAATATAAATAGCAAGAAGAAACATAACAGTGGTAGTATCCATTCCTCGTCTACACAAGGCTCATACCTCCGCCGCTAACTCATCAGTATTTATTTTGACCTTGTAGTTGAAATACCTATAGCATGGAATAATTAAGTGAGCTAATGCCCAGTAAGTCCAAACATAACCCACATGCAATATTTACTAATATGTGTGTTCTATTTATACTTTCTTTTGAACATTCTTTATTCCTATCATGTCTCATCTTTAACTAGGGTCCAAGTGGTCGTACCATATACGCACATAGGTCTTCCTGACACCGAGACCATATCATAACCTTAAACTTCCTTTTAGTCGAGAGCTGGTATGACACTTTTCTCTTTTCTTGGTGAGTCTTTCACCAGACCGATTATTATGGTTAACATACCATGCATGATATCATATTCAAATGTTAAGTGCAAAACATAAACACTTTTTGTTGGGGGTGAACTCGGCGCCGCCGTCGAGAAATCCTATTCTAGGTGGTCGGCAACCTGCTCGGCAAGAGCCAAATAACGTCATTGAGGTCCTCATTTGCTACAGGTGGCCCCACGTCGAATGAGCCACTCGACAAGTCCTCAGTATTGGACGATGATAGCTCCCTCATCGGCCTCCCGGATCTGACGGTGCTTGGCCCTAGGATGTCAGCTGCACTCAGCCTTGCCACTGTCACTTGCTTAGGTGACTGGGCAAGTTGGATGTTGGAAGAGGGATTGTTTCTGCTAGACTCCCCAAACCAACTATAACAGGAAAGGGTCTCCTTCCTGAGCAAGAAAGACTACTGTCGAGTAGAATCTAGCTTGGCATACAAGTCCTCCACTGCTCTGATGACGTTGCCCGGCGTCCATGGTCTCTTCGACCAGACGTGCCCTTGCTTGAATGTCTTTGGAACGTGCTGGTCCTCGGGCACAACTTCACCAACCCAAACTAGATAATTTTCCCCCGACATAGAACCACTCGAACAAAGCTTGTCTAAGTCGGGGTTGCCCAAGCTGAAATCCTTCTTGAAGCCGGTGATGTAGTACCGGCCAAAATGTCGAGGAAACCTTTTCATTTTATACACCTGCTTGAAGGCCTCCCATAGCATTTAAGTAGCCCGGTGGTACCTCCACAACACGTACATCCTGATGATAGACTTGTAGCTATTTGGGTTGAATTGGACAGGGTAGAAATTCAAGTTATTGATCGCCGGCGGAGGAAGGGATGAAACGGCAAGCGCAACCCCGCCCTAAAGAACTTGGCGTACAATGTTATGCACCCTTCAGGCGGGATTAGTGGTGAATCTCCCTCCCCAGGTATGACAAGGACGACGTCGTCTGGGATGCCGAACTCTATGCACAGGTCCTCGCATAGGTCCTCGAGCTGGGACTCAATCATCGTGCTTGAGTAGCCTGCTGCGGACGTCTGGTCAGGCTGAGATATCCGATAAGCAATCACTCCCTAGACTCTGGTGATGACGAGTCTACTAGCATCCTCATCCTTCTCGGCAGCATCGACCTCAAGCTCCACTTCTTTGGCTGCTCACTTCTCATCTAAAATCTCCACAGTTATTTGACCCACAACCTAGACTAGGACCTCGCTTTCTCAGCTAGAGGTGCTTGGCTCATCAATGACTGCCTCCAGACTGACATGTTCCTAGGTTGTAACTGGGGACATTTCGATGATGGCGGCGTTGATGTACGCGTCCTCGTCCCTGCATGGTCTCACCGAGTGTCTCCCGTCCAACTGGTCTAAAAACTCCTGCTCGAGTATCGTCTTGGCATCGAGCTTGAGGTTTTCATCCAGCCGGCCTACTCCGTCTCGTCCTGGGGATAATCATTCAATGTCCACCTCCTCGAAAGTTGACTTTTCAGTTTTGGTGTTGTTGTCCGACCAGGAAATATCTACGTTCTGGGAGTCGAAAGATCACTCATCTTTCATCTTCTTTAGGAAAATTACTTGATCAGGTTGTGGAAGCTTGAGAAAATAAAGTCCTCGAGTTGTCAACTATAGCTTGGCAGCTAAAACTCAGAAATCGCAAAGTGTGGCCTTGGCTCCATGTGAAAATGATGAGGGGAGAAGCCCTATATATAGCCACCTCAGGTGCAAAACTCGGGCACAAAAAACGAAGAGGCACGATGGTTACACTTGTTAGGGAAACACCCAATCATGTGTCGACATGCGTCCCTCCAAGCTTCATCGCGTAACCTTCCATCTCCTGTCGCCCTAGGACGCCGCTTGAGCTCCATCTTAAGCCAACCTCACCCTTTCGGCATAATCCACCCGGCCAAGCACTAACCAAGTAAACTAGAGGGCTACTCTTGGGGGTGAGCTCGGTGCCACCACCGAGGAACCCTATTCCAAGTGGTCAATAAACCTGCTCAGTAGGAGCTATTGGGAGCGTATTGTTGGAAAAAAGAGTGCACAGCAAAATTTTAAAAATTTTACATCAGAGTACTTTTTGAAACACAAGTTTGACACGCTATATGGATAAATTAACAAGATCTTACTAACCTTTGTGTGTCGAAGAACTCTCGCAAAACGTGAAGAGAAGTAACATTCCAGAAGAGCCTCAACCAACTGGTCTTCTTTGCTATTCTCTATCCACAACCAGAGTGAGTGTGGCTCACATGTACAGCTCTTCCACTAGATGACTCTCCTTCCAACCAATCAAGAAAACCGAAAGCAAGTGTTCGTGATTTGTGAACAAAAGCTCTTAGGGAGTTTTCAGATTCTCACTAGCAGAGTATCTCTCTTAATCTCTTAATTGATCTGAGTAACTTGTGAGAGTCACTTCCTATTTATAGAGGTTGGTCCTAGGGTCAATCCTCATCAGATTATGTCTCAAAATTTGGATCAAAATCAAATTCGGATCAATATTTGATAAGATCCGCATGGAAAAGCGTGATATTATCCTTCGTTGTTCGACAGGATGAACCACTTGATCGGCAGGCCGAACAGGCCCCATCAGCAGGCCGAACACGTCCATTGGCAAGCTAAACTGTCGAATAAAAATCTCGCGAATCTTTTATTTTCCACCCGAGATTCTATAAGATAAAGTCTCAATTTTAATTCAAATAACCCAATAGAGAAGTTATCTGATCAAAACAACTTTATCTAGATAATCTCTAAGAAAATAAATCAATTCCCAATAATTCTACAAGTTTATCTTGATCTAAGTTATCTAAATTTAAATCAACCGATAAACAGACAAGAATTATCTGATCCCAATAATTCAACAAGTTTATCTTGAATTAATTTATTACAAAATTAATTCAACCGAAAAATAGACATGAATTATTTGATTCTTCCAAGTTTCAACCAATCTTACAAATCCAACATAAGTCACCAATTATTGGAAAAACACGTTGTGTCGTTACATGATGTTGTGAGCTAGCAAAGGGGACCAAATGGACCTATATGGTTCAAGCTCCTATAATTATGAAACCCAATATCCCAGATATACATTTCATAATTATCAACTCCAACGCTACTCCACTAAAAGCTTGGAGCTGCACTCTCGAACTACATAGAATTACGAAGCTCGCATAGCTAAGTCTCCATGACATATCATAGTGTATCGTATCCCCATATGATAATCCATAATCGGCTTAAGGACAAGTTCTATCTTACCTTCTCGATTATTTTTATCTTACATTCCATTATCTCACCATCAGAAACTTACTATCCAATGAAAGTATACCATTCAGTTACACCTATGTATCCAAATGGTTGAGCGCTCCAGTTTTTCAATTTCAAGATAACGCATATAAGAGGATATCATTACTCCTAAAGAGGAGCTATGGATTCCATATCTATGAATAACAGGTCTACGCTATCAAGAGTCATGCTTCCAACGTACCAGCCTGCATACCACTATTAAGATGTGGGTGTCACCCTTTGGTACATCAAAAGATACAAGCCAAGACAACGGGCCCACTATTCATCTTAGGATTAAGATACAACACAAATGCTTGTCTAAAGTGAATTGATTTGCCGAGACAGAATTATTAATCCAAATTAATTCACTTTATGTCTTGATCTAACACATCGTCACTTATGACAATGTGCCAATGTTTCTATTCACGGAGTCTACCTCCGATGGTCAAGACAAACCATCTCCCAAAAGGTATATAGACAACATAACAATCTTTGCATGAATAAAGTGCCCAACTTTATTCTCTTGATTACGGATCGTACGATTTAGACCATCACCTTAAGAATCGTGTCTTCCGTATAATCCGGCCATTATATGCCCAATTCTTAAGGTTTAGACCGATAGTCTCAGACTATTGTTTGCTTAACATACATTCAACAAATATGAATGTAAAGAGGACAAGATTTGGTATATAAATAATGAATAAATTCTTTATTGATAAAATGTCTCCAAAAACTTATTACATTTTTACTCCTTAGGGCATACATGTCTAACAATCTCCCACTTGCACTAAGTGAGTAAATATGACAAATCTCGCATCCCCATAGCTTCCACATGCCTCTCGAAGACTCTCCCAGTAAGTATTTTCGTAAATAGATCAGCTAAATTGTCCTCTGGCGAAATCTTGCACACCATGACATGCCCGCCCTCAACAAAGTCCTTTATCACATGATACTTCCAATCAATATGCTTACTCTTCTTATGAAATATTGGTTCCTTAGCATTAGCTACTGCTGCACTATTATCACAGTACAGTGCTACCCCCTTATCCATTCCAGGAACAACCTCAAGATGCCCAAGGAACTTGCAAAGCCATACTGCTTCTTTCGAAGCATCACTAGCTGCCACATACTCAGCCTCCATCATTAAATTCGTAGTGCAATCTTGCTTAGCACTTCTCCAACTGATGGCACCGCCGCCCAAAGTAAATACAAAACCTGAAGTCGATTTCCTAGAATCCATACAGGATTGAAAATTTGAGTCAGTATATTCTAGAGGAGTCAGGTCCTCACCTGAATATACAAGTATATACCCTCGAGTCCTTCTTAGGTACTTGAAAATATGCTTTACTGCAACCCAATGGTTCGGTCCTGGATCCGCCTGAAATCGACTTACAATCCCGACCGCATAACTAATATCCAGTCATGTGCAAAGCATGGCATACATGAGACTACCTACTTCCGAAGCATAAGGCACCTTCTTCGTGTATTCTCTTTCTTCATAAGACTCTGAAGAGTCTTTCTTAGAAAGAGTACTTCCAGACCTAGATGGTTGCCCACCTTTCTTAGAATCCTACATTGCAAACCTCCTGAGAATTTTATCTATGTAGCCGGCTTGGGACAAAGCTATCATTTTGTTCTTCCTATCCCGAAAGATCTGGATACCGAGAACAAAATTAGCCTCTCCTAAGTCCTTCATGTCAAACTGCTTGGTCAACCATAATTTGACTGATGACAATGCCCCAACGTCATTGCTAATCAACAGGATGTCATCTACGTAGAGCAGCAGAAAAAACCACCTTTCCATCCTTAATGTGTTTATAAACACATGGTTCATCCACATTTTGTGAGAACCCATAAGTCTTGATCACCTGATCAAATCTTATGTTCCAAGAACGAAAAGCCTGCTTAAGTCCATAACTTCAACAGCTTACAAACCTTACTCTCTTGACCCGTGACCTTAAACCCATCTGGTTGTTCTATATAAATGGACTCATCAAGATAGCTAATCAGAAAAGCCGTTTTGACATCCATCTGCCAAATCTCGTAGTTGAGAGCCGCAACTATGGACAAGAGAATCCGGATGGACTTAAGCAAGGCTACAGGTGAAAAGGTTTCCTCATAATCGATTCCTTCCTTTTGCATATAGCCCTTAGTTACCAGTGTAGCCTTAAAGGTTTCGACCTTTCCATCCACTCCTCTTTTTCTTTTATAGATCCACTTACACCTTATAGGTTTTACCCCTTCGGGAAGATCCACAAGCTCCCAGACCTTATTAGTCTCCATAGACTTCATCTCTGTGTTCATAGCCTCTGTCCAAAGTTTTGAATCAACATCCTTCATAGCTTTTGCATGAGTTTTGAATCAACATCCTTCATAGCTTCTGCGTAAGTATAAGGATCCCTTTCTTGTTCATCTGGTTCAGCCAAGAAGACCTCCCCATTGAACATATACCTCTCAGGTTGACACCCGATCCTCCCACTACGCCGAAGCCTCTAAGGTTGTTGTTTAGGTTTGTTTGGTTTTTCTACACTGATCGGAATGGTTTCATTTGGAACCTCCGGAGTGATCGGATCACTCCCTAACTCCTGAAGCACTACTTTTCTTCGAGGTTTAAAGTCGTTCATGTAACTCTCCTCAAGGAAAGTTGCATTAGTTAAAACCACGACTTTATTTTCCTTTGGGTTATAGAAATAACCCCCTTTAGTCCCTTTTGGATATCCTACAAACACGCAAACTTCCTAACGTGCTTCCAACTTATTCGAATCCTTAAACACGACATGAGCCGGACAACCCCATATGCGAATATGGTTTAACGATGTCTTCCTACTCGTCCACAACTCGTGAGGAGTTTTACGGACCGATTTTGAAGGCACATTGTTCAAAAGATAACATGCGGTTTGTAGTGCATATCCCCAAAAGGATAAAGGCAATGATGAATAACTCATCATGGACTTAATCATGTCTAACAAAGTCCTATTTCTTCTCTCCGCTACGCCATTCTGCTGCAAAGTGCCCGGCGCAGTTAAATGGGATAAAATCTCATTCTCTAACAAGTGTTCCAAGAACTCATCAGAAAGGTATTCCCCACCTTGATCCGATCAAAGTGCCTTAATGGGTCTACCCAATTGCTTTTCCACTTCAGCCTGAAACTCCCTAAACTTGTCAAAAGTTTCGCTTTTGTGGTGCATCAGGTACACATACCCATATCTTGAGTAATCGTCAATAAAAGTGACAAAGTACTCATACCCTCCTCATGCCCGGATGTTCATTGGTCCGCAAACATCACTATGCACAAGTTCTAGAACCCCTTCGGCCCTAGTACCCTTAGACCCGAATGGTCTTTTGATCATTTTACGCTCCAAACAAGATTCACATTGAGGTATAGATTCCACCTTTTTAAGTGATTTAAAGATCCATCCCTTACCAACCTTTGAATCCTATTCAGGTTAATATGACCAAGGCGTAAATGCCAAAGATAAGTCTTATTAGAGTGAGAAGTTTTAAGTCTTTTAGAGTTATTATCATTCATCTTAGCATTAAGCAATAAGTCCATCTTAGGTTTGATAAAATATAGATTATTTTGCATCCATCCAGAATAGATAAAAGATTTGTTTTTAGGAATCACCACTTTATCATTAAAAGAAACCAAGTAGGAGTCTTTAAATAAACAAGCTATAGAAATTAAATTCCTTTTAAATTTAAGAACATAAAAATAATCTGTCAAAAATAAATTCCTATAATTATCAAAATAAAGATGGACGTCTTCCACTACTTCCGTTGAGACCAAGGATCCATCGCCCATCCAAAGCGTGAAGTCTTCATGCAACAGACTTCTCGTTTCTTTGAATCCCTACAGAGAAACACAAACATGATTAGTTGCACCAGAATCTATGACCTAGATGTCATTGGATTCCTCAACCAAACAAGTTTCTAAATACAGAAGATCACACCTACCTCCTTTAGAAAGGAAGTCCTTGCAATGCTTCTTGATATGCCCGACCTTCCCACAGAAGAAGCACTTAAGTTTCTTTTGGTTCTTTTTCTTCTTCTTCTTGCTCTTGATGCTAGCAGGAATAGAAGACTTCCCGTTCTTAGCCCGTTGCTTCTTTCCATTTCTAGAGTTAGGATTGGAACCAGAAGCAGCTACCATGTTGTCCTCACCACCCGCAGGAGACTCCCTGATCAGCAGTTTGAACTCTTGTAACTGTTTTATCAATTTTGTCAAGGTCATATCCTGTCTATTGCTTAAATTAAAAGTAGCTCTAAACGGAATAAATTCCTTAGATAGAGTCTCAAAGACCATAGTCATCTGAGTTTCAGCATTGATGTCGGCTCTATTGGTTTGAGCCTCACCAAGGTAACCCATGACCAATATCATGTGCTCCTTTACAGATGTCCCCGGTCTTTGTCTATAGTTTAAGAGTTTCTGAAGTGCCCCTTGCCGCTTTGTTATGGCTTGGCCTCCAAACATATCCTCAAGATTATCCAAGATCTGTTTCGTAGTCTCATAATCCTGATATTGAGCCTGTAGCACGTTGTTCATGCTAGCCATAACATAGCAGCGGGCCTGATCATTAGCATCTTTTCAGTGATTATACGTTTGAAATTGCTCATTAGTTGAGTCTCCCGTAGGCTCGGGAGGACAAGGGATTGTCAATACATATTTCAGTTTCTCAAAGGACAGGACGATATCCAGGTTTTGTTTCCAATCATTATAGTTCTCACCGGTTAATAGGTTTTTGTCAAGTATCAATGATAAAGCGTTTTTAGACATTTTTAATCTACAATAAAGAATCATATACCAAACATAAGCAAACAAGTAATAATAATTTAGTAAGATAACACAATCATGTAAGAATATACAAATGCGTTTATGTGTCAAAACCTTGAAAATATCACAACCTTACAATGATAATTCCTAACTTAGAATTCAACAAGCTCCTAGGGAAGTCATGCCAAATTCAATCAGGAACACGGATCTCCTCCTGATTAATATATGCCATCCAAGACCCATATGATCCAGCATATATTAATAATTGTTTCTTTGGCCATTAATTTTATTAACAGAGCTCCTAGGGGAGATTAATAATAAAATTAACGTGAGTGTATAACCATCGTTTTAATATTTTATCCATGATTTATAATCACCACCTAAGGGTGTGCAACCATAAATCATGCTAAGATACCTTATCCTCTCAGAGATCCAATCTGGTACATGATAGAAATCCCCTCCTAGGGGTCGGGACCACCATGTTCTGCCTATGGACCAACGATGGAGGCCTTAGGTCCTCTCTTCGAAAACCTTCTCCCACTCAATCTTTTGAAATCAAGGTTTTATTTTAAGAATATGCATGAACAATTTTAATATGAGTGGCACTCCCTATTCTATATGACATATTATCAATAGACATGGCAAATCATATTATAATGCAGACAAGCAAAGCAATCAAGCAAAGCTACAAGCAAAATAATAATAATAACTGTAATATTATGGCTCCACCCTAGAGAATAGAAAACTAAGATTACAAGAGAATAATCGAGACATATTATCGATTTATCATCCTTGAATCCTCAAGCTGTATCCTTCTTTATGTAATACCTATCTTCAAGTCTTCAATATCGTAAGAATCGAATACTTCATATTTCCGGTTATATCCAAATTTAATGTTTTCTCAGAATTGTCCTAAAAGTAAAATTAAAACTGCATTGAAAAAACTGCACCTTTTCTGAAAATTTTTCAGCTCTCGGTTGGCAGGTTGATCTAGGTGATCGGCCTACCGGTCCTGCTCCATCGGCCTGCCGATCAAGAAGATCGGCCTACCGATTCATGAAAGTTTGGCTTGACGAACTGGAAGTTCGTCCTGCCGCCAGAGCCTCTTGATTTCAGCCCCACTGATGGCCTGCCGAACCACAAGTCCGGCTTGCCGATCTGTAACCATCGGCCTGCCGAACTGTGATGTTCGACATGCCGACCGAGTAGAAAACTTCATTCCAGAAAATACAATTTTAAAGCAATTTATCAATTTTATTTTCAACAATTCAAAAACATAAAATTAGAGACTTAAGAAATACCTGGGAGCATCATCATCAATCTTCTAAATTCGTCTTCTAGATCCGTCTTCTCTGAATAATTATTTAATTACAAAATTCTTAAAAATTTAAAATAAATAATAATTCCTAGACGGAGATGATAGTCCGTCATCTAATTACATGAAAAACTTATATACATATTCTAATTAATTAATAATTTAATCAACCATAATTAATTAATAAACATTCACCACACAATCCATGACAACATAAAATTATATAGAAATCTAGAGTGCTAACTCTCTATAAAATTCAATTCAAGCATAGGAGAGATTAAGATCACAAAATTTATGCATATAACATGATCACAAACTCGTAAATTTATGTAAAAACCATGGCTCTGATACAAATTGTTGAAAAAAGAGTGCGCAGTGGAATTTTAAAAATTTTACATCAGCGTACTTTCCAAAACACAAGTTTGACATGCTATATGCATAAATTAACAAAATTAACAAGATCTTACTAACCTTTGTGTGCCGAAGAACTCTCGCAAAACATGAAGAGAAGTAACGTTTTAGAAGAGCCTCAACCAACTGGTCTTCTTTGCTATTCTCTATCCACAACCGGAGTGAGTGTGGGCTCACACGTACAGCTCTTCCACTAGATGACTCTCCTTTCAACCAATCGAGAGAACCCAAAGCAAGCGTTCGTGATTTGTGAACAAAAGCTCTTAGGGAGTTTTTAGATTCTCACTAGCAGAGTACTCTCTTAATATCTCAATTGATTTGAGTAACTTGTGAGAATCACTCCCTATTTATAGAGGTTGGTCCTAGGGTCAGTCCTCATTAGATTAGGTCTCAAAATTCAGATCAGAATCAAATTCGGATCAATATTTGATAAGATATGCATAGAAACGTGTGATCTTATCCTTCGCTGATTGGCAGGCCGAACCACTTGATCGGCAGGCCGAACAGGCCCCATCGACAGGCCAAACACGTCCATCGGAAGGCCGAACTACCGAATAAAAAATCTCACGAATATTTTATTTTCCACCCGAGATTCTATAGGATAAAGTCTTAGTTTTAATTCAAATAACCCAATAGAGAAGTTATCTGATCAAAACAACTTTATCTAGATAATCTCAAAGAAAATAAATCAATTCCCAATAATTCTATAAGTTTTTCTTAATCTAAGTTATCTAAAATTAAATCAACCGATAAACAGACAAGAATTATCCGATCCCAATAATTCAACAAGTTTATCTTGAATTAATTTATTACAAAATTAATTCAACCAATAAACAGACATGAATTATTTGATTCTTCTAAATTTCAATCAATCTTATAAATCTGAAATAAGTCACCAATTATTGAAAAAACACGCCGTGTCGTTACAGGATGTTGTGAGCTAGCAAAGGGGACCAAATGGACCTATATGGTTCAAGCTCCTGATAATTATGAAACCCAATATCCCAGATATACATTTCATAATTATCAACTACAACACTACTCCACTAAAAGCTTAGAGCTGCACTCTCGAACTACATAGAATTACGAAGCTCGTATAGCTAAGTCTCCATGACATATCATAGTGTATCGTATCCCTATATGATAATCCATAACAGGCTTAAGGACAAGTGCTGTCTTACCTTCCTGATTATTTTTATCTTACGTTCCATTATCTCACCATCAGAAAACTTACTATCCAATGATAGTATACCATTTGGTTACACTTATGTATCCAAATGGTTGAGCGCTCCAGTTTTTCAATTACAGGATAACGCATATAAGAGGATATCATTACTCCTAAAGAGAAGCTATGGATTCCATATCTATGAGTAACAGGTCTACGCTATCAAGAGTCATGCCTCCAACGTACCGGCATGCATACCACTATTAAGATATGGGTGTCACCCTTTGGTACATCAAAAGACATAAGCCAAGACAACGGGCCTACTATTCATCTCAGGATTAAGATACAACACAAATGATTGTCTAAAGTGAATCGATTTACCGAGACATAATTATTAATCCAAATCAATTCACTTTATGTCCCGATCTAACACATCGTCACTTATGACAACGTACCAATGTTTTTATTCACGGAGTCCACCTCCGATGGTCAAGACAAACCATCTCCCAAAAGGGATATAGACAACATAACAATCTTTGCATGAATAAGGTGCCCAACTTTATTCCCTCAATTACGGATCGTACGATTTAGACCATCACCTTAAGAATCGTGTCTTTTGCATAATCCGACCATCATATGCCCAATTCTTAAGGTTTAGACCAACAGTCTCAGACTATTGTTTGCTTAACATACATTCAACAAATATGAACGTAAAGGGGACAAGATTTGGTATATAAATAATGAATAAATTCTTTATTGATAAAAATGTCTCCAAAAACTTATTACATTTTTACTTCTTAGGGCATACATGTCTAACACGTATAACCAACAACATTTTGATTGGACTGTCAATCCGAGGTACTCTTTAGGGCTTGCCAGGCTGCGGCATTAAAGGTCGTCTCCTTGGGTCAGACACCAGCTCGGGTCAAATTCCCACAGCTTGCAAACAAGCAGCTACTCGCTGCAAAAGGCTAACAGATAGCGGGTGACTCACTGTCGGATGGAAACCAATCCACTAGCCGGGGCCATGACACTTGTCTTCTGCCACCTGACAGGCCTAGATGTGACACACGGGTCATGGGAAAAACCCACCTAATACTTGGTCCAAGGAGCAACTTTTAAATAGAGCGCATTTATTGCAGCTTAAGTAAGCGTGCTCCTTCCTAACTAATCAGCTCTGGTTCTCTACCGAGCATCACCTGCCTTGAGCGTCGGAGAGCCCTTGTTTATTTCCTAACCGGTTTCATCCTCACCTTCAAAGCATCCCTCCTCTTGTTGTAGGTACGTCTGAGTGGACAAAGACGAGCAGGGAAGAGCCTTCAGACCACCATGCACAACCGTACATGGTATTGATCTGTCACCATTTCTTGGTAAGCATCAACACTTTTCAAATTGGATAATATGCAAAGGTACATACTTTTTGTTGAAAAAATAGTACGCAGTGGAATTTTAAAAAATTTTATATCAGAGTATTTTTCAAAACACAAGTTTGACATGCTATATGCATAAATTAACCAGATCTTACTAACCTCTGTGTGCCGAAAAGCTCCTGCAATCAATGAAGAGAAGTAACATTCCAGAAGAGCCTCAACCAACTAGTCTTATTTTCTATTCTCTATCTATGATCGGAGTGAGTATGGGCTCACAAGTACAGCTCTGCCACCAGGTGACTCTCCTTCCAACCAATTGAGAGAACCCAAAGCAAGTGTTCGTGATTTGTGAACAAAAGCTCTCAGGGAGTTTTCAGATTCTCACCAGCAGAGTATCACTCTTAGTCTCTCTATTGATCTAAATAACCCTTAAGACTTACTCCCTATTTATAAAGGTTGGGTCTAGGGTCAGTCCTTATCATATTAGGTCTCAAAAATTTGAATCAGAATCAAATTCGGATCAATATCTGATAAGATCTGCACAAAAATGCGTGATGTTATCCTTCGCTCATCGGCAGGTCGATCAGGATGATCGGCAGGCCGAACTTGAGGATAGGCATGCCGAACTATCGATTAATATCTCAACAAATCTTTTATTTTTCACTCGAGATTCCATAGGATAAAGTCTCAGTTTTAATTCAAATAACCTAATAGAAAAATTATCTGATCAAAACAACTTTATCTAAATAACCTCTAAAAAAATAAATGAATTCTTAATAATTCTACAAGTTTATCTTGATCTAATTATTCAAAATTAAATCAACCGATAAACAGACAAGAATTATCCGATCCTTATAATTCAACAAGTTTATGTTGAATTAATTTTTTATCACAAAATTAATTCAACCAATAAACAGACATGAATTATTTGATTTTTCCAATTTCAACCAATCTAATAAATCCGACATAAGTCACCAATTATTGGAAAAGTATGCCGTATCGTTACAGGATGTTGTGAGCTAGCAAAGGGGACCAAATGAACCTATATAGTTCAAGCTCCCGATAATTACGAAACCCAATATCCCAGATATACATTTCATAATTATCAACTCCAACGCTACTCCACTAAAAGCTTGGACCTGCACTCTCGAACTACAAAGGGGACCAAATGAACCTATATAGTTCAAGCTCCCGATAATTACGAAACCCAATATCCCAGATATACATTTCATAATTATCAACTCCAACGCTGCTCCACTAAAAGCTTGGAGCTGCACTCTCGAACTACATAAAATTACGAAGCCCATATAACTAAGTCTCCATGACATATCATAATGTATCGTATCCTCATAGGATTATCCATAATCGACTTAACGACAAGTTCTGTCTTACCTTCTTGATTATTTTTATCTTACGTTCCATTATCTCACCATCAGAAAACTTACCATCCAAAGATAGTATACCATTCGGTTACACCTATGTATCTAAATGGTTGAGCGCTCCAGTTTTTCAATTACAAGATAACACATATAAGAGGATATCACTACTCCTAAAGAGGAGCTATGGATTCCATATCTATGAATAACATGTCTACGCTATCAAGAGTCATGCCTCTAACGTACCGGTATGTATACCACTATTAAGATGTGGGTGTCACCCTTTGGTACATCAAAAGATACAAGTCTAGACAACGGGCCCACTATTCATCTCAAAATCAAGATACAATACAAATGATTGTCTAAAGTGAATTGATTTGCTGAGGAAGAATTATTAATCCAAATAAATTCACTTTATGTCCCAATTCAACACATCGTCATGTATGACAACGTGTCAATGTTTCTATTCACGGAGTCTACCTCCGATGGTCAAGACAAACCATCTCCCAAAACGGATATAGACAACATAACAATCTTTACATGAATAAAGCGCCTAATTTTATTCCCTCGATTGCGGATCTTATGATTTAGACTGTCACCTTCAGAATCGTGTCTTCCGCATAATCTGTCCATCAAATGCCCAATTCTTAAAGGTTTAGACTGACAGTCTCAGACTATTATTTGCTTAACATACATTCAACAAGTATGAACGTAAAGAGGACAAGATTTAGTATATAAACAATAAATAAATTCTTTTATTGATAAAAATGTCTCCAAAAACTTATTATTTTTTTACACCTTAGGGCATACATGTCTAACAATCTCCCACTTAAACTAAGTGAGTAAATATGATAAATCTTGCATCCCCATAGCTTCCACATACCTCTCGAAGACTCTCACAGTAAGTGTCTTCATAAATGGATCAGCTAAATTGTCCTTTGACACGATCTTGCACACCGTGACATGCCCGCCCTCTACAAAGTCCTTTATCACATGATACTTTCGATCAATATGCTTACTCTTCTTGTGAAATCTTGATTCCTAAGCATTAGCTACCGCCACACTGTTATCACAGTACAGTGATACCGCCTTATCCATACCAAAAACTACCTTAAGATCCCCCAAGGAACCTACGGAGCCACACTGCTTCTTTCAAAGCATCACTAGCTGCCACATACTTGGCCTCCATCGTTGAATCAGAAGTGTAATCTTGCTTGGCACTTTTCCAACTGATGGCACCGCCGCCTAGAGTAAACACAAAACCCGAAGTCGATTTCCTATAATCCAGACAGGATTGAAAATCTGAGTCAGTATATCCTAGAGGAGTCAAGTCCTCACCCGAATATACAAGCATATACCCTCGAGTCTTTCTCAGGTACTTGAAAATATGCTTTATCACAACCCAATGGTTCGGTCTTGGATCCGCCTAAAATCGACTTACAATCCCGACCGCATAACTAATATCCAGTCGTGTGCAAAGCATGGCATACATGAGACTACCCACTACCGAAGCATTAGGCACCTTCTTCATGTATTCTCTTTCTTCATAAGACTTTGGAGAGTCTTTCTTCGAAAGAGTAATTTCAGACCTAGATGGTTGGCTACCTTTTTAGGAATCTTGCATTGTAAACCTCCTGAGAATTTTATCTATGTAGCCTACCTAGGACAAAGCTATCATTTTGTTCTTCCTATCCCGAAAGATCTAAATACTGAGAACAAAATTAGCCTCTCCTAAGTCCTTCATGTCAAACTGCTTGGTCAATCATAATTTGACCGATGACAACGCCCCAACGTCATTGCCAATTAGCAGAACGTCATCTACATAGAGTAGTAGAAAAACCACCTTCCCATCCTTTATGTGTTTGTAAACACATGGCTCATCCACATTTTGTGAGAACCCATAAGTCTTGATCACTTGATCAAATCTTATGTTCCAAGAATGAGTAGCCTAATTAAGTCCATAAATTGACTTTAGCAGCCTACAAACCTTACCCACTTTACTCATGACCTTGAACCCGTCTGGTTGTTCCATATAAATGGACTAATCAAGATAGCCATTTAAAAAAGCTATCTTGACATCCATCTGTAAAATCTCGTAGTCGAGAGCGGCAACTATGGAGAAGAGAATCCGGATGGACTTAAGCATGGCTACAGGCAAAAAGGTTTCTTCATAATCGATTCCTTCCTTTTGCGTATAACCCTTAGCTACCAGTCTAGCCTTAAAGGTTTTGACCTTTCCATCCACTCCTCTTTTCCTCTTGTAGATCCACTTACACCCTTTGGGTTTCACCCCTTCGGGAAGATCCACAAGTTCCCAGACTTGATTAGTCTTAATAGATTTCATCTCTATGTTCATGGCCTCTGTCCAGAGTTTTGAATCAACATCCTCCATAGCCTCTGCGTAAGCATAAGGATCCTTGTCATGTTCATCCGGTTCAGCCAAGAAGACCTCCCAATTGAACATATACCTCTCAGGTTGATGCCCGATCCTCCCACTACATCGAAGCCCCTTAGGTTGTTGTTCAGGTTTGTTTGGTTTTCCCACACTGATTGAAACGGTTTCATTCAGAACCTCCAGAGTGATCGGATCACTCCTTAACTCCTCAAGCACCACTTTGCTTCGAGGTTTAAAGTCGTCTATGTAACTCTCCTCAAGGAAAGTTGCATTAGTTGAAACCACGACTTTATTTTCCTTTGGGTTATAGGAATAACCCCCTTTAGTCCCTTTTGGATACCCTACAAACACGCAAACTTTTGAACGTGCTTCCAACTTATTCGGATCCTTAAACAGGACATGAGCCGGACATCCCCATATGCGAATATGGTTTAAGGATGTCTTCCTGCCTGTCCACAACTCGTGAGGAGTTTTAAGGACCAATTTTGAAGGCATATTGTTCAAAAGATAACACGCAGTTTGTAGTGCATATCCCCAAAAGGACAAAGGTAATGATGAATAACTCATCATGGACCTGACCACGTCCAATAAAGTCCTATTCCTTCTCTCCCCTATGCCATTCTGCTATAGAACGCCTGACACAGTCAAATGGGATAAAATCCCATTCTCTAATAAGTGTCTAAAGAACTCATCAAAAAAGTATTCTCCACCTCGATCGGATCGAAGTGCCTTTATGGGTCTACCCAATTGCTTTTCCACTTAAGCCTGAAATTCCCTGAACTTATCAAAAGTTTTGCTTTTGTGGTGCATCAGGCAAACATACCCATATCTTGAGTAATCGTCAATAAAAGTGACAAAGTACTCATACCCTCCCCGTGCGCGGATGTTCATCAGTCTACAAACATCACTGTGCACAAGTTCTAGAACCCTTCGGCCCTATTGCCCTTAGACCCTAATGGTCTTTTGGCTATTTTACCCTCCAAACAAGATTCACATTGAGGTATAAATTTCACCTTTAAGTGACTTAATGGTCCATCCCTTACCAACCTTTGAAGCCTATTCAGGTTAATATGACCAAGGCGCAAATGCCAAAGATAAGTCTTATTAGAGTGAGAAGTTTTAAGTCTTTTAGAGTTATTACCATTCATCTCAGCATTAAGCAATAAGTCCATCTTAGGTTTGATAAAATATAGATTATTTTGCATCCATCCAGAACAGATAAAAGATTTGTTTTTACGAATTACCACTTTATCATTAAAAGAAACCAAATAGGAGTCTTTAAATAAATAGCTACAGAAATTAAATTCCTTTTAAATTTAGGAACATAAAAAAAATCTGTCAAAAATAAATTCCTGTAATTATCAAAATAAAGATAGACGTCCCCCACTGCTTCCACTGAGACCAAGGATCCATCGCCCATCCTTAGTGTGAAGTCTTCATGTAGAAGACTTCTCGTTTCTTTGAACCTTTGCAGAGAAACACAAACATGATTAGTTGCATCGGAATCTATGACCCAGATGTCACTGGATTCCTTAACCAAACAAGTTTTTAAATACAGAAGATCACACCTACCTCCTTTAAAAAGGAAGTCCTTACAATGCTTCTTTATGTGCCCGACCTTCCCACAGAAGAAGCACTTAAGCTTCTTCGGGTTCTTCTTCTTCTTCTTCTTCTTCTTCTTCTTCTTCCTCTTAGTGCTAGCACAAATAGAAGACTTCCAGTTCTTGGCCTGTTGCTTCTTTCCATTCCTAGAGTTGAGATTGGAACCAGAAGCAGCTACCATGTTAGCCTCACTACCCGCAGGATACTCCCTAATTAGCAGTTCGAACTCCTATAACTGTTTCATTAATTCTGTCAAGGTCATACCCCGTCTATTGCTTAAATTAAATGTAGCTCTAAATAGAATAAATTCCTTTGACAGAGTCTCAAAGACCATAGTCACCTGAGTTTTAGCATTGATGTCGGCTCCATTGGTTTGTGCCTCAGTGAGGTAACCCATGACCAACATCATGTGCTCCTTTACAGATATCCCCGGTCTCTGCTTATAGTTTAAGAGTTTCCAAAGCGCCCCTTGTCTCTTTGTTATGGCTTGGCCTCCAAACATATTCTCAAGATTATCCAAGATCTGCTTCACAGTCTCATAATCCTGATGTTGAGCCTACAGCACGTTATTCATGCTAGCCATAACATAGCAGCGGGCCTGATCATTAGCATCTTTCCAGCGATCATAGCTAGGAATTGCTTATTAGTTGAATCATTATAATTCTCTTCGGTTAATAGGTTTTTGTCAAGTATCGATGATAAAGCGTTTTTAGACATTTTTAATCTACAATAAAAAATCATATACCAATATAAGCAAACATATAATTACAATTTAGTAAGATAACACAATCATGTAAGAAATATACAAATGTGTTTATGTGTCAAAACCTTGAATATATCACAACCTTACAACGATAATTCCCAACTCATAATTTAACAAGCTCCTAGGGGAGTCACGCCAAATTCAATCAGGAACACGGATCCCCTCCTGATTAATATATGTCATCCAGGACCCGTATGATCCAACATATATTAATAATCATTTCTTTGGCCATTAATTTTATTAATAGAGCTCCTAGGGGATGTTAATAATAAAATTAACATGAGTGTATAACTATCATTTCAATGTTTTATCCATGATTTGCAATCACCACCTAGGGGTGTGCAACCATAAATCGTGCTAAAATACCGTATCCTCTCAGAGATCCAATCTGGTACATGATAGAAATCCCTTCCTAGGGGTCGAGACCACCATGTTTTGCCTATGGATCAACGATGGAGGCCTTAGGTTCTCTCTTCGAAAACCTTCTCCCACTCAATCTTTTGAAATCAAGGTTTTATTTTAAGAATATGCATGAACAATTTTAATATGAGCGGGACTCCCTATTCTATATGACATGTTATCAATATACATGGCAAATCATATTATAATGCAGACAAGCAAAGCAACAAGCAAAGCTACAAGCAAAATAAATAACCGTTATATTATGGTTCCACCCTAGAGAGTAGAAAACTAAGATTACAAGAGAATAATCAAGACATATTTTTGATTCTTCATCCTTGAATCCTCAAGCTGTATCCTTCTTCATGTAATGCCCATCTTTAATTCTTCAATCCCGTATGAATTGAATACTTCATATTTTCGGTCATATCCAAATTTAAAGTTTCTCAGAATTGTCCCAAAAATAAAATTAAAACTGCGTTGAAAAAACTATACCTTTTTTGAAAATTTTCTAGCTCTCGGTCGACACGTCGATCTGGGTGATCGACCTTCCAGTCACGACCCATCGGCCTGCCAATCAAGAAGATCGGCCTATCGACTCATGAAAGTTCGACTACCTCCAGAGCCTCTTGATTTCTGCCCCGCTGACGGCCTACCGAACCTCACATCCAGCCTGCCGATCTGCAACCATCAGCCTGCCGATCTGGTGGGTTCGGCATGCCGACCGAGCAAAAATCTCCATTCTAGAAAATACAATTTTAAAGCAATTTATCAATTTTATTTTCAACAATTCAAAAAAATAAAATTAGAGACTTAGGAAATACCTTGGAGCGTCATCATCAATCTTCTAGATCCGTCTTCTTCAAATAATTATTTAATTACAAAATTCTTACAAATTTAAAATTAAATAACAATTCCTGGATAGAGATGATAGTCCGTTATCTAATTATATGAAAAACTTAGATACATATTCTAATTATATGAAAAACCTAGATAGTTGGTCGACACGTCGATCTGGGTGATCGGCCTTCCAGTCACGACCCATCGGCCTGCCAATCAAGAAGATCGGCCTATCGACTCATGAAAGTTCAACTACCTCCAGAGCCTCTTGATTTCTGCCCCACTGACGGCCTACCGAACCTCATATCCGGCCTGCCGATCTGTAACCATCGGCCTGCCGATCTGGTGGGTTCGCCATGCCGACCGAGCAAAAATCTCCATTCTAGAAAATACAATTTTAAAGCAATTTATCAATTTTATTTTCAACAATTCAAAAAAATAAAATTAGAGACTTAGGAAATACTTTGGAGCGTCATCATCAATCTTCTAGATCCGTCTTCTTCAAATAATTATTTAATTACAAAATTCTTACAAATTTAAAATTAAATAACAATTCCTAGATAGAGATGATAGTCCGTTATCTAATTATATGAAAAACTTAGATACATATTCTAACCTTTAAGGAGCCATAACCGGCATTAATTAATTAATTATTAAATAATTAAATAACAATTTAATCAACCATAATTAATTAATAAATATTCACCATATAATCCATGACAACATAAAATTATATAGAAATCTAGAGTTCCAACTCTTTTTAAAATTAAATTCAAGCATAGGAGAGATTAAGATCACAAAATTTATACATATAGTATGATCACAAACTAGTAAATTTATGTAAAAACCATGGCTCTGATACCAATTGTTGGAAAAATAGTTCACAACGGAATTTTAAAAAATTTATATCACAGTATTTTTTAAAACACAAGTTTAACATGCTATATGCATAAATTAACCAGATCTTACTAACCTTTGTGTGCCGAAAAGCTCCTGCAATCAATGAAGAGAAATAACATTCCAAAAGAGTCTCAACCAACTGGTCTTCTTTGCTATTATCTATCCACAATTGGAGTGAGTGTGGGCTCACACGTACAGCTCTTCTACCAGGTGACTCTTCTTCTAACCAATTGAGAAAACCCAAAGCAAATGTTTGTGATTTGTGAACAAAAGCTCTCAGAGAGTTTTCAGATTCTCACCAACAGAGTATCACTCTTAATCTCTCAATTGATCTAAATAACTCTTAAGACTTACTCCCTATTTATAGAGGTTGGGTCTAGGGTCAGTCCTTATCATATTAGGTCTCACAAATTTGAATCAGAATCAAATTCAGATCAATAATTGATAAGATCAGCGTAAAAACGCGTGATGTTATCCTTCACTCATTGGCAGGCCGAACTTGAGGATCGGCATGCCAAAATGCTGATTAATATCTCAGCGAATCTTTTATTTTCCACCCGAGGTTCTATAGGATAAAATCTCAGTTTTAATTCAAATAACCCAATAGAAAAGTTATCTGATCAAAACAACTTTATCTAGATAATCTATAAGAAAATAAATGAATTCCTAATAATTCTACAAGTTTATCTTGATCTAATTATTCAAAATTAAATCAACTGATGAACAGACAAGAATTATCCAATCGTTATAATTCAACAAGTTTATCTTGAATTAATTTTTTATCACAAGATTAATCCAACCGATAAACAGACATGAATTATTTGATTCTTCCAATTTCAACTAATCTAATAAATCCGACATAAGTCACCAATTATTGGAAAAGCATGCCGTATCGTTACAGGATGTTGTGAGCTAACAAAGGGGACCAAATGGACCTATATAGTTCAAGCTCCCGACGGTGGCGGTATTGATGTATGGGTCCTCGTCCCTGCACGGTCTCACTGAGCGTCTCCCGTCCAATAGATCTAAAAACTCTTGCTCGAGTACCGTCCTGGCATCGAGCCTCAAGTTTTTGGCCAGTCGGCCTACTTCGTCTTGTCCTGGGGATAATCCTTCAATGTCAACCTCCTCAGAAGTCAACTTTTCAGTTTTGGTGTTGCTGTCCGACCAGGAAATATCTACGTTCTAGGAGTCAGAAAGATCACTCATCTTTCATGTTCTTCAGGGAAATTACCTAATCAGGTTGTGGAAGCTCAGGAAAATAAAGTCCTTGAGTTGTCAACTATAGCTTGGCAGCTTAAACTCAGAAATCGTGAAGTGTGGCCTTGGCTGCATGTGAAAATGATGAGGGGCGAAGCCCTATATATAGCCGCCTAAGGTGCAAAACTTGGGCGCAGAAAACAAAGAGGCACGATAATTACACTTGTCAGGGAAACACCCAATCGTGTGTTGACATGCGTCCCTCCAAGTTTCATCGCGTAACCTTCCATCTCCTGTCGTCCCGGGACGCCTCTTGAGCTCCATCTTAAGCTGACCTTACCCTCTCGGCATAATCCACACAGCCAAGCACCGACCAAGTAAACTAAAGGGCTACTGTTGGGGGTGAGCTTGGTGCCACCACTGAGGAACCCTATTCCAAGTGGCCAACAAACCTGCTCAGCATGAGCTATTGGGAGCGTATAACCAACCCCATTTTGCTCGGGTTGTCTATCCGATGTGCTCTTTAGGGCTTGCCAGGCCGCGACATTAGAGGTCATCTCCTCGGGTAAGACACCAACTCGGGTCAGATTCCTACAACTTGCAAACAAGCAGCTACTCGCCGCAAAAGGCTAACAGATGGCGGACAACTCACTGTCAGATGGAAACCAATCCACTAGCTGGGGTCACGACACTTGTCTTCTGCCACCTAACATGTAACACCCGAGATTTCTAATGCATTAAAAATGTATTAAGTTAAGGATTATACTAAGACAAAAAGTACAATTTAAGAAAAAATATTGTATAATAACACAAGAAATTATACGGTATTAAAATAATACAGTGTAAGGAAGTACACTGATAAAGTTATATAGCATAAAAATTACATTGCAAAAGTAAAGCAGTATTAGAATTGGACTATTTAAAGTCATGTAGTATAGAATTTGACTGTGTAGACCGCAATTTTTTTTATACAAGTGCAAAAAGAAAAAAAAAGGAAAATCTAAAAAAAGTCGGCTCTTCCTCTCTCTACTTTCTCTCCCTCTCCTCAAATCTCGGTCAAGATTTTGACGTCCGTTTTTTACACCTCCCACACCAACAGAAAGCTCTCGACGAGCTGAGTCCAATGAGGTGCCGTGCCACCCTAAAAGCCACCGAAGGAAGCCACACGTATCGCCCAAAGTGGCAAAGAAACCTAAACTTTCTGGCGAGATATGTTTACCGTCTGACGTCCGATCGACGTGATTCTTGTTCCTACATGACCATCGTGATAAGAGGAACAAAACCCACCCTTGGTGGTAGCTCAACAACTACCGAATTGCTTCACCCGTCTACCGCCATCATGTGCCGCCACACCATGGTGGAACTCCGCCTTGTCGGAGGAGGTGGCCAACACCGCCCCTCCCAATGGACTCAGAGGGCCAAGGTGAGCTAGATGCCTCACCCAATTGCACCATAGCACCACGTTCCAGTGAAGATCCACCTCGCCCGTCAACAGTCGTTGCATGGGTTATCGAATTTGGTATTTTTGATGGAATCGAACCAAATTGATGGCTCTGTCACCCTCAGAGGTTGTAGAGGAAGCTTTCCCCCACCTCAATTGCAACATCTTGTCAACAATTGACAGAGTTTGAGGTTCACTACCGTCAACCACCATGGGAGCCTCCGTCCTTGCCCTTCCCAGCCACGTTGCTTCAAATTGGATGAGGGGAAATGCTCATAGGAGGATGGGTAGCAAAAGCCCTTAGCCAATTATGGTTTCCACCACCGAAGAATCAAGATCAGAGTCTCCATTTTTGCCATCAATGTCTAGCTCTGAACTGCTATGTTAGAGGCAGAATTAGGCAAAATTGACATCGTCATTGGACTCAAAAAGTCAAATTAGGGGGGGTAGGCCCGAGCCCAGCCACCAACGGAGTCCAATTGACACCGGTCAACACCAGTCAAAGTCGGTCAACGATCGATCAAAGGTCAATTTGGATTTTTGTGATCCAGACCTTCGATCGATGATCCGTTTGAGCTAATTCCACTCCTGACTCGATGGTGACTTGAGCCTAGCCACCTTCCAACTCGTTTTGATGCTCTGAACGCGATAATGACCTCTGTTTGAGCTAATTCCACTCCGATAAAAATTATTTGATACTGACTGCACATAGATCGAGACGATCCAAACTATAGTAACAGAGTCCAGAATGACGTTTTGAGCAACGTATGATTTCTAGGAAGCATTCTTAGCCATTCATGGTTGCTCGAGGCACACTATAGAGGATGCTTTGCATACTGTAGATACAGCGATGTACAACTAGACCCGCTCAGCTCGGAGTCCAAGTAAGTAGGAATCTTACCTACAGTATGAACCATTCTAAAATAAAATTGTTTTAGATGCTTTCATAAAAATTTATGAAAATGCATGATCAGTGATTGTTACACTATTTTATGTGGGTTTTATAATGTTACGAGGTTGACGAAAACCTGTTAAGGGTAAAATCGTCATTATTAAGAAAACGACTAGAACGGAGTCGAACACTCCGATTTAGCATAACATTATTAGATAGAAAATATTTTGTAATACGTTAAGTAACATAACCGTCATGTGAGATGAGAGAATTAACAATAGAAAGATAACCCCGATGGGTTACAAAGTTACTGAAAGACCGGTAGACCGATAGTATACAAGTCAAGTTAAAAAGAAATGAATGTTTAATGTTTACGTTATATTATCAATTGAGTAGATTGATAAAAAGAAAGTTAATTGATAAGTCGGTTGTCGTTTGATCAGGACACCGAAGCTGACCAATAGAAGGAAAAGGAACGAGATAGGAACGGAGAAGGGAACGTTAGAGTAAAGTCCAAGTAAGTTTAGACTTCACCTATAGCATGAAGTAAATAGTTTTTAAATGCTTACATATGCATTTGTAAATGAGTTTGCAATGGTTATGCAAGTTGTTCTTAAAGTATATTTGCATTTATTATGCAAAAAAGTTTTAAAATACAAAATAAGATTTGCAATGAATTTGCAACCGTTATATTTAAAGCCTTACATATTGATATGCATGAATGTTATGAACTATGATTGGTGTATGTATTATAAATGTGACATGACTTAAAGTATTATATGAATATAATATGAAATAGTTGCTATCCAAAGAAGAAAAATGTATAGCAACTCTACGGTATGAAAGTATGAACGACAAGTGTATGTATGATATGAATGACATGAGTATGAGTAATATGTGAAAGCATGATATGTGAAAGTATAATATGAATGGCATGTATATGTATGATATGTTTATGAATATGATATGTAAGTATGATACTTATATGAGCGAATGATATGGATATGAATGTTATGATTGATGCTTGTTATCTAGAGTATAACAAGATATAGTATATAAGTACAATACCATGTAGTGCATAATAAATATGCACAATAAGGTCCATAAGAAACCCATTAAGGATATAACATCCTATTTGCCTATAGAAAACTAGAAAAATTACTATAAGACACCCTAGGTTCGATTAGAAATTGTGAGAACTATTTAGATAATCAAGTAGAATTTAGAAAATTTCTCGTGACCAATAGAGAGGTCACAAGAGCAGAGCCAAGAGAGAGACTCTACGAATACAAAAAAAGACAAGAGCTAATTTTTCCTTTTTCCGCACCCCAAGGAAAGGCTAGACATTAGGGCTGTACAAAAATCACCCGGCACCCGCCAACCGTCCGCGCCCGTGCCCGCCCATCTAGAAAAAAGCGAGTTTACGTTAGCAACCCACTGGCGGGCGGGTTGAACCCGCCCACCAATATATTCAGGTGGACGGGTTTGGTTTTAAGTTTTTGAGGGCAGGTTCAACCCGCACCCGCCTGCCTAAATATTTTAAAAAAAACTTATCATTTATTTGATTTTGTTCTTATTTTAGAGATGATTGAATAATCCAACACTCCAAGCACGAGCTCAGCTGCCTCTTGACATATTGGAAACTAAAATTTTTCCTATTATTTTGTGAAGTGATCAAAATTCAAATCAAGTAAGTTAATAGAGAAAGCCTTAAAAAGAAAAAAAAACACTTGACTTTGTTCATCATTTCATTTGTAGCATTCTATTATTTTTGAACCCAGTGAATAGGCTTTAATCTTTATGGACTCTTGACTTTGTTCATCACTTCATCTGTAGTTGATGTTTCTTGTTGCAGTGAATGATTATGTTTCTTAATTTGTACCTTTGAATATGGTCACTGTCTTTAGGCATCAAACTTGCTTGTTGTTGAGAATGCTTTATGTATTATCATCTTATATTTTCTACAAATTTTCTTCACTTTCTAAAAAAAAGGTCCAAAAAATTACATTGGGCAATAGCATAGGTCTAAACCGCCTCAACCCGCCCACACCCGCCCGCAACCACCCAAAACCAAACCGAAACCACCCGCCATGTGGTGGGCGGTTTGCAGGTTCGTTAATCCTCAACCCGTCATCCACAAAAATCGCACCGCACCCGCCCAAAAACCGTCAAACCGCCCACCGTTCACCCCTACTAGACATGTTCAAGAGAGATATGAAAAGTTAAGCTCTGTCATGACCCTTAGAAGTTTTTAGACAAGTACGTAAACATGTTTTAGATAATCATTATCACTAGTCTAGAACGACTAGATGATAAAAGACCTATAGACTGAATAATAAAAAGATGAACTTATTGGCCAGTTTTTATGTACGAAATCATGATCTAGATGCGAATATGCAACCTAGATACAAAATAGGATTAGTATAAGTCCTGCATTTTGACAATGCATAATGTTTTATAATTTAAGTTATAAGTTTTATGAAGCATTTGTTATGTAATATATTGCATTTGTATGCAATATGATTCAGAATAAGAATTATAATTTGCAATATATGATTGCGTTATATATTACATTTGTATGCAATATGATTCAGAATAAGAATTATAATTTACAATATGTGATTGCGTTATATGTTGTATTTGTATGCAATATGATTCAAAATAAGAGTTATGATTTTTAATATGTGATTGCGTTATATGTTGCATTTGTATGCAATATGATTTAGAATAAGAGTTATGATTTGTAATATGTGATTTCGTGATTCACAATAAGAATTATAATTTGCAATATGTGATTGCGTTTTATGTTATATTTGTATGCAATATGATTCAGAATAAGAATTATAATTTGCAATATGTGATTACGTTATATGTTGCATTTGTATGCAATATGATTCAGAATAAGAGTTATGATTTGTAATATGTGATTGCATTATAAATGCAATATGATTCAGAATAAGAGTTATGATTTGCAATATGTGATTGCGTTATATGTTGCATTGGTATGCAATATGTTTCAGAATAAAAGTTATGATTTGTAATATGTGATTGCGTTATATGTTGTATTCATATGTAATATATTTCAGAATACAAATTATGATTTGCAAAATGTATTTGCGTTTCAAGTTGCATTTGTTGTGCAAGAGGTTTATAGTACAAGCTATGATTTGCAAGTGTGTTTGCACATGACATGATTGCCTTTGATATGCTCACTAAAGTTAATAAGAAGCTAACGTAAAGTTAAAAAGAAAGTGTCGTACCAGCCTCCTCGTTGTGAGGTAATGAAAGTAAAGTTAAAGTTTGACCTCCTAGATGTGAGGTACACGACCTTGAAGTTCGATGGTCTTAAGTCTTCCACAAGGAAAGCATCACGTTTATGATCTCATGATTAAAAATATTGGTACGAATACTAAAGTTTATAAGATAAAGAAAGTTAAGGAACAAAAGGTGGAAAGTTAAAGTCAGATAAGGAAAGTTAAAGTGTAAGATAAGAAAAGATGAGGAACAAAGATAGAAAGTTAAAGTAAGAAAACAATGTTCATAAAATGCTCATAATTGAAGTTAATAATTGAGCATAAATGGAAACATGCATTTTGATTTTGCTGGTTTTCCTTATTATGAAACATTTATATGCTATGGAAAACATTCTGAGGAATGTTTTATATTAAGTATTTATGAAAACATAAATAACGTTTATGAAAAGCAATCTGACGATTGTTTTATGTTAGATATATTATGAAAAGCATTTATGAAAAATGTTACAGAAATACTTTATGAAAACGTTTATGAGAAACATTTTAGGAATATTTTATGAAAATTGTTTATGAAAAGTGTTTATGATAAAAATTTTAAGAAAAAAGTTTATAAATGACGTTTTACGAAAAGCATTCTAAGGATTGCTACATGTTAAATGTTTTATAAAAAGCGTTATGAGAAACGTTCTAGAAAAGTTTTATGAAGAATGTTTACGAAAACTGTTTTTAGAAATGTTTATGGGAAATATTGAGGATATATGTTTTAAGAGAAAGGCTTCCATGAGAAAAGTTTCTAAAGCATGTTTTAAATGATTTGTGAGAATTTGTTTGAACTTATTGAGCGAAAGCTCATTAAAAGTTTCTTCATGTTGTAGGTAGTCTTATGGGCAACCAGTAGGACCCGTTAGAAGAGTTGGGTGCTGCGGAGGGCAGATACGAAGATTTGGGTATGCATACCATCACAATAAGTTTTTTGCTATTTAAAAGAAATATTTTCCACTATTTAATATGGTGTTTTCAAAGTTTTAAGAAATGTTTTCAAAAGTTTTAAGATACATTTTATGAAATGTTTTATAAAATTATAAAGTGAAGTTTTAAGCTATGATTTAATAAGTGTTTCTTACTAAGTTTTAAGAAACGATTTGAAGTGATTTTAAGGGCAAGTGTTAAGCGAGGTCTCAACCTGAAAGGCGACAGAGGTAGCAATGGTTTTTAAAGAATGTTTAAAGAAAAAAAAATTATTTAGTATTTTTCTTACTAAGTAAGTAAGATTATTTTTAAGAACGATGTTTTAAGTAAGTTAGGTGACTGCCTGAAAAGATAGGTCGTCACATGACAGGCCTTGATGTGACACACAGGTCGTGGGCAAAACCCACCTAATACCTGGTCCAAGGGGCAACCTATAAATAGAACGCATTTATTGTAGCTCAAGTAAGCGTGCTCCTTCCCAACTAATTAGCTCTCGTTCTCTACCGAGCATCACCTGCCTTGAGCGTCGAAGAGCCCTTGTTTGTTACCTAACTGGTTTCATCCTCACCTTTGAAGCATCCCTCCTCTTGTTGTAGGTACATCTGAGTGGACAGAGACGAGCAGGGAAAAGCCTTCAGGCCACCATGCACAGCCGTACGTGATGTTGATCTGTCACCATTTTTTAGTAAGCATCAACACTTTTCAAATTGGATAATATGCATAGGTACATACTTTTATGTATACACAGGTACACATATTGACATACGCATAGGTATATACATTTATATATATATATATATATAACGTTCAAACACCTACTATTTCATATTGTAAGTGGGATTGGTACTTGCTTATATAGGCTGTTGTACGAACCAACCTTAGTTCCTTTTTCTAGTGTCCTGTTTGGCCAATTATATCGTCATTAGCCATGTTATTGCTATTTATCTATATGTCAATACAAACATTTATTAATTAATAGATCGGGTTGCTCTACAATCTACAACACCGATAATCACGGATTCACTCCCTCTTAGCTTATTCTACCCTATCATCTCTAACAAAGGGAGAAAATCTTACTAGTAACCCCTTTTTCCTATTTCGAGCGTTTCAAGTCCGTTTAAGACATTTTGAGAAAAAATGATGATTTTGCTCTCGTTGGGTCTTTTACATTCTTCAAGCCCGATTTGGCTATTTAACGAAAACTGTTGCTCATTAGCTATAAAACAATAACATGTTGGGTTTTCTTATTTTGCATTAGAGCCCAAGTTTAACAAAATTTTGCGATTTTATCCTAGATTTGAACATTTTGACGATTTTACCCTAGAAACTAAAAATAATCTTTTTAAACTATAAATTCCCATTTTTCACAAGGATTAAATTTGCTCAAAGTATCATACCCAAATTCCTTTTGCAAAATGACATTTTTGCCCCTTGAATTTTTTTTTTCAATTTAATAAATCTTGGAAAATTTATATCTCATAAACGGTGAGGAATTTCGACGAACCGTTTGCGAACTATAGCAGTTTTGTCGAGATCAACAACTTTTGTGTTTTAGCTTTTCTAAAATTCCCACTGTACAGGGGAGTTTTCAACCCATTTTTAATTCTGCTAAGAAAACAATTTTCTTTACGATTTAGTCCTTGGACAGTTTTTTTGAAAAGATCAGCTTTAAAACAGTATTCCTACCACTGTGAAAACAGGTTCAAGACCTTCCAAAAACCATTTTCATGCCCAAATCACAATTCTAAAAAAAAAATTTAAACTTTACAAAATTTTTCTAATTTAACATCAAATGGAAATTTTAAACATTCAAACCCCAAATTTTAGTCAAAGCATACCGTAAAATCATTTAGGCATGCCATAAACTAATCTAAATCATTACATACCATACTTGAAAAAGAAACAAAACAAAGAAGACAAAATCACCATAAACTTTATAAATAGGAAGTTAGGCTTTACCAAAGAAAATTGGTGATCTTGCACCTTCAACCACTTGATTACCTTGCCAACCCTCCTAAACATGATCCATAGAAAAGAAAACCTTCATTAACCCCCCTTCAATTCCAAAGAAACTCTAAGAAGAACTTGGAAAAAGTTAGAATCTTACGTTGAAAGTTAGGAAATCTTGAACTAGGGCTTGATTCTAACTTGAAACTTGCGTGGAATTAATCTTGTGGGATATTTGTTTTGAACAAAATTTTGAGAGAGAGAGACAGCCAAGGCTGCCGTGGATTATGGAGAAGAAGAATGAAAAAAAAATTGTTGTTTTAGGTCTTTAATTAGAACTTATCTCATGGGATTTTTTTTTTAAGAAATAGGTGAGTCACCATAGTAATCCAGTGGGTTTTTGGGTGGTTAAACATGATTGGGCCACATCTCATGTTATGGTGGCCCAATCCCAATTCATTAGGTGTCCACTTAGTGGGCCCCAAAACTTTATACAATATAATTTTTTTACGCAGTATTTTTCTTATGCTCTTGGGGTAGAATCAATGAAAATCGTGTTCTTGTGCAGTATAGAATCTCCTACCTATCCTTAGGGTCACTTTTGAAACCCAAACACAACCTTTCTTATATCTGTGTTTTCACCTTAGTAGTGTACTTACACTACGTCATACCCTTTTTGGCACCGCTAAGGGTTTTATCCTACTCTTTTACCTTAGTTATACCTTAATCGTCCATCAATTTATATCACAATACTATAATTAATTGTGATATAAAATTCATTTTATGGATATTTTTCACACGTTATCAAGCATTGATGCTTTAACAATCTACATTTGGCAATCTCTAACATTACATCGGTTCAAAATGGAATTTCCTATTAATATTATTTATTTGTACATTATCATAATTTTACAGAAAATACAATTTATAAAAGTAAATTCATTAATCAAACCCAATTAAGCATGAAATTTTATTAATGAATTTAAATTGGTTATTACTAAACTAACGGTTCCCACCACCTTGCTAATGGTGCCTGCATAACCCGCGTGCATATATGTCCAACTATGTATGTGGCGATCACCCGCGCGCATATATGTCCAACTACATACGTAGTGGATTCATGACCGTCAAAAAAATTGGGTGCTCCTTTGTCTGCAAATCTGATTTGTCATTATCATTTAGCCTTTTTTATTTTTTCACAATAGGAATATTTTGGGGCATTTTGAAAAATGACTTTAAGAAAAAGTCATTTTGGACAAATGACCCTTTTTTTGGCAGTTTTTTGACGTAAAAAAAAACATGCTTTTTGGGCATGAAAAATACTCTAGTTTTATTTATTTTCACTCTGTTGAGGTTCCTCTCATCGTTACAGTTATTTTCATCTTTTTTCTGAAAAAAAAACTGAGACAGTTTACCTGACTAAAAAAGTGTGTTTTTTTGTGCAAAAAAAAAAAGATGTCATTTCCTCAATTAGGAATTTTTTTTTTGCCCTTTTTTCAAATTCTTCCCAATATTTCTACCATCTTTAAGATGCCTCTCATATAATCTCTCTTTAGCCACCCTTTTTTCTCTATTCTTTTCCTTTGAGTTCTTTTCTTTTTTTTTTGTTCGATATTTTAGTGTAAATGTTGAGGGAAAGAATAGAATTAAGTTTTTTTTTTTTTTTTAAATTCATTTACCTCTTGTCATGTTTTGCCATAAACTCGTATAGGGTCTGCAATTCTGTTAAATAAGTGTCTATTTTTATATGTATATAAAATTTTATTTGTTGCTCTATTTTTTCTTCTCAGATTTTCTTAATTCCTATATTTGTTTTATTATAACTTATTGTTATTCTTTATGTAATCGATAGAGAGGCAAGTTGTCGCTTCGTTAATATGTACCTTTTAGCAACAACATGCCATTTTGTCGTACCCTAACTCTTTGAAATCAGATTGCGCCGTGTAGAGGATTAATATATGACCTCATTTTCTCTTTGTTTACACTATTGTTTAGTGTAAGCTATAACCTAAGAAGTAGATGCCAATCTAATCAAGATGTTCTTTTCTATCTTTAATGCCAATCATCCTTTTGCGTCATCAAAAAAAAAAAAAAAACTATTAATTATGCCCAGACAAAACTCTATACAAGAACCATGATCCTTAATGGTGAGTACAACAATGGCGCGTGTGTGAACTCGAATCAGATTACTTTTATTGTTACCAAAAAAAAACAAAAAAGGTCAATAAGTAGTTAGATTACTTTTCAAAAAGCTTACCTCTGCGGGCGGATTATAAGGAATGCATGATACACGTGAGTGTATAAGCAATTAAGTAGCTATATTTGGATTTGAGATGATCCAATGCAAATTAGGCTTAGATCGCCTTAAAATGTTCAAAAGCAAAGAATAAAGGAAAATCAGGGAAAGAAATTACAATCATTTAGTTGGTATAAGCTATTTATATTCAATAATCAGAAAACATGACACGTTAACTTGCTGAGCTACAATTTGGGTCGAGGACTTAACCAATAAAAAGATAAACATGATGTATGGATCATTGATTTGAATTAAAATACTAAAACATTTGAATTATGTAAGAAAAATACTATAACAAAACTAGTTTAAATTGAAAATTTTTCGATTTGAACTAGCATACGTCACAAAAATTGTTCCAAGTCGCTAGTAGAGTGCATTTCTTGTTGAATAGAAAGTTGGAAAGAAATTACAATTATTTAGTTGATAAGCTGTTTAGATTCAATAATTAGGAAACATGACACATTAACTTGCTGAGCTATAATTTCAGCTGAGGACTTAACCAATAAAAAGACAAATGTGATGTTTGGATCATTGATTCCGATTTAAAATATTGTAACAATTTAAATTAATAAAAAAAATACTGTAACAAAATCGGTTTGAACTGAAAATTTTCTAATTCGAGCTGGCATACATCACAAAAAATTGTTCCAGGTTGTAATGTCTTAAATTAATTAATTATAGGATTAATTATAAAAATCCCCCTAAACTATAGCCTTTGTAACACTTTCCCTCTCAAATTTTAAAATGTAACATCTGTTCCTTTTGAAGTATAAATTGTTAACAAAAATGGTCCTTTTGTCGAAATTGTAATAGAAAATAGACCAATAATGTTAAAGTTAAGAGTATTTTTGTAATCCTACTATAAAAATAAGAACAAAAATTAAAACTATAATCAAAATAGTCTTTATTGATGATCAAAAACAAATAAAAAATAAAATCATAGCACTATCTGCATCCCTCTTTTTTATGATACACCAAAATTTTTAAAATTTTATTAAATTTTTTTACACCTAAGTATTATTTTAAAATTTTAAAAGTTATAAATACTAGTGAAAATTTTAAAAGTATGAAAAAAAAATTTATTAATACTATCTAAGTTTTTTTCTCTTTGAAACATTTGTGTCATACTTTTTATTATATTGAAAGTATTTTTGTTATATTCTTTTTTTCATTTGTATCAATTACTTTTAATATGTCAAGGTGTGAAAAATTAATAATTTTTTTTAAAAAAATTGTCTATGAAAAAAAGAAAGATCCAAATGGTACTATGGTTTTCATTGATATTTTATGTCTTTTATAATCAATAAAGGATATTTTCACTATATTTTTTAATATTTATGGTTATTTTATAAATAGATACCGAAATATCCCTAATTTTAAAATTATTTGTTAATTTTCTATTAAAATTCTAATAGCATGACCATTTTTATTACCGTCGCATATTTCAAGGGGAATAGATGTTATGTTTCAAAATTTGAGAGGCAAAGTGTTACAAATGCTATGGTTTGAAAGGAATTTTGTAATTAATCCTTGATTATAATTAGCGTGCTAATTTATAATTAGTGTGCCTAATTAAAAATTAAAAATTAATCACTTTTAATAATTTTATTTTCTAAAATTTATTTTATTTATTTATGTTATTTCTAGCAATTATCAAATAATTTTGAAATACATTGCTAGTATTTTATTTTAGTGTTTTTAATTAAATTGCACTTTTACTCCCTTTAAATTATTTATTTAAAAATTAAACCGAACAAATGCTAAAATCCCAAACAGGTTCCTTGCCACACTCAGACTCTTTTTCATGTGAAATGCTTAGGCTCCTGGAAACCACTTCAGACCAAACCATCAAACAACCCCTAGTTTTGTGCCGAGTTACTCTCACAAGTCTAAGTTAAAGGAGCCAGACTTCCCTTAGAAATTCAAACTTCACTTAGACTTTGTAGCCATCTCTCTCTTCACCCTCTCCCTCATGTCACTCAGTCTCTCTCTCTCTCTCTTTTACTGTTTCAAACTCAAGAGCCAAACCTCCTTTTTCCAAGCAAAACTGAAGTGGTACCACAAAGTCCAAACTTTGATTTTCAACAAGTTAAGGTTAGATTACTTGTAAATCATTTTGTCCTTTGATTTCAAGATTTATTTTTAGATTAATGAATTAAAAATTCATGTTCATAAGTCTGAGTGTTTATTTCCTATTGTACAACTTTGTTTTGAAGGGATTCGTTGTGAGTTGTGTTTGTATATGAGTCTAGGTGTACAACTTTGTTTTGAAGGGATTCGTTGTGAGTTGTGTTTGTATATGAGTCTAGGTGAACAGAAATTATGCTTTATCTGAGATAGTAGGATGACTATAAACATGACTCAAGTTTTTATTCGAGCCAAAATGGATTTAAAATCATTTTTACATTTATTTTATTCATTTTAGGAAAAATAATGAAAAATACATGAATAATGATGAAATTAAGTTGCATATGTATGAAAATGAGTTTATATAATTCATGCAATGTTTATGGACCCTTAGAATATGTTTTGAATGCATTAAAACTTATTTGGAAAAGTTGGAACTCGATTCAAGTTCGAATGCTCGCAACAGAGCACTGTTGCTTACAGCGCCATGGTCAACAATGGTTTTTGTAATGCAGTCGACCTTGCAACCACATGATATGTGGTCGACCGTGCAACACTAGAAGGCACTGTTTTGACCAACCCGAACCCCTTTTGTTCTAAGTTGAATTTTAAATGTGTTTTTACTTGTTTAAACTGATTAAAAATCATTGTTTATTGTTTTAAAAGGGTGACCAAGTGTTATATGCATACATATGAGTTTTATATCTTAACAGCACACTAAGAAATCATGAAATCTCATACCTGTGTATTATGTCTAAGTTTTGGTATTAATAATTGAGTCTATACCTAAGGTTGTTTGTTGTCCCCATAGAGCTAACGTTTAACGGAGTGGATTACAATGTAGGCAAGTTTTAGTGCTAGGAATCAAGGTAGGACTCTATACCCAGTTCCTTTGAAGTCGTGATTTTAACAAATATTTGTCTATACCTCATATTCTTAAACATTCTTAAGAATTGAACTGCATTAAAAATATTTTCAAACATTTTGAAAATATAAAAGTAAGAAAAATGATTCTAAATAAATATCGATATCTTGTTATTAGCACTTCCGAGTGAGATAAAATATTTAAACGGTTTTCTAATCGTCAATTAGTTTTAAGATCCCAATTAGCTGAATTTTAAGTACATGATGCCACACAAAGATTAGGTCGTATAGAGGGTGACCTAAGGGCCAGGTCCCAAAACCTAGTTTAGGCCATTATAGTGGTGATTATAATAGGCTTTTGTACACGGTAAGTAGTAATCTATAATTTGAAATAAATCATACGATGATTAACTATAAGAACTCTCGTAATTTGATTTATTTATTTGTAACTCATTTTTAAATTCAAATTATGTCCTCTCACACTATTTTAATATAGTTTATTTTATTTCAACATTTAAATATTGTTTCAAAACTTAAGTCCTACTAAGCCTTTCGCTTATAATTTCTATTGTTTTATTCTTTCTCCCTCTAAGTGGCTCGCAGTATGCAGCTGAGTAGGTTGTTGCTGATTTACTCCCAAAGTCCATGAGTTACTTTAATTTTTTGTTTTATCAAGGCATGCAATAATGAGATATTAATCATGCTCTTTGATTATGTTTGTTGGACTTTGGTTTAGTTGTACTTTTCCTTTTATGTCTGCACTATGTACACATTGTTGTATGGTTCGATGAGACCCATAGAGTATTTGGCAGATTCTACATTCTTTTTTTCATAAATTTGAGATTAATCCAGTAATTTCTCTCTTATTTCATGTCTATTTATTAGATGTTATTTTCAATTATGTTCACTTGGCTATTTTATAAATTTTCTCCAAATGTTTTAAAAATTGAGAAAATCTTTGGAATTTAAGTTAACCTTTGGTCAGTTAATTTAATTAAACCACTATGTCACCATCCTGATTTGGGGTGTGACACAAGTAGCTAGCAGCAGTGCAATTTTTGTTTAATTTGGATGCATGCCTAGCAGTACCGTTGTGTAATTACTTGATCTCAATGACGGAAACAAGAGGGGCACTTCTTAGTTTTTTTTATATATATATATAGTGATTTTAATTTTAATATAATAACTATGTATATAAACTATAGTAAGCCGCTCTTAAATTAGTAGTTCTGTAAATTTTATAGGGCCAATTATTTAGATTTTAAAAAATATAATATTCAATTTTATTAAGTCTATAGATTTTAGTATAATCTTGATAAAAAATTAATCCTCTTACTAATAAATTCTGGTTCCGTCACTGCTTGACATGGAGGGACAAAAACACGCGTAACACATTCGTTTTAGAAGTATATTTGACGGTTTAAAGACTTAGTTTTAGTCAAAACTACATTGTCAAAAGTAAGGACATAATAATGTGACATCTTATCGAAATGAGATTTTATAGCATCTACCTTTATTAATATATACTCGCTGCTTTATCTATTTACGTTATATAGTGCGCCATTCTCATGCTTGATTTCTGCTTCTTTTTTTTTTTTTCCCCTTTCCTCAAAGACAACAAAAGACTCTCTTGGAAGAAGCCATTTCCCAATTAACTAAAGCAATTATGTACATGCTCAACTAGTGAATTGGAATTCAAGATCTTGGGTTTATTTTCCATGTTGTGATTTTGATTTTATTTCTTAGAAGTTTTAAAAAGAAAAGGCAAGAAGATGGTTTTTTCTCCTGATAGGAAGATAGTCTTCTCACTTTTTTTTAAAAAAAAAATATGAAATTATTTTCGATTTTATTCATTAAAAATATAAATTGGACATTTTACAACCCAATAAATGAGAATTAGAGTAACAGCAATGATATTTTTTAAAATTACAAAGCATCTAAATTTTAGAAATTTTTGAAACAATAAGGTGAGAATATCTTATTCGATTAAAATATAAGATATTAAAACGATAAAAACCTTTTCTTTCTTTATGTGTTTTTTTTTTATATTTTTGAGGTGTCTAAGTTAGACTTATTTTGTTTGTTTCATATTTTTATATGAGAAAGAACCATGGTCTTATGTAGAATAAATATCATTATGCCTCTTTCACTTCATACGTTATATGATAGAATGATACCCTTAAGCCCTAAATAATTATGACTCAAAATGAAGAACCCATTAATTCTGAAAAGCACTTACTTTAGACCAAAACAAAAAAAAAAATCCTTGTTGTGGCTAAAATCTTTGAACTTTTATTACTGCTGCCAGCTTTTCCGGGTATATAGTCAAGTCAAAAGCTGTTCGGTCACAATTGTCTTTCATGGAATTTAATTTGACACGGTTATGAAAAAGGAGTCATGAAAACCCCTTTCAGAGAATATATATTTCAAATATTAAAAAAAATTTCTGGATCGATTACTATAGTATTATAAATAAGTAGTTTCTTTGATCTTTAGTTAAAATTAGTTAGGTATCTGCTTTTCGTTTCTTGAACTAAAAGTATGCTTTCAGACCATTCTAGGATAAAATATTAAAAGAAGTTTTAGTCGTTAAAAGCCATAAAAGGAGCAAAATTGATCAAAGAGCCTTATTTTTTTAATAACTGTACCGCAAAAAAAAAAAAAAAAAAAAAAGAGAACAATTTTAAATTTCAAATAGTTGTCTCTATATTTTACTTGTAAATGACCCAAAAAAATTCTCATTAAAGAAGAACTCGTTTAAAACATATACATTGTATCTTAAGCTTTTGTTTTACTTGTTTTAAATTTTGTAGATTAAATTTTCGCAATGTATACAAATCAAAAATTGTTACAATGTTTTAGAAATGAGAAATGCTAAGGTCTCACTCTCTTTTATACTCTTTTAGTTTTTCTCTTGTCACGTGTCATTGCACTTTCTAATAAAAACAAAGATTAAATATAAAATTTCCCCCTTAGCTATAGCCCATGTAATATTATGCCTCCGAATTTTAAAACATAATATATATCCCCGAACTATGAACTATTAACAAAAAAATTTTGTTAAAATTTTAATAAAATCTTAATATATAATAGGATTTAATATATAATATAAGAGTATTTTGATAACTTTATTATGTCTAAACCTAATTTGAATTTAAAAGTTGATATTTAATTGTTAAAAATATAAACTAAAAAACCTTTTAAAAATTTCTAAAACATATAATCACTTTTTTTACTTTCATGTGACTGTATCAGGATAAGTTAACAGTTTGATTGTTCACTAAATTGTTCAACAATTCCAATTATTTGTGTAAATATTGTGTCATTATGCTTAGGATTTTTTTTTATTAATATTTCATGGATCGGGGAGAATAAAGGTTACATTTTGAAGTTTAGGGGAAACAAAGTTTATGTTTTGAAGTTCAGAGAGTATAGTATTACAAGGGTTATAGTTGAGGGAGAGTTTTTATAATTATTCCTAAACATAATGAATAAAAAATACACCATTATTTTACTTTTTATCACAACTTTGAGACTTGATTTTTTATTAGTAAAAAAAGAATGGGTAAATTACACTCTCACCTCCTATGTTTTGCCTAAATTGCAAAGACATCTATTAAACTAAACTAATCATACTAGTACCTCCTAACTTTAAAAAAATTACAAGAAGACCGCTATATCTGTTAGTTCACCATAAGAGTTTGACCATGAGTTGAATGTTAATTTTATTCAAAATGTCAAAAATTCCTCTCCATTAATTAAAAAATGATTTTAGTTATTTTATGTAGCTGGTAGTGACGATTTTACCCTTCTTTGACATTAAAAATGAGTTTAAAAAATTTGTACATGCTTGTTACTATAAATTTCAGTCTCAACAAAATTAAAACAACTTAGTTACAACAAACCAAAACTAACTAATTCCAACAACACAATAATTCAATTTAAAAAAATGGTAAATTTTTTTTTATAAAACTAACTAAGTCCAACAAAACCTAAAAAAAAAATTCTCACTCTCCCTTAGTGCTCTATTATTTTCATAAAAGATGAAAAAATTATAACAAAATTATAAAGTACAAATGAGCAACTAATATTTTTTGAGAAAAAATAAAAAATAAAGAAAATATAAAATTTTAAAAACTTAAAATATAAGTAATAATGTAAACGTAGACAAAAAATAATAATATAAAAAACCATTGCCGCTCTCTCCTCCCTTTCTGTGTATCTCTCTGAGTAAGGCACGAGAATGGGGAAACGATGTGTGTGTGTGTGTGTGTGTGTGTATGTGTGTAGGAGGGGGGATAGGAGGAATGGTCGCACTTAACGAAAAAGGGGCAGATAGGGCGGGGCTCAATGTAAAGAAGGGCAGATAGGGCTGGGCCGACGGGAAGAGGGCCGAATGGGTTGGTGACGACGGATGGGGGGTGGCCTATGTTGCTTGGCCTGATGGTGGGATTGCCAATAGACAAGAGGGGTAGAGGGGGCTTGTTTTATTACTGTTAGGGTTTTGTTTTTGTTTTTTTAAATTAAGGGTTAAGATTTGCTTTTTTTAGATCACTGGCTGAGATTAAATAGGATATATTCATCATTTCAAACAAAAATTAATTGAGTTAGGTTTAGATGTGTCAATGCGATTAATTTTGATACAGAGAGTGTCTTTATAACTTAGGTAAAATAAATATATGTCAGTGTAATTTATCCCAAAAGAATTATAAAGATTTGTTTTCATTGTAACTTATTATATAAGATTATAGCGGCTGGAAATCAGTGCTTGTTGATGAAGTTTTGAAAATTATACTTCTTTGTATAACGTAATCATTGAAATGTTGAAAGGGGAATTTTAAATGTTGAAATAGAAACGAAGGGATTGATATGTAGATGTTTTATCGTTAACGTTGTTAGTGCAACGTTTTTTATAACGTTAGGCATATATAAATTCTTTCTTTAACCGAATGTATACATGACGTTAGAATATCACACACACACACACACACACACACACACACATATATATATATATATATATGACACTTCTCGATATCTTTGGTTTTTTTTCGATAATTGTAAACGTCATCTATATATGAAGCCATATATACATAAATTAATTTTTTTTTTTTGTTTTAATAGCAATCAAGTAATGTTATAAAAATTTATAATAAATTATAAAAATAGATCTAAAAAAATACATAGAAAGTGACGAAAAAGGAGAACTAGAAATACTGGTTCATAGTTATGTTTTATTTTTATTAGAAAGTGAGATAACACGTGGCAAAAGAAGATTTAATAGAGTGACAAAAAAAATGATCACAGTATTTCTCTTAATTAATATTTGGATTAAGGATAATATGCAGGGACCTTGATGAATATTGATGCTACCTGTAGAGTATATTTTAATTGATAAGGAGTTGTTTCGAAATGGAATTTCTTTAAGGATAGTTTGTGCTTTTACTTTTAAACTAGTTAATGTTTAGATAGTACAAGTAGAAGTGTTTTTCTGAGCTTTTAAACCTGTTTAATTAAATAAGTTAAAAGCTAATATTGGTATAAAAAGTAATGTAATTCAATGATATAAATAAAATTTTTAATTTATTATTTTTTAAATATAAGGCATGAAAAATGTAAATAAAAAAGCTTTTCATAAATACTATTTTCGTAAGCACTAAATAATTGATTTCTTTCAAAAATACTTGTAAAACCAAAAGTACTTTTTATTGGTCCATTTAAATATGTGAAAAGAAACTTTTAAAGTAAAAAAGTCTAATCAACTTTTTTTAAGCCATTTTAAACAAATTTTTTAAGCCATTTTAAACAAACTCTAATTTTGAAAGAGTTTAGTAACTAAAAGTTAAAGTACTTGTCTTAACGGAAGCCATTTGGAGACTTGGAATGGCTTAGTTAAGAAGCTCGATGCCTAGCGTATCTGATGGTACTTGTAAAGTACATTGTTTGAAAAATTATTTTTATTTATGGGATTAAATTCTTACTGTTTATGAAATAATAAAACTTAATCTAGTATATAAAGTATTTTTTTAGATTGAGAACTATTGTTTAAATAATAAAACTTAATCTAGTATATAAAGTATTTTTTTAGATTGAGAACTATTGTTTTATGAATAGCAGGAACCGAATAACGTTAAACACGAGCGCTCATGTTTTTAATACCCTATCCAAGAGTTCTCCTAATGTAAGTTGGTTAATAAGGAGTTGATCGAAAATAGAATTTCTTAATTCTAAAGTAGTATGGTAATTAACTAGAAGTATAGTACTTGTGCTTGGCTCATCGTGGCTGTCTTAGCAGTGGCCAGTTGGAGGACTATGAATGGATTAGCTAAGAAGCTAAGCTTCTATTGCTTAATTCTGAAGTAGTTTGGTGATTAACTAGACATAGAGTACTTGTGCTTGGCTCATCGTGGCTGTCTTAGCAGAGGCCTATGAATGGATTAGCTAGAAGCTAAGCTTCTATAACATATCTAATAGTAGTTTTCTACAAATAATGACAATGGGAATGAAAAAGAAATATTACTTGTAGAATATAATTTTTAAACTGCCGCGTATATCACATTAAAAAAATGACCAATCAAGGGACCTTGATGAATATCTATTTTTAAGACCACATTATAGAATTCTCCGTATATAAGTTGATTAATAATGAGTTAATCTGAAATAGAAGTCCTCAATTCTGAAACAGTCAGGTAATTAACTAGACGGCATAGTGCATGTAGTACAGCTGCCGAGCCAGTCATCTCAATGTTAACGTTCGTAGAATGCGTTTTACAGCACAATTAAAACTAAAAGTTACAACGAATTTATTGTAGCGTAAAGAAGCTTTACATTATAACTTACTTTTGTTTTATATTGTAATATGTAAGAGATTCACATTATAACAGTTGAAACTATGACTTTGTTTGGCAAATCTTGTTAGAATTATTAAGTGTCAACTGCTACAGTGTAAAGCTCTTACATACTGTAAGGTAAAGTAAAAGTTTTTTAGAATATAAAGCTCTCATATGCTACAGTGTTTTAATTCTAACTATATTACTAAACACATTTTACATATTTAAAACAATGTTACCAAATAAAGTAGTACTTTTCTCGATGGTGGCCAATTGGAGACCTAAGGATTTACAAGTTAAGAAGCTCGATGCAATGAGTTTCTATCTTTTCTCCTCTTAGCATTCTTTGAATATATGTATATATATATATATATATTATAAATTGGCGAAAGTCTCAACCCCATAGTGGCTTACAGTGAAGGCAAGCCATTCGAAATTCTATTTTACTTCTCTACATAAACGGTTGAACACGAGAGATCTATTTTGGTGAGGTAATGAGAGGGTTAATCTTTTAGTGATTTTACATCATGAATAGCTTTAAAAAGGAATAAATTGTTGTTAATAGATATTTAAAAGAGATATCTATGGTGGGACCTGAAAAAATAAACTATTGAGTGGAATTTATTTTTTAGCCTTTTTAATTATATCATAAATTATCTGTCTGAATACTTTTTTATACTATATGATCTTTATTAGATATTCTTTCCCCGAACTGTTCAAAAGCATTCATCAGTTGGACAATAAGCCCCTCAACAACTATAATATTTTAAACTAAAAACTATTTAAACTCTTTTTTTAAACACTCAATAAATCGTTAAAAATATACATAGACCCAAATTTCAAAGCTACGTTCCATTTCCATGAATTTGGTTTCGGTACCCCAAATGTTTGGCGTGGCAACCAGGAAAGGGAAACAGGTGGACCCCTGTTGAGATGCCCACTCCATTTCCATTTCTAGGAATTTCTTTTTTCTTTTTTTTTTTGTTGAGTTTTTTTGGTTTCAGTACTGAAAATGTTTCACGTGACAAGATAAATTAAACGACGATAAGGAAAGTAGTTGGACCACGGCTGAGATACACACAACATATACACTAAGTAGTAAGACGGCACCCAAATAATAATTTAAAAAAAAAAAAAAGAAGAGAGAGATAATGAAATTGGTTGGCTATAAATACGAGTGAGCTCAAGCGCATATTGCAGCAATATCTTTCTTTCTCTCTTCTTTTCTTTCTCTTTAGGTCATATTTCTCTCTTCTTTTCAATTCTCCCCCCAAAACCCAGAAAATCCTTCAAAATGCAGAGTCTAGCACAAAATATAGCCAGCAGTGTGGTTAAGGTTGTTTCTTCGTCCACTTCCACAACCACAACCACAACCCAACAACACATTGAAGGCAGCGAGCTCAGCATTTTTACCCTCTCTGACCAAAAAGTCCTGGACATCATCTACGCCACTCATGTCCACGCCGATGAATCTTTCGACGAGGACTCGCTTTTTGTCATCGTTGAAAACATCCTTAAGCACGCTACCCAAATTGTTGACAAAATTGTACAGGTACTAAATTAAAAGAGAAAATAAAATTAAATAATTTACCATAATTGTTGACAAAATGTGCTTTTAAGTACAAATATTTTATATGGTATGTGACAAAAAATTAATTTTACAGGGTAGCCAAGTCCATGTGGAGAACATAGAAGAGAGGACCCCAAAAGCTAATTTCAGTGTGCCATTGTGCACACTTAAGCAGATCAGCAGCGAGGTAGCATGTTCATTTTTTGTTTCCTAACATTATTTTGACATTTTGAAGTAACAAATTTTGAACACTTTTTTTTTTTATAAAGCTCTCTTGCAAGGCTTCAGGAGAAGAAATTGCACACAAGACAGCACTGTCAATCCTCAACAAGCTGTCAACCTACTCATGGGAAGCGAAGGCCGTGCTGACACTTGCCGCCTTCGCGATGGAATTCGGCGATTTCTGGCTCCTAGCGCATCACCAGCAGTCGGACCAACTGGCCAAGTCCTTGGCAACTCTCAAGAGAGTTTCGGCCCTTGTCAAGCCTTCCGAGGTCCAGAAACGCCGGCAGGCCGTTCTGGAGCTCAACAACCTCATCAAGACCACCATGCAAGTCATTGCGATCTTCGACGAGTTCGAGAAGCTCTCGCTCAATTACGACCCGAAAGACGTCCCCGGTCTGATCGTGGCACTTGATCACCTCCCTGCGGACGTCTACTGGTCCATCCTGAGCGTTGTGGCTTGCTCTACCAAGATTTGTGCCCTCACAAGTGATGAGTAAGTCGTAATTATTGGTTTAACTAATTACTACTCGACTGTCTATTTTCAACCGTTGATCAATGTAACGAAAGTCGAGATCTTTTGTTTAGGGAGAAGGAGTGTGATCTAGCACCATATGCTCAGAAAGTGCACTACATCTTCAACAAACTCAAAATTCAGCTGATATTCTGCAGGAAGCAGATAGGTTTGGGCCGTTTGGCTGCTTATTATAAGCGTGTTGTGTGATAATAATGTAATGACAAAGTTAACTTAATTTGTTGATTAATTATTAATTAGTTAAGGAAGGTTAATCTTTTATTTCATTACAGAGGAGGCAGAGAGTTATAGAAGGCTTAGGAAAATCTTCCAAACTCCTACGGAGATCATGGAGGTTTTCAAGGCCCTGATCTTTTCTAAGGACAATGTTCAGCCTCTTTTTGATGGTTCTACTAACAAAACGGTTTGCTCTGCTCTCTTTGACTACTTAGAGATCTATAATAATTGCTTCAAAATATAACCTTAAAAAATACAAAAAAAGACCCACCCACTTACTTACTCCATTATGATGCGAGAAAACAAAGAAAGCAAAAATTTAGGATTTTGCAAACATCTTAAATCTTCAATTTTTTTTAAATATTGTATAATTTTAAGGGTGTTTCTCAGTGGGACACATATGGTTGAGATATATATACTTCTCACTATTAGGTCTACTAATGTTATATTTATAGTATAAATTTATTTATATATTTTTTTAAAATTAAAAAATTAAAGCTATATTACTACTTACCAAACAGTAAGTTTCAGTCCAATAACCATGTTGTCTATCAAATCGGAAGCCACTTATTTATGAGTAAACCGGTTTTGAACCTCCAAATGAGACAAAAATAATTTCTTAAAAGATAATGTAGAAGGGGCCATAATTAAATAAAATATTTAAAAACAGGTTCACATCGACGTGATAAGGAAAAAGTACGTTTTATTGTTTGTGACGGGGCTAGACATCACGGCGGAGGACATCTCCGTCCTGAGGCCAGTCTATGACGCTACGAAGAAAGACGATCTATACAAGATCGTGTGGGTCCCCATAGTGGAACGGTGGACTGACGAGCAGAGGAAGAAGTTCGAGATTATTCGGACGAAGATGCCTTGGTACGTGGTTCAGTATTTCTCGCCAATAGCGGGGATCAAGTATGTCAAGGAGGAGTGGCAGTATAAGGGCAAGCCCACGTTAGTTGTGCTGACCCCGCAAGGAAGAGTTGAGAATGCCAATGCTCTTCATCTGATTAGGGTTTGGGGAATGAAGGCTTTTCCTTTTAATAAGGCTGCTGAGGAGAGTATTTCAAGAGAGTTGAACTGGATTGGCCCTGTAGTTAACAATATTCATCCTTCGATTCAAACTTGGGTACGTTTTTCTTCTTCTAAAGTAGTAAAGTTTTTAAATTTTGTTTGCTGTTTTTTTACCCTATACCCAGAAAACCTATTCTTTTAAAATGTCACGTTTGAATATAGGTGTCAATTTGTCTAAAAAAGTTGGAAAAAACGTCTTATGAAATTTTGCCACGTTATGAATGTTTGGCCCACTTTAAGATAAGTAGAAGACAAAAGCAGAGCCCTAAAATATGGTACGGAAAAATTTAAAATATATATATAGTAATTTAGTTTAATTTTAAAATGTCACATATGTATATATGTCTTAATTTTACTGAAAACAAATTGGGGAAAAAAAAGTTTTTACCTATGAAATGTTAGCATTTTATGTGGGGTTAAAAGGACAAAGTAACTTTATTCATGAAAAAAGGGACAAGGTAGCTTTAAACGAGGCAACGGAAAAAGGGGAAAAGATGAACCAAAGAGGGGACCCTTTCTACATCCCTAGCTTCTTTATATTTGGACCCTCTTCATAATCAGGACTTTTTTCACGGGTTTTTATTGCTTATTATTCTTTAAAATTGGAATATTAGATCAAAGAAGAGAAGTACATTCTCTTCTATGGAGGCAAAGACAACGAGTGGATCCAACAATTCTCAAAGAAAGCAACGGCCCTTGCAAACGACCCCATTATCAAGGACACTCTAAAGATCAACATTGAGTTGTTTTGTGTTGGAAAGACGGCCAAAGGAGGTGAAGACCTAGGCATACTTGGCAAGTTTTGGACTTCCATAGAGAGCTTGTTCTTCACCAAAGTTCATCACCAACAAGTTGACCCCGTCACCCAGGAAATCCAGAAGCTTCTTTCCTACAAGAACGAGAGCGGTTGGGCCGTCCTGAGCAAAGGGCAGACCGTTGTCGTGGCTGGGCATGGCTTCACAATCCTTAGGGTTGTGGAAGAGTTCGACAAGTGGAAGGAGTTTGTCAAGGAAAAGGGGTTTGAGTTTGTTTTCAAGGAGTATCATAGCAAGGTAATCCAGTCGGTTCGCCATTGCTGTGTCCTCGACATCCGAAGCGTGGTGGGGAAGGTCCCGGAGACGATGCACTGCCCCGAGTGCCCTCGGATCATGGAGACCTTCATTACCTACAAGTGTTGCCATGTTGATGCCCCTGCCAATGGACATCACTGAATATTATTGCATGTGTTGGCTTTCTCTCTTTCTAATGGCCTACTAAGATGTTTGTGATCCCACTTGGTTAACTTGTGTGTGTTTGTGTTGGTGTTTTTGCCTAGCTTGCGTGATCTTCTTAGTACTACTTTACAATATGATGTTGTCGATGAAATAATTAGGGCGTTCAAGTTGCTTTTTAGAGTCTATGACTTTTGGCAATTTAATGCCCGAAATTATGTTTCTAGTTTTGAATCTTGTTGTATTTCGTATAAGTGCGATCGAGTTATATTAAGCCGGTTCCTACGATTCGGACTAGTTCATTTTTAATACATTATCATATGTCTCAAAATGCACATTACTTTTTTTTTTTTTGGCGTAAAGAATAAATTATGTTCTTGGTAGTTAATTATTGCGCGTAGACTATCTATCCAATGCTCCTAGACTATTGTGTGCCAGCTATCAAAGTGGGTTTGTAGTCGTTATGTCTTAATCGACGTTAAAAGTTGGTACTTTAACAGATAGAAACTAAAAATATTTCAACTAGAAATTTCTACTAAAAGTCGACTAAATCTTGACAATTTAACTAATAAATGGCATTTCAATTATATATAGAAGCATTACTATAATCTTAATTCTTATTATGAAAGTTACACTTTTTTCTTAAAATAGAATTACATCATAATCCAATCAAAATTCCTCTGGTATTTGTCTTTTGAAATGAAAAATGAAAAACATTACGACTTGGGTGAGTCACAGGTGAGATGAGGATGATGTACCTCTCACATATAGATAAAACATGAGACAATGTATAATAGGTGCCCACTTTAGTAACAAAACCTTAGACAATATTGGAGATGCTCTAAGTGCTAACCTGGAGGATTCTAGCTTAAACATTAAATAATTGAAAGACGCATGCTACTGAATCTCTCTGGTGCACAAGAGATACTCATTCACAACGTGGTTTTCGTCAGTAATAATCTTTCACCTTAGAATTTTAACGACAAACGTGATATCGATGAAGAAATCATTAAGACAAATACCAGGATATTTCGTGACAGCTACTTTTGGGTTTTTAAATGAGCATCGTCACCAAAAAAAAAAAAAAAAAACCAACATTTTATAGAGGTATATTTCAACAAATAAGGACCTTCTCCGATGAAAACTCTAATCAATAAGGCATATTTTAAAACGGTTTAACCTGATCAAAATTATTTTCTTTTGTGGTTTTACGATTGAAAGAAAAACAGAGAGAAAAGTCAAATAAATAATCGATTCCTTTTAATGCTTGGCTTACAGCTGGAAAATGGTTTTGTTGGGTTTCACCTTTTTTCAAAGCTTCCACTCAAAAAAAAAAAAAAAAAAATCCTCAACCTCCCATGTGTTTCATGATAGGCGTGCATGCGCGACCGAAAATCTTTGGTACCACCAAAAATCCTGCCCCGCCAGTACCATTTTTTCCTGATGCTTCTGAAAAGGATACAAAATTATTGTATATAAATCTTTTGTTTTTGATAAATTACGTCATTCATTAACCACAAAACAAAGAGGGATCCCCAAAACTATGGGGGACCACGCTACGGAGAGAGATAAAGCTTACTAATAAACAAATAGAAAAAATATACATGCAAGAAAATGTTTTTGTATATAAAAGGAGGGAGATATTAGGGGAAAAAAAAAACCATCAATGAACCTATCAAACCTAACAAGATGTTTAACAAATACAGTTAGAATTAATTTTTTAATTTAAAATATTATAATATATAAAAATTATATAATATAATAATTTTTTATTTTTTATAATTATATATATTTAATATATGTATGTAAAAACTTTGACATTATTTTTAATAAAAAAATTAAATTTCAACCATGTTTGTCAAAGCTGTAATTAGATTTTTCTATTTTTGTTTCTGGAGAGATTTTTTTTATTTATTTCACGTCTGATTATAGTTCTCAATAATGTGGTGTGGACCACTGGAGCGATTTTTTTTATTTATTTCACGTCTGATTATAGTACTCAATAATGTGGTGTGGATCACTGCCAACAAGATTGTCCTTGTCTTCTTTGTCTTTAAGTCCCGTCCAGTCCTTTGGCATTCTCTGCGGTCCTTTCATCGTGGGTGCTTCGTGTTTTTGATTTACTCTCTAAATTTTTATTTTTAAGTTTAGTGAATTCTTCCCAGAGTTTAAAAATTTATAACAAACCACCATTCATTGACAGTGCTGTTCATTTTTTAACTAACAGAGTATTTGATACATTGATTCAAACCAATTGATTTGGTTTGGATTAAGAACAATATAAAAAAGTATTTGATAAATTTATTTTAAATCATTACTTTTAATTTAAATAATATAAGCTTTAACATGCTATAATAAAAATAATAGTTTTAACTTATTTATTATATACTATATAAAGCTCTTATATATTATCGTATAAAACAAAACGCAACTAACACGAAGATTCTATATGTTATAATATTTAAACTAAAAAATTTGGTTTAAAGTAATATGTCAAACACTTTAAAATTGACATATGATTTTCTTATGTACCTCACAATGTATTTACATCTCTCTTCTAATTTTTTCACTGATAACTTAAACCCTCGTGGTTGCTTCACATAAAGTAGTGAAAACAATAAGAAGAAAAATAATTTATTTAGAAAATAGCAAAAAATGAAAAAGGTAATTTTATTTTGTGGGAACCCAAACAATAATCCATATGTTGCCTTTTAACCAACAAATTTGTACCACAAATATGATTTTCACAAAAACCTTGATTAAAAACGTGCCCTACTAGGTCCATCGGTTTGTCTTCCATCCGAGAAAGATCCAAATTAAGGAACGATTAAAGATATTAGTAATTTACTCACCAAGCCACCAAAAAATATAAAAAGAACATATTTAATGTGTTATTTTATGTTATGCTTTAATATATAATGCTACTCAAAATACAATATTTGTTTTTAATATGTCATAATTATTTAAAGAGTGTTTGATAAAATTAGTTCTAGTTAAAGTTTTTGGTTCAAATTACGGTGATAAAAAAAATAAAATACAATATAAAACTTCACATACTACAATTTTTAGTTCAAAAGTTTTAATTCTAACAATACTTCTTACACTCCTTATCAGCCTTAAAACTTTTAAAAATAAATTTTTATATTAAAATAATTAAAAAATAAAAACGTTCAACTTATTAAAACAAAAAAATTTAAATTTTAATATATAACAAATTTAATATTAAAATAATATTATTTAAATAATATTTTTTATATTTAAATATTAAAATTGTCATTAATAGGCCAATTTAACATTGGAATTGGATTAAAGTTGTCTAACATGCCTTATCTTGTCGTGAAGCGTTCCTCGCCCATTGCCAATGTCACGAGTCATCTTCTCCACCACAAAAGGTCAATAAAAGATTCGCCAGAGTAACAGCACGAGACAGCAGAGACGGAGGACACTGCCATACATTTTGATTGAACTGTAATCCGGTCCTTTCAATAGGATAAACCCTACCTAGTGAGTTTTACTATAAAATTCATCGGGTGAGGCCCACCCTACTGAGAGCCCTAATGAGAGGGCCGGGTCCAATCCGGTAGGAAAAAAAAAAGTTATTCAGAGAGGGATCACGTGGTGTCGCTTTTGACGTATTATGCCTTCAAGTCCATGACCTCACAGTTTTCCACATCACGTTGCAGATCTCAACCAAGATATACAATTCAATTAACCACCTCGTTTTAATAATGTCAGCAAATATGAAAGGGGACCCCAAATTTGATGTGTGATGAAAGATGTCAGTTCACAGCAGGCCAATGTCCTTGTCAAAAAAAAAGTAAAACTTATTATTTATAATATTTATATTTTATAGATTTTGATTTAATATATGATATATTTTTTATATTAAAACCTATTATTTTATTAATAATATAATTATAACTTTATAAAATTAAATAGAATAGCTATAGCAAAATTCAAACAAGTGATAATGCTTTGTATATTAGTTAATAAGGTGTTTAAAACTTTAATTTTAATCTATTAATTACAACAATAAATAATATAAAGTTTTCTACAATTATAATAAAAAAACAAAAAATTACCATAGTATAAGATTTTTCTATATTACAGCTTTTAAACTTAAAATGTTGGTTATAACTAAAATTTTAAACAGCCTATAGTTTACAACTTGTTTGGTATTGTTTCAAATAATGCATGTTTTAAAACTATCAAATCTAATCAAATTTTTTTCTTAATTTTTTTTTACAGTTTGATGATTGAAAGAAAGCTTTCTATGGATGGATATTTTTTCGGTTCCTATAAAAAATCCACCATAATATACGTTTTTTAATTGTTAGCTGAAGATATGGTCAAAATATTTTTTTCTATTGATTAATTGACCGAAAAACAGATACATATGGATATATTAAATTTTTCGCTACCTAGCAAAGAAATCTCCTTTGTTTTTTATTTTTTATTTTTTTTCCTTTTTTGGTTTTGTTAAGAATTACACGTTGTTGACAAATCATGTCATAATTGGATATACCATTTCAAACTAATAATTCAGCTTAAATAATCATCCTCTATTCAAAGCAGTTTGTTACCCAAAAAAAAAATCAATAGTGAAAAAAGACGGTACAATGGTGATCCGTTTTTAATTCCTTGTATAGCGATTAAGTTTAATCAGATATGATCAAACCGGCAACTTGTCCGAATATTTGTGTATTAAAAGCAGAAAAAGCTCTTTTTCTTTTCTTTCTTTTCTTTCTTTCTTTCTTTTTTTTTAAAAAAATTGTTTACAAATAAGTTGCTTAAATTTCATGAATAAGGTTTTGTATAAATAAGTTGAATTGATAAATTAGAAAAAAAAAATTGAATCAAGCATATATAAGCGTCTAAACCAGATTTTAAGAGGGTACGTAATATACTTTAATAAAGCAGAGCTCCATAATTTGGAGCCCCCAAGAATCTTTTCTATTCCAAATTATCCGTTAAAGCATAAAATGTTAAAAGAGATGTTTAAAAGAGCGGTTAAAATTAAAAATATTAGTTTAAAAATTATAATATATGAGAGTTTTACATTATAGTAATTTTTTTATTTTTTTTTAACTGTAACTGTTGAAAATTTTACACTATTTGCGTTGGTTTCAACTAAGATGCTACACAAAGACAAAGTTTGATTAGCCTTGATGTTTGTAGCTAATTAAATGCAGTTTATCTATTAGTTATGATGATTAATTATCTATTAGTTATGGTGATTAATTCTTAATAGTTAATCTTATTTCTTCTACACTTTTTTTAACAAAATTTTTTTTCTCTTACTTTTTTGCTGTCTTCTTATTTCTCTTACTTTGCTTACTTTTAATACAATTCAGATCAGAACACAACACAATGAGACATCAAGAAAAATATTTTTAAAAAATAAAGTGGACCAATCAAGAATTTTTCCATTAGATAATATTGAGAGCCAACGTGCAAAACGACATTCCTTCAGCTTTTGCTTTTGCTGTTGATAAATGTCCTTATAAGCTTCTTACTCTTTGTAGATCAGAAGTGCTATTTCCTTTTCATATAAGTGAGAAATCAGCCTGGACGTGGATCCTTTTTTCTTTTATTCTTTTCTTCGGAGAATTCCAGAAAACCAAAAAATGGGTCTTTATTCGTGAGAGCTGCTCATGCCATATTGACCGTTGGATTCGATTAAAATCACGCAAAAAAAAAAGTGATACAAAACGAACAGTTTCTGATACAACTTTGATGGTTAAAAAATAGAGCCCTATCAATATTGTATTTTTATAGGTCATACCATAAAAATCTCTTTAAAAACTACCCTAAACTATCGTCTTCTTTAAACAGTAATATTTCTATGTTTCAACACTTTACCAAACTACTTTTTTTTTTTTTTTGACAATAACGTGCTTAGTCCCTCAATCTAGAGTAGTCACTTGGGCCCCAAATTATTTTTGTTAGATTACTTCCCGAAATTTTATATGGATAACACGTTTTAATGACATAATAACTCAATTTTTAAAAGAAATACTTACATTAAATGCAAGGGTAATTAGTTGTTCTAGTGGTCTCTAAACTTTTTACCAAGTGAGGATTTATTCTTTATTTTATTATTATTATTATTAAAGCGCCACTAAACTATTACAATAGTGTAATATGGCTAAAATTTAAAACGGAACAAATCTCCACATGATAAAAAGTTCTAGAGCAACTTACCCTAAATGTAAAACATTCTAGTCTTTTACCATAATGAAAAGAATATTTTATATTTAACGTAACTATTTTTGTATAAATTTTAGCTACTATGATGTTGAAGTGTGATTATTTTTGTGATATCTCAGCTGTCATTTATTAAATAGTTTATTGGTATTAGAAAATAGATTAATTACAAAAGTATACCTCTTAGTTTTATTTATTTTACAATTTATTCTTTTATTTTAGGAAACTACAAAGGTGTCCTTTAGATTTGAAGAAATTGTTTCGATTTCATCCCTCTGCCAATTGTAAACTAGAAAAAAGAGGCAAAATTAATTTTTTTTGACATAAATGCCCTCTCATAAATAATACTTATTAGTATAACACAATTAGAATTAAAAATTAAACTTTTTCAATAAAAAATTAGAAGTCTTCTTCCTCCTTTGGTTGTAATGCTAAGGTAGGCTCTGGTGAGGCTACGACACTGGAGAACATGGATGGGGAGGGTGCTAGTGTGGGGAGTATCGTTGGGGTGAGGAAGCAATGATGAAGATGAGATGGGTGTCGTAATCAACTACGGTCCGACCAAAAGGTGGTGATCTATGAAGATCTTGTGGTAAGGGTGCACGAGCAACAATCTGCTAGGGTGGGCTTCGACGGTTGGTTAGGGTATGATGGTGGAAAAGAACACTTCGACGATTTGAGGTGGAGCTTCAATGGAGCTCTAATGGGTTGGGGATTGACATGATGTGGTTGGGACAGTTGGGATTCGCCGTTGAGTTATGGGTCGTTGGATTGGCGGGAGGGATGGGTGGGAAGAGGGGTTAGGTGCCTTTATAAAGGGAGATGGAAAGGAGAAAAAGAAAAAGGTAAAAGGGTTGGGTTCCTCGACAGAGGGTGATGGGAAAAAAAAAAAAAGAAAGGTAAAAAAAAGGTTGTAAAATATGAAATGTACATGTTTTTGAATTTTTGAAAGCAAAAAAAAAAAAAGAGTTCAATTACCCAAACACAATCTTTCACTAAAGAGTATTCTTGTCCTTTTAATTGCTTAGATATGAAAGTAAAACAATTTCTTTAAACCTGAAGGACATTTTTTAGTTTCCAAAAATAAAAGCATAAATTATAAAATAAATTAAACTAGGAGGCATACTTTGATAATCAACCCTTAGAAAATAAATGTGCTCAAATGTAATTTTTTTAAAAATGTATTTTCAATATGGTCGAATCAATTCATCTTGCTATACATTAAATATTGAGCAATTTATATAAATGCCACTTTTTAAACTCAATTTTTATTTATGCCATAAAATGTAAAAGGTTCTTATACCATAAACCAGGTCCATGTCCCACCAGGACTTGTTGCATGTCCCACTAGGACTTTTTTTTTTTTCCTTCATTTATCTTTCTCTATCTCCTTGCCACCATCAATAGCTTGTGTCTGGCATCGACAGACGACCAGAAAAAACAAAGAAAAAAATTGTAAATAATAACAATGCAGCAACACATTTTTTATCATCGGATCTGAATTCAAGGAAGATTTGTAATGATTGGCAGCTTGGTCCACACGATAAGAGAATCGACGAAGGAACATGTGGACTATGACAATGACAAATTAGAAGGGACATCGACTCCAGCAATTGATTTTCTAGCAATTGATTTTCTCATACAAGTCCTCTGTCCCTAACAATGCAATCATCCTAAACGGTGTCCCTGACTCCGGAGCCTCTTTTCCACGAGGCTAGGGTTCTAGAACTGCCTAGACCTAAATGGCATCAATGAGTGCGATAGCCATGGAGCAAACCAGATGTGGCAACTATGTAACTCTATCTGAATATCGAAAGATCACATTGCCTCTGAGCTTCATTAGAGATCACGATGTAGAATCAAGGCCGAGCTTTATTAGAGATTTGTCACAAATCCAAACTAGATCTCTGGAGATTGTCGAAGCACGGTCTCTCTTCTGCCGTGGCATGTCTTCTACAACAGAGAAAGAGACACGAAGAAGGAAGAGCAATGAGAGAGAGACACAAAGAAGGAGGAGTAACGATAGAGAGAGAGGAAATAAATAAGGATTATGATGGATGAAAATTTGTGGCATAAAATTTTTTAAGTTTTACAATTTGTTGCCTAAAAAATTAGACTTGTTAAAAGATAGACTATTGTGTAATTTTCTTATAAGTATCTAGCATACATGCACTAAAGCGCAATGTGCTAATTATTGTTCATGAACGTGTCACATATAATTAGAATTATCACTTAGTTCTTTAACTATGCATCTCTTGTACACACAGTGAAAAATCAAGTAGCTAATTACAACAAATTAATTAAAGCTATAATACTTGGTTATTCTATTAATCTTATGCAATATTTCTATTAAGGCATGTTTGGCACACCATATAGTTTTATATTATATTGTATTAGTGTTATACAATACATTGTTTGGTTTTGCACCTTATTAACATGTTATATTATACTATACTATGTTTTTTTACTATCGTATTGTACTGTTTTAGTATTTAAACTTTAAATATAGCAAATTTGGGTCATGGTTTCGATGTTAAAATTCAGGTTTGAGGTCAAGGTCGAGATTCGAGACCAAAATTGGGGTCAGGATTTGATACTGAAGTTGAGTCAGGATTTGGGATCGAGGTCGAGGTCAAGATTTGGAGTTGGGATTGAGGACAGGATTCCGGGCAATGGTTTGGATCAAGATTCAAGACCGATGTTAGGGACAGGAACCAAATTCAAGACCAGGGTTGGATTTGAGGCTGGGTTTAGGGTCGGGATTCAAAGCTAAGGTTGGGGATAGGATTTGGGATGTGGTAGGATTTAAGGTTGGGGTCAGGATTCGAGAGCGGGGTCATGGTCGAGTTAGTGATTTGGGACCAGGACATGGTCAAGATTTAGGATTTAGGACGAAGGTCAGGGTCGAGATTTGGGGCCGAGGTAGGGGTCACGATTAGAAATCAATGTCGGGGTAGGGATTGGTGTTAAGGTCAATACTGGTGTCGGGGTTGGGATTTTGGGCTAGGGTCATGTGGGTTGAGGTTATGATTCGGAACCTATTTCAAGGTTGGGATTTGAGATTGGGGTTGGGGTTGAGGTCAGGATTCGGGATTGGTGTCAAGGTAGCCTCGGGATTTAGGACCAGGCTCAAGTTGGGATTTAGGACCGGTAATCAGGATTTAGGAATGGGTTTGGGTTTAGGTCGAGATTCGGGGAACCCGACCCTTACCTTGACCTTGGCCCTACATCCTTACCCCGACCTTGACCCTAGTCCAGAATTCTAACCCTTACCCCAGCCCTAAATCTCAACCTTGGTCCTTAATCCTAACCCTGACCTCAATTCCAAATCCCAACCTTGATCTCAAATCCTGACTCTAGTCCCAAATCTTGACCCCAACCTCGACCTTAAAAATCCTAACTGAATTCTTGACACTAACCCCAAATCCCTACCTTGACCCTAGTTTCGAATTCTGACTTCAACCTCGACCTTGACCCTGGCCCCAAATCTCAACCTTGAATCCCTACCTCGACCACGATCCTGATCCCGAATCTCAACCTTGGTCCCTAATCCCCAAACCCGACCTTAGTCTAGAATCCCGACCTTGACCTCGGCCCCAAATCTTGACCCTGATACTGATCCAAAATCTTGACCCTGACCCTGGCCCCGAATCCCGACCTCGGCCCTGATCCTGTCCCTAAATCTTGACCTTGAGGGGGCGTTTGGTATGCAGTAATCTTGATGTAGGAATGAGAATCTTATAGATTTTCATGTTTGGTATGCAGTAATCTGAGTTTTAGATTTATGGAAAACTAATTCCCATAGGATTCAAATTACCTCATTTTGAGGTAATCTGAATCCCACTCAACAAGGTGATATTCATATTCCTAAGAATCTCAAAACTATAAAAATCTCACTTTTTTTTTCTATGATGATGATGATGATAATTATAATAATAATAATAATAATGATAATAATAATATTATTATTATTATTATTATTATTATTATTATTATAAATTAATATTTCTATATAATATAAATATAAAAATTATATCAATATAAAATAATAATTTGATAATAATGATAATAATAACATTAACAATAATAATAAAAATATATAATATGTTATATATACAATATCTAAATATAATATATATTATTAATTAATATTAGAATATAATATATATTACTACTATAATAATAAAATAAAATAATTTCGTACTATTATTATAAAATAATATCAATATATGATATTATATCAATATAAAATTATAATTTAATAATAAGAATAATAATAAGATTAATAATAAAAACATAATAATATAACATCAATATGAATAGTATAATATTAATATTCATAGTAATATCAATATAAAATTATATAAATATTATTATAATAATTATAAATATAAAATATAACTAAATATGTTTAATATTTTTTATAGCAATATTTTTATTTAATGTTAATATTAATATAAATACTAATATATTATTAAGAATTATATTTTTATTTATTTATATTCATATCAATATATTGTATATTATATACAACATTTTAATATTAATGTATTGTTAAATAATAATTCTATGATTATTATAAATTAATATTTTTATATAATATAAAGAAAATATTATATTAATATAAAATAATAATTATTTAATAATAATGATAATAATAACATTAATAGTCATACTAATATTAATGTTAAATTATATATAATATTATTTTATTATTTATGTTTATATTATTATTATTTAATATTAGTACTAATATATTATATTAATACATTTAATGTTAAACTATAAATTATTTGTCAATTATACAAGATTCCTTTGTACAACCAAACACGGCGATGTATTGTTCCTAAAAATCTAATAGAAGATTCTTATGTGCAACCAAACATGATTATCTTAGTTCCTGAAAATCATATTCCCTACAATCATTTTCTTAGAAATGTGATTCCTGCTGATTATTGTAGACCAAACGCTCCCTGATACTGATCCCAAATCTAGACCCTGACCCTGGTCCCCAATCCCAACCCCAATTTTGGCCCCAAATCTCGACCTCAACCTTGACACTGGTCCCAAATCTTGACCTCGACCCCTTGTCCTGAATCCCAATCCTGACCCCAACTCCGATCCCAATCCCAAATCTCGACCCTTGACCCTGGTTGTGAATCCTGACCCTAACCATAGTCCCAAATCTTGACCTCAACCTTGGCCCCCAATCTTGACTCCAGTCCTGAATCCCAACATTAACCCCGAATCCTGAGCGTGACCCCAGTCTCGAATCCTGACTTCAACCCGACCTTAGTCTTGAATTCTGACCTTGACTCCAGTCTCGAATCTCAACCCTGACCTCAGTCTCGAATCTTAACCTCAGACCCTAGTCTTGAATCTTTTTCTAAAACTTCAACTTCTATGTCAATTTTTAATATATTTTAAATATTTGATTGATTTATTAATACAACTTTTGGTTTAAATTATATAATACGGTCTAATATAGTTTTTTTTTTTTTTTTATATTTGATATCACAACTTGTATTATATTAATTTGTGATTTCTTATGTAATAGTATAATACATGGATGCCACCAAACATCGTATTGTTTTTAAATAATACAATATACAGAACTAATACATCATACCAAACGTGCCCTTATGAAGTTATCTTATGCAAAATTTTGATACGCTCTTAAGTAATAATTTTGTTCCTGTCCTGTCACTCAATGTAATTTACGATATCTACCTTGTTGTTTGGGTTACAAATAGAATCAATTGTTTTGAGTGGCTGAAAATATACAGGGTGCAACATACATAATCTAATAGTTACTCAAAACTAAATTTACCACAAAGTGTAGAACCCAAGTATCCAACCTTAAATTCAAAAAAAAAAAAAAAAGACCTCACACCATAGTTGCATTGAAGTAAGAGTGAGGAAAAAAAAAAAAACTTTGCATGGATTGTATAGTACTATATTGATTGTTCCATAATGGAAAGAACTTATTTGAGTTGTTGAAATTCTTTTATATAAAAGCGAATTATTTTTTTAACGGCTCACCATAGATGTTTTTACTAAAATTATTCCAAATCAATTTCACATTTCAGAGGCGTAAAATGCATGAACCAGATAATAGAAATGGGGAGCGATATATGAGAAACAATCAAAGAAAAGACTAGCAATTTACTTAAAGTTAGCAAGAGGGAAAAAAGTGAAATTTGATCCTTTATTACTGGAATCTATTCCGTTTACGCAGGCAAAGGAAAAAGTGGATAATGCCGAGATCACAAACTCTTATAATCTTTAATTCTATTAAAAAAAAAAAAAAAAGAACTTTAGCACTGAGCCACTGTTTTGAAACTGCTTTAAATCGATAGGATATAGTTTAAACTATCATATATATTCAAGATGCCATAATGCTAGTAATATTTACCTGTAAGTGTGTGTGTGCGTGTTTTTTTTTTTTTTTTTTCAAATTTTAATAAGAAAGGGAATTTTCAAACCTTATTATAAAATCTTCAAATATTAGTTTGGATATTTTAGAAGACGTGTCCCACAGAGGTCAACGTAGTCAAGACAGCAACCCATCTAACCACAAACATAATAATCAATGGGGACATTTCTTTAACATAGGACTCTAATCTTTTTCCTGTAGTAGTTACTAGTTAGTATCGATCAGCTTTAGATTTATCTAATCAGAGAAAAAAGATCACGTTCCAAAAATATTCTTCACGGAATGATGGAAATTATTATTCCAGACAAAATTTGAATCGCCATTTGAGTGATTGAGACTAATTATAGAGCGGATAGTTCAAGGATATAAGGCAACTGTACCTTTAATATGATATTTTAATTGGTCTTTTTATACCTACACTCCTTGCATTTTGTCTAATTAATAGAGAGATCCCCTTAATCATAATAGTTCACATCAACACCCTTTCAACAATAACTCTGTTAACTTTTAATGTTAAAAGATCATTATAGCCCAACAGTCTCAGCCTTAAATCTATATGGTAAAATCTTAGCCCTTGATTTTTTTAACCAACTAAAATTCTATCATTAGTAGGAGCCACAAAGAACGCTTTGAAATGACCTAAAAAGAAAAAACCTTGGAGAGGTTCCCACCTAGAGATGGAGCCAAATAAGGCACAATTGCAGCCCCAAGCCCCTAACTCCTTGGGGGACTTTACAAGAATGCCATAAGTTTTAGGCTTAAATTGATTTATGTCACAAGAAAAAAAATATTTGTAAAAAATACCATAGTCATGTCACACAATATATTTTATATACAAAATATACCCTTAAGCTTTACGGTTTATGTCAATTAAGCTCTATAGTTTTTTTTATTGAAATATTTGTTAATTAAAAAAGTATAATTATCTAACAAAATTATTTTGTTTAAAGAACATGATAATGAATACAAAATTTTTTTACAGTGTGATAAAGTTTAATTTATTGGTTTTTTTTTATGACATTTTCTCTAGACATCTCAACTCCAGACCCCAATAGCTGGCCAAAATTGGCCCTTACTATTTCAAATTTGACCCTTGTTCTCTGTCCTTAAGTCCCGTCCAATCCTTTGGCATTTTCTGTGGTCTTTTTTACGTCGGTGTTCGCTGAATCCATGCATATTTATAATTTGCTCTTCAACTCTTAAGTTTAGCAAAATCTTCCCTGAATCTATAAATTTATTACAAACCACCATTCATTGATAAATGATGTTAATTTTTTAACTAGTAAAGTATTTGACATATTGGTTCCAATCAATTGGTTTGGTTTGAGCTAAGAACAATGTAAGACAAAATCATTCTAACTCATTACTTCCAACTCAAACAAGGTAAGCTTTGACATGTTATAATGAAAAGTAAAAATATGCTGTAACATAAAGCTCTTACATACTATAGTATTTTTATTTCTAACTTACAGTTTCAACTTACTTTTTAAACACCTTATAAAATTATTATCTTATAATGTTTTTATTTATAGTTATAATTAATGAGTTTGAATTAAAGTTTCAAATACTTTATTAACTACAATATAAGGCAATACCATCTGTGTAAATTTTGATAGTGTAATTTTATTTAACCTATAAGAAAACAATTTTATTATTAATAAAATAATAAATCTTAATCTAAAAAATATATTACAGACTAAATTAAAACCTACAATTTTGCAAAAAGGAGAGTTTTAACCGTGACGAAAAAGATTTTTATTATATGACAAGGACATTGCGCTGCTGTGAGCTGACATCTTTACTCATACGTGGAATTTGGGGTCCCCTTTCATATTTTATTGTCATTATTGAAAACGGAATGGGTCATTGAATTATATATCTTGGTTGAGATCAGCAACGTGATGTGGAAAACGATGAGGTCATGGACTTGAAGGCTTAATACGTCAAAAGGGATACCACGTGATCGGTCTCTACTCTCCACTGCTGTTAGTCTGCCGAATCTTTAACTCACTTTTTGTGGTGGAGAAGTGACTCGTCACATTGACAATGGGTAGGGAACACTTCAGGACTAGATAAGGTATATTAGAATATACTTTATCCAATTTCAATGTTAAATTGACGTATTAATTACTAATTTATTAAATATTTTATAGAGTAGTTAAAAGTATTTTTATTATAAGATATAAAAGTTTTAAACTATAATAAATTATTATTATTATTATAATATATAAAAATTTATACTGTTTATAACTGAAAAAGTGGTCTAAAACATAACCTGTCAAACATCCTTTTAACATTTAAATGTAAAAAGTACTTTTTAATTCAATATCATTTTAATGTGAAATTTATTATATACTAAAATTTGAATTTTTTGCTTTAATAATTTTCAAGTTTTTAGTTTTTAATTATTTTAATATTAAAAATTTACTTTTAAAAATTTTAAGGTTTATAAATTATAGTATGTGAGAACTTTACACTGTATCACTCTTTTTCGGATCACCATAACTTGTATGAGCTTTATACTATAGCAATCAAAACTTTGTTTAGGATTAATTTTACCAAATATCTTTTTAATAAGTATGACATATTAAAAACAAATATAGCATTTTAAGTAGTGTTATCCATTAAATCAAAAAAATAAAATAACATATTATTTTTATATTTTTTAGTGGCTTAGCTAATAAAATACTAGTATATCTTTGTCCAATGGGAATACAAACCGATGGACCTGGTAGGGCATATTTTTAATCAAGGTTTTTGTCAAAATCATATCTTTGGTGCAGATTTGATGCCATAAATGGATCACTTTTTGGGTTCCCACAAAAAAAATTGCTTTTCATTTTTTAGCTATATTTTAATAAATTCTTTTTCCTTTTTTTGTTTTCACCAATTTTTCGTGATCTCGTTGTTTTGTTGGTGAAAAAATTTGAAGAGAGATTTAAATACATTGTGAAGTAGATAAAAAAATCATATGTCAATTTTAAAGAGTGTTTGACATATTAGTATATAAACCAAATCTTTTAGTTTAAATATTGTAATCTGTAGAAGCATTATATTAGTTGCATTTTGCTTCACAAACTTTAGTTGCGTTTTCCTTGTATTGTAGTTAATAAAGTGTTTGAAACTTTAATTCTAATCCATCAATTACAACTATAAATAGTATAAAGCTTTTAACAGCTATAATAAAAAGTAAAATATTATCAGAGTGTAAAGCTTTCACATACAACAGCTTTTAACTTAAAATGTTGGTTATAATTAAAATTCTAAATAATTTTAATTAGTCACCCTAACTAATTTTAATTTTAGTTAGTCACCCTAACTAATTTTAATTATTATTATTATTAAAGCATCACTAAACTAATTATAATGGTGCAAAATGCTAAAATTTAAAACGAAATAAATTGTCACATCATAAAAGTTCAAGAGCAATTTACCCTAAATATAAAACATTCTAGTTTTTTACCACAATGAAAAGAATATTTTATATTTAACGTAACTATTTTTGTATAAATTTTAGCTACAATGAGGTTGAAGTGTGATTATTTTTGATATCTCAACTGTTATTTATTAAATAGTTCATTGGTATTAGAAAATGGGTTAATTAAAAAGTATACCTCTTAGTTTTATTTATTTTATAATTTATCCTTTTATTTTAGGAAACTACAAAGTTGTCTTTTAGATTTAAAGAAATTGTTTCTATTTCATCTCTCTGCCAATTATAAACCAGAAAAAGAGGCAAAGTCAAATTTTTTGACATAAATGCCCTCTCATAAATACTACTTATTAAATACAATCAGAAATAAAAATTAAACATTTTTAATAAAAAATTGGAAGTCTTCTTCCTCCTTTGTTTGCAACACCAAGGTAGGCTCCGGTGAGGCTGCGATACTAGAGAACATCGACTATGGAAGGTGCCAGTGTGGGGAATATCGTTGGGGGGAGGAGGCGATGGCAAAGACGGGATGGGTGTCGTGATCGACCATGGTCCAACCAAGAGGTGGCGATCTATGAAGATCTTGTGGTAGGGGCGCGCACACAACAATCTACTAGAGTAGGCTTCGACTACTGGTTGGGGTACGATGGTGGACGAGAATGCTTCGACGATCTGAGGTCAAGCGTCAATGGATTTTTGATGGGTCACGAGTCGACATGATGGGCTCGGGTAGTTGGGATTTTTCGGTGAGGTATGGGTCGCTAGGTTGGCAAGAGGGATGGGTGAGAGGAGGAGCTGGGTGCCTCAACAGAGGGTGACCGACAAAAGACAAAGTTAAAAAAAAAGATTGTAAAATATGAAAAGTGCATGTTTTTGAATTTTTGAAAGCAAAGAATAAAAAAAAAGAATTCAATTACCTAAACACAACCTTTCAGTAAATGGTATTCTTGTCCTTTTAATTACTCATAGATAAAACTAAAACAATTTCTTCAAATTTGAAGGATATTTTGTAGTTTTTTAAAATAGAAGGATGAATTATAAAATAAATAAAACTACTTTTGTAACTAACCCTTAGAAAATAAATGTGCTCATATGCAATTTTTTAAAAAATGTATTTTCAATATGGCCATACATTAAGTATCAGACAATTCACATAAATGTTACTTTTAAACTTCATTTTTATTTACGTGGCAGGAAATGAAAGGTTTTTATGCTACAAACTAGATACATATTCCACCAAAACATGTTGCTTGTCCCATTAGGATATTTTTTTTTCCCATCTCTTTTTCTCTCTATCTCCATGCTGCCATCGGCATCTTGTGTCTGGCATCGACAGGCGGCCAAAAAGACAAAAAAAAAAAAAAAAAAAACAGAGAAAGAACTGTAAATAACAACAATGCAACAACACATTTTTTTTATCGTCGGATCTGAATTCAAGGAAAATTTGTAATGATTGGCAGCTTGCTTTACGCGATGACAACGGGAGAATCGACGAAGGAATAGGTGGATCTACGACGAGGACAAATCGGTAAGGATAACGACTCCAGCAATCGATTTTCTCGTGCAAGTTCTTCGTCCCTAACGACGCGATCATCATAAATGGTGTCCCCGACTCCGGAGATTCTTGTTGCGAGGCTAGGGATCTAGAACCACCTAGACCCAAATGGTGTTAGTGAGCACGATGGCCATGGAGCAAATTAGATGTGGCAGCTATGCAACTCCGTCTAAAGATCGAAAGATCACATCGCTGCCGAGTTTCGTTAGAGATCACGACGTGAAATCGACGCCGAGCTTCGTCATAGATTCGTCACAAATCCAAACCAGACCTCCAGAGATCATCAAAGTCCGATCTCTCTTCAGCCATGGCATGTCTTCTGCAACAGAGAGAGAGACACAAAGAAGGAGGAGTAATGAGAGAGAGAGACACGAAGAAGGAGGAGTAATGAGAGAGAGAGAGAGAAGGGGGGGGGGGTGTGGTGGGTGGGGTGCGGCGGGGGATAAATGAGAATTATGATGGATCAAAATTTATGGCATAAAATTTTTTAAGTTTTACAATTTGTTGCCTAAAAAATTAGATTTGTTCAAAGAGAGACTATTGTGTAATTTTCTCATAGGTATCTAGTGTACATGCATTGAAGCGCAACGTGCTAATTATCATTAATGAACGTGTCACATATAATTAGAACTATCACTTAACTCTTCAACTATGCATATCTCTCGTAGACACAATGAATAATTAAGTAGCTAATTACAACAAATTAATTAAAGCTATAATACTTGGTTGTTCTATTAATCTTATGTAATATTTCTATTATGAAGTTATCGTATACAAAATTTTGATAGGCTTTTATGCAATACTTTTGTTCCATATCCTGTCGCTCAATATAATTTACGATACCTATCTTCTTGTTTAGGTTATAAATAGAATCAAATCGTGTTGAGTGGCTAAAAATATATAGTGGGCAACATATATAACGTAATAGTAACTCAAAACTGAATTTACCACAAAGTAGAACCCATATATCCTACCTTAAATTAAAAAAAAAAAGACCTCAAACCATAGTTGCATTGAACTGAGTGTGAGAAAAAAAAAATTGCATGGATCGTATAGTACTACATTGATTGTTCCATAATGGAACAAATTATTTGAGTTGTTGAAATTCTTTTATATAAAAGCTAATTATTTTTTTTTTAACGGCTCGGATGGTTTTTTTTTACTAAAATTAGTCCAAATCAATTTGACTTTTCAGAGGCGTAAAATGCATGAACCAGATAACAGAAATGGAAAGAGATATATTCTGATGAATGGAAAGCGCTGCATATGAGAAACATTCAAAGAAAATACTAGCAATTACTTAAAGTTAGCAAGAGGGAAAAAAGTGAAATTTGATTGATGGATTTGATCCTTTGTTACTGGAATCTATTCCGTTTACGCAGGCAAAAGGAAAAAGTGGATAATGCAGAGATCACAAACTTTTTATCATCTTTAATTCTATTAAAAAAAAAAAAAAAGAACTTTAGCACCGAGCCACTGTTTTGAAACCGCTTTAAATTCATAGGAAATAGTTTAAATGTAACGTTTTGAAATTTATTTAATGTTAATGTAATGTAAATGATGAATTAGTGTGTCATAATTAAAGTTTTAACTTTAATTAGATTATTTGGTTGGATTTTGAGTTTTTGGTTGTTTTGTTAAATTGATGCATTCAAAAGATTTTTTATTGTTTTAAAATGATGTTTTGAGTTTTAAAACACAACAATTTGTAAAATGTTAAAAATACTCTGTTTTGCAAAACCATGGACGGCACATGGTTTTCGTACATAAAACCGCCCACTGATTTTCTCTATTTATTTTCCTCTTCTCTCTCTCTCTCCTCACTCTCCCGCAACCTCTCTCTCTCTTCCTCTTGATATCTCTCGGCAGCCCTCTCTCTCTACATCTCTCTCTCAAATTTTTGAAACCACATTCGAATCCAAGCTTCGGGACAGCAAGGAGGAAGCTCGGGGACGTGATTCGGCAACCGAGAACGCGGATTGAAGCTTCGATTCGAGGTTAGATTCGAAATTTCTAAACTTTTTACAAAATTTTCAATTTTGTGCATTTTTGAAATCTAGGTTTGTTTAAGCTTAGAAAACCTTGTATTTGAGTTAAATGAACTTAGAACAACTAGAATCTAAGCTTAGATTGAAGAAAAACGGATTGGATTCAAGATTTTTCATTTTTCCCCTCATTTTCTCATTTTCGGATTTTTGAGGATTTTGAGTCAAAATCTTGTTTAAATGAGTCCAAACATGTTTTAGTATGTTTTTCTATCAAGTATAATTGTTTTTCATGCCTGGGATTTGAGAAAAACATGTTAGAACCAAGATTTGGATTATGGGGATCGAGAAATCTGTGGCTGGGATTTCTGGATTTTCCCAGTTCGGCAGGCCGAACTGTGTGTTCGGCAGGCCGGAGTGATGATCGGCAGGCCGGTGTTCTTCCGACCGGCAGGGTGAATCTGGGGAAATGTTCGGCAGGCTGAACCTTGCTTCCGGCAGGCCGACCGAGGCATGGAAAATTTTGTGATTTTTACCCGTTTTTACTGTTTTGAACCCAGATTTAAATCCCAACCTTATAAAATGATTTTAAAGGTACAAATGGCACACTAGGACATCATGAAATGATTTAGTAACATAGAATGTCTCAAACTAGATATTGATCGACTTAGCTTGTATCTAGGATCATTCGTGGTTCCGTGGAGCTAACGTATAGCGGACCGGGATTGCGGTGTGGGGCACCGACACGAGTATTGAGGTAGGACTTCTATCCTATTTCTTTGGTAGCCTGGTTTTGAAATGATTTGGCTTTGAAAAGGATTTCTATCAAATGTTTTCAACGGTTGTTTGAAAATGGTTTTATCGGTTATATTTTAATATACCGTGATTATGAAATGAACTTCATAATGAACGTAATTGACAACACTCGGTAATTGGGTTTTGAATGATAATGACAATAAACACAAAGGCATGATGCCATATCAGAGATCGGGTCGTGTAGCGATCGACCTTGGGGGCAGGTCCCGAAACCCAGCTGGGCCACTACGGTGGTGATATCATGGTTTGCCTAGGTAAAAGTAAAATGGTGTTTTGATTTGACGAGTGGACTGTTCTGTGACAGAACGGTTCTACTCAAATTATTTATTTATTTATTTAAGTTTCCTTTTGAATAGCTTCTAACGATACTATGTTCCTTTGTATTAAATGATTTTATAAAACATAGTCCTACTGAGCCTTTCGCTCACGTTTTATTGTTTTAAATTTCCCCCCTTCTAGGTGGTTTCCCATTTAGGTTTGGAGAAGATTCTTCGGACCGAACTCAGGAGCAATAGGAGAATTTATTTATATTCTGTATTATTAATCAAGGCATGTAAGACTTAACTTTATTTGTACTTGGACTGTAATTGTATTTATGATATTGTCAGAACCATGTGTGTGCACAAGTTGTGGGTTGTGGAACCCATATTCGCGGTTTTTATTTAATTCTTATTACCTGCTTAATTTTTATAAATCCTTTTTTAAAATGTGGTGGAAAATCTTCTTAATTTTTATTTAATTTGATTCTCAAACTCTCGATTTTTAATTAAATTCTCTTTTAATTAATCTAAATATTCCGCCACGTCACCTCCCGTACTCCGGGGCGTGACAGAATGGTATCAGAGCTCAAGGTTATGAACCTTGAGAATTGTGTGCACATAGGTTTGACAATGAAATACCTCTGACAGTCCAAATTTTGTTTTCAGAAGTGAGAGAATGGCACCTAGACGTCGTTCGACTGCTGACGCCGAGTTCGGAAATGATGAAAGCATGATGAGGTCTATGTTTGCTGCTTTCCGGCAGATGGCAGCCAGGGCTAGACCGGAAGACTCCAGTGTTGGTAGTCGGCATGCTTTCTTTAAAGAATTTCGGCGGGCGTCTATTCCGACTTTTGATGGCAATGGGGATCCGCAGTTAGCAGAGTATTGGTTGGATTCAATCTTGAAGCATCTAGATACTCTTGGTGTGCCTGAGGAGTATCGTGTGGAGTTTGCGGCATATAAGCTCGAGGGTGGCGCCAACACCTGGTGGAAACAAACTAAGCGTCTGGAGCGCGGTGGCGATATCAGTTGGGACAAGTTCGAGGAGCTGTTCTATAATCGGTATTTTTCGCAGGGGTATAGAGACCTGAAGGCAGCTAAGTTTTATAGGTTGCAGCAGGGTGATCTGTCAGTCCGGGAGTATAAGGCAAAGTTTAACGAGTTGGCTAGGTTTGCTCCATCAGCGGTGGCATCGGAGCGCGAGAAATGTATTAAGTTTCAGGAAGGGCTCAAGGCTCCTATTCGGCGGCAGTTGGTTGCCCTACGGCTTAGGAGTTTCGGAGAGCTTGTGTCATCGGCTATCTCCGTGGAGAATGATTACGTGCAGTATTGTGAGGATCGAGCCAAGGCTTCAGGCGGACCGCAGAGGAGTGGCAGGAAGAGCACCAGTAGTCGTCCAGCTCCGGGGAAAGGCAAGCAAGGCGGTGCGACCAGTGGCAGCAGCAGTTCGTCTGGCAGCGGGCGTAGCAATCCCTACAACTTTCATTGTCATTTCTATCAGCAGCCCAGACACATCAAGAGGAATTGCCCGATCAGGAGTGCTCGTCTTGGATTGCAAACCGGGGAGGATGCCAGTCGTTCATCTCAACCTCAGCCTCAGACCCTACCTCCGCCTCCGCAGTACCCGCAGTTGCAGTATCCGCAGTTCTCTCCTCAGCAATTCTCATATCCGGCACGGGGGCAGCAGCCGCAGTATTTTCAGCGCAGTGTTCCTCAATATCGAGCGCCGAGTACAAGTAGCGTGTAGTCGTCTCCATCTCAGCAGCATCGGCCGAGTAATCTGGGACCCAGTAATGTCGGTAGAGGAAAAGGAAAAGCGCCAGTGCAGGTTCATGCAATGGCATCTGGAGGGTCAGATTCTCAGACTGGTAATGCAGTTGTCGATGGTATGATTTTGGTTTCCAGATCCTTAGCTTGTGTTTTATTTGATACCGGTGCCTCTCATTCTCTCATTTCGAGTTCTTTTGTACATGCCTTGGGATTAAAGGTAGAAGAGTTTAATGAACCCCTAGCTATAACTTCTCCCTTGGGGCGGGTGTGTGTAAATTGTATGTGTAAATCCTGTAAAATAAAGATTGGGGATGAGATTTTGAAAAGTGATTTGATTATACTCCCCATGAGCTCCTATGATGTAATTCTAGGGATGGACTGGTTATCCAGGTATAGTGCAGTCGTGGACTGCCAACTTAGAAAAGTGACCCTAGTGTCTGATAGGGGGACGGTAATCACTTACCAGGGTGGTGGTGATTGGCTAATGAGTGAGCGTCTTATGAAGTCGTGTCTAGGAGGGCGAAGGAATCTAGGTTGTTTTGCTTTTCTTGCCAACCTGGATTGCGAGCCCTATGTTTCGAGTAGTAGTGTAGCGATTCCGGTGGTTGATGAGTTCGAGGATGTCTTCCCCGACGAGTTGCCAGGATTACCACCGCATCGGGAGATTAAGTTTGGTATCGAGTTGTTTTCAGGGACATCACCAATTTCTATGGCACCTTATCGGATGGCGCCAGTAGAAATGAAGGAATTGAGAAAGCAACTTCAGGAGCTTGCTGATAAAGGATATATTCGGAATAGCACATCTTCGTGGGGAGCACCGGTTTTGTTTGCTAAGAAGCACGATGGGACTCTTAGGTTATGTGTGGATTATCGGTAGCTGAATCGTGTTACGGTGAAGAACAAGTATCCTTTGCCTAGGATTGATGAGCTATTTGATCAGTTGGGAGGTTCGCGATACTTCTCGAAGATTGATTTGCATTCAGGTTATCATCAGCTCAGGATCAAGGAAGAGGATATTCCCAAGACAGCATCTAGGACTCGGTATGGGCACTTCTAGTTTCTGGTCATGTCTTTTGGGTTGACAAATGCTCCGGTAGCTTTTATGGATCTGATGAACAGGGTATTTAGGCTGTATCTGGATCAGTTTGTGATCGTGTTCATCGATGATATTCTTGTGTATTCTAAGACTTGGGAGGAGCATGAGCAGCATCTTCGGGTCGTGCTTCAGACTCTGCGGGAGCACCAGTTGTATGCTAAGAGGGAAAAATGTGAGTTCTGGTTGACTGAGGTCAAATTTTTGGGTCATGTCATCTCGGAGCATGGTATTTCAGTGGATCTGTCCAAGATTGAAGCTATATTGGTATGGGAACGACCAAGGAATATAGCGGAGATTCGCAGCTTCTTAGGTCTTGCTGGATATTACAGGAAATTTGTAAAGGATTTTTCGAAGATTGCAGCTCCGTTGACGAGATTGATCAAGAAAAACGTCAGGTTTGAGTGGGATGAAGATTGTGAGCTTGCTTTTCAGGAATTGAAGAACCGGTTGACTTCAGCTCCAGTGTTGGTTATTCCTAGTAGTGACGAGCCGTATGAGGTTTATGCGGATGCTTCAGGGCATGGACTTGGATGCGTGTTGATGCAGCATGGACGTGTAGTTGCGTACGGATCGAGACAGCTACGACCTCACGAGCAGAATTATCCTACTCACGATTTAGAGCTTGCGGCGGTGATTTACGCGCTGAAGATTTGGAGATGTTACTTGTATGGAGCATCGTTTCAGGTCTTCTCCGATCACAAGAGTTTGAGGTATTTGTTCACTCAGAGGGATCTCAACTTGAGGCAGCGCAGATGGGTGGAGTACATGGAGGATTATGATTTCGCTTTGCAGTATCATCCTGGGAAAGCTAATGTGGTAGCGGACGCGCTTAGCAGGAAGTCTTCAGGGATTCTCGCTTGTTTGATTTTTGAGGACTGGAGCAGGGATGCGACAGTGAGTGAGTATCGGCTACTATATCATGAAGACGGTGATCGAGTTTCGTTATATCATGTGGAAGCGACTCCAGCTCTTGTTCGGATGGTGAAGCAAAGTCAGTGGCAGGATCGGCATTTGCAAGGGATTTGGTCGCGGATTCAGAACGGAGAGCAGTTCGAGGAATGGAGCATGCATGCAGATGGATCGTTGTACTTCCAGGAGCGTCTTGCAGTTCCAGTTATCACCGAGGTGACGAAAACCGTTCTAGACGAAGCTCATAGGTCTCAGTTTGCTATTCATCCAGGAAGCACCAAGATGTATCGTGATTTAAAGAGGCAGTATTGGTGGAGAGGCATGAAGAAAGATGTTCGCGAGTACGTGGCCGAGTGTTCGACGTGTCTTCAGGTGAAAGCTGAGCATCAGAAGCCTGCAGGTCAGCTTCAGCCGCTTCCTATTCCAGGGTGGAAATGGGAGCATGTGACAATAGATTTCCTCACAGGTTTGCCAAGGACGGAGCATCAGCATGATGCAGTTTGGGTTGTGGTCGATAGGTTGACGAAATCGGCGCATTTCATTCCGTTTAGGTCGACGTGTTCCAGGAAGATTCTCGGGGAGTTGTATATGCAGAACATTGTGAGGTTGCATGGAGTTCCTTTGTCCATCACCTCTGATCGAGACACCAGGTTTAATGCTAAGTACTGGAGGAGTTTTCAGGAGGCTTTGGGTACGGATTTGAACTTTAGTATTGCGTTTCATCCTCAAATTGATGGACAGTCTGGGCGAGTTATTCAGGTTCTCGAGGATATGTTGCGAGCTTGTGCGTTGGACTTCGGCGGGAATTGGAAGCAATGTTTGCATTTGGCGGAGTTCGCGTACAACAACAGTTATCAGGCGAGTATCGGTATGGCACCATTTGAGGCATTGTATGGGCGACCGTGTCGGTCACCTGTGTGTTGGGCCGAGCCGGAAGATAGAGTTATTCTTGGGCCGGAAGAGATTCGTGATAGCAACGAGAAAGTCGCAGTGATTCGAGGTCGGTTGAGAGCAGCTCAGAGTCGTCAGAAGAGTTACGCAGATAGGAGACGTAGACCCTTAGAATTCGCGGTTGGAGATTTTGTTCTCTTGAGGGTGTCGCCTCGTAAGGGAACTATGCGGTTCAGAGTGAGTGGGAAGCTTGCGCCGAGGTATATTGGGCCGTTCGAGATCACTCAGCGTGTTGGTGTGGTCGCTTATCGGCTTAATCTTCCGCCCGAACTTTCTCATGTGCACGATGTGTTTCATGTGTCGATGCTTAGGAAATGTCCACCTGGGCAGGATAAGATAGTTTCGTTTTGCGATGTACAGGTTCAGGAAGATACGACGTACGAAGAAGTGCCGATTCAGATTATCGACCGGAAGGTGATTAGCTTGCGTCGTCGTGAAATACCGTTGGTAAAGGTCGTGTGGCAGCATCACGGGGTTGATGAAGCCACTTGGGAGTTAGAGTCGAGTATGCGGGAATTGTATCCGCATTTGTTTTGTTTTTGAGATGAGTTGTAAATTTCGAGGACGAAATTTCTTTAAGGGGTGGAGAGCTATAACGTCCCGAAATTTATTTAATGTTAATGTAATGTAAATGATAAATTAGTGTGTCATAATTAAAGTTTTAACTTTAATTAGATTATTTGGTTGGATTTTGAGTTTTTGGTTGTTTTGTTAAATTGATGCATTCAAAAGATTTCTTATTGTTTTAAAATGATGTTTTGAGTTTTAAAACACAACAATTTGTAAAATGTTAAAAATACTCTGTTTTGCAAAACCGTGGGCGGCACATGGTTTTCGCACAGTAAAACCGCCCACCGATTTTCTCTATTTATTTCCCTCTTCTCTCTCTCTCTCTCCTCACTCTCCCGCAACCTCTCTCTCTCTTCCTCTTGATATCTCTCGGCAGCTCTCTCTCTCAAATTTTTGAAACCACATTCGAATCCAAGCTTCGGGACAGCAAGGAGGAAGCTCGGGGACGTGATTCGGCAACCGAGAACGCGGATTGAAGCTTCGATTCGAGGTTAGATTCGAAATTTCTAAACTTTTTACAAAATTTTCAATTTTGTGCATTTTTGAAATCTAGGTTTGTTTAAGCTTAGAAAACCTTGTATTTGAGTTAAATGAACTTAGAACAACTAGAATCTAAGCTTAGATTGAAGAAAAATGGATTGGATTCAAGATTTTTCATTTTTCCCCTCATTTTCTCATTTTCGGATTTTTGAGGATTTTGAGTCAAAATCTTGTTTAAATGAGTCCAAACATGTTTTAGTATGTTTTTCTATCAAGTATAATTGTTTTTCATGCCTGGGATTTGAGAAAAACAGGTTAGAACCAAGATTTGGATTTTGGGGATCGAGAAATCCGTGGCTGGGATTTCTGGATTTTCCCAGTTCGGCAGGCCGAACTGTGTGTTCGGCAGGCCGGAGTGATGATCGGCAGGCCGGTGTTCTTCCGACCGGCAGGCCGAATCTGGGGAAATGTTCGGCAGGCCGAACCTTGCTTCCGGCAGGCCGAACTGTGCAGTTCGGCAGGCCGAAGCAGGGCGTCCGGCAGGCCGACCGAGGCATGGAAAATTTTGTGATTTTTACCCGTTTTCACTGTTTTGAACCCAGATTTAAATCTCAACCTTATAAAATGATTTTAAAGGTACAAATGGCACACTAGGACATCATGAAATGATTTAGTAACATAGAATGTCTCAAACTAGATATTGATCGACTTAGCTTGTATCTAGGATTATTCGTGGTTCCGTGGAGCTAACGTATAGCGGACCGGGATTGCGGTGTGGGGCACCGACACGAGTATTGAGGTAGGACTTCTATCCTATTTCTTTGGTAGCCTGGTTTTGAAATGATTTGGCTTTGAAAAGGATTTCTATCAAATGTTTTCAACGGTTGTTTGAAAATGGTTTTATCGGTTATATTTTAATATACCGTGATTATGAAATGAACTTCATAATGAACGTAATTGACAACACTCGGTAATTGGGTTTTGAATGATAATGACAATAAACACAAAGGCATGATGCCATATCAGAGATCGGGTCGTGTAGCGATCGACCTTGGGGGCAGGTCCCGAAACCCAGCTGGGCCACTACGGTGGTGCTATCATGGTTTGCCTAGGTAAAAGTAAAATTGTGTTTTGATTTGACGAGTGGACTGTTCTGTGACAGAACGGTTCTACTCAAATTATTTATTTATTTATTTAAGTTTCCTTTTGAATAGCTTCTAACGATACTATGTTTCTTTGCATTAAATGATTTTATAAAACATAGTCCTACTGAGCCTTTCGCTCACGTTTTATTGTTTTAAATTTCCCCCCCTTCTAGGTGGTTTCCCATTTAGGTTTGGAGAAGATTCTTCGGACCGAACTCAGGAGCAATAGGAGAATTTATTTATATTATGTATTATTAATCAAGGCATGTATGACTTAACTTTATTTGTACTTGGACTGTAATTGTATTTATGATATTGTCAGAACCATGTGTGTGCACAAGTTGTAGGTTGTGGAACCCATATTTGCGGTTTTTATTTAATTTTTATTACCTGCTTAATTTTTATAAATCCTTTTATAAAATGTGGTGAAAAATTTTCTTAATTTTTATTTAATTTGATTCTCAAACTCTCGATTTTTAATTAAATTCTCTTTTAATTAATCTAAATATTCCGCCACGTCATCTCCCGTACTCCGAGGCGTGACATTAAACTATCATACATTTAACATGTCATAATGCTGGTAATATTTACCTGTAAGTAAGTGTGCATGTTTTTTAATATTTTCAAACCTTATTATAAAATCTTCAAATATTAGTTTGGATATTTTAGAAAACGTGTCCCTAAGAGGTCAACGTAGTCAAGACAGCAACCTATCCAACCACAAACATAATAATCAATGGGGACATTTCTTTAACATAGGACTCTAATCTTTTTCCTGTAGTAGTTACTAATTAGTATCGATCAGCTTTAGATTTATATAATCAGAGAAAAAGATCACGTACCAAACATATTCTTCACGGAATGATGGAAATTATTATTCAAGACAATATTTGAATCGTCATTCGAGTGATTGAGACTAATTATAGAGCGGCTAGTTCAAGGAGATAAGGCAACTGTGATAATTACCTTTAATATGATATTTTAATTGGTCTTTTTGCACCTACACGCCTTGTATTTGTCTAATATAGTAGAGAGATCCCCTTGATCGTAATAGTTCACATCAACACCCTTTCAACAATAACTCCATTAAAAGATCATTATACCCCAACAGTCTCAGCCTTAAAACTATATAGTAATATCTTACCCCTTGATTTTTTTAACCAACTAAAATTCTGTTATTAGTGGGAGCCACAAAGAACGCTTTGAAATGACCAAAAAAAAAAAAAAAAACCTTGGAGTTCCCATCTAGAGATGGAGTCAACTAAGGCACAGTTGCAGCCCAAGCCACCAACTCTTAGGGGACTTTACAAGAATGCCATAAATTTTAAGTTTGAATTAATTTATGCCATAAGGTAAAAAATATTTGTAAAAAAATATAACAGTCATATCACACAATATATTTAAAATACAAAAGATATCTTTAAGCTTTATAGTTCATGTCAATTAAGTTTTATGGTTTGTTTTGGTTAAAATACTTGTGATCGAGAGAGTATAATTATCTAACAAAATAATTTTGTTTAAACGAGATAGCAATGAATGCAAGATTTTTTTGATACGAGGTAAAGTTCAATCCTTTCTTATGGCATCTTAACTAAATGTCTCAACTTGCAGCCCCCAATTCCAGGCCCAAATTGGCCCCTCCTATTTCAGAGTATTCTACCCTCGTTTTTACTTAATAGTTTAAATAAAAAATTAGAATACAATACTACCTCTTAAATTTGTAGATCAATAGCACAACAAAATAATGTAATTAAAAAAAACATGAACAATGAGGTTTTTAGTATCTATTACACTAAATAATTTATGATAAAATTTTGACTTTAATCAAACCCCCTCACCATTAATCCACCCTCAGTGTGGCTCCATCCCTGTGCGAGTCTAGTCGCGACCCTCGTCCACTAAGCCCACCCCAACCACGACAAACACTACCGCGACTCCCGGCCAACGAGCCAATCCCCGACTGCCCACAAGGATTTCCAATGGTGACGTCACCTTCACCGGGTAACTGCCCTCAAACCTAACTCAAAGATTCAACCAATCCACGCTTCTCAAACACATCCCGCATCAGTTTTAAATTTATATCATTCTAGTGATAACTACCAAGCCAATTTGCGCAAATTCTCAAACCTCGTCCACGGGAAAATGGCGAGATCGTACTTAGGTGTCGATCCTTCATCCAACAGAGAAAAAGCATTGGAGATTGTTTAGCATTTGGAGCTGGGTTCATTAGCTCTTCTATTAATGGCAACAACTCCCAAGCAAACAAATTAAGGAGAGAATTATGAGAGAAAATTTTGAGAGAAAACAAAAAAAGAAAGTGTGTAGACAGTATGAGTAAAATAATCTAATACGACGGAAAATTAATAGGACATGTTAATATAGTACAAAATCAAAAAATTATGTATTGTATAAAATAATACAATACAAATAAGAATAATCCTAGAAATAATTTCGAAACATATAATATAATATAAAGCCTCTGGAATCCATTATATTATCCAAAGAAAACCGCTGGCCTTGCCCCTTACCGGTTGTACTCAACTTGATCTTATTGGTCAATCGAGTGTCCATCTGGCGTAACTTTTTCTTTTTCTTATCTTCTAATTTCTTTGTCAATCTAGGGACCTATATCCACTTGATCTGACCAAACTCGTATGTTTCTCACCGTCTTTAATCCGAATTCCTTTATTTCATAGTGTGAGGTAGGATTCTGCGACTTCTTTATGTCCCTTTCGGTTCTTCATGTATATCTTCTTCGCACCAAAAAGAAAAAGGCTGAGTTAAGGTTTTCCAATTTTTCCAAAAAGAAGAAGTTGCCGTTGAAGACATTTTGGCGACATGTATTGTCGTCGTTAAAAGTTCTAATACCTAAAACTGTTTAGCGACAACATGATAGATGGTTGCTAACAAGTATGCGCACAAATGTGACAATGCATACATAGTGCTAAAGGTCAAAAAGACATCAATACAATAAAGAAGCAATCAGATTTAGTAAAAGAAAAAACAAGTAATTTATGTTAGTATAGTGCATGACGAAACTAATCTCTCAATTAGTCAGTTTCATCCTCGTCCCATCGTCCTTAATAGGCGGTGTTGAAGGCCTCGTCATTGTCGGAAGTGGTATAGACCTGGGCAACTAACATTGTAAGCCGGTGGCCATGCATGTTAGCTAGGAGAAAGAAATAATCACTTCAAAAAAGAATAACATTTTAGCAACAACATGACGTCGTAAAAGGTCTTTGTTGAAACCCTCGTGTCATGATATAGTCTTTGGTCGATAACAACAACTACAATTTTTTGCTAAAAAAATTACTTCTTGTAGCGTTACTCTATTTGAGTACTTCGTGTGACATGAGCTAAAACTGTGATTTCCCCTTTACACCCTTGTACGTAGTCTCATACATTAAGCTTATGTTTGGTATATCATGGAAAAGAGAGGATATATTTTTGGAAGATAGATTTTTTTAAAGAGAATATTGGCTTTGTTTGGTAGGAAGTTCGGAAGAAAAATGTTTTAGAAGAACGAGACCATCCATTTGTTAACGCTTTTCAAATTTTAAAAGAAAAGATGAGAAAAAATATTTGACAAAACAAATAATTATGTGTCAATTAACCATTTTTGACCCTAATCACACCTCATCTTGATTTTCTTTGTACAAGGTTATGTATATTGTGAAATAAATTCGCTTATATATTCTCTTTTCTCCTTTCTTTCTCTTCTCCTATGCAATTTGAAAGGAAGACTCCCTCATTCCCTTTTATTTTTCACCCTCGGTTGTTTTAAATTGCCTTCCCATTGCTTTCAATTTTTCATAACTGAAGAGAAGGATCGACTAGCATTATAAAGCCGTTTTACCACATTCTAACTAATTTGACAATATCCGTTAAGGAAGATTTCCACACTATATAATTATTCAAACAATGAAAAGAAAATGTACAGTATTATCTAGATTCTAGCTAGGGGCTAAACGTTATAGAAACCACCGTTAAAACAAAAGTTAACGCAATAGCATAGCATAGTTTGATAAAACAGTTAACTAAAACTGATTTAGCACTACTTTACACGTTTAAAACTTTGATTTTGTTGATTCGAGGTGCGATGAGATTGGCTATAAATAAGGCTGGGAAAATTGCAGCCTATGCACCAAACCAAGCCATTTTTCTTTTCTTGTCCTAATAGTCTCACACATTAGGATAATATTAGACCCCCAGTTTGGCAAGATAATTGCAAAACTTTGAGAATAGAATGACGAACCTTTTTTCCATGATAGACGAAGCGATCAAGCAGAAAATTAGTGCAACTCAGTCTGCTCACACTGAGACGACGTTTTACGTCGAATCTCTTTTCATTATTGTTAAGAGCGTTCTTAAGCATTCAACCAAAGTTGCTAAAGAAGTTGTTCGGGTAAATATATAACCTCAATAAATAGAATTAAAAGAAAAAAAAAATGAAGCAAAATGTATCTTACGAATTAAATATGTTTGTTTTTACTGAGTACAGCAGGTTTGGCAAGATCAATGGCCCGACTTGGAAATATTAAAGGAGAAGAGTACCCCCAAACCTGACTTTAGTGCGCCCTTGTGCGTGCTTAAGAAGATCGTCTGCAAGGTCCAATAAGCTAATTTTTTCAATTATTTTTTTTTAAAGAAAAGGGCTAGTTATAGTTTTAGTCCCCAATCAAACAGATTCTGAAAAGAAAAAGACATGCGGTTTTCGTGTTGGAAAGCACAAGGGCGTCAAATTTAATGAACAAATGAAACCAATAATGTTTAATTCTGTTTGCTTTTATTGCCTTTTATGTAGGGTTGTTGCTCATTATATCTTTCTTTCGTTGGGTAAGCCATACTTCTTTTTCTTAAAAAATATTTATATAAAAAAATAGACTAGGCTTCGCTTGCTTAATTAGTGCAGGGTGCTTAGCCTAGTTGGGATGTGCCAAGTTTCTCTACACAATTCCTCCATCTTCATTTAGTGAAAACAAAAGTTGTCTTAATTTATAGGGTGTTTGTCAAGGTGGCTAGGACTGTTGGTTAGAACTATTTTTACTATAATATGTGAGAGCTTTATACCATAGTGATTTGTTTAATTGTTACTATAACATATGAGGGCTTTACATTATTTATAACTGAGAAAGTAATCCGGGTCTCGACCTGCCAAACACCTTATTAGTTTTTTTGTTTACCCAAATGATAATATTTTAATGGTAAAAGGTCCAATACTTCTCTTAATCGTCATTCTCTAGCACAAAAACTTGCAATAAAATAAAGTCGTAGTACTAAACTGCACATGGTCTCATTGTGTCTTGTTTCATTAAAATTTAGCAGTCTGTTAGATGAAAGGATTAATTACTTTCTCTGAGATGTTTTTGAATTCAGACCAAAATGAAATTTTTTTTCTATAATTCGGATAACCCTAAAAAAAAAAAAAACCTTTGTTTATCACCTATAGCATGAGAGCAATATTATAATCTACGACCATTTCTTTAAGGATATATCACCAAATACTTATCTTTAAGTGATCACATTTCGTATAATTTTCATCAATATTTATGTGTCACCAATGCCTTTACTATAAATTTGGAATTTGAGCTCTCATGCATGGCTCTTGGCGATAATGAGGAAATGACAGACAAAACAACGGTGTCGATCCGTAACAAGCTGTCAAATTTTCTTTGGGTGGCAAAGGCAGAGTTGACCCTGGCGGTGTTTGCAATGGAATTCGCGGATTTCTTTCTCCTTGTTGTGCTTCCGCAATCTGTGTATCAACGATTTGTCAAATCATTGGGAACCGTAAAAAAGGTCCTTACAAAGCATTCGGAGCTGCAGACACGCCAGCGAGCGTTAATAGTCGATCTTAATTCTGTGATCAAACGCACACCGCAAGTGAATATTCGAGTGGGAGAAGCTTTCTAGTTACGATCCAAATGGGATACCAGTATTGTCAAAGGCGGTAGTCGCATATTGGATTATCAAGACTGTTGTAACTTGTGCGGCTATGGTCACTATTACTTAATTCTGACGAGTGAGTAAAATTATTAACTGGACATTTTTGTATTGTCTATCTTACAATTACAATATATGGCTATTTTTTCTTGTTGGGGTTTTAGTTTATTGTTATTCTTGTTTTGCTTTGATAGCTAGGCTTTTTTTTTTAAGATACTTTTTTATAGATCAGGTGTCTAAGAACTTTTTTTCTTCTTTGTTTATAGATTTCTTCCTTATAAAAAATGTGTCAGCACTTTGTATGACGTTATCTCTTACATTTCAACAGGTTCAAGGCTTTTGATGTTTCACCTTATACTAAAAAGCTTGACTAGATCGAAAATACATTGAAGAAACAGCTGGAGGCTTACAAGAGGAAAAAAAAAAATCCCTTCCTTTACTTTTTACGTGTTCTTTTTATTTTTCTACTCTTGCATAAAGCACCATTTAGATAGCATAAATATATATAATTGTGTGTGTATATCTGTGTTTAAAATAAAAATATCAGATCAGTTGGTGTGAAAGAGTTGTGTTTCATAAGTTAGTTTCAAGTACGACAGTGTAAAACTCGCACGTGCTTTTGGTTTTTGCAAAGGAGATGATTCCTATTTGAAGATTGTCAACGTTCTTAAAGATCCTACAAAGATCGTTGAGGTTTTGAAGATCCTATTTTCATCCAACGATTTTACACCCCATCTAATAGATGGTCTTACCAACTCCAAGGTAACGGTTTTGCTTGCTGTTACGACATTTTCTTTCTTGAATCATGGACATGGATGCTAACTAATTGAAGTATTCTTACAATTCTTGATTCTAGTTATTATCTTTTCTCAGTTTAATAAAAAAAATTGGGAGAATGAGTGAAATGTCAATTTTCAAAACTCTTTTAGGTAAATATCAAGTTTTAAAATATTTATAGTAAATAGCAGATTTACGATGTAATTAAATTATTTACACTACAAGAAACGAGACTTTTAGTTACAACAATTTTTAGTAAAATTTTTTTGTCACAACATTAATGCATTTAGTCACAAACTTTAGTTCAATTTTTGTTGTGAACTAAAACTTTTAGCCATAGGAGTTTTAGTCATGGAAACATTTCGTGTCTAAGAACCTCGTGGCTAAAGTTTTAGTTACAACGTGAAAAATTAAACTAAAGTTTGTGATTAAATGCATATGAGTCACAATAAATGTTATGACCAAAAGTTTTGCTAAAAAACTGTTGTGATCAAAAGTCTAGTATTTTTATAGTGTTACTATGTAAATAAGAAATATTTGTATTGTAAACAAGGGGTAAATACATTATTTGCATCATAAATCCATTTATTGTGTAAATAAGAAATATTTTGTAACGCCTCAACCCCCATCCTCGGAATAGTTGGGTTTTATACTCATTACTCATACGTATTGTCCTCTCTAGGCACCTAGATGCCCTTAAGGATTTCTTCACGTCTTACAACATTTGAACCCAAGACCTCCCTGTTTATAAGGTTCTTAAGTCAAATGTTGGTACCAATTTGAAGTGTTCGGATACGCGAATAAGTCCCTAAGGGTCCCTAGGTGCTCAGAGGGGATAATATGTATGAGTAACTAATATAATACCTGACTATGTCGGAGGTCCCTGTGTGAACCCCATGGGGGTTGAGACATTATATATACTGTAAACAAAAAAATAAATAAATAATTTACACCATAAATTTGATATTTGGTATAAATATTTTCGAAACTTGCTATTTACTATAATTAGTTTTGAAAAAGTTACATTTTTTACAATTTCTGTAGAAAAAGTAAAGAAAGAAAGATGCTTAGTACTGTACTCTTTATCACTCTTACAATTAGCATATATTTTAGTGACACTAATCTAATTTATACAAGTACCCTTTGCCTCATATCATGGTTAATAATAATAGTACGCATTGGGGATGTGTTGGATAAGAAGCATGTCCTACTGTTGATTACCGGCCTGGAAACCTCAGAAAATGGGATTAAATTTCTCAAAGAATCCATTATTTCAGTCGAGAAGCGTGATCAGTACAAGATCATTTGCGTCCCCATTGCGAAGAAGTGGACAGTTGAATTCGAAAAATCATTCGAGAGTACAAGATAATTTGGGTCCCCATTGTGAAGAAGTGAAGAGTTGAATTCGAAAAATCATTGGAGACCCTTCGTTCCGAGTTGCCTTGTGATTACATAATAATGTTGGATTCGGTTACAAGTACCTGGAATGTCACCTTCATCAAAAAGGAGTGGGGCTTCAATGGACAGCCAATAAAGGTGGTGATGAATCCTCAAGGGAAGGTGGAGAACCTGAACGCTCTTCACCTCATCTGCGTATGGGGAATGAAGGCCTTTCCTTTTCGTCTGGACGATGAAAAGAGGGTGTCAAGTGAGACCAACTGGATTGCTACAGCCATGAACAAAATTCAAGCCGTTGGGTTTGGTGCCCTAAAAGCTGTGACATTGTACATATTATTAATAAATAAATAAAATGACATTTATTATTATTTTGGTTGATTATATGTATTATGAATACATTTATAAACATCAAGAAAATTCCATGATTATTTGTGTGACTATAAATTTAGCATATAAGTGTTATTTGCTTAGGGATAAAATTTATAAATAATAATCTAAATAGTCCGTAATAATTAATTAAAGTTTGGGATCTTTAATTAAAAATTACAAGTATGGTCCAATCTCATCTAAAATGAAATAGTCATTATCCGGACTATTAATGTAGAGACATTGGGTTGGAGGTACTTTATATAATGAGATTATATAGGACTGGACAAGATAAATTTTGAATATCTAATAATCATCCGTTACAAATAGAGTATTCAAATTTATCACTATGATGATAATATATTTGACAGTCTTAATCATGAGTATTTATTAGACTCCTATTTATGACATTATGTTTTTTGACTTGCATGGTAAGATTTCTCTAAGCACAGATTATAACTTAGCATCTTGAAAACATAAAGTAATAAATGACTGGGAATAATATTATACAGATATGGAATCCATTCCTTCCCTATAGAAGTTAGAAAAATAGTTCTCGTAAGTGATAATTCAAGGTTTGAACAGTAGAGCGCTCGTTCATAATAAGATTATGAATTAATTGTTCATTAGAGAATTATTGAAACTCAAGGATAAAGATGTAATAAGAGATGTGAACAGAAATTGAACCTAGCTCTTATTATGAACTATTTATGGAGGATTGACTTATATGTAATGATTATATCAATGGACTACTCGTTAATTTTCTTTGAGTAATTTCACTATAATCTCAAGAGTTCAGTTTCAAGTTTTTAGTGGAGTAACACTGAAACTAATAAATTTGGCACATTAATCAAAGAGTTTAATTAATTGTCAAATTTATTGGAGCTTGGGTTATAGGTCCATAGGTCCCCAATACCACATCTGTAACACTATATTGGATTTTTGCATAGAATGAATTATACATGTTTAATTCAGAATTATTGAATTCTGAATTAATTATTTCACACTTGAATTATTAATGTAACACAGAAAAATGTTCTCTGTGACACATAATGTAATGTGATAAATATTGTCATATTTAACTGAGCATTAATTAATTAATTAATTGGTTAATTTTAAAATCTATTCTTAAATAAATATGATTTATTTTTGAATTTAGATTTAGCAATATATATATATATGGTTTTGAACCAAATCTTTATATATATATATATAAGATTTTATAATATATTAATATAATATTATAAAAAAAAGTGAAGGATGTGAAACTGAAGTTTCACGCTTCACTTTATTCACATATATATATATATACACATATATATAACCGAATCAATGATGATTGATTCGGTCAAATCAAAAAAAAAAAAAGGTAAACTTGCTTTTACTTCACGGATTCCTTTTATATACATATGTATGTGTGTGTGTGAGACCGAATTAGTGTGTGATTCGGGAAAGAAGAGAAAGAAAAAGAAAAAGAAAAGGGAAAGTAAAATTACGAATGGCTCAGATATAAAAATGAGAGATAACAGTTATCTCAGGAGAATTTTTTCACGTAATTTTTAGAGAGAAAAACTGAGAGTTCTTATCTAAAGAAAAAAGTCTGCTATCTTATGTGTTGAATACATAGCAGATTCAGAAAAGTGTGAGGAAAATTCATTCTTGCAGTTTGACGCCCACTCGTCTTTCCATTGGTGTGGAGGCCTGGTTTGGAAGATCGTGGTGTCAAAGAGGAAAGCTAGGATACCCTGATAGTCTTCAAAAGGTTAGTAAAAATTCCTAAAGCTTTCTATAATTAAAATTATATATCTATTTTCGATTAACAAAGTTTTCAGAAAATTTTTTGTTTGTCAACGATCCGTTCCTTCTGCTACGTTTCATGTTTTAATTCCAACAAATGGCATCAGAGCGGGTTATAGCATATATAATTTTAATTACACATGATTTTATTTTGATAATATCATGTTTTTGATGCATGTTTGTGGGCACTTTGCATCTTTGTTAATTTTCATTCATGAGATGAATGATTGTTTGATGAAGGGATTTTTGGTCGTTAATTATATGGTCCTTTTGGATTAATAATTTTATTTTCAGTTTGATTAGATCAATCTGTATAAACCCATAAAGGGATATAGGATTTTTGTAATTTATTTTTATTATTATTATTTTTTTCTTCTCTCCTCTCTTTCACTTGCTACACGTGGAGCGATGAAGAAAAAGATGTCCATTGGATTTTTTGGCCCAGTTGAGAACTTTGGGCCTATCAAATTTCAAAGGTAATCCAGTAAATTGTTGCACAATAAACCACTTGATGAAGACTGCAAAATTGGAGCAGGGAATTATGTATAAATTACAAGAAGAGCCCTGTAATTTTATTTTTTATTTTTTTTGGGTTGTAATTTTAATTATCCAAAAGGACCTGGTCAAAAATTCATTGTTATTTTTATTTTTATTTTCATGTGATGATTATGATAACATGTTCATGCATGATAACATGTCATCTAGGAAAGTGTCCACTTATAGTTATTGTAACATGACATGCATACACTTAGCATATTATTTTTTATAAAGGAGTTTATAAAATGATTTAATATGTGTTAGCATTAATTTAATGAGATTAAATTAATTGGGTTGGTTTTATAGAATCTTAATTTATTAATCAACCAAATAATGTGAATTTAGTTTTAATAGTTAAGACTTAGTAAATTCACATTAATTCTAAGTTATCTAATTTTAAATTGTTTAATATTTGGTAACTTAGACAATTCATAATAAATTTAGATTTTTAGAAAATCTGGTAATTTATTTAAGTGTAAATAGAATGAGATTCTATTAACACATAATATAATATAGTAATTAAAAAATTATTTTTATCTACTAGAATTATGAAACATATGATGTTTTATAAGATAAAACACATCTTTTAAAATAATGAGTGGGAGAAGGTAATATGACAATATAACTTGCGGTCTCCACTATTAGTACAACACCGTGAGATTTATGTGGCGCCTCGCGACGCTTTGATTTCGTCCTCCCTACGGAGGGTATCCATTTAAATCAATATCAAGGTTGACTTCCTTGAGATAGGATTTTATAATGTATTTCTAAATTGACCTACCCTACGGCGGCAATTTTGAGTTAAGTTGTTAAAATCCAAAATAGTGGGTTACACTCATAAAGACATAATTAAATTGTTAATTATATCTTGACCAAAATAAAAGGTTATTAATAAATATAGAAAATATGAGATATTTTGAATATATTTATTAATCGAGAATGTCTCAATTCAATTCATAAATAATTTGACCTACCCTACGGCGGCACTTTATTTATTAAAATTGAATAATCGTGGAATTAGTAAAATATTTTTTTGTGCATCATGCATCACGTTTACTATTCCAAAACATATATTTATGATATGTATGCAACCATTTTAATTTATGTTATTTTATTTATTTATTACAGCAACAATGTCTAATCCAATCATCGCTATTCTCTCAACTGAAAAATTAACCGGAGATAATTTTGTCAAGTGGAAGAGTAACATGAACATTGTACTAATTTGTGAAAGTTACAAGTTTGTCCTGACGGAGGAATGTCCTCCAGAGCCTACTACAAATGCTCCTTGTAATGTACGAGAAGCATATGATCGTTGGATCGAGGCGAACAATAAGGCCCGCTGTTTTCTTTTGGCTGGGATGTCTGACGTGCTTAGGATGAAGCACGAAAGCATAGAGACCGCTTATGAGATAATGCAGTCTCTGCAAGACATGTTTGATAAACCTTCTGAAAAGGCACACCACGAAGCCGTTAAGGCAGTAATGAATGCAAAAATGAAGGCAGGGATTTCGGTCAGAGAACATGTTCTCAACATGGTTAACTATCTCCATGAGGCCGAGGTCAATGGGGCTATGATAGATGAAGCCACACAGGTGGGGATGATTTTGGAAGCCCTCTCCCCTGCGTTCCTTCAATTCAAAAGCAACTATTTCATGAACAAGCTGAAATATAACATGACTGAGTTGCTTAATGAACTTCAAACCTTCGAGTCTATTTCGAAAGAAAAGACTAAAGAAGCTGAGGCAAATGTTGCAGAAGCTCAACCCTCCTCTTCTGCTCAAAAGAATAAGAAAAGGAAGGGGACTGAAGGAAGTGGTAAGTCTAAGAATGGAGGGCAACCTAAGAAGAACAAAAGCAACAACAACAAAAAGAGCTCCAACCAAAAGAAGCCTAAAGGAAAATGTTTCCACTGCGGCGTAGTTGGGCACTGGAAGAGAAACTGCAAGAAGTATCTTCAGGAGCTCAAAGAAAAGAAGAACAACGGTAAATCAGATTTACTCGTTTTAGAAGCTTGTTTAGTTGAAGATGATACTTCACCTTGGATAATTGATTCAGGGGCAACTAACCATGTTTGTTCTTCTTTGCAGATGCTTAGTTCTTCAAGGGAGCTTGCCGACGGGGAACAAACGATGAGAGTGGGAACGGGAGATGTTGTTTTGGCAAGAGCAGTGGGAGTTGTTAAACTTTATTTTAGAAATAAGTTTTTAATTTTAGACAATATTTATTACATTCCTTGTTTTCGTAGAGATTTGATTTCTGTTTACAGGTTGTTTGAACAAACGTTTAATGTTTCTTTTAATAATAATTATGTTAATATTTCTAGAAATGGTTTGGATATTTGTTCTGCGCATCTGGAAAATGGGCTTTACACCTTAAGGCCCAACAAAAAAGCACTGCTCAATACCGAAATGTTCAAAGTTGAACAACCTAAACCCAAGAAGCAAAAGATTTCTTCTAATAATGAAACATACCTATGGCACCTTAGATTAGGTCACATTAACCTTGACAGAATTAACAAACTGGTAAAGGAAGGTCCTTTAAAAGAGCTAAAAGTTAGTTTTCTACCAATTTGTGAATCTTGTCTTGAAGGTAAAATGACTAAGAGGCCTTTCTCTACAAAAGGCGAAAGGGCCAAGGAACCACTTAAGCTAATACATTCAGACGTCTGTGGTCCAATGAATGTACAAGCACGTGGTGGTTACGAATATTTCGTTACATTTATTGACGATTATTCAAGGTATGGTTACATATACCTAATGCAAAGGAAATCTGAAACTTTTGGAAAGTTGAAAGAATTCCAAGCGGAAGCTGAAAAGCAATTAGGAAAGATGGTGAAGAGTCTTCGATCTGATCGAAGAGGAGAATACCTTGATACTGAATTCAAGGACTATATGATAGAACATGGTATTCTATCACAACTCACCGCACCTGGAACACCACAACAAAATGGTGTTGCAGAGAGAAGAAATAGAACGTTGCTTGATATGGTGAGATCCATGCTCAGTTACTCATCATTACCCACTTCATTTTGGGGATATGCACTACAAACTGCAGTATATCTTCTAAACATAGTTCCATCTAAGTCTATTTCAAAAACACCTTTAGAGTTATGGAATGGTCGCAAACCTAGTATACGACATATCTGTATATGGAGGTGTCCAGCACATGTGCTGAAAGGTAAGACTGGGAAGTTGGAACCATGTTCTGAAGTATGCTTATTTGTGGGATACCCAAAGGGAACGAGGGGAGGTTTGTTTTATAGTCCACAGGAAAAGAAAGTATTTGTATCGACAAATGCCACTTTTCTCGAGAATGATTATATGACAAACTATAAACCTCGTAGCAAAGTTGTACTTGAAGAATTACTTTCTGATCAGATCAGACTGTAACCGAAAACTGTTGTCGAAGGACAAAATGAGGAGACCACATCTCCCTATCAGAATGTCATACCACCTCGACGTTGTGGGAGGGTTGTGAGACCACCTGCTCGCTACAGGGAACTTGGAGAAGCAAATGTTGCTATCTCTGATAATGGTGAAGATGATCCATTGACATATCGTGATGTAATGGAAGTTTCTGAGAAGGAAAAATGGCTGGAGGCTATGAACCTTGAAATGGAGTCCATGTACTCCAATTCAGTCTGGGATCTTGTAGACCCACCTGAAGGGATAAAACCCATAGGGTGCAAATGGATTTACAAGAAGAAAAGAGGAATGGATGGGAAAGTTGAGACTTTCAAAGCTAGGCTTGTGGCAAAGGGTTATACCCAAAAGGAGGGAGTTGACTATGAAGAAACTTTCTCGCCTGTAGCTATGCTTAAATCCATTAGGATTCTTTTATCCATTGCTGCTTGTCTTGATTATGAGATATGGCAAATGGATGTCAAGACTGCCTTTTTAAATAGTTATCTTGAGGAAAGCATCTATATGGTGCAACCATAAGGGTTTGTAGTCAAAGGTCAAGAGCAAAAAGTTTGCAAGTTGCAGAGGTCCATTTATGGACTCAAGCAAGCTTCAAGATCTTGGAACTTGAGATTTGATGAAGCGATCAAATCTTATGGTTTCGATCAAAATATTGATGAACCTTGTGTTTACAAGTACATCAAAGATAAGAAGGTGGTCTTCTTGGTTCTTTATGTAGATGATATCCTACTCATTGGAAATGATGTAGGCGTATTATCTGATGTAAAGAAATGGCTCGCCAACAATTTCCAAATGAAAGATTTAGGAGAAGCAAGTTATGTTCTTGGAATCCAACTCATAAGAGATCGCAAGAACAAACTGTTGGCGCTGTCTCAGGCATTGTATATCGATAAGGTGCTTATCAGATTTTCGATGCAAAACTCCAAGAAAGGTAATTTGCCTACACGTCATGGAGTTTATCTTTCAAAAGAGCAGTGTCCTAAGACACCTCAAGAGGAAGAAAATATGAGATAGGTACCCTATGCATCTGCAGTAGGAAGTCTAATGTATGTCATGTTGTGTACAAGACCTGACATTTGCTATGCGGTGGATATAGTCAGTCGGTATCAATCCAACCTAGGATTAGATCATTGAGTAGCGGTTAAACATATTCTCAAGTATCTTAGGAGAACGAGAAACTATATGCTAGTTTATTCTGGTGAGAATTTGATTCCCATTGGATACACTGATTCTGATTTTCAATCAGACAAAGACACACGTAAATCTACGTCTGGATCAGTGTTTACTTTTGGCGGTGGAGCCATAGTTTGGAGAAGCATCAAACAATCTTGTATTGCTGATTCAACTATGGAAGCAGAATATGTGGCTGCTTGTGAAGCAGCTAAAGAAGCTGTTTGGCTCCGTAAGTTCTTAAATGATTTGGAAGTAGTTCCAGACATGGATAAAGCACTCACACTGTATTGTGACAACAGTGGTGCAGTGGAAAATTCAAGAGAACCTAGAAGCCACAAAAGAGGAAAGCATATAGAAAGAAAATATCATTTGATTAAAGAGATAGTGCATCGAGGCGATGTGCAAGTTGTAAAGATAGCGTCGAAAAACAACCATGCCGACCCTTTCACCAAGACGTTACGTGCAAAGAGCTTTGAGGGACACTTGGAAGGCTTAGGTCTTAGAGACATGTCTCACCTGCTTTAGGGCAAGTAGGAGATTGTTGGGTTTGGTGCCCTAAAAGCTGTGACATTGTACATATTGTTAATAAATAAATAAAATGACATTTATTATTATTTTGGTTGATTATATGTATTATGAATACATTTATAAACATCAAGAAAATTCCATGATTATTTATGTGACTATAAATTTAGCATATAAGTGTTATTTGCTTAGGGATAAAATTTATAGATAATAATCTAAATAGTCCGTAATAATTAATTAAAGTTTGGGATCTTTAATTAAAAATTACAAGTATGGTCCAATCTCATCTAAAATGAAATAGTCATTATCTGGACTATTAATGTAGAGACATTGGATTGGAGGTACTTTATATAATGAGATTATATAGGACTGGACCAGATAAATTTTGAATCTCTAATAATCATCCGTTACAAATAGAGTATTCAAATTTATCACTATGATGATCATATATTTGACAGTCTTAATCCTGAGTATTTATTAGACTCCTATTTATGACATTATGTTTTTTGACTTGCATGGTAAGATTTCTCTAAGCACAGATTATAACTTAGCATCTTGAAAACATAAAGTAATAAATGGCTGGGAATAATATTATACAGATATGGAATCCATTCCTTCCCTATGGAAGTTAGAAAAATAGTTCTCGTGAGTGATAATTCAAGGTTTGAACAGTAGAGCGCTCGTTCATAATAAGATTATGAATTAATTGTTCATTAGAGAATTATTAGAACTCAAGGATAAAGATGTAATAAGAGAGGTGAACGGAAATTGAACCTAGCTCTTATTATGAACTATTTATGGAGGACTGACTTATATGTAATGATTATATCAATGGACTACTCGTTAATTTTCTTTGAGTAATTTCACTATAATCTCAAGAGTTCAGTTTCAGGTTTTTAGTGGAGTAACACTGAAACTAATAAATTTGGCACATTTATTGGAGCTTGGGTTATAGGTCCATAGTCCCCAATACCACTTTTGTAACACTATATTGGATTTTTGCATAGAATAAATTATACATGTTTAATTCAGAATTATTGAATTCTGAATTAATTATTTCACACTTGAATTATTAATGTAACACAGAAAAATGTTCTCTGTGCACACATAATGTAATGTGATAAATGTTGTCACATTTAACTGAGCATTAGTTAATTAATTAATTGGTTAGTTTTAAAATCTATTCTTAAATAAATGTGATTTATTTTTGAATTTAGGTTTAGATATATATATATATATATGTATATATGGTTTTGATTTATTTTTGAATTTAGGTTTAGATATATATATATATGTATATATGGTTTTGAACCAGATCTTTTTATATATATATATATATAAGATTTTATAATATATTAATATATATATATATATTAATATAATATTATAAAAAAAAAGTGAAGGATGTGAAACTGAAGTTTCACGCTTCACTTTATTCACATATATATATATATACATATATATAACCAAATCAATGATGATCGATTCGGTCAAATTAAAAAAAAAAAAGGTAAACTTGCTTTTACTTCACGGATTCCTTTTATATACATATGTATGTGTGTGTGTGAGACCGAATCAGTGTGTGATTCGGGAAAGAAGAGAAAGAAAAAGAAAAAGAAAAGGGAAAGTAAAATTACTAATGGCTCAGATATAAAAAGGAGAGATAACAGTTATCTCAGGAGAATTTTTTCACGTAATTTTTAGAGAGAAAAACTGAGAGTTCTTCTCTAAAGAAAAAGGTCTGCTATCTCATGTGTTGAATACATAGCAGATTCAGAAAAGTGTGAGGAAAATTCATTCTTGCAGTTTGACGCCCACTCGTCTTTCCATTGGTGTGGAGGCCTGATTTGGAAGATCGTGGTGTCAAAGAGAAAAGCTAGGATACCCTGATAGTCTTCAAAAGGTTAGTAAAAATTCCTAAAGCTTTCTATAATTAAAATTATATATCTATTTCCGATTAACAAAGTTTTCAGAAAATTTTTTGTTTGTCAACGATCCGTTCCTTTCGCTACGTTTCATGTTTTAATTCGAACACAAGCCGCAATTGATTTGGTAACTTCGGCTATATATATTTATAACTCAACTATATATACTAGCTAGCTGTTGCATTAATCATGCATATTTCATTAAAATATTGGATATAGTTTATTTATTTGTTTTTTTAATGGTTTCTTAGATTAACAAATCTTAGAGATAAAACTTGTTGCGATCGCAAGAAGTATGTTTTTATGGCGAAAAGGTAATCTCTCTTTAAAAATTAAAAAAAAAACTGAAAAGTTATTTCTATGAAGATATGCTAGTTAAAAAATCATTCGTGCATGCATTATATCATAAGGTGTATTAATTCCTTTTTTAAGGGATATTCTTTTCTATTCTTTTTTTCTTTTTTTAAAAAAGTTTCTTATCGATTAATAAATTCTTGGGATTAGAAGGTAATTTTAATATACAAGTGATGGATATAATATACAAGTCTTTATGAATAATCTGAGTGATGAAACAACATGCATATTGTTGTTCTTTTTGATGGATTATACGACATGTCGTTTGATTGAGATAGTATGCAGTTTGTCATTTGGCATGTCGTTTCTCAATAATTAGGACATCAAAACATATTTAACATGTCCTTTGATGATCTCAACTACTTGAAATAACATGTACTTATGGTAGATTATCTTTTTTTAAAAATATAATTTGAGCTACAGAATTCGAACTCTTCTTCTTGAAATAGAGTCAAGTGTTAGTTTTGAAATTCGACAAGACCATGCATACAACTACCTAGATTATCCTTTCTCTGTGCACATATAATTATACATAAATATATCTTTTCTCTTTGAATTTATATAAATATGTGTGTTTTAGAGAATACAGTTAAAGTTAGTTACCTAATTAGTTAGTTAGTTTTCATTAGTTAGTCCAAGATGCTGACGTGTAACTTATTCTTTGAAAGTCGATTATTTCTCATTTTCTTTCCTTTTATTCTCGAATATACATACATAAAAATGTGACTCTTCCTTTACAAATAAGATAATACATTTTGGAGAAATTCCTCTCATCTTCTCTTCCAATTTTCTTTCTTCATTTCTAAATTTCTTGATTCAACTTAGATTTAATCTCCAATATGGTATCAGAGCAAATTTTCGCTGCTTAATCTCACAATTGTTTGCATTTGTCCATTAGAAGGAATTTTTTGTTTGTCAAATCTTCGATCTGGAAATCAAGTTCGAAGGTTAGGCCTGGTTTTCAGATTCATTGATTGCTTCTGTTAGTGGATTTGCAACCTTCATCCTTCAACAACTTCATAGTGATCAAATCTATCAATTGTCATTCAACTTGATGGATACTCTCATTCCTGGAAATTCAACCACATCTGATGGCAAATCCGCCATTGATGACCCTCGAAGTCCATATTTCCTTCACCATTCAGATTCATCGAGCCTCGCACTAGTTTCACAGCCCCTTACAAGAGATAACTATGCCTCCTGGAGTCGAGCTATGTTGATTGCACTCTCAGTGAAGAATAAAATTGGCTTCCTTGATGGATCGATCAAGAAACCAACAAGTAATAATCTCAACCTTCTCAATTCCTAGATCCGCAATAACAATGTAGTTATTTCTTGGATTCTTAACTCTGTCTCAAAAGAGATATTTGCAAGTGTTATTATTTTTGAATGTGCTCATGACATTTGGATTGATCTCCGAGATCGTTTTCAACAGAGTAATGGTCCTAGGATCTTTCAATTACATCGCGAATTGATGAATCTCAATCAAGATCAAAGTTTTGTTAGTGTGTATTTTACTAGACTGAAATCGTTATGGGATGAACTAAACAATTTTAGGCCAGTATGTTCATGTGGAAAATGTACATGTGGAGGAGTTAAGGAACTTAATTCCTATTACCAGATGGAATATGTAATGGCCTTTCTAATGGGTTTAAATGAGTCTTTTGCTCAAGTGAGGGGACAATTGTTATTAATGGACCCTCTACCGCCTATTAACAAGGTATTTTACTTGATCTCAAAAGACGAAAGACAAAGAAAGATTGGTTCCAATGCTAGTTCTGATTCTCATAATAGCATTGCTTTTGCTAACAAATCTGATGCTCCAAAAAGAATTGGTTCAAATAGTAATGCTCATAACCCAGTTACTGCTAATCATAAAACTCAGAAAAGGGACCGACCTCTATGCACTCATTGCAATCTACATGGCCAGACTATTCATAAATGCTATAAGCTCCATGGCTATCCACCTGGATTCAAGCCAAGACAAAAGAGCTACACTGCTAATCCAACAACCATTGTTAGTCAAATATCTGACCAGAGTATTGCTAAGGACAAGAACAACAAAGATAATGGCAATGCTAGGAACTTCTTCCATAATCTTAGTAATAGCCAATGTGAACAGCTACTGTCAATGCTCTCAAGCCATCTGTCATTGACAACTAAAGCCAATGATTCAGAGAATATTTCCACATGTTTCTATACTGTAGGTACATGTCTCTCTGTGTCATTGAATCCAGTATTTTCTTCCCCCAGGTTTTGGATAATTGATTCAGGTGCTTCCAAACATATTTGTTCTGATGCTAATGCATTTGATTCCATGACCCCGATCACCAACTCTACTGTTACCTTGCCAAACCACTCCACTATTTCTGTCCATTTTAGTGGAGACATTAAACTAACCCCAGACTTGGTACTCAAGAATGTTTTATTTGTTCCTCAATTCAAGTTTAAGTTGCTGTCAGTAAGCTCTCTTATAGTTGAGTTGCAACTCATGATAACCTTCTTTCCTAATCATTTTGTGATCTAGGAAATCAACCACAAGAAGATGATTGGCAAGGGTAACATACTTGAAGGTTTGTACATTCTTGATACTAATGACATCAAGCAATTCACTTTCCTCATTGGAAAGATGCCATGAAAGCTGAATTAGATGCCTTCGAACTTAATAATACCTAGTCTGTCGTACCTTTGCCTACTAGGAAACACCCTATTGGTTGCAAGTGGATCTATAAGATCAAATATAGATTAGATGGATCTGTAGAGAGGTATAAAGCTCGGCTAGTTGCTAAAGGATATACTCAAAAGGAAGGTGTAGATTTCTTTGAAACATTCTCTCATGTGGCAAAATTAGTCACTATAAAGGTCCTCTTGGCTCTTGCTGCTAGTCAAAATTGGCACTTAATTCAACTAGATGTGAATAATGCCTTCCTCCATGGTGATTTGTTTGAAGAAGTTTATATGGATCTTTCTTTTGGTTACCAATGTCGAAAGCTATCTCTTTCGCATCAAGGCAAATTGGTATGCCAACTTCACAAATCCAATTATGGGCTCAAGCAAGCCTCGAGACAATGGTATTCCAAATTCTCTCAGTCTTTACTTGAATTCGGATGCACTCAGTCTAAATCAGATTACTCACTGTTTACAAAAGGTTCAGGGCCATCTTTTATGGCAATTTTAGTATATGTGGATGATATCATAATCACAAGGCCCTCGTTTATAGTAATAAATACTGTAAAAACCTTTCTTCATAATAAGTTCAAGCTCAAGGATTTGGGAAATCTCAAATATTTCCTTGGTCTTAAAATAGCACATTCTTCTAAGGGCATTGTCTTATCCCATAGACATTACACCCTACAATTACTTGAAGATGCTGGTTTTCTTGCCTCCAAACCAGTGAATGTTCCTATGGATCCTAATCTAAAATTGACTTCCACTGATGGAGCTTTTCTTATAGACATGACTCAATATAGGCGCCTCATTGGTCGTCTTTTATATCTCACTTTATCTCGACCCGATATTACATTTTTTGTTCATAAATTGAGTCAATTTCTCTCACAACCACGAGAGCCACACTTGAAAGCTGCTCATCATTTACTTCGTTATCTAAAGAATAGTCCTGGACAAGGATTATTCTTTTCTTCTTCTTCTTCTCTGCAACTAACAGCATTCTCAGATGCCAATTGGGCATCTTGTTTAGATTCTTGAAAATCTGTCACAGGTTTCTATGTATTCTTGGGAGAATCCTTAATTTCATGGAAAACTAAGAAACAAACAACTATCTTAAGGTCTTCTGCTGAAGTAGAATATAGGGCACTTGCAGCTACTACTAGTGAGTTGATTTGGTTACAGCAACTATTAAAAGACTTCCATATCCGTGTTGCCACTCTAGCTCTCATTTTTTGTGATAATCGTGCATCCAACCACATTGCCTCCAATCCCATTTTTCATGAGCCCACAAAACATATTGAAATAGATTGTCATACTGTTTGAGACAAAGTTACAAGTGGCCTTATCAAACTTATGCCCATTCGGTCTCAACACCAACTTGCTGATGTGTCTACTAAAGCTTTACCTTCTTCATCCTTGTTTCCATTGCTGTCCAAGATGGCTGTAAAAGATATATACAGTCCATCTTGAAGGGGGGTTTTAGAGAATACAGAGATGGCTGTAAAAGGTATATACTGTCCATCTTGAAGGGGGGTTTTAGAGAATACAGTTAAAGTTAGTTACCTAATTAGTTAGTTAGTTTTGATTAGTTAGTCCAAGATGCTGACGTGTAACTTATTCTTTGAAAGTCGGTTATTTCTCATTTTCTTTCCTTTTATTCTCGAATGTACGTACATAAAAATGTGACTCTTCCTTTACAAACAAGATAATACATTTTGGAGAAATTCCTCTCATCTTCTCTTCCAATTTTCTTTCTTCATTTCTGAATTTCTTGATTCAACTCTGATTCAATCTCCAATAGTGTGTGTGTCTTAATTGAACAGATGGCCGACGAAAACAACTACATTTTCTTCTATGGAGGCAAGAACAAGCTGAAGTGGGCCGTAGACTTCAAAACCAAATTAGAACTCATTGTAACCGATGAAATCATCAAGGACAAGTTCAGCATTAAGTGGCTCGACGTGGAAACGAACCCCAAAGAAGCCGAAACATTCTGGAGGGGTGTGGAGAGCATGTTCCTGATCAAGCTCAACCAAAGGATCAGGAGGCCGATTCTCCTGATCAGAGCATTCAAGAGATCCAAAAGCTGTTTTCTAACAAGAACCATATTGAGGGATGGGCTGTGCTCGCCAAAGGGTCCGTCGTGAAGGTCGCCGAGAGGGTCTGAAAATTCTTCGAGGTCCTGCAGAAATTTGACGATTGGAAACAGAATGTGGAAAAGAAAAGTTTCGAAGCTGCTTTTAAAGAATTTTACAGCGACATCATGAAGGGAATTCCACACTGCGGCCTAGTTGACATCCCAATTCTGGCTGGGAAAGCGCCGGAAAATATGAAGTGTGCGCAATGCGACCGTACCATGGAGATGTTCAACACTTACAAGTCCTGCCAGGATGAGTACTACATATATATATATATATTATTGTGTGTTGATTTGATTATCGTACAATTGTGTGAGGAGTTGCTGTGTGATGTATAATTACTACATATGGTAAGTGGGATTTGGATGTGCAACAGAAATGAAGAATTATTTCAAGTGTGCTTGTAGTACTATTGCCGAGAGGGCATAAAAATAACATTAGTGTGTGATTGCAGTTCAACAACTATAGGGGGTTTCGTTGGGTGTTTGAAAACCCTCTATGATATGGGTATTGTACTATATTGTTTGGCATGCAATGAATTGTAGCTTTGTCTCCTTAATATTTATGTTATAATTTCTTTCAATTGATGTTCACTAAAAGAGAAAGGATTATGGGCTGCAGGATCGCAAGCTTTGAAGTTGGATTTTTTTTTTTTTTGTCTACAACCATGATTCTTGATTTTAATTGTGTCAGGAAAAAGGCAACCAATGCAGATGTTTAGGTTCGGTTTTGATTTTTAAATAATTAGAGTAATGATATCCAAGAATTCTTTCTAAATTGCACCGAAGATTGAAGTACCTCTAAAAATTGAAAAACTGTATTCATATTTTTCTTCGCTGCTCTTCCACATTGGACAATTCTAATTTTGTGGACTTAAAAAGCCTAGCAAGATTGGTAAAGCTCCTTCAATTATTGATGAGGTTCAGTGGCATCTTGGTCCTCCAAATTGGATTAAGATAAATGCAGATGGTTCAACTAACGGCTCTCCGCGTCATGCTAATTATTGTGGGATATTTAGAACTTATAGGCCTTGTTTGGCACATCGAACTGAATAAAATTATAAGGATTGGATTGGATTTTGTATAGTCCAATCTTGTGTTTGCTACACCATAGGATTGTTCTCCAGCAAGCGACGATGGCGACTTTGATGAGCAATGATGGAAGCTCCAGCAAGCCACGTTGGTAACTCCGGCAAGCGACGTTGGCAACCCCAGCAAAGGATGGCAGATCTGTGCACAAGAGGTGATTTGGTTAGAACACTACTCTTATAATCCTTTGGGCTAGATAAATAATTCCACCATTTTGGGTGGGATAAATAATCCCATAAATTTGGGATTATTTTCTGGTCAAAGAATAACTTATCCAGTCAATAATCTCCACCAAACATAGGATTGGGATTATTTATCGTAATCCTAGTCCTAATCTCGTGTACCAAATACGGCCCAAGGGACTTCTGTAAAAATTGTTTGCCTTTAGAGATTCTCAAGCCTTTGAGGCCTAACTTACGGATGTTATTTGCGGCTGTGGATTTTTCTAAGCAGTTTAATTGGCCATTTTTATGGCTCGAGTGTGATTCTAGCTATATCATGGATTTTGATGAAGTCGGAAAGTTTCAGTTTCTTTGCGTTTCAACTCTCTTGGTATTTATGCAATTTGAAGAGAATTGTTATTAGGCTTTGAATATATATATACACACACACACACAGAGATATATGTATATATATGTGTATTGCTGCTGTAGGCTTTGAATATTTACATGGAAGGTAATTATGAGGCGGACAAATTACTTCTGATCACGCCGTAGTTCTTGATAACGTTCATTGGTGGTTCTCAAATCCTTATTTTTATGCTTCGAAAGTTAACGAGGACTTGATGTCCTCGTTTGGTAGATATGCACTCTTTTTCCATTCTAGTTTTCTTTTTTTTTTTTTTCATTGGATTCGGTCTAAAAAAAGTGAAAACAAATTTATAAAAGCAACCTCAAATAATAAACATTGTGTTTTTCTTAAAAAAAAAAAAAGTACTGTCACTAAGAACAACAAATTCTTAACTTTGATCGCCCTTGCAGGTTGGGATCGACGTACTGAAAAGGAAGAAAGTCCTATTTGGCTAGACATCTCCGAGGCCGATATCAGTGTCCTCCAAAAAATTCAATTTGAGTAAACAAAGAAAGAGAACTTAGAAGAGAAATATGCCATTGTTTGGGTGCCTATTGTCGAGGAGAAGAAGCCTGAATACAAGAATACTACTCCTAGTCCGATAGTGGTTGTGATATACGTTGCCGATGGGAAAGTTGAAAACCTCTGACGCCTTCCACACCATTCGACTTTGGGGACTAGAAGTAATTCCCTTTGATAGACAGGCTGAGCAGAGAATGTACGAGGAAATGAATCAGTTTAGATCCATACTTTTTTCAAGGACTTCCCTCACCAGCGCACGAAGTTAGCCAACCGGGTGATTAAATTGATAAATTTCTAAATTTTTAGTTGCTTGGAAGTTGGAACTTAAAATTACGGGGCATAATTCGTGTCTATGAATCGTGCTCAGGTTCACATGAATTTGACACGATACGATTAACCCCAACATGAAAACATGTTTACTTAATGTGTCAAAAATTCGAACTCAAACACAAATTGTTAATTATATGTGTAACGCAACAGGACATGTGAACACGTTTAATAATTGGATAATGATAGGACAAAAAACGATTTCCACAACAAGCACAACACTTGAACACGTTTAGGTAACTTTTCAAATCTCCCTAACAAACAAAAAATTATATATATCTACTTACACAAAACATGTTAATATGTATCTACTCAAACATTTCGAGTTATAAGATAATGTGATCAGAGTAACATGATCATAAAAAACTGAAATTTGACAGAATTTGATAAAAATACAATATAGGATTTACCCATAAACATTATTTGGACAAATAGAGAACTAAGAAATCAAATAGCTCGACAATGCTGACTTAACGACCAACCAAGAACTAATAACCACCAGTATACTCTGAATTGATGTCTAAATTTTCGTTGTTGTTGTTCCACAAAATTGTGATTACACTGACTATTGGTTCAACTATAAATTGTGATCAGAACATCAAAGTACATTTATCTTTGCTAAAACAGATGAAGGGCAAGAAATACAATTTCTTGCATTGAGGTCGGACAAGCAGTGTGCCAGAGAGATTGAAGAAAAAGCTAACTTCATCAGTAAGGAAGCAAGTCTTACAATTACACGGTTTGACATTGAAGAGAAGGGTACAGAAATTACCAAGCTTCACAAGCAACATGAAAGCTTTTCGAAGCGGCAAATCGAGAGGCTTCATTCCTACAAAAATGTAGAGGGATGGTTTACACTCAAGAAAGGGCCTACGGTGGTCATGGTTGGGAACCGAGCGACGTTCTCGAAGGTGGTGGAGGAGTTTCACAAGTGGAAGGAGAGTGTTCGCTTGAAGAGCTTCGAAGTTACTTTCAACGAGTACCATGAGAAGATTGTTTTCCATAATTACTCTCTTGTGGCTGTTGGTTCTTCTGTTCGGAAACAGGTTGGCCATCACGCCTCAATACGGCGGTCAGCAACTCTGAGGAATTTTTTTTCCTTATTTAATTGGCAACTTATTGTCAAAGTTTTATTGTGATCATCTAAACCCAAATTAATTGTGTTAATATTGCTAAATAATTTTATGATAATTTGGTTAACTTTCATGAGCGTTGGTTGTGAATTTGAGAATACTATTTGAAGTTGATTGGATTTGATTCATTTTGGAAGATTTGGTAGATACTTTCCTTAATTGAACATATGCTGATTTGCAATAGAGGTGGTGATTCGTGTCACATGTCGTCTTTGTATCATGTATTTAGCCATTTATTGCTTATTTTCACCTAACCTAAACCCGGCCTATGACAGTTTTTTTTTTTAAAGACTGCAACACGAATACAACGCAACGTCCATTTTACTGGTTAACACAACATGACTTAAAGTTGACCTGTGACACAAAATCGACACGTGAAAAATTGGCACGAAAATCCTATATTTTCTTGATTTTTTTACACATTTTAAAGAATCAAAAAGTCATAACATGCTAAAATATGATTACATCCATTAAAATTAAGCAAATAAAAGCATATAATTATAAGAACAATCATATGATCACAAGTTCATAACAAATTCTAAAAGATGTGATGTAAAATTTATTTTTTAAATCTTTTTCATGGGGTCTTGTATTGTGTTCGGTAAGGTAGGTCCCACCTCAAAATTGACCTATTTTTTGTGTCAAAATCTGGCCGATTTAAATTGGACCTGCATATCTTTTGCTCCAACTCTAACTTGTGAAATTTGTGTTATTTTGATGTCATGTTGTCGTGTCATAACTCATATTACCAGCCCTATGTTTTTGATGAATTGAATTATTTATGGAAAGTCCAGTTTTCTTTGGTCCCTTAGAAAAAGATGAAGTATTTATGGGAAGTCCAACTTTATGATCTTACCCGTCTGAACACGACGGAGTATTTACAAGAAAGTGCGAAGAGTGATACTCCATATAAGTAGGCATAATTTGGTTTCGAATTTAGCAGCCACTGGGTGCAAAACACTAAAAACCTGTTTGGTTTTCAAGATTGAACGGAAACTTAAAATTTTGTAAGCAAAAAAACAGTAGAACATGGTTCGAAACCTATGAAACAAACGGGCAGTTAAGTTTTGGCGCTCCTGTGAGTAGGGATTTCCAAACATTTAAATGGTGGAAATACACGTCTCTTAGCAAGAGTTCCTTACAGGGCCCTAGCTCGGTCACTAGAAAAAATGCTTACCCCCCCCCCCAAAAAAAAAAAAAAAAAAAACTGATTTCTCAGCATTAACGCTCTTTCTAACGTAAGATATTGAAGTAATTTGAAGACAAGGAACATTTATCTTTGTCCCTCTGCAAAATATAATTGTATCGTCTGCAAAAAGAACATGAGCAGGAATGGTACCTCTATGATCAGACTGAGCAAGAATTAATTCACCTCCATAATCTTCCAACTAAGAAAGTCATCAGCAATACAAAAAATAGAGGTGTAAGACGATCGCCTGGTCGGACCCCTCTACTGCATTTTTATAAAATCCTTTAGAAGAGCAGTTGAGCAACACCGAAAGATTAGCACATTAAAAAGTCTCTCTTATCCACCACAAAAGGTATCAGTAAAATTAAGAGCTCTGAGCATCTAATAATGAAATTCCAATTATCGCCTTGCAAATATCAATTTTTAACAACCTATTGCCACCATAACCACTTTTATTAAGAGCATTGTCTAACAGCCAGAATTTTTACGACAGTTAACCGTCGTATAATTGTCTATCGTAGTACAAAACGCAGCTTACACGATGTTTTTTTATCGTCGTAAAAGGTTGGTTTTTGTGAGGCTTGAGGCATTTTATATGCATTTTAAAAGACTGTTTTATTTGAAAACCGTCATATACATGAAAACAGTCGTGTAAGGTGTGGCTACAAAGACCGTCGTATAAGGAAGCTTTGCACAAAAAAAAAAAAAAAAAAGGATCATGTTTGGCCTAAAAGCAATAATCTTGTTATATTAACAAATCTTTACAAACACAAAACTGAATGTATCAGCTTAACCAAAAATTTAGTAAGAAAGATTACCTTCACATAAGCATCATAGTTTACATTGCACAAAATTCATTAAAAAAAAAAAATTGCTCTTTGTTTTCTTCCTCTACTCACTTTTCCAATAGCAAGACAAGGACAAATTAAACTGTGCAAAAAATACTGGGAAACACAAGATGATTATTAGTTGCAATAACATAAAATTTGACATCTAGAATTCTTCCAAAAAAAAAAGAAAAAAAGCTATTCGCTACTTATGTTTTGCTAATATAATCTCAGATCCCAATTCTTTCTTTTTCTCTACAAAATATAGATACCCATTTCTTCAATTCTACAAACACTAGTTCGACCACTTTCCTTCTCTAGAGCCAAATTCAAATTCTTAAGAAGCTAATTAAACAAACGAAACACCATAAATCATCCAAGTCCTCAACTTTTTTAATTACCTTTTTTTCCTTTGGTTTCTCGGGAACCAAACAAATCAGAACCTTTAAGATAGAAAAGCAAAACCCTAATTTGCATGCCGTAGTCACACTTGCCGACGATGGGAGGGATAGCGGAGGTGACAGGCGAGAGCACGATATCTAGGGTATCAAGCTTGAGTCCCTAGAGGCTAAGGATGAGAGAGGGAAGGATGTGGACGGCGGTGACGGTTCTAGGGTGACGGCCTTGTCAGCCTCAACAAGGGTTTGTTTGGCGAGAGGGGCAGCTGCAGAATAGGACTTGGTGGATCGAGCCTGGGCTAGGAGTTGGGCGCCGATGACAAAGTGGTTCTTGGCTTGGGCTTGGGATCTATTATGGATGTAGCATTTGAAATTAATGAAAGAGAAACAACAAGTTGAGTGGGAATCTTCCATTTGAAATTTAAACTAGGCTTACACGACAGTGTTTGTTAAAAACTGTCGTGTAAGATATAAGCTTACACGATAGTTTTTAGCAAAAAAAACATTGTATAAGCTATTGAAAAATCTCCAACTCTTACATGATAATTTTTAGCAAAAATTGTCACGTAAGGTTAGAGCTTATATGATGGTTTTTAACAAAAACCATCATATAAGCCTAGTTTAAAAACCACCAAGAAGACTCTAGTTTCCATGATGGTTCTTGTATTTTTAGTAGTCCACCGCATTTTCCCCACTAACACGATGGTTTTTGAAAAAACCGTTGTGTAATAAAAGTCATGTATTGCACAATTTCTATTAGTAAAATTGGTTTAATTATCCATAAATTTGATTAATTAGTATGCCAAATTTATTTAATTTTCATTAATATTTAATTTAATTTGCATTGAATAATTTTATTTTTAAACCATTTAAAAAAATAGGGTCAAATTGAATTTTAAACAATTTCTTAATATTTAACTAATTTTCCTCATGTAACTTCATAACTTATAATATTTTTTAAACCGCCACCACTAGATTTCTCTACTTTTTCATGTTAACCCACATCAGACACAAGTCTTAGAAGGCAAAACCCCATCCTTCCAAGTCTAACTCTATTAGACAAAGACCTATATACATCCTCTCATTTCTTAAAGAACACATGCACCATTAGGCTAGCTCCTACACATTGCCCTCTCTTCCTCTCTACATCTCTCTCTCTCTCCCCCTTTCTCTCACTCTTCAAAACTCTGCTTTAAACAATAGCCATAAAAGCTCAAAAGAAGTAGGGTCTCCATAACCAAAACTTGAACCAAGTACAAACCCCCAATCTGATGACCTAATTCCTTTAATTCTCAAGAAGATTTTGAAGTAAAATTCGAAGAAAAACAAACATGGTTCTAGGGAGTTTATTTAATCCAAATTTCAGCTTTTGATTTCTTCCATTATTGTCACGTCCCAGAGTACGGGAGGTGACGTGGCGGATTATTTAAATTAATTAAGAGAAGAATCTAATTAAAATCAGGAGTTTAGGGGCTAAATTAAGTATTAGAAATGAGAGAGTTTCAAAACAATCATTTTATAAAAGAATTCATTAAACGGATAATAAAACAATAAAGAGCCACGAGTATGGGTCCCACAGACCCACAACTTGTGCACACATATAGTACTGACAATATAATAATACAACCACAGTCCAAGCACAAAGAAAGTTAAAAACATTACATGCCTTGTTTAATTTATACAAACAATCTAATAAATCCTTCTACTGCTCCTGAGTTCAGTCCGTTGAATCCTCTCTGAACCTAAATGGGAATCCACCTAGAGGGGGGAAAATTTGAAAACAAATAAAATGTGAGCGAAAGGCTTAGTAGGACTATATTTTAATAAATAATTTAATTTAAAGAAACATTTCATTATTCAGGAATTATTTAAAAGAAACCTTGAATAAATAAATAAATTTAAATAAAACCGTTCTTACCCAAAACAGTTATTAGGTCGACTAGAAACATCATTTTCTTTTCCTAGGCAAACCATAAGAGTATCACCACCATAGTGGCCCAGCTAGGTTTCGGGACCTGCCCCCAAGGTCGATCGCTACAAGACCCGATCTCTGAGATGGCATCATGCCTATGTGTTTATTTTCATCATCATTCAAAACCCATTTACCGAGTATTGTCATTTACATTCATTATGAAGTTCATTTCAGTTCACGGTTTATTAAAATATAACCGATAAATTCATTTTTAATCAACCATTGGAAACATTTTAATAGAAATCCTTTTCAAAGCCAACTCATTTTGAAACTAGGTTACCAAGGAATGGGGTAGAAGTCCTACCTCGATACTCATGCCGGTGCCCCACACCGTAATCCTGGTCCGCTATACGTTAGCTCCGCGGAACCACGAACGATCCTAGATACACACTAACTCGATCAATATCTAGTTCGAAACATTCTATGTTACTAAACCATTTCATGATGTCCCAGTGTGCCATTTGTACCTTTAAAATCATTTTACAATGTTGAAATTTAAATCGGGGTTCAAAACAGTGAAAACAGGTGAAAAATCACAAAATTTCCCATGCCCGGCCTGGCCAGCCGAACTCCCTGCTTTGGCTGGCCGAACTGTGCAGTTTGGCCTACCGAAGACCAGGTCCGGTCGGCCGGACATTTCCCAGGTTCGGCCTGCCAAACAGTGCAGTCCGGCTTGCCGATCCCCTGAATCCGGCCTGCTGAACAAGTAGTTCGGCCCGTCGAACTGGGAAAACCCAGAAATTTCAGCCATGGGTTTTCGATCCCCCAAAATCCAAATCTTGATTTTAACCTGTTTTTCTCAAATCTCAGGCATGGAAAACATTCATAGATGGTAGAAAAACATGCTAGAACACTTTTGAACTCCTTTAAACAAGATTTAAACACAAAAATCTCAAAAATCCAAAAATGGGAAAAAATGAAAAATCTTGAATCTAATCTGTTTTTCTTCAATCCAAGCTTAGATTCTAGTTGTTTTAAGTTCATTTAACTCAAATCAAGGGTTTTCTAAGCTCAAACGAACTTAAATTTCACAAATGCACAAAATTGAAAATTTTGAAAAAAGTTTCAAAATTTCAAAACTAACCTTGAATCGAAGCTTTAAATCCACATTTTTTGTTGCCAAATCACATCCCTGAGTTTCCTCCTTGCTAACCCGAAGCTTGGATTCGAATTTGATTCAAAAATCTCAAAGAAATTTGAGAGGGAAAGAGAGAAACCGAGAGAGAGAGTGAGAGAGGAACTCACAGGTGGAAGAGAGAGGAGAGAGAGTGAGAGCTGAGAGAGTGAGAGGAAGAGAGTGAGAGAGAGAATAAATAGAGAGAAACAATGGGGCGTTTTTACTGTGCGAAAACCAAATGCCACCCACGGTTTTGTAAAAGGGAATATTTTTAACATTTTACAAATTGTTGTGTTTTAAAATTCAAAACATCATTTTAAAACAATAAGAAATTAATTTGAATTTATCAAATTAACAAAACATCCTAAAATTCAAAATTTAACCAAATAATCAAATTAATGTTGAAACATTAATTATAGCACACTAATTCATCATTTATATTACAATAACATTAAATAAATTTCGGGGCGTTACAACTCTCCACCCCTAAAAAAAATTTCGCCCTCGAAATTTACAACTCATTTCAGAAACAAAACAAATGCGGATACAATTCCCGCATACTCGACTCTAGTTCTCAGGTGGCCTCATCAACCCCGTGATGCTGCCACACGACCTTTACCAACAGTATCTCACGACGACGCAAACTGATTACTTTTCGATCGATGATCTGAATCGGCACCTCCTCGTATGTCGTATCTTCCTGAACCTGCACATCGTAAAATGAAACTATCTTACCCTGCTCAGGCAGACACTTCCTAAGCATCAACACATGGAATACATCGTGAACATGAGAGAGTTCGGGCGGAAGATCAAGCCGATAAGCAACTACACCAATACGCTGAGTGATCTCAAACGGCCCAATATACCTCGGTGCAAGCTTTCCACTCACTCCGAACCGCATAGTTCCTTTACGAGGCGATACCTTCAAGAGAACGAAATCTCCAACCGTAAACTCTAAGGGTCTACGTCTCCTATCTGCGTAACTCTTCTGTCGACTCTGAGCTGCCCTCAATCGATCTCGAATCACAACGACTTTCTCGTTGCTATCACGGATCTCATCCGACCCAAGAAAATCCTGTCTTCTGGCTCGGCCCAACACACCGGTGACCGACACGGTCTCCCATACAACGCCTCAAACGGGGCCATACCAATACTCACCTGATAACTGTTGTTGTACGCGAACTCCGCCAGATGCAAATATTTCTTCCAATTACCACCAAAGTCTAACGCATAGGCACGCAACATATCCTTGAGAATCTGAATAACCCACTCAGACTGCCCATCAGTCTGAGGATGAAACGCCGTACTGAAGTTCAAATTTGTACCTAAAGCCTCTTGAAAACTCCTCCAGTACTTAGCATTAAACATAGTGTCTCGATCAGAAGTGATGGACAAAGGAACTCCATGCAACCTCACTACGTTCTGTAGATACAAATCCCCAAGAATCCTCCTCAAACATGTCGACCTGAACATAATGAAATGCATCGATTTCATCAACCTGTCGACCATGACCTAAACTGCATCATGCCGCTGCTCTGCCCTCGGCAAACCTGTGAGAAAATCCATCATCACATACTCTCATTTCCACCCTGGAATAGGAAGCGGCTGAAGCTGACCTGCAGGCTTCTGATGCTCGGCTTTCACCTGAAGACATGTCGTACACTTGGCCACGTACTCTCGAACATCTTTCTTCATGCCTCTCCACCAATATTGCCTCTTCAAATCACGATACATCTTTGTGCTTCCCGGATGAATAACGAACTGAGACCTATGAGCTTCGTCCAAAATGGCTTTCATCACCTCGGCAATAGCTGGAACTACAAGACGCTCTCGAAAATACAACGATCCATCTGCATGCACGCTCCATCCTTCAAGCTGCTCCCCATTCTGAATCTGCGACCAAATCCCCTACAAATGCTGATCCTGCCATTGACTTTGCTTCACCATCTGAACAAGAGCTAGGGTTGCCTCCACATGATATACCGAAACACGATCACAATCTTCATGATACCGTAGCCTATACTCGCTCACTGTCGCATCCTTGCTCCAGTCCTCGAGAGCCAAACAAGCGAGAATCCCTGAAGACTTCCTGCTAAGCGCGTCCGCGACCACATTAGCTTTCCCAGGATGATACTGTAATGCAAAATCATAATCCTCCATATACTCTATCCATCTCCACTACCTCAAATTAAGATCCCTCTGGGTGAACAGATACCTCAAACTCTTATGATCGGAGAAGACCTGAAATGGCGCTCCATACAAATAACACCTCCAAATCTTCAGCGCGTGAATCACTGTCGCAAGCTCTAAGTCATGAGTAGGATAATTCCGCTAGTGAGGTTGTAGCTATCTCGATCCGTATGCAACCACACGTCCATGCTGCATCAACACGCACCCAAGCCCACGTCCTGAAGCATCTGCGTAAACCTCATACGGCTCATCACTGCAAGGAATAACCAACACTGGAGCTAAAGTCAACCGGTTCTTTAATTCCTAAAAAGCAAGCTCACAATCTTCACCCCACTCAAACCTGACACTTTTCTTGATCAATCTCGTCAACGGAGCTGCAATCTTCAAAAAATCCTTTACAAATTTCCTGTAATAACCAGCAAGACCTAAGAAACTGTGAATCTCCGCCACATCCCTCGGTCGTTCCCACTCCACTATGGCTTCAATCTTGGACAGATCCATAAAAATACCATGCTCCGAGATGACATGACCTAGAAATTTGACCTCAGTCAACCAAAACTAGTACTTTTCCCTCTTAGCATACAACTGGTGCTCCCATAGAGTCTGAAGCACGATCTTAAGATGCTACTCATGCTCCTCCCAGGTTTTAGAATACACTAGAATATCATCGATGAACACGATCACAAACTGATCCAAATACGGCCTAAATATCCTGTTCATCAAATCCATGAAAGCTGCCGGAGCATTCGTCAACCCAAACGACATAACTAGAAACTCAAAATGTCCATACCGGGTCCTAAAAGCTGTGTTAGGAATATCCTCTTCCTTAATCCTGAGTTGATGGTACCTTGAACGCAAATCAATCTTTGAGAAGTACCACAAACCTCCCAACTGATCAAACAACTCATCAATCCTAGGCAAGGGATACTTATTCTTCACTGTGACACGATTCAGCTATCGATAATCCACACACAACCTGAGAGTCCCATCATGTTTCTTAGCAAACAAAACCGGTGGTCCCCACGAAGATGTGCTATTCCAAATATACCCTTTATCAGCAAGCTCCTGAAGTTGCTTCCTCAATTCTTTCATTTCTGCCGGCGCCATCCGATAAGGTGCTATAGAAATCGATGCTGTCCCTGGAAACAACTCAATACCAAACTCGATTTTTCGATGCGGTGGTAATCCTGGCAACTCGTCGGGGAAGACATCCTCGAACTCATCAACCACTGGAATCGCTACACTTCCTCTCAAAGCATAGGGCTCACACTCTAGGTTCGCAAGAAAAGCACAACAACCCAGATTCCTTCGCCCTCCTAAACACGATTTCATGAGATGCTCACTCATTAACCAATCACCACCACCCTGGTAAGTGATCATCGTCCCCCTATCAGACACTAGGGTCACTTTTCTAAGTTGGCAGTCCACAACTGTATTATACCTGGACAACCAGTCCATCCCTAGAATTACATCATATGATCTCATGGGGAGTACAATCAAATCACTTTTCAAAATCTCATCCCTAATCTTTATTTTACAAGATTTACACATACAATTTACACACACCCGCCCCAAGGGAGAAGTTATAACTAGGGGTTCATTAAACTCTTCTATCTCTAATCCCAAGGCATGTACAAAGGAACTCAAAATGAGAGAATGAGAGGCGCCTGTATCAAATAAAATGCGAGCTAAAGATCGAGAAACTAAGATCGTACTATCGACAACCGCGTTACCAACATGAGAATCTAAACCTCCAGATGCCATTGTATGAACCTGCACTGGTGCCTTTCCTTTTCCTCTACCAACATTGCTGGGTCCGGGATTATTCTGCCGATGCTGCTGGGACGGAGACGACTGCACACTAGCTACGCTCGGTGCTCGATACTGAGGGACGCTATGTTGGAAATGCTGCAGCTGCTGCCCTCGTGCCGGATACGAAAACTGATAAGGAGAGAATTGGGGATACTACAACTGCGGGTACTGCTGAGGCGGAGGTAGGGTCTGAGGCTGAGACTGACGACTGGCATCCTCCCCGGTCTGAGATCCAAGATGGGCACTCCTGATCGGGCAATTCCTTTTGATGTGTCCGGGCTGTTGACAAAAATAACAATGGAAGCTGTAGGGATTGCTGCGCCCACTATCAGACGAACTGCTGCTACCACTGTTCGCGCCACCTTGCTTGCTCTTTCTCAGAGTCGGACGGCTACTGGTGCTCTTCCTACCGCTCCTCTAGGGTCCTCTTGAAGCCTTTGTTCGATCCTCACAATACTGTGCATAATCATTTTCCATTGATATTGCGGACGACACAAGCTCTCCAAAACTCCTAAGTCGCAGAGCAACCAACTGTCGCCGAATGGGAGCCTTGAGCCCTTCCTGAAACTTAATGCACCTCTCGCACTTCGATGCCACTGTCGATAGAGCAAACCTAGCCAACTCATTAAACCTTGCCTCATATTCTCGAACTGACAAATCACCCTGCTGCAACCTGTAGAACTCAGCTGCCTTTTGGTCTCTATACCCCTGCGGAAAATATCGATCATAGAACAGCTCCTCGAATCTGTCCTAACTGATATCACTACCGCGTTCTAGATGCTTAGCCTGTTTCCACCAAGTGTTAGCGCCACCCTCGAGCTTATACATAGCAAACTCCACACGATACTCCTCAGGCACACCAATGGTATCCAAATGCTTTACGATCGAATCCAGCCAATATTCTGCCAACTGCGGATCCCCATTACCATCAAAAGTTGGAATAGACGCACGTCAAAATTCCTTAAAATACGTATGCTGACGACCAACATCAGAATCCTCTGGTCTAGCCCTGGCTGCCATCTGCCAAAAAGCCACAAACATAGACCTCATCATGTCCTCATCATTTTTGAACTCGGCGTCAGCTGTCGAACGACGTCTAGGTGCCATTCTCTCACTTCTGAAAATAAAATTTGGACTGTCAGAGGTATTTCATTGTCATACCTATGTGTGCACAATTCCCAAGGTTCATAACCTTGAGCTCTGATACCATTCTATCATGCCCCGGAGTACGGGAGGTAACGTGGCTGATTATTTAAATTAATTAAGAGAAGAATCTAATTAAAATTAGGAGTTTATGGGCTAAATTAAGTATTAGAAATGGGAGAGTTTTAAAACAATCATTTTATAAAAGAATTCATTAAACAGATAATAAAACAATAAAGAGCTGCGAGTATGGGTCCCACAGACCCACAACTTGTGCACACACATAGTACTGATAATATAATAATACAACTACAGTCCAAGCACAAAGAAAGTTAAAAACATTACATGCCTTGTTTAATTTATACAAACAATCTAATAAATCCTTCTACTGCTCCTGAGTTCGGTCCAATGAATCCTCTCCGAACCTAAATGGGAATCCACCTAGAGGGGGGAAAATTTGAAAACAAATAAAATATGAGCGAAAGGCTCAGTAGGACTATATTTTAATAAATAATTTAATTTAAAGAAACATTTCATTATTCAGGAATTATTTAAAAGAAACCTTGAATAAATAAATAAATTTAAATAAAACCATTCTTACCCAAAACAGTTTATTAGGTCGACCAGAAACATCATTTTCTTTTCCTAGGCAAACCATAAGAATATCACTACCGTAGTGACCTAGCTAGGTTTTGGGACTTGCCCTCAAGGTCGATCGCTACACAACCCCATCTCTGAGATGGCATCATGCCTATGTGTTTATTTTCATCATCATTCAAAACCCATTTACCGAGTATTGTCATTTACATTCATTATGAAGTTCATTTCAGTTTACGGTTTATTAAAATATAACCGATAAATTCATTTTCAATCAACCATTGAAAACATTTTAATAGAAATCCTTTTCAAAGCCAACTCATTCTGAAACTAGGCTACCAAGGAATGGGGTAGAATTCCTACCTCAATACTCATGTCGGTGCCCCACACTGTAATCCTAGTCCGCTATACGTTAGCTCCGCGGAACCATGAACGATCCTAGATACATACTAACTCGATCAATATCTAGTTCGAGACACTCTATGTTACTAAACCATTTCATGATGTCCTAGTGTGCCATTTGTACGTTTAAAATCATTTTACAAGGTTGGAATTTAAATCGGGGTTCAAAACAGTGAAAACGGGTGAAAAATCACAAAATTTTCCATGCCCGATCGGCCTACCGGACTCCCTGCTTCGGCCGGCCGAACTGTGCAGTTCGGCCTGTCGAAAACTAGGTCCGGTCGGTCGGACATTTCACAGGTTCGGCCTACCGAACAGTGTAGTCCCGCCTGCCGATCCCCTGAATCCGACCTACCGAACATGTAGTTCGGCCTACCGAACTAGGAAAACCCAGAAATTCCAGCTACGGGTTTTCGATCCCCCAAAATCCAAATCTTGATTTTAACCTATTTTTCTCAAATCTCAGGCATGGAAAACATTCATAGATGATAGAAAAACATGCTAGAACACTTTTGAACTCATTTAAACAAGATTTAAACACAAAAATCTTAAAAATCTAAAAATGGAGAAAAATGAGTTAAAATGAAAAATCTTGAATCTAATCTATTTTTCTTCAATCCAAGCTTAGATTCTAGTTGTTCTAAGTTCATTTAACTCAAATCAAGGGTTTTCTAAGCTCAAACGAACTTAAATTTCAAAAATACACAATATTAAAAATTTTGAAAAAAGTTTAGAAATTTCAAAACTAACCTCGAATCGAAGCTTTAAATCCACGTTTTTGGTTGCCAAATTACGTCCCCGAGTTTCCTCCTTGCTAACCTGAAGCTTAAATTCGAATTTGATTCAAAAATCTCAAAGAAATTTGAGAGGGAAAGAGAGAAACCGAGAGAGAGTGAGAAAGAGGAACTCACAGGTGGGAGAGAGAGGAGAGAGAGTGAGAGCTGAGAGAGTGAGAGGAAGAGAGTGAGAGAGAGAATAAATAGAGAGAAACGGTGGGCGGTTTTTACTGTACGAAAACCAAATGCCACCCTCGGTTTTGTAAAACGGAATATTTTTAACATTTTACAAATTGTTGTGTTTTAAAATTTAAAACATCATTTTAAAACAATAAGAAATTAATTTGAATTTATCAAATTAACAAAACATCCTAAAATTCAAAATTTAACCAAATAATCAAATTAATGTTGAAACATTAATTATGGCACACTAATTCATCATTTATATTACAATAACATTAAATAAATTTTAGGGTGTTACAATTATACGTCTTAAAATTTCTAGTGCTTAAGTTTTGTTCTTGGGTGTGATTATGTTTTGAGTGGTTGTTGGAAAAATTTGACTTTAGCATTTAGAATAAAGGGTATTTTCTTAACTAGATTCCATTTAAATGTTAGAAGTACATTTTGGTTGATTAAAATTGGATTCGTTTGTTGCATGTTCAATGTTTCCATGATTTAGTCCAAAAATCTGGTTTATACATTGTTTTGCCTGAGTTTTATAAGATTATAAGTTTGGATGATTTGAATAACTTGAACATAATGTTTGATAGAAGATGCTTTTTTATGTTCATGCATAATTATCTAAGTGATTAAGATGAGTTTTAGACGTTGAACAATGATTGGTGTGGAAGATTCGAGTTGGAATCAAATAAGGTCGCAAGTGGATGAGTTGGGCTCCACCTAGTTCTAATAGGGGCTACTGACCACCCCTTTGGAGGCCAGTCGACTGGTTAGTGATAGCCATGGAGCTCCTACTTTCCCCCAAGCTTGTCGGGCTTCCTAACTCGTGTCAATTTGGTTTCTCATTGTTTTGAGACTTAAGAACCCTTCTAAAGAACTTGTTTGTATGTTTCAAAACCTTAGAAAATTCATTTGTGTTCCATTATCATATTTTTAGAAAGAGGTACACTAATAATTAATTTATACATAATGTGAACTTGTAGTTTTAATTTCGCTCTTACTTGGTTACTTGTTGACTTTCTTAGAAACCATTAAGGTTTGAGCAACATCAAGAGCTTACGTAACCGGGGATTTGACTTGTGAGGATTAGAGGTTATATGTTGATAATATTGTCAAAAAGGTAGGATTTCTAATCCCTTTTCTTGACAGCTACATTTTAAATTGTGTTGTTTAACCGTAGTAAAATATTTTATGATGAGCTTGTTCTAAATATTTTGTTTGCAAAATGTTGTTCCTCATAACACAACACCTTGAGAAAAAAGTTGTATGTAAATATTATGATGTTTTAAAAATGAGTTTGAAACTACGATTTAGGGTCAGATTAAAAAATTCCAAGCACAAAGAATTTTAAAACACCACCTAGGATGTACATGAATCTTGTAGTTGGTTTTACATAGGCTCAAAGATTAGGTTATGTAGATTGTAATCTTGAGGGCAGAACCCTAAATCTTTATCAGGGCGCTCCACATCATGGGCATTAACTAAAATACTGTAAGTATATTTGGTAAATGACTTATCGATGACTTGTGAATTGGGAAATTGAGTAGGCTGCTTTGTCTCTCTTTTTACTTGATTATTTAAATGTTCATATTCTATTATATATTTAACATCTAAAGTTTGTTTAAATGACATCCTACTAGGCTTTTTGCTCTTTTTTTTCTATTTTTACCCAACCCTTCCAGACACGATGCTAAGGACCGTGCTAAGTTGATATTGAGATAGTGATGGCAAGTCATTAGTATGTGTTTTGTAATGCTTCTAGTCGAGCTTGTGGCATATACTAAATTTCTAGAACGGTTTGTGTTAAATGTGATCTTGTTATTTCCTTATCTTAATTTAATTGTACATGTGTAAAGACTATATAGTCTAACACTGTCCCTATGTTGTAACTTTTAGCAAAGATTATAAATTTATGGATTGTTATTAGATTTAAACGCTCAAAAATTCTAAAGTTTCATTCGAAATATTTATTTTGGTTTAAACTCAAATTTATGTTTTAAGCTAAATGATTTATTTGATCTATTTTAGTTGCGTTTTAACTTCTAACCCCTACCTTAGGGCGTAACACCTTGAGTCTAATCTAATAAAGAACAATGCAATTCTAGTTATCTTCCTTAAAAATAAACCGAACTTCTTATTGAGGACAAGTTAACTAGCAATCTTACCCAACCTTTCAATTATGATCTAAGTAATAATTTGCAATAAAAGATTACTTGGCCAGAAAGTATCAATAGTTCTGACTTTTGTTCCTCAAATATTTATAGAGATATGATCGGCCTTCCCTCCTATATGCAAATATAATGTCTATCTAAATAGATATGTACTCTCTTTTTTCCTTTAATTTTTGAACAAATTTCACGAATTTTGCTTGAACTATATACTTCAATACTCTAGTGCAATTTCCTCTCTGAGTTAAAATAAATATATTTTTGAAACCTCTCTTTAAAATGAAAAATATATGCTCCCGCGCGAATCTTAGCAATCGCTTTTTCTGATTCTATGTGTTGATATTTTTGAACCAAAATAAAATATTTTGGTGGAATAGTCACGTTATATATAACATCTATATCACTTGTATCAACATTGTTGGGGAATTAGGCGACTCCTAATTCCAAGGATCGCAAGAACGAACAATTGCGGAAAATAAATAGGAGAAAAGAAGAAAAAGAGACACCAAATTTTTATACAGGTTCGTCCAAATTGAGACTACGTCCTGTTTCTGCCGCTTGCAGATTCCACTATGATGAAGGAGATTACAGATTACAAGAGTAGTTTCTCACACACTCACAAATTGTGCTTACCAAAACTCTCTTCTATCTAACACCCAATGAGAATTTTTCTCTCTCAAGGATGGAGCTCTCAAGAATTTTGCCTCTCACAAAATTATGCCACTCTTAATTTTCACACACAGTTTTTACACACACAACCCTAGCCATCTTGTGTCTATTTATAACCAAAGGAGGAGAAAATAGCACCTAATGGGAAACCCTAGTGGTTTCCCGTTTTTTGGACCTTTGAATTCGACTTTGATTCAAAACACGTCGCGCAGCACAGCGCGTCAGCGCCGCGGCGCTCGAAACGAGCGCTGCTGCGCTCCCCTACGGCGCTCCCCTGCGGCGCCTAGGCGCTCTTCACCTGGCGCCTAGGCGCTTGCCACATTGTGCCTAGGCGCAATTCACCTGGCGCCTAGGCGCTCTCCACATAGCGCCTAGGCGCTCTTGTCCTGGCGCCTAGGCGCTCTTCACCTGGCGCCTAGGCGCCTTCGCCCCAGCGCCGCGGCGCTCTTCTGCTAGAGCCGCGGCGCTTGCTCCCTGCCTTTCGAGGACGTGATTTTCTCCCTTTTCCTTCCTTTTGCTGGGTTGTCTACTTGATTTGGCTCCATATCTGCAACAATCTCCCACTTGGAGACTAATCAATCACCATGTCTCCCACTGCAGCGGCAACGACTTCTCACGCCTCTTGGAGAAGTCCAACTGAAGTTGCGCACAACTTCAGTTTCTCAATCGGATCCATCTTGGTGAGCATATCTCTGGATCCTTTTACCACCCACCTTGCCTTATACCGTTTGCTGCCAGTACTTTTATTTTTTACCCGGTATACCCTTTTGTTGTGCAAGGACTTTTTACCCTGTGGTAACTTTGCCAGTTGCCATGTCCGATCCAACTCGTCCCTCATGGCTAACTCCCACTTGACCGAATCTCCAGCCTCCACGGCTTCATCAAAGCTCTCTGGCTTACCTTTGTCGGTCAACAAGATGTAATGCAGAGTTGGGGAGTATCTCTGCGGCGGTCTGATTGTCCTGTTAGACCTCCTGACTGGTGCGGCAGGAGTCCTCTGGTTTTCTTCTGAAGCTATGTTTTCCTGGTCTTCAACCTCTGGATTTTGCACCTCCACTTCAGGCAGATCCTTCAATGGAATCACCTCAGGCTTCTTATCTTCAGAACCTGAACCCCTGGAGTCCGTGCTGTCTCTGTCCTTGTACAGAACACCTTCGTTGAAGATCACATCCTTGCTCCTGATAATCTTCCGGCTTTGGTCATCCCAGAGACGATAACCAAACTCAAGTCCGCCATAGCCAACTAGAAAGCACTTCTTTGACTTGGCATCCAGTTTACTTCTAGCAGTAGAATCAATATGTGCATAAGAAACACAACCAAACACTCTCAAGTAAGAGAGATCCACCTGTTTATGGCTCCAGACTTCTTCCGGTAGCTTGAACTTCAGCGGTGTGGATGGACTTCTGTTTATCAGATGAGCGGCTGTGTTAATTGCCTCAGCCCAAAACATCTTTGGCAGCCCTGCATGCAACCTCATGCTCCTAGCACGCTCGTTTAAAGTCCTGTTCATCCTCTCAGCTACCCCATTCTGTTGTGGTTTCCCTGGAATGGTCTTCCTCATCTTTATCCCATTCTCAGCACAGTACCGCCTGAAATCTTCACCTAGGTACTCTCCCCCATTGTCAGACTGCAAGCACTTCACCTTCAAATCTGTCTCGTTCTCCACCATGGCTTTCCATCTCTTGAAAGCATCGAACACATCAGATTTGTTTTTCAGAAAGTAAACCCATACCTTCCTGCTTGAGTCATCTATGAACGTCACATAGTATTTTGCGCCGCCAAGGGAAGTCACCGGCGCAGGCCCCCACACATCAGTGTGAACAAGCTCCAATCTCCTGGACTTAGGCTCTCTACCCATCTTTGAGAAACTGACTCTCTTCTGTTTACCAAAGATGCAGGCTTCACACAAACTGTGATCAACAGTTTTCAAACTCGGCAGTTTTCCTTTGCAGTGAAGCACCTTCATACCCTTCTCACTCATGTGACCGAGCCTATAATGCCATAGCTCAGTATTGGCAGCAGAATCAGCAACTGCTAGGGTATCTCTGCAACTAGAGTTCATGTAGAGAGTTCCAACCTTGCGTCCCCGAGCAATAACCATCGCTCCTTTCGTGACCTTCCAACCTCCACAATTGAAGGTTACTTTATGTCCATCATCATCCAGTTGCCCCACCGAAATCAAGTTGCGCATTAACTTAGGAACATGTCTCACCTTATGAATCTTCCATACCGACCCATTAGGCATTTTTAAACTGACATCTCCAATGCCAACTATATCCAAAGGTTCTCCATCAGCGAGATAAACCTTACCATGATTTCCGGCAACGTAGTTCTCCAGGACATGACGGTGTGCTGTGGTGTGGAATGATGCTCCTGAGTCCATCACCCATGAATCAAAAGAACTGTCGACAGACAAGATTAAAGCATCCTGTTGCTCTTCAGTGGCGGCGTTGGCTGCGTCATTAGTCTTGTCTTCATTCTTCCTTGGAGCCCTGCAGTTCTTTTTCAAGTGACCCGTCTTCCCACAGTTCCAACACTCCATGGTCCTTCCGTTCCTTGACTTGCTTCTCCCATTCCTCGACTTGCCACTCCTGCCATTATCCTTGTTGGATTGCCTGTGAAGTTTCCTGCCCCTATTATCAACATTAAGGGCCGAGTTCGATGAAGAGGCTTCTCCTGAGTCCTTCCTGCGAACTTCTTCCGCCAGAATAGAATTTCTGACATCAACAAACTTTAATTTGGCATTCCCAAGCGAATTTGTAATGGCCACCCTCATGGGTTCCCAGCTATTCGGTAACGAGGCCAAGAGGATTAGAGCATTGATCTCATCATCGAATTTAATCTCTACCGAGACCAATTGGTTTAGGACGGTGTTGAAACTGTTCAGGTGCTCTACCACCGAGGCACCTTCAGACATCTTTAAATTAAAGAGCTTCTTCATGAGATGTACCTTGTTATTGGCTGAGGGCTTCTCATACATCTCTGACAGAGCCTTCATCATCCCTGCTGTAGTGGTCTCCTTCGCAACGTTGTGGGCAACGTTCTTTGACAAAGTCAAACGGATCACACCGAGTACCTGTCTATCAAGGAGACTCCACTCCTCATCCTTCATGCCTTCAGGCTTATTACCCAAGGGCAAGTGCAGTTTCCTGCTGTATAGGTAGTCTTCTACTTGCATCCTCCAATAGGAAAAATCTGAACCATCGAATTTGATGATACTGGCTGCCATACCTTCTTCTCCAGTCATCGTTCTTGATCAAAACCTCCGCTCTGATACCAGTTGTTGGGGAATTAGGCGACTCCTAATTCCAAGGATCGCAAGAACGAACAATTGCGGAAAATAAATAGGAGAAAAGAAGAAAAAGAGACACCAAATTTTTATACAGGTTCGTCCAAATTGAGACTACGTCCTGTTTCTGCCGCATGCAGATTCCACTATGATGAAGGAGATTACAGATTACAAGAGCAGTTTCTCACACACTCACAAATTGTGCTTACCAAAACTCTCTTCTATCTAACACCCAATGGGAATTTTTCTCTCTCAAGGATGGAGCTCTCAAGAATTTTGCCTCTCACAAAATTATGCCACTCTTAATTTTCACACACAGTTTTCACACACACAACCCTAGCCATCTTGTGTCTATTTATAACCAAAGGAGGAGAAAATAGCACCTAATGGGAAACCCTAGTGGTTTCCCGTTTTTTGGACCTTTGAATTCGACTTTGATTCAAAACACATCGCGCAGCACAGCGCGTCAGCGCCGCGGCGCTCGAAACGAGCGCTGCTGCGCTCCCCTGCGGCGCCTAGGCGCTCTTCACCTGGCGCCTAGGCGCTTGCCACATTGCGCCTAGGCGCTCTCCACATAGCGCCTAGGCGCTCTTGTCCTGGCGCCTAGGCGCTCTTCACCTGGCGCCTAGGCGCCTTCGCCCCAGCGCCGCGGCGCTCTTCTGCCAGAGCCGCGGCGCTTGCTCCCTGCCTTTCGAGGACGTGATTTTCTCCCTTTTCCTTCCTTTTGCTGGGTTGTCTACTTGATTTGGCTCCATATCTGCAACAAACATGACCATTAGAACATCAAAATGTACCTATTGTGTCAACTATAATGTTTCTCCATATTTATCCTCAAACATTGAAACATGTTTTTTTTATGATGGAATGACATTGTTTAAGCATACTAAAAGGATAAATTCATCAACTTCTTTAAACCCTTAACAAATCCAATTGTATTAGGGTTTCTTTTCCAGTTTTCCTTTCTCTTTTCTTGCTCCCGAGCATCTACTCTATGGATAGAATATACATGAGTTTGACACCAAACTAATTTATTTGAAGTAAAGGATAATCATATTAGCCTACTAAATATTATATTAAAAACCAAAAAATAAAATGTTCCAAAGTTCAAGGGATGAATTTAGAAAATATAGTTCAAGAAAAAACATGTACGTTTTAAAATTTGGGAGCATGTTGACACAAATTACTTAGTTCAGGAGAATTTCACAAAGTTCATCCTAAATTTTTTTCCTGCTAAGTTTTAATTTTGCTAAAATGCTTTAACAAGCCATATTTGTAATTTTCATATTTGCAACTTTCTTTCAAGATATGAGTCTACGCTCTTTCCGTTGAAGATATAGCTTAGTTTGTTTTCAGTTTTTTAGGGTTGTCAATTTTTAAATTTTCTTTTCTTTTCTTTTTGAAGCAGATTGCTTCTTCTTCTTCTTCTTCTTCTTCTTTTGACAGGTGATTCTTCTACTTTCTATTATACTCTTTTGCACTTTTCTTTTTTCTTAATACATGATGAAGTGGCTAGGGGATGCAACCAATTAGATTGAGATGTGATAGTTTTTTTTTTTTTAAATCTATTATTCCTTCTTCCGCTTTATCTTTGGAAAAAAGAATAAAATTAATTAGTCGGGAAGTGCAATCCATGGCATGCACTCGAGAAACCCAATAGGATACCATAGTTTTTATTCAAAACGGTTAAAAGCTGTTCAATATCCCCCTCAAAAAACAAAAAAAAAAAGAAAAAAAAAAAGCGCAGTTCAATGCCAGGTACAGCTTGTAAAGATGAAGGAATAAAGCAAATAGAATAACTTAATTAGCTGTCATTAGGGAAAAAGAAAAAATGAAAAAAAAAAAAAAACCCTTAGCTCTTGTGTAAAGCTGAAATAATACTTTACGTGTTTCCCATTTCCAAAGTAATTTCTCCATGACGATACCTTCAGGTGCCCTTTGCTTTTTTACTTAAATTAAAGGAATCTCTCCAAAGAGAAGTAAAACGATATTTATATGCTTCTCCAGATAAGGAAATTACACTTTCCCTGTTTAACTACAGTAAAATTTTCATAAATGCATCTTTTAAGATTTTTTTTTTACATGTCACACATGTTTATTTGTGGTATAACTTAACATGTAATATAAAAAATAATATGATATAAACTTTTTTAAATATGATATAAATAAACACAATTTTTAAAAGTGTGGTATAACATGTAATTTTCTCTTAAATATACGATAATGTATTTATATTACTGGGGAACTACAATGAGTCTATGACAATTGCTTATGGGGTAGTATACATCTTTTTGTCTCTCATATTTATATTCAGAAGGCAGTTGATATGTTGCAGATACATTGTCAACTTTCACAATTCCTTAATTCAACTCTGAACAATGATACCTGACTTACACGGTGTTTGGTGCATAGATTTGAACTGTTTTGAACCTATAAATTAGTTTGAACAGGCATTTAATATACGAAATAAACAAGTAGTTCGAACAGCTTTGAATCATTGTTTACAGTAAAAACCTTTCTCTTTCTTTTTTTTTTATAAATTATATTTTTCAAAATATCAATTCTTTGATGTGATTTTTTTATTCTCGTTTTAAACCTTTACATTTCAAACGTTAGTTTGCAACTACCATTTAAACTACATGGGTTCAAAACTATCAGTTCAAACTACAATGTTCAAAACCATATCATTCTAAACCAGCATAACAAATGGACTATTAGTCCTTATGAGTTTCACTCTCAGTCGATTGATCAATATACGTCAAGATTATGAATTTCATATTTACATAGTAAATAATCATATATATGATTTCAGCTTTTTAAAAAACAGGTTGTTTATGTACTCTCTCTATTTATATATATTTTTTCGTTTTCAGTTTTTCTCTACGGATTTTACTGGAAGAAGGTTTTACGAGGTATTTCATTATTTTGATTGAGAAAGTAGATCATCCTAAGTGTTTTCACCTTTCCCTTCCTGGCTAATTGTTGTTGTTATTATTATTATTATTTGTGCTTTAATTTACTACCGATGCGGTTAACGCATCACTAATCACAAGAAGGGTATTTATAGTGTGGGAGGGAATGGAGATTAGATGATAATCTAAATAGGATATTTATCCTCGCTTTGATGCTAGTTATTCTCTCTCCTCAACTATTTTAAAAAAGGAAATTAAAATTGATGGTTAACATTATACACACATGCATGACTTAATTAAGCACTCTGTAGTGAACCTCTGTTTAGTAGAATTTTAATAAATTCTCAGTTTCATGACATCATTACTAATTCTCATTATTATACATATATAGTATATATTTATTTTCTCCTTTCTTTTTTTTAAACCTAAAAGGGTTTCGAAAGATGTCTTCTAAAACTTATAAGGTACGGCAATTTATTCTAATGCTAGCTTAAATGTCAAGATTAGAAATAGAGATACTTCTTGGGTCAAAAGTTTTTTGTCAGAATGGTCCCACGTTAATCATGAACATAACTTTGGTAAGAAGAAAGTGTGTGTCTATAGATAGGAATGTGGATATTCCTACTGATTAGTCATTGTACGTATTACACCAAATATGCAATTTTCATGTTGAGGTTTACTTGATTTAGATAATATAAATTGAGAGCTCTGCCTCAACACAAAACACAAATTACACATCAAATTGGTCAGATTCTATTTCTTTCTATTTTTGTCCGTGTTTCCAATATCCAAAGCTAAAGATATGGAGGCCCATCACAAGAAATGTGCTGCTTCTGAAGTGTCCCGGAAGCCGAACCCTTTCGACATGTCCGAAGAAGAGATCAAGAAGCAAATTTACGAGACTCACGGTCGTCCCGATGACTCGTTTGACGCCGATGCTCTCTTCGTGATCGTTGAAAATATCCTCAAGCGTTCAACCCAGATTGTGGATGAAGTTATGCAAGTACGTATATTTTTGGTCTTTGCAAGATGTATAACAAACAGTTCTAAATTGTTGTGAACTTGTTCAGCCAAAAAAAAAAAAACTATGTTATGGACTTTGTATTTTAATATTTTATTGAAGTTTTGTTTTTTCTCGTTAAATTATGAACTACAGGGTGATCCCAAATTACCTCTGAGAAAGCTAGATGAGAGCATACCCAAAGCCAACTTCAGTGTTCCTATGGCTATCCTTAAGAAGATTGGCTGCGAGGTTTACTTAATTACTCCCCTTTTTTCTGTTCTTTTGCTTGATAAAAAAAAAATTCTTTTTATATATATGGAAATGTTGAAAAAAAAAAAAAAGACTTACATCAAATACAACTAAAAACTTCCAATAATTTTGACCTGTCGGATTATGATTGTCGTAAAATCTTTTATATATATATATATATATATATAGATATATCATAATCTCAAATTAATTCTAACATTTGTAAGAAAAAAGTTCACACAATTTCATGGAGCTATATATACATTGATTTGAAGGATATCTTACGCAAACTCTAGCCACAGGCACTCCGAATGCTTCTACTTTGAATGTAGTGATTATATCAACTTTTTTAAAAAAAAATAAAGAGAAGAGACATCTGATATCTGAAAAGCCAGAACATCTCAATTAGGTTGATTTACACCCAATATTAACTAAATTAACAAGTTTGAAATTGCAGTTGTTGTGCTGTAAAGCTCCGGGCGCAGAAATTGCGCACGAAACAACATTGACAATACTCGAGAAGCTAAGGTACTACTCATGGGAAGCAAAGGCAGTGTTGACGCTAGCGGCTTTCGCAAGGGAATTCGGAGATCTCTTGCACCTCGTGCAGCTTGATCAATCAAATGCACATGACCAACTCACAAAATCATTGCAAATCCTCAAAGGATCTCCGGTCCTTACTGATAAGTCTCCGGAGATACGCTACAAACACAGAGTCGCAGTTGTTGAGCTTAACAATCTGATCAAAGCGACACTCAACGTGATTGAATCTGTGTTTAAGTTGGAGAAACTCTCTATCTATGATCCAAAAACAGTAGCGGAATTGCCAATGGCAATGTACGCGTATTGGATTATCATGACTGTTATTGCTTGCGCGAGTAAAGTCACAATTCTCATAAATGACGAGTAAGTTCCAGTCCACATGCCAAATTTTCATTCATGCTTGTTACCTATGATTTTCATAAACATTGATTAGAACTAAAAACATTGTAGCATGTGAAACTTTTTTACTATAGCAACTTTTCTTTTAACTGTAGCATGTGAGAACTTTACAGTGTTTTTAACTGAAAAGATAGCTAGACCAACTTTGCCAAACAGGCTATAAAATTTCACAAACGTTTTTCATAAGAAAAGTCCTAATTAAATTCTAACATAATTTTATCATACGATGTGGAGCCTATTGTTCTTACTTTAGAAAGAAGAAATAAAACTGATAGTATGCACATCTTGATGGAAGGATGGACATACTCATGTATCTAACTGCCAGAGCGAGCCTTAAGTGGCCATTTAACTTATTTCGGACTTAATATTGTAGCTTACCAACCATGCTTTTTTTTTTTTGTTTTTTCGGGAATATTCATGTTGTTGCTTTAGACATCACAGAAAACATACATTAATGCTTCTATTTCAGGGACAAGCCACACGATTTGTCTCCTTATGATGGAAAAGTTCAGGCCATCCGCGTTACACTCACAAGACAACTGACGGGTTTCCGACTTAGGAAAGGTTTGCATTTAATGACACCTTTAAAATAATAAAAGAGATAAATTGCTTCAGTAGTCTCTAATCTTTCATGAAAGTAAATATTTGGTCCTTAATCTTTTATTTTTGATTTATTAGTCCCTAACTTTTGATTTTAGTTGCTGAGGGACCAATTAATAGTCAAATAGTTAATTTTGGACGAAAAATTGTGACAAATTAGTCTCCAAAATTATCAAAAATGTAAAACCTGGTCCTCAATTTTATAAAAAAATGTGACAAACTAATCTTCAAGATTAACAGTTAAACTATTAAATTAGTCCTTCAGCAATTAAAATAAAAGGTTGAGAACTAATAAATCAAAAATAAAATATTAGGTGACCAAAATCATACTTTTATGATAGGTTGAAAACTAACGTGGCAATCTACCCTAAAAAAATAAAGTTGTTTAGCTGCTTACATTATCTATTTTAATTGAGAATTAAGTTTTGAAATTACAAAATCTATATTTATATAGGAAAAGTTCAGAGCATATGCGCTCTTTTAATCCATTTCATTTAAGAATAAAAAAAAAATCATAGCATGCGTTTAACGTATTTTACGTTTATAAATTTCAAAAGCCGGTTGGGTTTTAAATTATGCAACAATGGTTGGTTTGAGCAAAAATTGATCACATAATTTAATAAATTATGCAACAAGATTTTAAAATTGATGGTTTTTAAAAAATTTCGAACACTTTTGTGGGGCACATGTAGTTTGGTAGGTATCAATATCCGTACATTCCACAAATAAGCTGTATAATATCCTATACCTTGAAAAAAATTTTATAGCACCTTTTACAAAAAAAAAAAAAAAAGAATATTTGGTTTAAACTGCCGCTTTCTCTTGATGTGGCAAGAGCTCTTGCTTCTTCTTCTTTTTTCTTTTTTTTTTTTGTTCTTTCTTTCCTTCTTTTTTAGTATTATTTTAAGAGCTTAGATCTTAATTAGTGATACTCGTAAAACATGATTAGTGCATTAAAAAAATGATACAGTTTCTTGATAAAGTAGATGATTTCGTATTTAATATTGCAGAGGAGGAAGAACGTTACTGTAAGCTTTTGAAACTCTCGAAAAATTCTAAGGACGTCCTGGAGTTTCTCAAACTCCTGCTTTTCTCCGATCAGGAGGAAGCTAAGATGCAGCTAATTGATGGTTCCAACAATTTTAAAATGGTTAGCTCTCAACTTATCATCATTTCATCAACTTTCCTAGTATATAGTTGATAGCTAAAATAATAATAATTATAATAAGGCCTGTCTGAAGCTGGCTTTTAAAAAAATAGTCACGATTTGACCTTCCAATGCCAGTTTCTACCTTACAAAAGTCTTTGGATTATTTTTCATTGTCTACTTTACTAGATTTGTTTTTTTTTTTTCTCTTTTTTAATAAATTTAGCTCAAGATAGAATCATTAGAGAGTGCCAACCTAATTAAGATGTACTAATTTTTCTTGAGGCTTACCTCTTTTCTCATTCTTTAAAAAAATAATAAAATATGGGGAAAAGAAATTGGTAACCGATCATCAGAAATTATCCTTGTCAAAATAACAACATGAGGAATAAAAATACATTATCATGGATTGAATAATCCCTATTTATAATCCGTGGTTCTAGGAGTTAACAACAAAATTTGTACTCGGTGAAAAGACTAACAAAAAGACGAAGCATATGGCTACACATACATACATACATACATATATACATGTGTGTGTGTGTGTATAAATATATATATTATCTTATCATGTCTTCAATTATTCAAACATGACGACAAAGCCATCAGCCATATATTGTCTAGTGGGACTTGTTCTGGCCCATTGCTATTTTCTATTTTTTCAACCTATGTATGTATAAATTTAATTAGATTTTTAATCGAACCCTCACTTTGATTCCCTGAAATTTTCTAATAAGTTCACCCATATATTTTTAAATTATTTTTCAATACTATAAATTTTATTTACCAATAATTTTCTATTAATAATTGGCGAGTGATAGCAATTAAAATTATAGAGACTTAGCACATTTCAATCATATTAAGCTCTACTGAAAAAAATTCAACTATATTAATACAGGCAGTCAGTAATTAATAAAAGTATAAAAAAAAAAAGAAATTAAAATACTTCAAAAAGAAGAAAAATAAAAAAAATGCAAACAAGAAATAACTTTACATAAAAAACAAATAAAAATAGCGGAATAAAAGACTCAATCAAATTACTTTTAGCCCTTTTGGTTTATTGGTAATTAAAATTTATAATTTTTTAATATTTTATGAGCGAAATCATTATAGCAAAATTAAATTAGTGAAACAAAGGATACTTTAGATTTAAAAAAAAAAGGGTACAAAAGAGGGAAAAAAAAATAAAGATGCCGCCACTAAGAACAAGAAATTCTTAACATTCTTTCTTGCAGGTTGAGATCGACGTATTGAAAAAGAAGAAAGTCCTATTCGTCGTTTCACGGCCAGACATCTCCGACGCCGCTATCGACATCTTCCGAAAAATTCAATTTGAGAAAATAAAGAGAGAGAATATAGAAGAGAAATACGCCATTGTTTGGGTGCCTATTGTTGAGGAGAAGAAGCCTGAATACAAACAGGTGAAGAAAGACTTTGAGGGCTGGCTGAGATCCAAAGACATTCAGTGGTACACTGTGAGGTCATTTGTTTCGAACGCCGCAAGTGTGAGGTTTGTGAAAGAAGAGTGGAAGTTCAAGAGCACAACTACTACTCCGATCACCGTCGTGATGGACGTCGCCGAAGGGAAAGTCGAGACTTTCGATGCCTTCCGCACCATTCAACTTTGGGGACTGGAGGCATTTCCCTTTGATAAACAGGCTGAGCAGAGAATTTATGAGGAAATGAATTGGATCCACAATTTTTTCAAGGACTTCCCTAGTCAACACTGCAAGAAGTTGGCGAGCTGGGTAAATTTTTTATTTATTTCTATGTGCCTTTTTTGTTTTGTGACCTTGAATCGCAATTTTTAGTTTCAACTTTAAATTCTAAAATTTTGATTGGCAGTTGGGAGAGAAAATAGTAGGATGCTGAGTTCAAAAAAAAAAAAATATATATATATATATATATACACACATATATGAGCTTGGTTTTCAGTTGAAATTGAAAATTATAGTTCAAATCGCCGAAATAGTTAAGCTTTTAATAACCTACTCTTCTTATAATATGTGTTAGGTTGAGAATATACAAAAGCAGACTTTTACTCCCTTAGAAGTTAGAACTTAAAAGTCGAAAAAACTAGTGTTTTATTTCTTTTATATATATATATATATATATCCTTCACTAAATTATGCTGCCTTCGTGGTCCACTAAAAGGGAAGTAATAATCACGTTGATTTTTTCGTTCAGAAGATAAAAGCACAAGCGCATCATTATCTTTGAAACACAAAAATAATGTAATGTTTTATTTATTTTTGGGGCTCATTAGTTACTTCTTTTTTTTTAAGTCTTGAAGTTTTCTATTATGAAGAATTTTGTTGGAAAAAAATTATATTAGTACAATATACATTTATAATTGTAACAAAATTTTTTTTTCTTTTCTTTTAAAAATGAAAGATAGTGGACTGACTAGTTTGAAATCCATTATAATCTTATCATAATCAAAATAAAATAAAATTTATTTTGTGAAATGCTTAACCTACAATGGGAATCATCATTATTTAGATAAGTAGAGACGGATAAGTTCAGCAAAAATTGTACGAAAAATAAGATAACAAAATATTACATGTCAACGACATTGGCAAAACACACACCCGAAAAATAATTACCAGTCTCAATTATTATTATTATTATTATTATTATTATTTCCCAAAATTTTGAGGACGATTAGTTCAACTAAAATTGTAATCAGATCATTAACGTGTGTGTGTATAATATTTCTTTACTCAAAACAGATGAGGAAGGATAAATACATTTTCTTGCATGGAGGTATAGACAAGCAGTGGGCGAAAGAGATTGAAGAGAAATTGAACTTCATCAGTAAGGAAGCAAGTCTTAAAATTAAGCGGTTTGACATTGAAGAGAAGGGCACGGAATTCAAAGAACGCTTCTGGAGCGGCGTTGAAAGCCTCTACTTCACCAAGCTTCACAAGCAACATGAAAGCTTTTCCAAGCAGCAAATAGAGAGGCTTTGTTCTTACAAAAATGTTGAGGGATGGTTCACACTCAACAAAGGGGCCACGGCGGTGGTCGTCGGGAACCGTTCGACGTTCTCGAAGGCGGTGGAGGAGTTCCACAAGTGGAAGGAAAGCGTCAGTCTAAAGAGCTTTGAAGTTGCTTTCAAAGAGTATCATGAGAAGATTGTTGGTCGCAATTACTCCTTTGGGGCCACTGATTGCTCCGTTCGCAGACAGGTCGGCTGTTGCGTCATCGAGATTCCGCTTGGCACAGGGAAGATGCCGCCGGAGGCAGTTAAGTGCCCGGTGTGCTGCCAATTCATGGAGGTCGTCACTTACAAGTGCTGCCATACCTCCAAGGTTAATATGCAACTTCGTTAAAATATGGATTCCCCAAAAACTTTTTAGTTCCAAAGTTTTTGTTATTGCTATTACATAAAGGGCACATACATATATTTGTGTGATTGGTTTGTGTATGTATGTATGTGCGCAAGTTACAATGGCACGCTATTGCCTAAAGTGTGTGTTTAATTTTAAAAATTAAATAAAGTTAGACCTTTTTGATATAAATTCATTATGTTATCATGTACTTATGGGTAAAGTGATTCTTCTATTATATCTCGGTTTGATTTTGTTAGTATTACGTTAACACGTCCACGCTTTGTTTACGTCACCACCTCTTATCCTAACTTTGTTAACTTTTGTTATAAAATGATTAAAATGACAAAACAAAGTTAAATACTGTCAATCTTCATACATTAAAGTGCAAATCATAGTTGTGATTGTTCAACATTACTTCACAATAATTTTGTTTACTAAAATAAGAGTAAAAATTTCATTTGACCCTAAATGTAGCTGTGATCATTTTCAAATTCAGAGACAGATGTTTTCATCATGATATAGAAAATATACAACAATCAAACTCTATGTTAGGCACTACAAAAAATTAGACTTTTAGTCACAATAGTTTTTAGTAAAATTTATAGTCGCAACGTACAATTAGTTATAAACTTTAGTTCAATTTTTGTTGTGACTAAAACTGTTAGCCACATGGTTTTTTGTCATGGAAACATTTTGGGACAAAAATTAAACTAAAGTTTGTGGCTAATTGCATAATAGTCACAACAAAATGCTGTGACAAAAAGTTTTATTAAACATTGTTGTGACTAAAAGTTCAATTTTTTATAGTGAGGTTGTGATGTAGGAGAATTTAACTATATTAATCATATTTATATTTTAGTATTGTTTTGTTATTAGTTTATTGTTAATTTTCTATTATGTCGTCTATTTGAATGAGTTATTTGTTATAGTTGGCTATAAATAGCTCAATTAGCTATTGTATTGAGAGACTCAATTATTGAATACAAAGTTAAACGAGATTGGTTTTTTCTTTTTCTTCTTTTTTTGGAAGGCAGTCCAATTTAAAACTATACAAATCAATTACAATGAAAAAACAAAAAAATAAAAAAATAAAAAAACAGATCTTCAGTTTCCTTCACAAGCACCCACTCCATTTATGACATATATAGTCCACATCTTAATCTTAGGGGGGGGGCTTGTCGTCTCACTTGCAAATCGCAAGAAGAGAACAAACGAAGTTCGGAGAAGGAGAAAAAAAGAGGAAGAAAGAGGAAGGGGGGAGTTCGATAGAATATTTATTTTTTAGTGGGCTTTATCAAATGAAAGACTCTTTAAAAAATCTGACCCAAATTAATTTTAAAAAAAAACAATCTTATTTAATTTTATGGGATTATAATTTTTTTACTAACAAAAAAAAGGCTCAATTTAAAAAATAAACTACATATTAAACTGGAATTATAATTTTATAAATATCAAGTTATAATCTGATGAATAAAAAAGATCTTTCTTTTGAAAAACATTAAATCAACTTTTTAAAATGACAGCAGGTCCACGGGAAGGGCACTTTCCCTAAGCTCTCTTCTTCTCCAAATAACTTATAAAATACACATTACATAGATTTTTGTGCAAAATGCTTTTGTAAGTTTTTGCCAAATATTATTGTGGCGTTGTTTTTTTTGTACAAAATGTTTTTAAAATTCTTAATTAGCATACCTATATATTTAGTAAAAGAAATATGCTTAGGTACTTGCACAAAACCTATACTGACGACCGTTGAAAACTTGGCTGTTTGACAAGCATAGTTTAAATCAACTTCTCAGTTATAAATAGTACAAAACTCTTATTTATTATATTAAAAATAAAAAAGTTGCTACAGTGTAACCATTACACTAACGTAATTACTTGTTCATGCCCCTAATCCGTTAGAGGTGTGTAACATAATTTTTTTTTTAAGTAAATAGTAATTTTTTAAATATTTGAAATAAGAAATATATTACAAGGTTAAATTTTTATCTACCTTAATAACGTCTATTTATATCAAATATTTTAAAATTTTCTATTTACTTTCTCAATTTTTTTAAATATTATTTACTACAATTATTTAGCTTTTTCAAATTTTCAGATCGACCTCTACCATTTCTAAGTGTCATTACCTTTTCAAATTCCTCTCGTTTTCCACCCTTTTTCTGTTGCTTTTGGCTTGCTCTATCTCTTCCTTAACTAGTTATATTCTTTCTTTTTTTTTTTTTTTTTTTGGATAGATTAGCTTTTTACCGATTCTCCTCTCTCCGCTTTCAAATTCCTCTCGTTTTCCACCCTTTTTCTGTTGCTTTTGGCTTGCTCTATCTCTTCCTTAACTAGTTATATTCTTTCTTTCTTTTTTTATAGATTAGCTTTTTACCAATTCTCCTCTCTCTGTTTTCAAATTTTGTCACTTTCAAATTGTAGCTTTCGAGAGATCTCCAATATTAGTTTTAGAATATTTAGTAGAACAGTTTTTATATTTATGGTTTGCTTGAAATATGCTTAATATTGTAATAGGTTGATATAAGTCTCAATTAAAATTTTATAATATTATGTTAGTTTAAAAATTAATTCTTCATATTTGTGCACCTTAGTTTCAAAGTCCGACTCTATTTGGAAGCACTATCACTGCTAGGTACCACAACAAATATAACATAGACCTTGTTTGCGGGATTTACCTACCATTAATATGTGGTGCTTAGGATTCTTCATGATAAAATGCATACTCGAAACGAGAGAAATAGGAGTAGTTTTTGTACTCCAACCATCATTTGAGTCAATCTAATGGTTTGGATTTACTCATGACTTTTCACTTAATTGAAATCTAATGGCACATCCATTTGTCCCTTTCTTCTTTGTTTCTTCTTTCTTTCTTTTCTTTTCTTTTTTAACTTTTTAATAATGTCCAAAAAAAAATGTTGATATTGCCTTGTAAGTTGTATGTTGTGCACTTGTTCTCTTGAGCTTTCTTTTTTTCTTCTTAAATTTCTTTTCTCACAGACCATGCATATGAATTGAACTCTTACAAGAACAATTAGTGTACACAACTTAGTGGTGTTCATAGCTTCAATAACAAACAATTAGTATATAGAACATACTATGTATAAGGTAAACTTAAGTTCATTAATAAATTACCATAGAAATTCATAAACTTAATCGTAGATTTATTATCATATTACATTTTTTTAATTCATAATACTGATGAGGATATGCATAATAGGTTATTTTAGGTGGATTAGAATTTGCTTTATATGGAAGATTTATAGAGAAGTATCTTAAAAAATTATTACACCTTTTTTCTTTCTTATTATCTGTTTATAAATTTCTTTTTTTTTGTGCCCCACTTGAATTAATTATGGATTTGTCATTAATTACATATTAGTGTTTCTACATTTTTAAAATAATTGTTATAGATAGATAATTATTACATATATTATCTTTTATTGTTACACTTTACAATGCAAGACATGTCTTTCACGAATGACCACGCATTCCAACATGAGAAACAATTTCACTTTTTCACTTTTGGACATGTTGATGTTATAATTATTCAAGTTCGAGTCTAACAAGTTATTTTACTTATAACATATTTCATAAGAAAAAATAAGCGAGAAAACAAGTCTTCGTACTTACAGCACCTTATTTATTTGTAACACCTGTTATTCTTCTAATGGGTATTATGACAATTAAATTAATTATTAGTATGTCAATTAAATTTGTTTCATCTAAAATTTATTTCACAATATTTATTTCTACCTATTTTTAAAATCTCCTAAAATTTCCTATACCTATTTAGTATATTTACCGAAATGCCTTTGGAACTTCTAATTAATTACAAAAATACCATTTGGCATTATATGAGCTAAAGTCTCCAGAGGAGACTCATTCTCACCTACTCCCTCAATCATTCTTACCTACTCTTTCAATCATTCTCCCTACCTTCTTCTCATATCAATCTTCACTCTCCCCTACCCCCTTTATCTTTCTTCTCTTATGTTTCTCTTCCTTCCTTTGCATCTCTTTTCTCTTCTTCATTTCTTCTTCCACAGTGAGACAAGAACAGAAGACCAAAGGAAGAGCTCAAACATTCTTTATGAATTTCAAGTTATTTTCTCATAAATCATCACAAAACAAAGATTAAGGATTTTTACAACCAAAATCACGATCTTCTTCAAGCTTAAGGTAAGCTTTTCTAAGCTAAAAAAAAAAAACTTTGATTTATATTTGTGTTTTTTGCATGAGATTTATGAGAACTGTGTTCTTGATTTTTTGGGTAATTATACAACTTTTTGTAGCTTGATTTATGTAGTTCTTTGTTAAAATAAGTTTTTTGAACTAGTTTTGAAGAATTTTGATTTTTGTTTTAGATTTGTATGTTGAGTATGAAAACTTTGAGAAAAATGATATACATGTGTTTAAGGGTGATGTTTCATAGTTTTTATACATTGTCTAGGTCCTGGAAGTTGATAAAAAGGATTGAATTGAGTTTTAAAGTTTGAAACCTTCAAAATAGAAATATAGAATTTCTAGGTATTGTTCAGTCGGTAGGCCGATGAACATTATCGGTAGGCAGATGAACAATACCGGCATGTCGATGTACAGTACGATGAACAGCACAAGCAGGCCAATGAACAGTACCTGTAGCCCGACAGAGAATCCAAAAATAGTAGTTTTGGTCGGTAGGCTGAAAACAGTAATTGGTAGACCAATCAGGCAATCCAAAATCATTTGTTTTTCATTATTTTGTGTTGCCAAATGTTCCAAGGATTACATATAAAAGGTTATGGCACACTAATAAGAATAAATGATAAATCGGTATGATTATGGATTAGGAATTTAGTTAAAATATGGTTATTTTATACGTCGTAGGACAACAAAGTACTTGGAGCATACGTTGTGATCTTGGTATTGTGAGCTGGAAGCTATCAGCATGGTATTCGTTAAGAGGTAGGAATTCTATTACTCATCTTTTGTGAGATTTTGACGAATTAAAATTTGGTTGTTTTATATTGCAAGATATGTATGTGATATTTTGAATGTATATGATTATACCATAATACGATGATGTGAAATTCGTCCTGTGTTGTACAGCAAGAAAAATATTGATTTGACATATGTTGTTGGAAATTGAGAAGCATGGTTAAAAATATTAACTCTATAAATAATAAATGATTATAGAGGAATGATAAGACGTGAAGAGGGCAGCGGTTATGTCCTTGGGCACGAATACCCTAAAAGGTAAAATAGAGGGAAGTGATGACACTCCCTTGACTCGAAAGTCCCAAAATGCCCTGTACAAGAATTGACTTGATGAGGGTTCGGGGCTTGATGTCCCCTCACCAGAACACCCTTGGAATGATTGTAGGGTGGTCAAGCGCACCCATTTGGATTTCGTTAAGCTAAGTGATATGATATTCTAATTGCACGGTAGATATAGATGAGCATAATTGAATCCTAAATTAATGTGTGTGTGTGTGTATATATATATATATATATATGGAACTTTGTAAGAATGATCATAAGATATTCACTGAAATTGAACATAATAAATTGATGATTAACATTGAGAACTAACTAACCATGCAGGTTTTAATGTGGCAATGATAAAAACCTAAAGGTGAGTAATGTTTTCCCTACTGAATATGTTGTCACTCATTCCCTTATATTTTCATCTTTTCAGGACTCACAAAATGTGAGGTAGTGACAAGAAACATAGTTGAGGAAGCTATGTAGCTGTATTACATTGGAATTACTTCATTTGTTAGAGAATGTACTTCATGATAATGTAAGCATCTTGTGTTACTTTCTGAGACTGTATTGAGATTGTATTAAAGGTTAAAATGATGATAATGACAGCTATTATTATAAAATATAAGATGCTATATTAAACTATGGCTTATTTGTATATATATTTTTAAGAGTTTTTATTCATGTCCCGGGCAAATTTCTTTTAATGTTTATTTATATTTTCTAATCTTTATTTTATTTATTAAAAACTATTAATTTCTTGTAAAAAAAAAAAAAAAAAGAGTAAAAAGAGGGGTATGCCCGAGGCACGTCCCTCACACTAGTGAGTAAATACTGAATGAGAGGAATATGCAAGTCAGATACCGGCAGTAAATTACTCTTTGTTATTACTTTCTCTTTTTTTAAACAAAAAAAAAAAAGGATTTGCCATTTACTTGACTGAGGCACGTAATACGACTTAAAATGGGATAACTAGCTCAATATTTAGTAATGGAGCGATTTAGGAATACTTTTAACTTTGATCTCAACTCTTACGATAACTCTTAAGTTGTTATTAATGTATTGGTAGATGTAGTTTATTATGTTGTAGTCACTTACTAATAAAAACATGACAATTTATAAGTTGATATTACAAGTTGAGATAAGAGTTGATATCTGTAATTTTTTCTTACTAGTGTGCTGCATTATGTTACAATTACATGCAAATGTAACTAAAAATTAGAAACATAACCTATTATTAAAGAATAGACATCGAATTATAAGTTATTTTTCTGTAATAAAACTTATAAAACACAAAAGACACAATTCTTCAAGAGGGTAAAAGTTTAACTTATCCATGTTGTACACTTTGAGACACTAGATTTTAACATTATTTAATTCTCATATGTGATTTGAAATTTATAAACGTGTAAAACCATAGAAATAAATGGGACAATGATATGAAGGGAAAAAACCACATGTACTAATCAGACCATGGAAGGATTTTATTAACGTCACATTATAATTACCAAAATAATTTTTTTAAATATATCCTCGTTTAACTAGGAATAGCCTACATATCTTCTCTATTGTTTCATAATTTTTCTCTAAAACTCTAAATTGGTATTTTCTCAAAAGTAATCACCTAAATATTTTTCTATTTGCCCCACTATAGTTTTTCTTCTCTAATACCTCCCCACTTATATATGTTTTTTTCCTTCTGATTGGCACTCTCAATTTATCTCATAAATACTGGTATTGTGATTTACCATGTTGAAATAATTTCTCTCGTATATGTCCCTACTCAAACATTTTTCGCAAAGGCACATATTTTTATTGAAGTATGCATTTCAATATATTTGTTCTTTTTTTGTTTGCTCTTAAATTTCCGTTATTAAAATTTTTCCCCTAATCATTTTTCTCAGCTGATAGTTGTTTTTTTTTTTAAATGGCCCTCCGACTTGGGAAAAAAAAAACTCTGTACGAATTATTATTATTATTATTATTAAATTGAAAAAAACTGTGCGGAAGTTGTTTGATCTAATGACAAAAAACTATTTTTCTTGAGGATAAGATGGTCTTTTCACTACCTTTGACAAAGAAAATAAAATGTTCGAGGGGCGAAATTGAAGCCAGAACACCAAATTTGTAGAATAAGGCTGTAATTTCCAGTGATACAAGGTTCAACGTTAATTAAACAAAATAACAATAATGGTAGCAGGATACCAACTTGAAAAGTGTTAAACTAAAGGGGGACTAGAATGATATATATATATTTTTAATTATTATATTAGCAAAATACTACTAAAATGTAACTTTCTCGTTGAAGTGGTTAAGAGATTTCAAGTTTTTTAAGGTCGTTCTATGATAGGATCTTACATTAATAGTAAAAAAATTTTACTGATAAATCTAACCAAAACCATATCAGAATAAAAATTATGTAGCAAAAAAATAAAACTTTATCAATGATATTTTTTCAAGTCCTACCTTAAATATCACCTCTTTTCCCCCCTTTTTGAAGGGAGTGAGAGAACCACAGCAGCGCAGCATAAGCTCATATACAAGTGTAACAGTTAAACCACCAATTGCAATGCAGACACAACATCAGGGCAGGACTAAAATTGGCATGTCACTAAGTCTTGCATATCTACGTGCTAATTGGTCGAGGTAATCAGGGAAATCCGGGGTCATGAGGTAGGTCTATCAGAGAATAAAACGTTAGCTAAGTGCAAATAATACACGCCTTGGCTCTATAAACAATGCGTATAGAATCAAGTTTTAACAGTCCAGGGGAAACTCACATGTTGCAGAAATGGGGAGATGAAGCATGCAATTGACAGGCGTGAAGCTCGGTTAGGGAGCAGCGTTAACCATGGACGGCACAGTGTGGATAAAAATATTAGAGATGAGAGTGAAATTATTTTCAACATGCACAAATAAAGCTATAGAAGCTAATCATAACGAACCAATTCTAATTGAAAAGTTAGCAACTACATTTTTTTACGGCCAATGTAACTAGTAACTACTGTTCAGCGAAGTTCGATCGTTAGCTTTCTTGTTGGGAGACCAACTTCAAATTTGCTCATCGACTAGTGCTACATGAACAGCTTTAGGAAATCAGTAGTTGCCTCTCATAGTAAAAATATATTGGTTCTGAGCCCTGACAACTCGGAATGTTGGGAGAACTGAGAGTAAGGACACTTTTTTAAGTACAGAACCAGACGCTAATGGATAACCCATATTCTAAGAGTAAGACAATCTCAACAAGAAACCAAAAATATCAACACATTTCAAGATCACGAACAAGCATGGAAGAACCTTGCTAAGAAACGGGGCCGAGTGCTCCAAGATAATCGCCATCCAAACTGACCAACGCCTGAAATTCCCTTTCTGCTTCAAGCCACTTGGTAGCAATGACCATGACTCGAACCACGACGTCCTTCTCGATAGTAGGAAGTTTCTCGCTATGGAAGATTGGGTTCTCACCAGCTGAATAACTATAACCAGGCATTTTGTTGAATGAGAGATATAAGTTTTCAAGCGGCCCACATCTCAGGAACACTCCATGCTTCAGCACTTTGTGAACAACCCCCTCAAGTACTTCTCCCCTGAATATCTTGAATGTAACGCAACTGAAAAGAACCGGGAACAGCACATCCCCAGTCTGCTGCCTAACCTTTCCCTCACCAACGTTGTCCAAAGTGGTAACAGCAAGAAAGTAGCCGAGATCTTTAGTCGCCCTCTTAGCAGCAAATTCCTCCATCAGGCGGATAACAATGGATTTTTGGAGCATCAATCCATTTGTGTCCAGGCTCTCAGCAGGAATCACCACATTCCAGGGCAATTGCACTTTGAGATACATGGTTCTTACTCCTAATACCTGTCGCAAAAAAAGGACAGAAAAGCTGAACATTATTTAGAAGTAACAGCCACAAGCATGAAAATGCTATCAATCAAAGCATCAAAGTTAGCCAGAGATGCACATTTCAGTGGCAAACTCCTACTGAACAAACAAAATGGAGCAGCTATAAATGTGTCCTACACTATTAGACAACGCAATGACCATCTAAACGATGAATTCTGAAAACTCATTCTTGAGACGAGAACATAGTTAGCATCACATTGCTGTCGCCGTAAAGACAAGGAAGAACCCATTTGCAAAGTAACAAACCCTTTCTTTGTCCGTTAAGCCTCACATCCTTGTTTATCAACTAAACTGAATACCTGATAACATACACATTCAAAATCACCAAGACTGACCGATTTCCCTTGGTCTTTCTTTTTCTTTTTCTTTTTCTTTTTTTACTATTTTTCTTATGGAATGAAAGAAAAAACAACCAAAATACACCTTCAATCAACTTTGCCCCAACAAAAAATCGTCGGTTGTACAGATGTTGTTCTCTACAAATGAAAAAAAGGCCAAAGCCAAAATCTCTGCTAAGAATCCTAAATCAATATAGACAAATATTCAAAAATTTATATTACTCGCGCACAAACAAAGCACCTTAAAAGTAAAACAAACCCACCAAAAACAACCAGAAAATTTTAGAAAATTTAACCCTAACCATGAACTAAAAAGAACCAACAAAAAAATTCCGCTTAATAATACCGATGTATTCAAATCAGAAAGCAAATCTCACAACGCATCGACATAGAGAATCACCATGCAAAACAAGCTCAAATCAAATGTTCCAAAACATTTCGGAAATGGGTAAAAACGCGACAGCTAAAATTTGCAAAGAATCGAAACATACCTCTGTGATTGCGAAACTTTAAAGTGAAGTTAGAACGTTAGGAATCGGTTTTCCGGTAAGAGGATGGCAGCGATTTCTGTGAAAGGCTGAGCCCAGGAAACGTACTTGAAGATCGAAGAGAGGCGCTTGGTTGCCGAGAAAATCTTGGTTTGAGAGAGAGAGGAGGGGTGTGCGTGTGTGGCGGGGGGGGTTAACGTGTGAGGGTAAGCTCAAGTGGCAGAGCAGCTGCCAAATGTTGTTCCTATTTATTCACGTCTTTTATGCTCTCAAGTGAAGCGATTTTTTGTTTTTTTTTTTTCTGTTTTTCTTCAAAAACAAAAAAATAATAATAATAATCACACATCACATAAATTGACAACCAAAAATCCCATAATATGTCCTAAATTATATTACGTATATAGTAAAAATAAATTATAGTTATATAAAGGGGAAATTGTTAAACCCCTATACAACCCGTATCCAAAGCAGGTTGGGTTTGGGTTTAACCCGTCTCAGTGTAATCGAGTGTCCCGGGTAATGAGTAAAATTGGCATCCTGTCAAGTTATCCTCACCCAAAGATAATGGTTTCTCATACTTTAAAACTATTAATTAAAAAAAAAAAATAAAGACGCCTAGTGAATTTTGGTGATTAATCTGGGAACTTGGTTTGAACTAAGACTCTTGGATTAAACACGTTATCTATACAGTAATATACGAGAGCTTTATATAGTAGTTGTTTTATGCTTTATACTATAGTATTGAAAGCTTCATATAATTTTTGGTTAAAACTAATAGATTTGAACCAATGTATTATACACCCTATAAAATTTAAGATTATTTTTTATTCACTTTTCAAAAAATATAATGGTATTTGTTGAACTTCAAAAAGAAAGGGGAAAAGAAGAGTTGGGGGTGAACTCTGTTATGTGCATAATACAAGTACTTTTTAACACATTAGAAAATGGAAAACATGGACTGCAACAGTTTAATCCAGTGGGAAAAAAATGGACCATTACAGTTTAGGTATCTACCATTCATGCACCTTTTAGAGAATGAATAAATAAGAGAGAGGGAGAGACGATTGGTCTTCAAATACCATGATGTTTGGCAATACAAGTTAAAACTAAAACGTTTGGTTGCTATAATATAAAGCTTTCATATGTTACAGTGTCAAAAAAAGAATATGCTACAGTGTAACTCTTACATATGTTACAGTGTTTCCAACCAAAATCGGTTACCATTAGTTCTAACCGATGCTCCCACCATCGAAAAGTTGAGTTAATTTACACAACTAAGGGATTTGAGTGAACAGATTACTAGACTTGATGAGTAGTACCCATCCTAATCGATCCCAATTTCTTTTTACTAGAGCATAGATTATTCTGAACTTTCTATTTCATAAGAGAAACAAGAGGGTAAATTGAACTCATCTTAATTATGTAAACTAGGAACAAAGCAAAGAGGAAAAAAAAAAAGGTTTTTGTAGTAATCAAATGTCTACAGATCCAACTCACAAGACCCAGACAATGAAACGGGACCAAGGGAATCACCTTCCAAAGTGGCAAGCATGCCAAATTCATTCTTCATATTTGCCCAATTCTCAAACCATCTAACCGCCAACACCTTGAAACAAACTACAACACCATTCTCTATCTTTGCTAACTCATTACTAACAAAGAGAGGTTTTCTATCATGACCACATTTGTGGCCGGGCAGCGATCGACCATGAACGTATTGATAGCCAGGCATTTTTGTAGCTGAAAGAAAGGCTATTTTGATGGGTCCACATCTCAACAAAACCCCAAGCCTATTTACGTGGTAGACAATTCCCTGTAAGATCTCACCTGCATAAGGTAGGAACGTGCGACAGTTGAAGACCACCGGGAACAACACATCCCCCACCTCTTCGACAACCTTCCCTTTGCCAATCTTCTTCAGGCCAGTTACTGCAAGAAAGTAGCCGTGATCCTTGCTCACCTTCTCGCTCAACAAGTCCTCTAAAAGCCGCGACACAATGAAACTCTGGTGCTGCGAAACAAGTCTATTGCTCTTGAAGTTTTCAGCATGGATCGTCACATCCCTTAGCAGTTCCACTTCAGAAAACATATCTGAGATTCATTTTATAAAGTCATCAAAACAAACAAACCAAAAGAGAAGATATTGATAATCAAACCAACAAATCAACAAACCCATTCGTCATAACAAAACATAACAGAACAACCATGTAACATTTTTTTTTTCCATTAGTACCTCCCTAATTATAACCCGTATTCTAAGATTTAGCTAGTCTCAACAAGAATCCAAAAATACCACACACTTTCAAGATCATGAGCAAGCAATAAGCATAGAAGAACCTTGCTAAGAAGCTGGGCTGACTGCTCCAAGATAATGACCATCCAACTCACAACGCCTGAAATTCCCTTTCAGCTTCAAGCCACTTGGTTGCAATGACCATAACACAAACCACGGGCGTCTTGCTTAGTAGTAGGCAGCTTCTTGCTGCGAAAGATTCTTATCAGCCAAATCACTCCAATTAGACATTGGTGAAAGAACAAACCGGATTCTTAAAAATGAGTCAAAAGAGAGGATATTGATAGTCAAACCAACAAATCAACATACCCATTCATCATAACAGAACATACCAGAACAACCATGTAACCATTTCTTTTCCATTAGTACCTCTCTGATTATATAAAAGAATATGGGAAACTCCCGCAACTTACCCAGTCCTCAAAACATTGAACTATGTAAAGTATGTACCAGTACACATGGGACCATGGTTTCAGTTTTACTAATTTAGGTTCTGAAAGTATAACGTGGACAACCATTCTTTAGATAACTATAGAAAACAATGAGTTTCAGAAGATGTTTTTATTCCTCTCAGAAATTTCTCCAACTATATAAAATATTATGACATCCTATAATGCGAAGCAGCACTTGCAAGTCTCTTGTGGTGACATTTTGAACACAACAGACACAGTATAGGTGCTGGACTTCTACACAGCAGATCGATCTCGGTAAATGATTCATAGAATACAAAACAAAGGTGACATTTTCTTATCCCAACGTGTATGAAAAGAAATCTAAAGCATTATCCTAAAGAGATAGAGAGAGAGAGAGAGAGACAAGCATGAGCTTTTATTACTACAGCAAAAATTGACATGGAAAAAGATGGAACGTCGTATTAATAATGATTGATAAGTATTCTAAGCAGATGTTATTTAGGGAAGTTCTACGGTGGGGTCCCATATAGAACTCCTATGAGACTGTTGATCAAAACTGAAGGATTCAAAGCCGGCTGTGCATATGATATGGGGTCTGAATACCCGAGAGAGAATTAGCCGCCGCTTGATTTAAATAGTAAAGTTGTAGTCAATAGTCCAATGTTAAGATGCCCCACGGAAGAATTCCCTTTTTTTTTTTTATGTTTTATTAGAAATGGCCAAAAAAATGTTTGCTTAAATACAATACAATTTATAAGCTTCATCTTTTCACCATTTCTGGTTTTATTTCTTCCATTATGATCTACCTTTTTTTCAGTATTACCAATCACAGAGGAATTTTAGAAGTCTTTTCAATTTTATCTAGACTTCTTAATCAATCCCATCTAAATAGTTACTTTCTTCTTCAATTCTCAAGCACTAAAAACAAAGGGGAAAAAATCTCTGCCCACAAAAGAACAATTTCCCAAAAAAATTCACAGTTTCTTGTATAGAGCGAGTAACTTAAGATCCAACATGGTTCAACAAATAAATTCGACATCTCACACATAAACCAAAAAGGATTAAAAAGAGAAAGAAAATCCCAAATCTCAGAAACAAACAAATTCCCAATACTCGAAAGCGCCTAAATTTGTATCTCAAGCGAAAATATTAAACCAAAAGGCCCAAACGAAGAGAAATTTATCCAAAAAGTGAGGGAAAAAAAAGAGGTTAAAAGAAAGAACCTGGTTAAGATTTGAAAGTAACCCAGTAGAGAACAGGTATGGAAGAGAGAGATCCGCAGGCTTGTCCAAAATTAGCAGAAGAGAGGAAGGACTAAGCATGGGGAACACAAGATGCGCATCGCGCAGAGTCTGTCGTTGGTCTAACTCAGCGGGAGTCACAACGCAACGCAGCGCAGCTTAGAGATGCGTGCCTTAGTGGGGCTGTTTGGGGACCCCGTTAGCATAACCCAATACCGGTCCAATCGACCCCGTTTACAATACTAGTTTGTCGTGGACAATGTGACATAGACGTCCCATTATATATCAATGACTCGTGATGTATTGCTTATAGAAATTAAGATAAAATCTAGCATATAGGCGATGGTTATTTTACTTACGAACCTATTTATTTGAAGAATCCGACTTCAATGAGACGGGTATAAAGGTCCCAATTTTATTTCCTATTTATTCATCTTATTTAATTTATATTATATATTTAAATTAAATATATAATATATATTATGCTATAATATGTATAATTTTAAATATGATGTTATACTACGTAATTTCTACAAAAATTTTTAAAAATATTTTTTTAATTTTTACTTATTGTCCCTAAAATCACAAAATGGGTTTCATCAAAAAAAAAAAAAATTGAAGAATCTCGCTGCTGTCATCGGCAGTTTGCTTCAGAGATGGGATTGTTCACGACTGAACGAGGTTCACAACGGAGATGGATTTTTGCCCTCCTCTTCTTCCTTATCTCATCCTCTAGTGGCCCCCATTCGCTCTCAAGCCTAAATGCCTAACCTTCCATGGAAGAAATTCAAAAAAATTAAAATCACTCTCTCTATCATGGCTTTTTTGTGTTTTTACATAATTTTATTTTGTATAAACTTACAATTCTCTACCCTTTATATTAGTTGGGTAAAAAAGGATCTTTATAATACTATTATTTTTAAGTCATATTAGCACCTTTATACTTCACCATGGCTGAGAATAATTCTTTATTATTACCAAAACTACATGGGCAAATACATGACTCACATTAGACAAATTGATCGCAAGCACTGACTCAGGTGGGCTTCGCCACAGTGGCTGGTCAAATTTCCTAGATCTCAGCCAGAGCTAGGTTGGGTTCGTCGGTCAGTGGAAGCATGAGGTTGGGCTTGCCACATCTCTCTCCCTTCCCCTACGACATCAACTTTATTATGAATCTTCCTTATGCAAATCCAATGCACACTAGATTTGTGTTTACGAGAATAAATTATTTTTGAGAAACTTACATGCAATGTCATTCTTTTCCCCCAACATTTTATTTATGCCTCAAAAGTCAACAGTTAAAAGAAATATTATACCACAAATGCCACAAAACCCACAATTTCTTTTCTTTTCTCTTGAACTTAGAGAGTTCGACCTCCCATCTCTCTCTTTCTTGCTTCTCTCTAGCGGGAAGCTTCTCTTGTCTTTAGTGAAGTCATGTCACTGTCACTCACATCATCACTGATGGTGATCAAGACGATCTTCGGCTATCGCCACGGTCATGTCTGGTTCTCCCTCCTCCACCCACAAATTGGCTTTGCACTCATGCCACTAAAACTAGCCCAGCCATCGCTGTTCATGCCACCTCCATCTCTAATCTTCACCTGTTGTCAGTGTCGCCAAAGGAAATCTGCAGACAAGATAGGAAGCGTTTTTTCTGGAGACAGTCGATCTACTATAAGTCTGTCGTAGGGACAGAGGAGATCTGTGGACTAGATTGGAAGTTATCTCTCGAGATCCTAGAGGAGATCTACAATTCGGTTGATCCTCATGTTCCAACCACATCGCCGCAAAAGTTGCCGATCAAAGACAGACCAAGCCACCGCCTTGAAGAGAGACCACGTTGTTGTCTCGGTCCTAGTCCTACAAGCTTGAAGACAGACCATGCTGTTGTCTCGGTCCTAGTCCACGCTACCTCGACATCGCTAGAGGAGATCTATTTTTGTTTATTTTTTTTGTTGTTATGGTGTTTGTTTATTTTATTTTATGTTTAGATGTCCCAGTAAGATATGTGAGAGATGGTGGGAAAGAATTGAAATGACTCTGTCTATATCAGTATTATTTAACTACATAATTTTATATTTAAACATAATTTAAGATAAAGCACTTAGATTTACGGAATTTTTTTGTAAAAATAATTTTTATTTTGATTAAATCTAAAATGTAATAATAATTTGTCAAAATTTATTCTTTTCAAACTAATAAAACTTAGTCTTTTAATACCTTTCTTAATGTAAAATAAACTTTTAAAAACATTTTAAAATTTAGTAGCATTATAATGTTCTTACTATAAAATTTACGTATATTTCTCGCATTTTCTGTTGCAACATTTTTTTAATCATAAAATCTTCTAAACTAAAGTTATATAACTTGCAACCTCGATCTCTAGAACATACTTGCGTAATACTATTTACTTATTTATACATACATAATTTATAAAAACCATACTATAGAAAATACATTTTGTGTAACGATATCCATTTCTATCTCTATTATTCGTCCATCGTTTTATCACTGCCCATCAAGTATTGTTGACAGGTTCTTTGCCTACAACATGAACATACTTAAATCAGCTTTCGCTCAGCAAGTAAAAAGTTAAACTCACAAAATGTAATTGAAAATCATTTAATAAAACATGCATGGACATTTTATGCTTGCTTATCGACTTGTTTTATACTTAATTATTTAAGCCTTATCTTATCATACTGATTGGCCTAGTGATCATATTGGTTGTGCATGGTCCTCGAGAAGTTATGGTTCATGAGGTTTCCAACGATTCCAAGCTTATAACTATACTGAACTAAATTGGAGCTTTCCCATAAGTCGAGACGTTGGTACGACACCTATAATTTGTCTTATTAGTTTTACTTGTCTTATTGTGTGTATGCAGTATGACATGTTACTACATAGCATCTTATACCATATATTATAAACATGTTTAACTGAAAGTGAGTCGATAGTATTTTTTTTTTTTTTAATACAGCATGCATCACATACTACATTTGACATATCTTACACACCAATATACAAACATAGCATAACTTAACTAAGTAAATCATAACGTGACAATACATGACATGACATAACATAATATGACATGGCATAACCTTGAACATATATGTCTTAATTTTAGAAATCATGTAAAGACATTTTATTTAGGAACCATTTATACTATAAGTGATATTCCTATACTCTTTTTCAAAAATAGGGTTCTCTAGTCGCCAAGAATTTCCTATCCATTGCGGACAAAATTTTGTATAAGACACCCATTGAGAGTGTAAGAATAACTTATTTTATGCTATTTAAATTTTAGCATAATTGTAAGGACTTTAATCATTTCTTAGAACGTATTTTTTTCCTTTATTAAAGGATCGTAAAACTCATTATTTCTATTTCAAGAATTAATTGGTTAAATCCTCATGATTTTAGTTTTCCTTGCCTTTATTAACTCATGCTTAGATTGATAATTAATTAATTTAGTAATTAATTAATTATCTTATCATTAATTAAGTCTAAATAACTTCAATTAATTAATTTACTTTATGATTTATGAACTAAGTTCTAAATATCAATTTCCTTGTTACATTTATTGGACTCGTAATTGTGTTAAGGCTCATTATGTCTAAAAAGGTTCCTAAGGTGTTCCATATACTATATTGTCAGAACTTTGACCCGAGAGAGCTCTTGAACTAGTACGAGCGTTGGGCTCGTGTCTAGCATCGTAATGCTAAGGTTCTAGCATATTGGAATTTCATAACTTCTGTTCAAACATTTATTTAAAAAAACCGTCAAGGTTTATAGGAAAAATCATATTCATATACTAAAGTTTCGTATTGAAAATCGTATTTTAAAATAGTGTCTAAATTTGGTAAAATAGTAAACCGTAGACTCATATAGTTTTTCAAGTACTACAATTTCTCTGTTGATCATAAAATAGAATTTTGCTGCTAAATGGGCGATTCTTCGAAAAGCTAATACCTAGAGGTACTTTTTGGTTAGTAAAAGTTACTATAAAAATTTTCTCCACCAAAATTTCTCATTTTAATGAGGTTTAAAATTTTCAGTGCTTATAAAAATTCTATTTTCTATCTTTAGCATATCCAAAATTCTGTTTTCTGTCTTTAGCACATCTGTTTTCAGTGATTTTCGCAAACTTTACCGAATATACTCTTGTCTACAAAGTTTTAGCTATTTTTATTAGTATGGTTTAAAGTCCAATTTAGAGACATATTCTTACAAAGTTTTCTCCATGAAAGTTCTTTCATTTGTTAAAATCTAAAACTTTCATGTTTGTGAGAATTATAATTCAGACTTTTAGAGGTCATTTTTTAAAAAAGAAAAACAGTTTTTACTAGTTAAAAACTACCAGTTGTATTTAATTGCTTATAACTGTATTATAGAGGAGGAATTTTAAATTTTTTTTCTTCTCAAAATTTCTTCATTTCATCGAGATCTAAAACTTTTATGTTTTGCAAAAATTATGATTCAGTCTCAAAATTGCCCGAACACTCAAAAACGACAGCAACCCTCTTTTGACAGCTTTCTTAGACAGTTTTGAAAAATTGTTCATAACAGTATTTTAGAGGTAGAATTTAAAAAAGTTTTCTTCATAAAAGTTGTTCATCTCATTACAATCTAAAACTTTTGTGTTTGACAAAAATTGTGATTCAAACTCGAAACAGCCCAAACAAGCCAAAAACTATAGCCACCCATAGTGGACAGTTTTTCGACATCTTTTCCTACTATTTTCGGCAGTTTTGGAAAACTACTTGGAAACCTGACCTAGAGTCTAAACTGTGTTTTTTGTACAGTCACAGAGATTTGTTCAAAACATTGAAATCTAAAAGTTGTGTTTGGAAAAAGTTTGAAATCAGACTTTAAGGGCTCTGTTTTTAAGTTCAAAGTAAGTGGGAAAATATTTCTACAATAAATCATGCTAAACCAAACTAAAACATGCATAAGCTAATATTTTACCACATAAAGCTTGTAAAAATCATAATAACAAACACATAGAGCTTATTGCATGTGATTTTATCACATAAACAAAAACTAAACTTAAGATAAACTCAAACCTTATTCAAGCTTAAAATAGAGGAGAAAAATTTTAGGAAATACCCTTGAAGATCAAATCCTTGATGGCGCTAGCCGCTTCTCCTTTTAAAAATTTTGGCTAGTGACTTTTAGTATGGGGAAAGGAAGAAAATTTAGAGAGAATGGGCTATGGGGAACTAGTTTTTGCTTAGAGAAAATGGGAGGAAGAGTGAAAAAAATACCAACTGTGAAATAAGCCTTTATTTATAGACAAAGATGAAGAATGAAAAAAAAAATACTAACTTGTGAAATAATCCTATTTTTAATTAAGCACTTAATCAAACTTGATTGAACTAAATATTGGGTTAAACTTCACTAATGTTGGTGCTACACTTAAGCAAAAGGAGATGGGAATAGCATCTAATGATGACTCCAAGTACATCATCAACTTAAGGCTTAATCAAAGTCCAATATTGTACTTTTGATCTTATCTTTAAATATTCCCTATGAGCAGATATAATATATACTGACTAGACGTGACTAATTTAGCTGATAGAGAATTTTGATTTCAGATGGGTCCTTTCTCACTGCTTACTTATATTTGAACACTAATCTTCGTATAAATTGATACCAATATATATATATAATTTTAATCACATAATAAAATTAGAGTGTTTGTAGTCTTAAAATTATTTCTAAATTAATAAAATCTAAACTTAAACTTTTTCTGCACTTAACCTCGATAATAACATAGTTTTTGACTGTGTCGATTTTCGAGCTTGAATAACACTTTTACATAACATTCTATTCGCTTAACCCTGATTTTTAATTAATTGAAAATTAAGGACTTGTTGTGTTTACGTTTCAAAGAATGCTATGTTCCTCTGCGAACCATTCATTATAAGTCCTGCGAACTTTGCATAGTAAGACCTTCCTACAACGAGAAAACCAGAACTTCTTCGAGGAAAACTAAACTTCTCGCTCTCCTACAGAGTACATCAAAGAATGTTGATCATTTCCAATTTTTTTAAGCACCCAAACAGAACATCCACAAAATCTGCTTTCATCTCGCACTTGTCAACTTTCTCAATCTTAATCAATCAGATTTATTTAAAAATACAAAACCCCACATCCCGAAAAATGTAAAATGGAAAAAAAAAAACTCAAACACTCATATTTTCAAGTAATTAAAATAAATCATTTCCTTTCAAGCCCACATTTCAAAACCCATAAACTAAAATTAGGAATATCGAATAAAATGGGTCAATGAACTAGGAATATTTCTTCTAATCTTCAGATGATTTTATTACTAGACTCTCTCTCTATCTTTCTTAATTTGGGGTAGGGAATTCGAAATACTGTATTTCCAAGTAACACAAAAATTTATCACCGTGGTGTCAACGACGTGCCGGTGGTCTAAAAATATTGTATTAATATGTAAATGTGGTATTTCCATGTAAAAATAAAAATTTACCGGCAATCTTGTCGGACTAGAGAAATACCGTATTAATATATGAATACTTGTATTTCATGTAAATATAAAAATTTACCAACAACCTCGTTGAACCCGTGAAATGCCTTTTGAGCATGTAAATATTGTATTTTCATGCAAAAACAAAAATTTATCGAAAACGTAGCTAAAAATCACCGGCATTAACAACGTCGGCCGGCTATCAAGAAATATGGTATTAACGTTTAAATATTATATTTCTATCTCAGCAAATACAAAAATTTACTGACGACCTCACCAGACCTGAAAAATATCGTATTAACATATAAATACCGTATTTCTATGTAAATACAAAAATTTACCAAAAATATTGCCGGACATCACCGGCACTGGCGACGTCACTGATGGTCGAGAAATATTGCATTAACATTAAATATTATATTTTCATGTAAATACAAAAATTAACTAACGACGTCATCTAAACACCGTTGGCCAAAAAATTCAATATTTCTATAGAAAAACTATATTTACATGTAAATATAAAAATTCATCGACGATGTTGGCGAAGTTGAGAAATGCAATATTTCTGTAGAAATATAGTATTACCTTGTAAATACACGTAAATACGGATTTACCGGCAGCGTCACTGGCGGCCGAAGAATATTGTATTTACACATATTTAACGGCAACGTCACTGGACTCCACCAACACCAAAGACATAGCTAGCAGCCAGTTAAAAGACAACAAAACATAGAAAAAAAAGGATTAAGAAAAAACAGATCTATGGATATTTTGGGTTTTTAATGATGTGTCCTAAATTCCTATTCACTTCACTTTTATACACCTAACAAAATATGCTATATTTTCTACAATTTCTAATTATTTTTTGATTGATCTTGGGATTGTTGGTTAGAGAATTCACATGGTTTAAACAAAAAAAATCCCCTTAAACCAGCATTTGACAACCAAATATTGTGGCCAATTCAAATCGCTATTATGTAGTTTGAACTGAAATTTTCCCTTAAATCTGAACATATCCCTACTTGTTTTCAACCATTTTGAACCCAAGAAGTATAGTGTCAAACTCTTTTTCAAACCATATTTTTTAAACTTTTGTTTTCGAATAAAAAAAGATCAAATTATCTAACTGATGTTTTCTACGTGCATGAAAAGAAGAGGTGAAAAGGAACAGAAACCAAGAGTAAAACCTTTGCTCTAAATTGTGTTAAAGAGCATGTAACATAACTTCCAAGTCTAACACAATTTCTACAAAAGTGTCTTAAAAATAGAACAAAATTATTTCATGCATTTGTTTAGAAAATAGTCCCCTTTTTCCTTAATCATTTTGCAATAACAAGTGATAACTTAATGCTCCATGTGGCTCAGATAGGAACTTCATGCATGATGGTAGTCTTGATCGACAAATAGACTAGATCCTAGGCATAAAAAACATCTGACTTAAGGATTTACCAAGCTTCCTCAGAGCACAATCATTAGACGATATAATGTACGATCTCCTTAAATCAGAAGTACAGAATTGCTTAAATTCCTCTGCAATCATCTTCAACACATTTTATGATTTCGAACATGATGTGCTAGAAGCAATCTCAGCCAAGCACTCGAACATCTACATGGTAGGTCCTCTTCCTTTGTTTAGACGTTATCTTCCTAAAAGACCACTGAAATCACTGAGCTCAAGCTTATAGAAAGAAGACTCAACATGCCTAGAATGGCTGGACATAAGAGAACCCAATTCAGTTGTCTACGTGAACTATGGACAGTGTCATCGAATGGCAGAAGAAATGCTCAAAGAACTTGCTTGGGGGCTTGCAAAGAGCAAGCACTATTTTTTATGGATAGTTAAGTCTGATGTTGTGATAGGTTTTGATTCAGCAACTTTACCTGAAGAGTTTTTTGAAGAAGTTAAGGAAAGAGGTTTGATAGCAAAGTGGTGTCCAGAACAACTAGTTTTAGCACATTCTTCTGTTGGGGTCTTCCTTTCACACTATGGTTGGAATTCTACAATGGAAGCTGTCTATGTTGGTGTGCCAATGATTTGTTCGCCTTTCTTCACAGATCAGCAAACAAACTGTCACTTCGCATGCACTAGTTGGGGGATTGGGGTGGAGGTGAAGAATGATGTTAAGAGTAATGAAGTTACTGCAATTGAAAAGGAGATGATGGAAGGAAATAAAGGAAAGAAATAGGCTCAAGAGCGGAAGAAGAAAGCAATTGTAGCTACTGATAGTGGGGGTTCATCTTATTGTGATTTTGATATATTGATTAAGCGGGCTCTCCATTATGACGGATAACCAATATAAATTCTACTCCTAAGCATTTTCCTTCAATTTCTTCCCTTTATCTCCTTCCATCATCTCTTTCACAAGGGCAGCAACTTTCTTGCTCTTAATATCATTGTTCACCTCCACCCTAAGCCCCCAACTAGTGCATGCAAAGATGACAATTCATTTGCTGATCTACAAAGAAAGGCCAACAAATCATAGGCACATAGCACGGACAACTTCCATTCTAGAATTCTAACCACAATGTGAGAGAAAAACCCCAGCAGAGTAATGTGCCAAAACTTGCTGTTTTGGTCACCACTTTGCTATTAAACCTCTTTTCTTAAGTACCTCTTCAAGGAACTATTCAGGTAAAGTTGCTGAATCGAAACTATCACAACATCAGGCCTAACTATCCGCAAGAAATAGTGCTTGCTCTTTGCAAGACCCCATGCAAATTCTCTGAGGATTTCTTCTGTCATTGTGGTGACACTTCCATATTTGTTCACGTAGATAACTGAAATTGGTTCTCTTTTGTCTAGCCATTCAAGAGTCTTCTTTCTATAAGCTTGAACTTAGCGATTTCAATGGGCTTTTGGGAATATATTGGCCGAGCAAAGAAAGTGGATCTACAATGACGATATTTGAATGCTTGGCTGAGATTGCTTCCAGCACATCATGATCGGACTCATAAAATGTGTTGAAGATGATTGCAGTGGAATTCAGGCAGTTGTGTGCTCCTGATTTAGCAAAATCAAACAAAATATGGTCTAATGATTGTGTCCTAAGGAAGCTTGGCAAGTCCTTGAGTCGGATATTTTTTCATACTTGCGATCTAGTCTATTTGTCGGTCAAGACTGCAAGCATAAATGAAGTTCCTATATGAGACAATGGAGCATTAGGTTATCATTTGATATTGCAAAATGATTAAGGAAAAAAGGCTCAATTTTTAAAACGAGTGAATGAAATAATCATGATCTATTTTTTTGGAGACTTTTGTAGGAATTGTGTTAGAGATTATGTTACATGCTCTTTAACGCAACTTAGTGCAAAGGTTTTACTCTTGGTTTCTGTTCCTTACCATCATATCTTTTCACACGCACGTAGAAAATATCAGTGAGCTAATTTGACCTTTCTTAGTTTGAAATGGAGGGTTCAAAAAGTGTGGTTTGAAAAATAAGCTTAGCTTGTCTAGTGCTAAGCTTATTTTTCTTTTTCCTTTTTTATTAACCAAAAAAAAAAAGAAATATGAACTGGGCACTAGGCAATTTGGGTTCAAAATTGTTGAAAATAAGGAGGGATATTTCCATAATTAGGGAGAATTTTAGGTTCAAATTATCTAATTGTGATTTGAAATGGCCCGCAATTTTTGGTTTCCAAATGTCGATTTAAGGGGGAGTTTTTAGTTCCAACTATATGAATTCTCCAATGGAACGAGCCCAAAATCAATTGAAAAAATAAAGGGACAAGGAGATAATTAGCCCATTATTAATTGAGAATAAAAATAAATAGATCAAAATATAATAGTGTTTAGTAAATAGCCCACTTAAATTAAACAAAATTTATTTTTATATAGCATAACTTAGAGAGAAATAGTAAACAACGACGAGATAACAAAAAACAAAAAACAAGAGAAGAAGAAAAAGAAGACAAATGATGAGGTAAAGTTGAAAATTTGTGTTTAAAAAGAGTAAAAGATTCTAAAAATATTGTTTACTTTAATATTTTTAAAGGTATGTTATTTGCTTACATTAAGATTTAAAGCTGTGCTATTTGGTGTAATTTCTCAGAAATGAAATGGTTTGGGCATTTTATCTAAAGGGAATACCAATTGATGCATATAACATCATACATGCGTATGGTAAATTTATAACATTCATGTGAAGGTTAGATTTACGTAAACAAAAATATAAGAAAGCTTTATGTACAACAATAATTCAGGTACTGTAAGTCTAGAAATAAAATGTGATCGGAGGCATAGCCTAGCTTTAAATTCACATCTGCCTTTGTTATAAGGTAACGAGTTCGAATTTCGCATCCTAAGTTACCAAAATCATATGAAGATTAAAAGAAATGTACTCCAAGTTGGATTAGGCCAATAAGGCCTGCTACCTCTAAAAGGAATGATGCCTCTTCTGGCAACTTCATCAAACTGCATGCAAGCCATGAAGCTACAATCAGACGCTGACCAAAACTGAGCTTGTGGAATCCCCAGTTGCTCAGCAGCTTTTATTCCAAAACTCGTAACCTCATCAGAAATAATGCAACTAACTGGAGGCCCTTCGGAACTTGAATTGAGCCTAAACAAGAACTCTTTAAATAAAACATGGCAGTTCTTTCTAGTTGAGCCAAACAACGATGGAACATCTTGAGTTGCATCACGGTCCGATGGCGGCAAGCCGTCGGGTATGGTCTCGAAGGAGAAATCCAGCCTGGTATTGGCAAAGCCAGGGCCTATAGACCTGACCAAGCACCTGTGGTTGAACTCAGTGTTGACGAAGGTGATGAAGAAGCCTCTTGAGTGAAGTAACTTGGCTAATTGCATCATGGGGTTGACGTGGCCTTATCCTCGAAACGGGAGACGAACTGCATGAGGCTTATGAGAACCTATTGAACTCATCTATATATATATAGCATAAAGCTAAGCAAGCAAGCAAATATGAGAAAGATAAGTAAATTTACTAAGGGACTTTTAGCTTGAACTTTTTAATTTATTATTATAATTATTATTTTTAAAATAAAGAAGAGATTGAACTTGATTTGCTTGGGTTTTGGTATTTACCAACACATATATAAGTAATACAAGGTCTGAAATGAGCTCTGCTATTATTATGACGTCGCATTATGTGACAAAACAAAATATAAGCAGTAAAATCAATAAAATAGACACTTAGCACATCGCGGTTTATCTTTATATATTTATTTTATCTTTATAATCTTATAAAGGAGAATTCTCCTATCTAAAAAGAAAACCCGTTTTTTGTTAGATCTCCTAAAAGATGAAACGTTTTATCCTTTTTTTTTTGTTTTTGCTTTATTTATGTTACCTTTATGATCTTATAAAGGAGAATTCTCCCACCTAAAAAAAAAACCCGTTTTTTGTTAGATCTCCCAAAAGATGAAACGTTTCGTCTTTTTTTTTTTTTTCATTTTTTGCTTTTGGAATTCTTATGGTAAGAATTGTCCTTTCTCCTTACAAGTAGGAATCACTTGTTTTTGCTTGTTTTTCTTGTCTTTCTTGTTTGTGTTTGCGTCATTTGGTCCATCATTTTTGTTCCTTCTCACTCTTTTGCTTCTTTTTTTTTTTTTTTCTTGTTGCTTTTACTCTAATTCGTTGTCTATTTATATATCCATTTCATCAAAAATATTCTTTTTACAAATACATACCTAGTTCTCTAAAACATATTTATCATATGTAACCTTCACAAATATTTCTTTTATAATTGTCATTAAAATAGTTTCCTAAATTGTGCGTCTTGTAAATATCTTTCTACTTCTTATATGCTCCCTCTTACCTTTTTAAGTATATTTCTTGGCACTTTTGTATATGTTTTTTTTTCTTGGCTTTTCTTCCTTTTGTAGTTATGTTTTTCTTTTCTATACTTGTCTTGTTCCTGTTTTCCCCTTTTACATCTTGCTGTTAGAAGTTTAACATTTGCAAAATTATGATTTTTAACATTTATGCATAAACCAAATTGCATAAAAATCATCTAAATATGGAAACGTAAAGGAAATGAAATCTGATCTCTAACCATTGATAATCTGAATAATGAATGGAAAGTTCTTCTGTAAGAATTCCGGAAGAAAATTTTGTGAAAGAAAAGAGAATCTTCTAAACCTTATACAATTTTGAAGAGATAGTGTATTTCTGAAAACTGTATAGCTTATGAACCCTCTTACGTGATATTTATAGACACCCATTATCAAGGTGTGTTACTATCAAGAGGTATCTCTGAAATAAGGCATTTTTTTTCTAAAGTGTTATAAGATATTCTTTGGTTGACACCCTTTAAACAATACGTGTATATTGGACCACTTAAATTTATTTTTATTTATTTATTATCATTTAAAAACTAAATAAATAATAAATTAATTAATTAAAATAACATTTTCTCACTTGGTCCACATATATTTTGTAAATAACCAAAATCAACCAATCTCAAACTTAAGGATTAATAAACATATAAATCATGGCGATAGGTCCACTTAGAACGAGTATTATCTTTCATATATTATAATGCATTATATCTCTTAATACTAACTCATAAATGGTAATGTAACTTAATGAATAAACCCTATGCTTATTCTAGGTCCAACTTAATTGATTTTTCTCGAAATAACTGAATATGTACATAACTAAATATGAGAAAACATCACAACTAAATAAGAGTTTTATAAAAATAATTAAATGTACGTACAATAAAATTCACATCATGGAACCAAATCCCATTCATACTACATGATCCTTAAAACTCTTTGGCAGCTTGCCTTTAGTTAAAGGATCGACAATCATCAACTCAATACTAACATGTTCAATGACCACTTTCTTTTCTTTAACACGTTCTCTTATAGCCAAGTACTTAATGTCAATATGTTTACTTTGACTACAGCTCTTGTTGTTATTGGCCATATATACCATAGCTGAATTATCACATTACAATCTCAATGGCCTAGAAATAGAATCCACAATTCTAAGCCCTGATATGAAACTCTTCAACCATACACCGTGCGAAATAGCTTCGAAACAAGAAACGAACTCGGCCTCTATAGTAGAGGTAGCAGTCAAAGTCTGCTTGGCACTCCTCCAAGATACAGCTCTACTAGCAAACATGAAAATATAACCAGATGTTGATTTTCGCAAATCAACACAGCTAGCGAAGTCTACGTCGGAGTGTCCAATCACCTCTAGATAATGAGTCCGCCTATACATAAGCATATAATCCTTAATTCCTTGAAGGTATCTCATCACCTTTTTTGCAGCTCTCTAGTGGTTAACACCTGGGTTACTTTGATATCTGCCCCACATTCCTATAGCAAATGCAATGTAAGGTCTTGTACAGACCTGAGTATACATTAGGCTTCCAAAGACTGAAGCATATGGAATGTTTTTCATTTATTTCCGTTCAAGCTCATTTTTTGGGCACTGGTTCAAATTGAACCTGTCACCCTTCACAATGGGTGCTACACTTGATAAACAATCCTTCATCTGAAACCTCTCTAGAACCTTGTTGATATAGGTCTCTTGAGACAAACCCAAAATGCCTCGAGATCTGTCCATATGGATCTTAATGCCAATAATATAAGATGCCTTTCACCTGTCCTTCATTTCAAAGTTCTTTGAGAGAAATTACTTTACCTCATATAGTAATCCCTTATCATTAGTTACAAGTAATATGTCATCCACATATAGCACAAGAAAACAAATCCTAGTCCCACTGACCTTCTGGTATATACATTGATCCATGATATTCTCTTTAAAACCACATGAAGAGATAACATCATGGAACTTTAATACCATTAAAGAGAGGCTTGTTTCAATCCATATATGGATTTCTTAATTTTGCAGACTAAATGCTCACCATCACTAAAGGAAAATCCTTCTAATTGTTTCATATAAACCTCTTCCTCTAGATCACCATTGAGAAAGGTCGTTTTCACATCCATTTGAGGCAAATCCAAATCAAAATGGGCAACCAATGCCATAATGACTTGAAAAGAATCCTTTCTAGATACAAGAGAAAAGGTCTTCGTATAGTCGATTCCTTCTCTTTGAGTGAATCCTTTGGCAATGAGTCTTGCCTTATGTCTCTCAATGTTGCCCAATAAGTCTTTCTTCATTTTAAAGACCCACTTACATCTAATGGCTTTTACACCATCAGACAACTCAATGAGATCCCAAACTTTGTTAAATACCATAGAATCCATTTCGTCTTTTATAGCATTGTACCATAAGTTAGATTTCTTAGAACTCATGGCCTGTGAAAACGTTTCAAGATCATTTTAGGCTCCAATATTATAGTCAGACTCTTGTAGATACACAATATAGTCACTAGGCATCACCGATCGCTTTTCTCTAGTAGATCTTCTTAATGTTAGTTCAACATTCTCTTGAGGAGCATGTTGTTCAACAGGCTATTCAACAGGTTCCTGTATCTGTTGTTTAGTTAGATTCACTATTTCTTGATTAGCAGTCTGTGGAACTTGAATGACTTGTTGTTGTTCATCATGCATTTGAACCTTAGGCGTGTTGTGTACAATAATTAATCTATCACAAGAAGTGAAAAGTTGAGCATCTATATAATCTTTCTCAGGAATAGTGTTCTAGGTTCGATGGCTCCCACTAATTAAGTCCTTCTCAAGGAATTTTGTATTTGTTAATTCCACAAATCTAGTACTATAAGATAGATAATAAAATCTATATCCCTTAGACCGTTCAGCATAACCAACAAAATATCCACTTATGGTCCTTGGGTCCAGCTTCTTCTCTTGTGGATTATAACCTCTTACCTTCGACGAGCATCCCCAAACACGTATGTGTCACAAACTTGGTTTTCAACCTTTGAATAACTCAAAAGGCATATTGGGAACAGCCTTAGTTGGAACTCAGTTCAATATGTACACTAACGTCTTAAGAACTTCAGTCCACAAAGACTCAAGAAGTTTGGAGCTAGCAAGCATTCTTTGCACCATGTCCAATAATGTTCAATTTCTTCTTTCAGCTACACCATTATGGTCTGGAGAACCAGGCATAGTGTATTGGGCAACAATCCCATATTCTTGAAGAACCTAGCAAATGGACCAAGTGCTTGTCCATACCAGTGTATCTACTGTAGTACTCTCCACCTCTATCTGATCTCATGATCTTAATTTGCTTTTAGCATTATTTCTCTACTTCTGCTTTAAAGACCTTAAAAGCATCAAGTGTTTTGTTTTTATTGTTACACAAGCAGAGATACATGTATCATGAGTAGTCATCTATGAAAGAGATGAAGTACCTTTGAGAGTACATGTCTGTGTTTGGACTACAAATATCCGTATATATGATTTCCAATAAATCAAAACTCCTCTTGGCACCCTTCTTGTCTGCATACCCTTAATGTAGTCTACACAAGCATCAAAATCAGTAAACTCTAAAGTTCTAAGTACTCCATTATTTACTAATCTCTTAATTCTCTCAATGGAGATATGTCCTAATCTTCGATACCACAACTTAGAGGATTCATCATTTACAACACATCGTTTAATACCAACATTTTCATGAACGTGCATAGTAGTAGTATAATTGACATCATTTTGTAAATGAAGACGAAAAAGACCATCAGACAAAGTACCACATCCAATAAAATCAGATTTATAAAATAAACTAAAAGATTCTAAAAATTTAAAGGAATATCTAACTGATACAAGTATGAAAACTAAAATTAAATTTCTAGAAAAACTAAGAATACAGAATTTTTTTACCAAATACAAAACAAAGCCACTACTTGAGACTTGTTTGCACGTTCCTATAGCCTCTAAATGTGAGCACATCTTCTTTTTAAAATAGATTATTTGCTCACTTCCCACTGGCTTCTGCAGGTTTTGTAATTCCTACAGGGAATTGGTAACATGGATTGTAGAACCATAGTCAATCCACAATGTGTTATAATTAACACCAATCATATTGGATTCATAACAAACAAGTGAGACTTGAGTACTTTTCTTATCAAGTCATTCTTGGAATTTAGAGTAGTCATTCTTTACGTACCCCTTCTTCTTACAAAAGAAGCACTTGGACTCCTTTTTAATATCTAACTGGGTAGGAATCTTGCCTTTCCCCTTTTGCTTGGTCTGAATTCTTTTTATTACCCTAGGTTGCCATATTTCCTTTCTCTCCTTTTTCCATAATAAGTCTTCCCTTCTCCTGAACATACATGGTCAACAGCTCATTAATTGACCATTTGTCCTTATGCGTGTTATAGGAGATCTTAAAGGGACCACACTCAAAGGGTAGAGTGTTCAGACTGTAATGAATCGGGAAAGAATCAGACATATCAACCTCAAGTGTCTTCAATTGAGCCGTAATGTCCCTTATGTGCATGATATACTCGCGCACGCCTTTAATACTGGTAAGCTTTAAGGATGAAAACTGCATAATAAGGGTGCTTGCCAATGCCTTATCTAAAGACTTGAATTACTCATCAATAGCCTTCAGTAGTGCTCAGATAGTGTCATATTAATCAACCAAACCCCTAATCCCAGTAGAGATTTTAGTCTTTATGAACATAACTGAGAGATGAATGGATCGCTCCCATTTTTCATATCAACCAATATCATCTATAGTGCTCGTATTAGTGATAAAGGGCAGTTCATCTTTCCTTATGGCATGGTCAATGTCCATCCACCCTAAATGAAATTGAATCCTCTCCTTCTAGACTTTATAGTTATCACCCTTAAGCTCAGGAATGTCACATTTCATATGAGATAAATTGACAGGTTGAATTACTGCAATACATCAAACATACATGCTCATGTCATAAAATTTAAAGCTTATAACTATACGACATGTTTTACCAATGTAAATCATGCGACAAAAATTATGAACCTTATGACATATAAAAACTGCTTATGGGTTAAGTTTCTAATTCATATTGATTCATATACAACATTATGATAAAACTATTAAACTATATTCTATTTCTTAATCCCTATGGCAATTAAGAAGATAGTTTAATATTTCATTCTAACTAATCATATTCAATATAATAAAATTTTATGTGGGATAAATTTCATTATATCAAACATAATTAGTTACAATTACTGTCTAGTTAACTACATGTGATTCAAGAAACTTAACGTATAATTTCAATATGATCTAAGATGCTATGGCTACTCTCAAATCAATTAAAATTATACAAATCACTCAAGACATTTAATTTTCATACATAAAATATTCATGAATTTGTATGTATTAAAAATAACAACCGAAGAATATATGCAAAATAAATTATGCATAAATTCATAACCATATCTAAAATAAATTTCTAAAATTTTATTTAAACATAAATAATAAAATTTTGTATTTCATTAAATTAATTTTAGATTTATTAAAAATTAATTTTCCAAAATACCTAAACAAAAATTCTGTAAAAAAATACCAAAACAAAATTAATTAAATTTTTTTTTTAGATTTTTTAATGAAAAATGTCAATGAAAAACGACATGTCATTTTCTAGTAGAAAAAGCGGCCTTTACCTAATTAAAACGACATGTTGTTTTTCTTAATAAAAAACGATATGTTGTTGTTCTATCTAAAAACACACTCTGCCAAAACGACATGTCATTTTTTTAACCCAAATGAGTCCAATTGTAGACCCAGTCATTTCAATACCTTATGGGCATCAAAATTCATGTTTTTAAAACCCATAATGTTAGAAAATTAATTTTCTAATGATTTCTAATGTTGGTTTTCATCAAAAATCATCAAAAAATTATTTCAAATAGAACAAAGTTTTGGGTATTTTGAAAAACTCCATTCAAACATATCAAGGTAGAGAAAAAACCATGCTCTTAATACCAAATGTTAGAAGTTTAACATATACAGAATTATGATTTTCAACATTTATGCATAAACCAAATTGCATAAAAATCATCTAAATGCGGAAACATAAAGGAAATGAAATCTGACCTCCAGCTATTGATAATCTAAAGAATGAATAGAGAGTTCTTCTGCAAGAATTCCTAAAGAAAATTTTATAAAAGAAAAGATAATGTTCTAAACCTTATGCAAATTTGGAGAGATTGTGTATTTTTGAAAACTACATAGCTCAAGGAACCTCTTATGTGATATTTATAGACACCCACCATCAAGGTATGTTCCATCAAGAGGTATCTCTGAAATAAGGCTTTTTTTTTCCTAAAGTGTTATAATAGTTCAGAGATATCCTTTGGTTGACACTCTTTAGAAAATACATGTATATTGGACTACTAAAATTTATTTTTATTTATTTATTATCATTTAAAAGCTAAATAAATAATAAATTAATTAAAATAACACTTGCTTCTTTTTTCCTTGTACAATTTTACATATTTCAATCGAAATGTGTCTAAAAAATTTTTTTTGTCCTTCTAATTTAATTTATCCTTATTTTGCAATAATCTTTTTCAAATTTGTTCTTTGTTAACATTATTTTAAGTCCACCTAAATATTATTTTATTAAACCAACCTCCAAGTTTCATTCTCTTCTTTTTTTTTTTACGACTTCTTCTACTTTTTTTTTTTTTTTTTTGCTTCTTCTTGCTTTATTTCTCCTATAATCCTTTAACATCTTTTTTATTTATAGACATATATCATCAAAATAATAACTTTGTTTAATTTTTTCCTATCACCTATTAATTATTTTTGACCAATGGCCGTCACATGGTATTTTTTTCACCTAATTGATTGTCTCACTGAAACAATTTATTCGCCAATGTGGCTTTATCTAAACAATTTTTCCCTAACTTTTTCATATAATTTTTTTACATTCACCCTTAAATAATTTTGTCTAATTCACCTACTAATTTTTTTCCTTTTAAATTTGCTCCATTTAAATTTTTTTTACTCAACTAAACATTTAAGAAAATAATAAATCAATAGATAAACTATAAAATTTTTAAAAATAGATATTTATTAATTTATATAAAAATGTAATATTACTAAATACGCACGAGTATTGTACTTATTTCGCAACTAATGATGCAAAAAAACTGGTTCAACTCAGTTGCCTCAGTTACATAAAATTGGATCAACCATTGTTGGCCCGGTATTTGCCTTCGGCCACTTAACTTTTACGATTATTTATTTTTTGGGGCACAATTATTTTTTGGGGCACCTAACTCATGTATTGTGATGCTTTTTTTTTTTTTTTTTTAAGAAAGGGTATCATCCAATAATTGCACTAGTTTTTTTTTTTTTTTTTTTGGCTAAATCCAATAATTGCACTAGTTAGACCTTGACAGTCCGCTGCATGTAGCAACATGATTTTATTGCGCCATTTATTTATTTGGACATGATATAAATTAAATAATTGCATATTACTTTAATTTTATCATTCTTGAACATAATGATTGGTATTTCTCTAAGCAGGTATGTATGAATGTTGATATATAGGTATATATGGACTATATATACATATATGTATACATACATGTGTGGGTGTCTTTTATATACCAACTAAAGTGTGCAAAAAGAAAATGAAAAAAAAAATAGAAAGTTTTATAATGTTATAGACACCTTGAGATTGCGGTTGTTATTATCTAACCTACATAATATATATCACGTCAACTCCAAATTTTGTAATTTTGTATGCATTTTTAGTTTATAATCTTTCGATATCTATTTATGTATTGATCTATCTATCTATAAATCTATAAAGAGTAAAAGAGATTTTACCACTCTTTCCCCTTTCATCATATGACAACTCCTCTTTTTTATTTTATTCTCTTTTCTTTTATTTCTTCTAATTTCTCTTTTTTTTCCTATTTGGTTTTCCCCTAAAACTCCTGCACTTTTTTTTTAATCTGCATCTTTGAAATACTTTTTTTTCTTTGTTTCCTTTGTTATTATTTAGTTTTTTTTTTTTGTTTTTGTTTTTTGTCAAAGACTCCCCAACATTTTAATTAGTTTTGTACTTCTTGTTAATAGTTTATTTTATTTCTCTTTTTACATAATTTTTACAAATGTGTTCCTACTTAATCTTTTCATGTAATCCGTATCATATTAAAAGTGATTCTAATTGGTTGAACCAGTTTTCTTAAACTCTTTTCTTCAACAACTTTTTTCACACAATCTCTTTGACTATTATTTTTTTCTCATGAATCATTTCTCTAATTTGTAAATGTTGTGTTTTTTGAAATACCTCTTCTTCAGTTTTTTCCTATTAAAATAATTTCTTTCACATGTCTCCGGCCCTACTTTATTTTGTTTAATTTTTCCAAGAAGGTATTCCATGGGTCAAGTCGAGATTGTCTTTTGCACTGACCTTACAAACTAATCCTCTTTTAAACCTTACGAGTAAAACCCAAAGCGCCAAAGAAAGGAAAAGAATACTGAGCCCGAGTTTAAGTAAATATCTGTGACGAAGAAGCAGTCATATCTCTTTTCACCAAAGGGATGCAGTAATATCCAAAGCCGACCACGACCATTCTGCTGCTTGAAGATGCGTCACCTTACCTTCCAGTTTAATTATCTCCAACTCCATCTGTTAGAAATTAATTTTTCATCTGGGCCTACGTATATATTTAAATGTGTTGTTTAGTGTTATCTTAAGGTAAAGTCTAAATTAAAGTGATATAATTAAGATAAAATTGAAAGGCTTTTGGGTATTAATATAAAATATGGGTCATTATTATTAATAATATATGTGTAGATACCAATTTGTAATTTTCAGATTTTATGATGGGCAAAACTGAAAATACATTAAAATAACTAAAGTTATTTATTCTGGTTATGGTCCCCAATCCAGACGTACGTTTATTTTTTCTGTTTTCTCTGAAATCTCATCTTCAAGAAAATCACAAGGAGTACGTATTGGATTGGAAGACAATAACCCACAACAATCCAAGATCATGAATCAAGGTACGCTTCCGTAATTTGGAATTATTTCTCTCAATGATTTAACATGAACGATCTTGGTAGTATTCTGGTTTGATTTTGGTTTCTAACAAGTGGCATCAGAGCCAATTTCATGTTGAATTGTTGAGAAATATTTTCTCAAATTTTTGGTTAAATTATACGTTCTATGTTATTGTATTCATGTACATATATTCGGTTATCAATATATGCATTAATGAATCAAGGATTCAACCCTGTTAAATATTCGGCACAAATGCCGAGTAACCATTAATTGTGGCCGCTGTTCATTATTTGTTGAATTGTTGACTTGTGAATCAAGGCTGCATTCATTTAACAAAAAAAAAAATAATTATTGTTGAAAACGTTTTGGTATATACGATTTCATTGAAATCGTTATTCGGTGAATCAAGTAACCCTTTGGTATACCGGCGGCAATCTCACTGCCGCCGGCAAGGAACTTCAGCCAAGACCCTCAGGCCTGGCCGGAAAGGAATAGCGGCGGTCTCTGGCCGCGGCGAAGGAGAGGAAACGGTGGCCAAAAGCCTCTGTTAAGCCGGCGATGTGGGTCACGCCAAAGGAGGAAAGAGGGCGGTTGTTCTTGGGTTTTTTCGGTGGCTTGCTGCTCCGCCGCCGGCGCCGGCACTCTCTGGGTGCGACCGTCAAGTCGCGCCGGTTGGCAGATCGACGGGGTGGGTCTTCGGCGGCAGCCGTTGCAACTGCCTGGGATTGTTTCCCAGAAGTCGCGAGTCACTGGGCAAGAAGAAGTTCTGGGCTTCAGCCCAGGTGAAGCCCAAAAGAGCATCTTCTTTACACGGGCCACATGGGCCCATAAGCAGGCCGTAACCCAGGGGCTCAACCCCTAGGTGACCCAAATAAAAAAAAAAAAAAAAAAACAAAAAAACCAACTCGGGGGGGGGGGGGGGGGGGGGGCTGCTGAACGTGGACCCGGGTTGGGTTAAACTGACCTGGTCCACAACCTAACCCAGTCCCCTTTGACCTACACAGTCAATGGTCAATGTTGACTTTGACCGTTGACTTGTTCTAGTTGACTTTTTAAAAAAAAATTGGGGTCAATTTTGGATGCAACTTTAAAATTCAAATTGTGTTTTTAGATGATTAATATTATTAAATTAATTAATTAAACCAATAAGCTGCCAAAGTAGCCTCTTTTATGGATGTTAATTAATTTGTGATATTAAGATGGTTGTGTGAATTTAATTCATGCGAATATTAATCGGCCCAAAGGAAGCTTAATATTTGGCGGAATTAAATTCATACCTGTGGTGATAAATATTTAACAATTATATGGTTATTTTTGGCATATAAATAATAAGTAGATCCAAAGATTAGCTCATTATTTGATATGATTTATTGTTAATATTTGATCACTACACCAAGAATACCACTTACAAGTTAATATTTCTGTCTAAAGACTAAATATTAATGTTGTTATAGGTTTCTTGTGATGGGATTAATCATTGTTTGAATTTTATTGGTTGTTTTATCTGAATTCTTATGTGAATATGTGATTTTATTCTTTGTTCAACTGTAGCATCATCTTCCTCGATCTCTGCAAATGTTAATTCTATTCCTATGCTGAATGGGACTAACTTCAAAGACTGGAAAGAGAATGTGTTAATCGTTCTAGGTTGCCTTGATCTGGACTTAGCCATAAGGGTTGAACGTCCCACTGTTACGGATTCTAGTTCCGCTGAGGATAAAAAGGAACTTGAAAGATGGGATCGTTCTAACAGAATGAGTCTGATGATCATTAAGAGAGGCATTCTAGAAGTCTTCAGGGGCACTGTACCTGATGAGGTCACTACTGCCAAGGGTTTCCTTGAGGCCATAGAGAAATGCTTTGTAAAGAATGATAAGGCTGAAACAAGCACGCTTTTAGCGAGCTTGATTTCAATGAGGTACAAAGCAAAAGGAAACATAAGGGAGTACATTATGGAAATGTCTCATCTAGCTTCAAGATTAAAGACACTGGATCTAGAAATTTCTGAGGATCTTCTAGTGCATCTTATCTTGATTTCTCTTCATGCACAATTCAGCCAATTCAAGATCAGTTACAACTGCCAGAAAGAGAAATGGACTCTTAATGAGTTAATTTCTTATTGTGTGCAAGAGGAAGAAAGACTGAAGCAAGAGAAGACTAAAAGTGCTCACTTGGCTAGCACCTCTAAGGACAAGAAGAAAAGAAAGAAAAATAATGAAGCTGCTAAAGGTCCAGCACAAAAGAAACAAGATAAGTATAAAAATGATGGAAATGTTGCTTGTTTCTTTTGTGGTAAACCTGGACACATGAAGAAGGTCTGCACCAAGTATCATGCTTGGCGTGCAAAGAAAGGTATGCTTCTCAGTTTGGTTTGTTATGAGGTTAATTTAACTTTAGTGCTAAGACACACTTGGTGGATTGATTCAGGTGCCACTACTCATATAAGTGTGTCTATGCAGGGTTGCCTGAGCTACCGAAAGCCAATTGATGTTGAAAGATTCATCTATGTGGGAGATGGCAAATCGGTAGAAGTTGAAGCAATAGGGTATTTTAGGTTATTGTTAAGTTCTGGTTATTATTTGGATTTGAAAAACACTTTTGTTGTAACGTCGTTTAGGTGGAATTTAATTTTTATTTCTACTTTGGACAAATTTGGATACTACTGTCCATTTGAAAATAATTAGTTTAGTCTTTCCTTAAACTCAAATGTTATTGGTACCGGTTCTTTATCATTACAAGATAACATATATTTGCTTGATACAGTTGCTTCTTATAATGAAACCTTGCATGTTAGTTCTCGTGGCATAAAACGTAAATTAACCGATGAGAATTCCGTTGTATTATGGCATAAGCGATTAGGACATATTTCAAGAAAAAGGATGGAAAGACTTGTGTCAGATGGAATTCTTAATTCCCTTAATTTTACAAATTTTGAAACCTGTGTTAATTGTATTAAAGGGAAACAGACAAACATAAGGGGATTGGGTGCCAATAGAGCTACGGATGTCTTAGAATTGATACATACGGATATTTGTGGACCATTTCCTGTGGCTTCATGGAATGGTCAATAATATTTTGTATCGTTCATAGATGATTACTCCCGGTATGGCTACCTATATCTCATACATGAGAAGTCACAGACTTTGAACGTGTTCAAGTCATATAAGGCTGAGGTTGAGCTTCAACTCAGTAAAAGAATTAAAGGCGTTAGATCTGACCGTGGTGGTGAGTACTATGGCAGATATGACGGATCAGGTGAACAATGTCCAGGACCTTTTGCTAAATTCCTAGAGGAATGCGGGATAGTCCCTCAATATACCATGCCAGGTTCACCTAGCATGAATGGTGTAGCTGAAAGACGAAACCAGACACATAACGACATGGTGAGGAATATGATTTGTCATTCCACCTTACCTGAATCCCTCTGGAGTGAAACACTCAAGACTGCAGCTTACATTCTTAACAGAGTACCAACAAAAGCAGCAGCTAAAACACCTTATGAGCTTTGGACTGGCAAAAGGCCTAGTCTGAAGCATTTACATACTTGGGGTTGTCCAGCAGAAGCAAGGCCTTATAGGCCCAATGAAAAGAAATTAGACTCCAAGACAATGGGCTGCTATTTCATTGGTTACTCTGAACGGTCAAGGGATTATAAATTTTATGATCCCACTACTAAAGCTATTTTTGAGACGTGAATTGCAACATTCTTTGAGGATATTGAGTTTGAGGGGAGAAATAAGGTTAAAGACTTTGTCTTTGAGGATGAATTTGATCCTGTTCCTCTTGTACAAGAGGGATTGGTTCCTATTCTCAGAATTGCTTTTGATAATGTTCAGGCTTCTATCCTTGACATTGATCAAGTTGCATATCAAGAACAACCAAACATAGTCATTCAACCCCTTTAGGTATAAACTCAACAACCTCAAGAACCAGAACCTCAGGAACTTATGTCATTAAGGAGATCCACTAGAGAGAAGAGAAGTGCTATTTCGGATGATTATATAGTATTTCTCCAAGAACATGAGGAAAGTGTTGGATTGATGGATGATGATCCGACCAATGTCCGTCAAGCCATGCATAGTTCTAACTCTCAAAAGTGGATGGATGCCATGAAGGATGAGATAAAGTCTATGAAGGACAATGACGTTTGGGATCTCGTTCCATTGCCTGAAGATGCGAAGCCCATTGGTTGTAAATGGATATTTAAAACCAAGAGGGATTCGAAGGGTGATGTAGAGCGATATAAAGCTCGTCTTGTTGCTAAGGGCTTTACTCAAAAGGAAGGCATTGATTATAAAGAGACTTTCTCTCTGGTTTCAACGAAAGACTCTTTTAGGATAATTATGGCACTTGTAGCGCATTTTGATCTTAAGCTACATCAGATGGATGTTAAGACGGCGTTTCTAAATGGTGACATTGATGAAACGATTTATATGGTGCAACCAGAAAACTTTGAGTCGGGAGACCCAAAGAAGATGGTTTGCAAATTAAAGAAATCCATCTATGGGCTTAAGCAAGCTTTTCGTCAATGGTATTACAAATTTCATCAAGTGATAGTCTCATTCGGTTTCGAGATGAACATTGTAGATGACTGTATATACCATAAGTTCAATGAGAGTAAGTGTACTCTCCTGGTATTGTATGTTGACGATATACTGCTTGCCACCAATGATATAGGCTTATTGCACGAAACCAAGAGATTTCTATCAAAGAAATTTGAAATGAAAGATCTTGGTGACGCCTCCTTTGTGTTAGGAATTAAAATGCACCGAGATCGCTCTCGGGGTATACTTGGGTTATCACAAAAGAGCTATATCAAAAAGGTGCTTAAAAGATTTGGCATGCAGGATTGTAAACCAGGAGATACCCCTGTGGCTAAAGGAGATAAATTCAGTTTAAGTCAGTGTCCGAAGAACGACCTTGAGGTTAAGGAAATGGAAAAGATCCCATATGCATCAGCTGTTGGGAGTCTAATGTATGCTCAAGTTTGTACTCGTCCAGATATAGCATACATTATTGGATTGTTAGGCAGATATTTGAGTAACCCTGGAATGGATCATTGGAAAGCAGCCAAACGGGTTATGTGATATTTACAGAGAACAAAAGATCACATGCTTACATATAGAAGGTCAGACCAACTCGAGATCATTGGTTATTCTGATTCAAATTTTGCTGGATGTCAAGATAGTCGTCGATCCACTTCGGGCTATATTTTTTTGCTTGCTGGAGGAGCTATTTCTTGGAGGAGTGCCAAGCAGTCACTCATAGCTTCTTCCACTATGGAGGCAGAATTTATAGCATGTTATGAGGCATCCAATCATGGAATATGGCTGCAAAACTTTGTCACTGGGCTGCGGATTGTGAAAAGTATAGAAAGACCACTTAAGTTGTTTTGTGACAATAAATCTGCAGTCTTATATTCCAACAACAACAGGAGCTCTTCAAAGTCAAAGCATATAGAGATTAAGTTTCTTGTTGTTAAAGAAAGAGTTCAGAGTGGTCAGGTGTCTATAGAGCATATTGGTACAAACTCCATGATAGCGGATTCGCTTACAAAAGGGCTTCCACCCAAGGTCTTTCATGAGCACACTGCTCACATGGGTGTTCAGTTATTTGATGATATGCAGTTTTAGTGGGAGTTTGTATTTGAATGCTAATTTTCTTATATATAGACATTGTGTGTTTGTATATATTTTCTGCAGAAATAAAGAATACAGTTTATTTACACTTTGATTTTGGTACGGTTTTGATCTCATTAAGGTATAAGGTAGGACTAGTTGGAAATAGACATGTTTAGATCACTTTGCATGTAATTTCCATGCTACACATCCATACTTGATCTATGTCATTTGGTTATATCGATATGTGTGATCATAGATGGGTCTAGTCACGCTATATTTGTGACAAAGACCGCTTTGGTCCTATGTTGGTATGATCAATGGACGAGATTGTTCAGGAATACCCTTATTTGTGATAGCAAAAGTTGAGCTCACTAAGGTAAATACATTTTTCCAAAGATACATATGTGGCCCAAGTGGGAGATTGTTAGAAATTAATTTTTCATCTGGGCCTACATATGTATTTAAATGTGTTGTTTAGTGCTATCTTAAGGTAAAGCCTAAATTAAAGTGATATAATTAAGATAAAGTTGAAAGGCTTTTGGGTATTAATATAAAGTATGGGTCATTACTATTAATAATATATGTGTAGATACCAATTTGTAATTTCCAGATTTTGTGATGGGCAAACTGGAAATACATTAAAATAACTAAAGTTATTTATTCTGGTTATGGTCCCCAATCCAAACGTACGTTTATTTTTTCTGTTTTCTCTGAAATCCCATCTTCAAGAAAATCACAAGGAGTACGTATTGGATTGGAAGGCAATAACCCACAACAATCTAAGATCATGAATCAAGGTACGCTTCCGCAATTTGAAATTATTTCTCTCAATGATTTTAACATGAACGATCTCGGTAGTATTCTGGTTTGATTTTGGTTTCTAACACCATCACCTTTCCTATGGGTATGCAAGATGACAAATTGCACGTTGCTTAGAAAAGATAATGTCAAACTCCATGTACCTTTAAAATGCCAAGGAACTACTAAGCATAGGAAAAAAGTGAATCATGTAAATAGCCATATTTAAGCTATAAAGGAGCATGTTCAATAGCAATAACTGCGATCCTATTAACTAAAAGGCCAGGGGCATTTTTTGTGGCACCATAGTTAGACGTTTACATTTGTAACTATTATAAGTATATTATTAGAAATGTGTTGGTTTGAACTGTGAACAATATTAAATTCTTACATGTCACAATATAAAACTCTTATATACTACAGTTTTTAAACTTAAATTGATGGTTAAAACTACAATATAAGTCTTAAAACAGCTCATAATCAATCTTTAGGAATTGCATGCCTTAGTGGGGCTGTTTGGAGATTCCGCTAGCATAACCCAATACTGCTCCAAGGGACTCCATTTACACTACACCATTACTTAGTTTGGTTATAGTTTTGAACGTAAATTTATAAATTTTTGCGAGTAAAAGTAGTGTAGCGAAAAATATTTAAATAATGGTTCAAAATGACGAAATGGTATTACATTAAATTAGATAAATAAATTAAGAGCTTTCAGAAATGTTGAATAAGAAGATACCACTTGCTAACCTCAAAAAAACAGAAGATATCACTTGCCTTTTTTTTCAACAAAAATCTTGTTTCAAATTTTAAAACTCACATAACCTAAGGGAGAGAACTAAAGTATTTGGCCCTTGTTTTAGCGGTAGAGAGAACCAAAAAAGAGGTCGCATTGGTTATCCATCATAACGGAGAGCCTGTTTAATCAATTTATCAAAATCACGATAAGATGAACCCCCACTATCAGTAGCTTCAACTGCTTTATTCTTCCACTCTTGAGCCCTTTCCCTCAATTTCTTCCCTTTATCTCCTTCCATCACCTCCTTCACAAGGACAGCAACTTCATCACTCTTAACATCATTACTCACCTCCACCCCAATCGCCCAACTAGTGCATGCAAAATGACAATTCGTTTGTTGATCGGCAAAGAAAGGCCAACAAATCATAGGCACACCAGCACAGACTGCTTCCATTGTAGAATTCCAACCACAATGTGAGAGGAAAACCCCAACAGAAGAATGTGCTAAAACCAGTTGTTGTGGACACCACTTTGCTATTAAACTTCTTTCCTTAACCTCTTCCAAGAACTCTTCAGGTAAAGTTGCTGAAACAGAACCTATCACAACATCAGATCTAACTATCTACAAGAAATAGTGCTTGCTCTTTGCAAGTCCCCATGCAAATTCTTTGAGGGTTTCTTCTGTCATAGTGGTGATGCTTCCATAGTTCACGTAGACAACTGATTTGGGATCTCTCTTGTCTAGCCATTCGAGACATGTCGAGTCTTCTTTCCATAAGCTTGAACTTAGCGATTTCAATGGGCTTTCAGGATGATGTCGGCTAATCATAGGAAGTGGACCTACAGTATAGATGTTCGGGTGCTTGGCTGAGATTGCTTCCAGCACATCATGTTCGAATTCATAAAATGTGTTAAAGATGATTGCCGAGGAATTCAGGCAGTTCTGCGCTTCCGATTTAAGGAAATCGTAAAATATATCGTCCAATGATTGTATTCTGAGGAAGCTTGGTAAGTCCTTGAGTCGGATACTTTTCATGCCTGGGATCCAATCTATTTGTCTATCAATACTACCATCATGCATGAAGTTCCCATCTGAGACGCATGGGGCATTAAATTATCTTCTAATATTGCAAGATGATTAGGGAAAAATGAGACAATTTTTAAAACAATTGAATGAAATAATTCTGATTATTTTATGGAGACTTTTGTAGGAGTTTAGAGAGTATCTTACGTGCTTAACGCAATTAAGAGCAAAGGTTCTTCTCTTGGTTTTTTTTTCCTTTCCACCTCATCTTTTCACGCACACGTAGAAAACATCAGTGAGATAATTTAACCTTTTTTGCTTTGAAATGAAAAATTTGAAAAGTATGGTTTAAAAAATGATCTTGACACGATGTACTTTGAGTTAAAAATTATTGAAAACAAAGAGGGATATTTCCATAATTAGGGGAATTTTAGGCTCAACATATCTAATCCTAATTTGAAATGGCCACAATTTATGGTTACCAACTGCTGGTTTGGGGGAAATTTTTAGTTCAAATTTTGTGAATTGTTTAATTGAACAGCCCAAAATCAATGAAAAAATGAAATGGTTTGGGCTTAAACTCTATCTAGTGTTGTAGCTCTACAAGGAATACTTTTTGATGCACAATAACATCATACATGCATATCATACAATTTATAATATTCATATGAAGCATGGATTAATGTAAACAATGCATAGAGGAAAGCCGTATATAAAACAATAGTTTATATATACTTTAAGCCTAGTAATAAACCATGATTAGAGTATAGTCTAACGGTAAATCAACATTTAGTGCAGACTTCGAATGCCTTAAGCGTTGAAAAAAAAAATGTAGCAATAAAATCATTTGAAGATTAAAAGAAATATACTTCAAGTTGGATTAGGCCATGCCTAGTACCTCTAAAAGGAATAATGCCTCTTCTAGCAAGTTCATCAAACTGCAGGTAAGCCATGAAGCTACAAGCAGAGGCTGACCACAACTGAGCTTGTGGAATCCCCAATTCCTCAGCAACTTTTATCCCAAAACTCATAACCCCATTACAAATAATGCAACTAACTGGTGGCACTCCAGGGCATGACTTGAGCCTCAACAGCAACTTTTTAAATGGACCAAAACAGTTCTTTCTAACCGAGTCACACAGCGATGGAACATCTTGACTTGCATCATTGTCCAATGGCGGCAAGCCGTCCTGTATGGTCTTGAAGGAGAAATCCGGCACGCCAGTGGCAAAGTCTGGGCCTAAAGACCTGACCAAGCGCCTGTGGTTGAACTCAGTGTTGACGAAGGTGATGAAGAAGCCTCTTGAGTAAAGTAACTTGGCTAATTGCATCATGGGGTTGATGTGGCCTTGTGCTGGAAATGGAAGACAAACTGCATGAGGCTTCTTGGAACCTACTGAACTCATCTTTTTCTTTTTTTTTTTGTGCAGAAAGCTAAGCAAGTAAATATAAGAGAGACAACTAAATTTACTAAGGGTCTTTTAGCTTGAACTTTTTTTTTTCATTTTTTTTTTTTTTTTGGCTACAGAAGAGATTGAACTTGATTTGCTTGGGTTTTGGTATCTGCCCAGACATATATAGGGAATACAAGGTCTGAAATGAGCTGTGTTATTATTATGACGTTATGTGTCCATTGTGACTAATTGACAATTGAGCAAAAAAAATAATTAAGACAATAGGTTCTAAAACAAAATATATAAGCAGTAAAATCAATAAAAGAGACAATTAACTGGTCGTGGTTTATCTTCACATATTTATCTTTATCATTACAATCTTATAAAGGAAATTCTCCTGTTTAAAAAAAAATCTGTTTTTTGTAGGATCCTAAAGGATGAAATGTTTGGTCCCTTTTTTTAGAATTCTTACAGTAGGAACTATCATTTCTTCCTGCAAGTAGAAATGTTTTTTTTTTTTTAGCTTGTTTTCCTTGTCCTTTCTTGTCTTTGTTTACTCCCTTTGATCCTTCGTTTTTGTTCCTTCTCACTATTTTACTTTTTTTTTGCTTTCACTCTATTATCTTATCTATTTACATATCCGTTGCATCAAAAATATCTTTTTATGAATATATACCTCTTAAGTAATTTTTCTTAAGTTCTCTAAAACATATTTATCATATTTTACTTTCATAAATACTTCTTTTATAATTGTCATTAAATTAGTTTCCCTAAATCGTGTCTCTATAAATATCTTTCTACTTTTAATATGCACCCTTTTTACTTGTTTAAGTATATTACTTTGGTACTTTTGTATATACTAGTTATAAACACATGCTTTGCACACATTATTTTGTATTTTTTATATGAATGTCTAATAACTAGTTTGGCAAAAATGGTTCTATTTATTATGGTTTCAACTATTTTTACTACAGTATTTTCTCCCATAAAATTTGAATCAAAACACAATTTAAATCATAAAAACGGGTTCTTACCATTAGTTTTCTCATTTATTATTCTCTTAATAGTTTAGTTTAGTTAAAAAAAAAGTTCAATAGATAAGAGAAAAATAATTAAAAAAAGACAATAAACTATTTACGGGTTACATTTAAAAGAAAACTATTTAACAAAAGCATTAGGCGAAAATAGTTATGGGTGCAGACAATTGGAAAAAAGCGAACAAAAAAAAATAGTTTACGCAATCACATATTAGAAGAAAAAAAGATTTTAATAAGGGTAGAACATATGGTTTTTTTTTAAGCAATGGAACTAAATGCATGTTCTCAAAAGAAAGAAAAACTAAATTTATTTTTAAATCAAAACATGCGTTTCGGTTCAATGTTTATGAGGGAGAGAAAGTGTTAAGATGTGTATATATACAAATGAAGGATTTTTTAGAATAATAAATCAGCAAAACTATATAAAACTAATTAGGAGATAGAATGAGAAAATAGTAGTTGGGAAGAACACTTTAAAAATATTTAAATGGAATATATATGGGAGAAAATATTTATAAATAAATTAACGGGTATGACAGTTATGGAGCAAATAGTAGTTGAAAGTACTATCGGAGAAAAAAAGGGGGGGCTTAAATATAAAGAAATAAGATTGAAATTTGCATGTCACTCTCAGTAAAATAATATATCATAGGATATAAAATAGTATGCAATAAGAAAAATTTTTAAAATATTTTGATGATATATATGTAAAAAAAATCAGTAAGTGATTCTAAAAAATATATAACGTATTGGGGGCCGCAACAAAAAAAAAGCATAAAAATGATAAGAAAAAAAAATAAAGCACAAAAACTCAAATGAGAAAGAACAAAAAAAAAACCCAAAAATAAAGATGAAAAAAGTGGAAAAAAATAGAAATAAAAAAAAAAGGGATGAAAAAATAAAGAAAATGAAAAAAGTAAAAAAAAAAAGAGGCAAGGACGTTTCAACTCAGAAAAGGGAGGGGGGAGGGAAGGTTGTCGCGGGGGCAGAGGAACATTTTGTTCCCTTAGCTACTTGTCAAAAACATGGAAGAGGCATTGATGCCAAGAAGGGGAGAGGGAGAGTAGAGATGCAACAATGGGCCAAGGCTCGTGGGCTGGCCCGGGCCCATCTTGCTACAGTGATGGGCCGAGCCGGTATGACCCGGCATTGTTCAATGCCCAGCTTGGCCCATAAATACTGGTGGGCTGGGCTAGGCTAGGCTAGGGCAACAATGTTGGCCCATGGGCCAGCCTAGCACGGCCCATGGAAAATCATGGGTCGGGCCTAGGCCGGGCCAGCCCGTCTAAGCCCATAATGAGCCGGCCCATCCCAGCCCATGTAAGGCCTATATAAGCCCACAATAGGCCAATCCATTGAAGGCCCATTGTGGCCCAATTATATATATATATATAGATATATTTTTCTATGTTCATTCACGGGTGAACATAGCTGAGTATGGCATTCTCTAGTAAAAGGCCTTACACATCACATCATAGCATTTTTTTTTTTTGGCTTGTAGGCATGCTTTGCTTCTTCTAAGAACCAAACTTGAGACAAGGCCTCACATATCATGTTACAATAGGCTTAGCAAGCTCTTTTTCTTTTCTTTTCTTTTCATTTTTTTTATTTTTTTTTCTTCTAGGCATACTTTGCTTTTGAAAAACAAAAGCAAGGTTTTGTCCCACTGGGTTTTCCTTGGAAAAGTTTTTAATGAGGCAATCGTAAATAAAATATCCCTTTTTATATTTCCCTTAACTATTCAAACTTTTATATTTGCTAACTTGTTTAAAAAGTCAAAAATTAAAAAATTAAAAATTACATGCTTAGATGGGCTAGCCCATCTAAACCCATGATGGGCCAAGATGGGCCGGCCCATTCAAGGCCCGAGGCACGGCCCGACATGGCCTACGTAAAATTGACCCGCGAGTCGGGCCTGGCCAAGTTAATTCTAATATGGGCCGGGCACAAATTCATGGGCTGGCCCGTGTGGGCCCATTCTTGCATTACTAAGGGAGAGAAACTAAGGAAGAAAACCGAAGGAAAAAAAAAAGGAAAAAAAGAAAGGAAAAAAAGAACCGAAGAAAAGGAGAGAGGGCAAGGGAAACTACTTATTGCCACGTGTCAAGTTGTGGAAGGCACCCATTACTCTTTTATACACGGTATAGATATAGATTTTTTTTTTTTTTTTCCCTTAGCTTTTCTTGCTTTTGTAGTTATTTTTTTATGTTTTTTTTTTCTCGGCTTTTCTTGCTTTTGTAGTTAAGTTTTTAATTTCTATACTTGTATCGCTTTTGTTTTGCCCCTTATACATCTTGCTTCTTTTTTTCCTTTTATAATTTATATATTTCAATTGAATTGTGTAACATCAAAAAACTTTTTCCTTCTAATTCAAATTATCAATACTACGTATAATCTTTTTCAAATTTGTTTTTAGTTGATATTATTTTAAATCCACCTAAATATTATTCCAACAACCTAATCTCCAAGTTTCGTTCTCGTTTATATTTTTACAGCTTCTTCTGCTTGTATCGCTTTGTTCGTTTTTTTTTTTTCTTCTTCTTGTTTTATTGATGATATAATCCTTTAATATCTTTTATTTGTAGAATTGTATCATTAAAATACTAACTTTGCATAATTTTTTCCTATCACATAATAGTTTTTTTTTTACCAATGGCCCTCACATGGTATTTTTCCCCTTAATTAAATGTCTCACTAAAAAAATTTCTTCTCGAATATGGCTTTATATAAACAATTTTTCCCGTAACTGTTCCAAGTAATTTTTTTACATTCACCCTTAAATAATTTTAGTCTAATTCACCCACTAATTTTTTTTGTTTTAAATCTGCTTCACTTAAACATTTTTTTTACTTAACTAAACTTTTAAGAAAATAGTAAATCAAAATGTAAACTATAAAATTTAAAAGTTAGATTTTTACATAAAATATAATTTACTAAACACACACACACACGCATTGTACCTATTTCAATTAAATATAGATAAAAACTGGTTCAATGCGGTTGCCTCAGGCAGCACCTTGATGGATCGGCTCTTAGGTCTACTCTTTAGTATCTTCTTTTATGTCCTTTCAATAACATCTTCTCATGTCAATTAAAATATAATAACACAATATTTAAAATATCAAACCAACTAAAATGAAATGTCATATCAACTGGTTAATTCCATCTCATTTAAAATATAGTCAATTAAAATGTCAATGATTAATAAGCGTTCTTTTACCTGTTTCTCCTATCAGACAAAAAATATTAATAGGGTGTTTGGAAAGGTGGTAGGAACCGATGGTTAGAACCATTTTTACTGCAGCATGTGAGAGCTTTATACTGTAGCAATTTTTTTATTGTTACTATAACATGTGAGAGTTTATACTATTTATAACTGAGTTTGTGATGGAAACCGTGTGGTGGGAACCATTGCCAAACAGCAGGTAAGGATTACATAACTTTTTCACTTCCTAGCACTAATTTCTTAATACAATAAATATGCATATAAATAATAAAAATGCATGGTGAAAAGAGCATTTGTAGGGCAAGAAAAAAAATGTAATAATAATCTTTATTCTTTAATTTTTTTTTTGGCTAAATTCGATCAATGGGGTTTATAAAACTGGACGATCTGATTACCTATAAAAGAAGCTACAAATGAAATAAAAGTCTAATGTAACAGTCTCGATAATAAAAAAAAATTGTTGGGGAGAAAAATCATGTATAATTATATGAAAATATATACATTATGTAGGTCATACAAAAATAGATAAATTTGCCAAGATTACGTTGAAAAACCTCAAAGAGAACAGATTGTTGGTGGCGTTGGGAGGTGCAGCGGGTGGCGAAATCAAAAGAGTATGTAACTCTAAATATATATATTTTTTGTTTGATAAGAGCAACAGTAAAAACAAAAAAAAAGTTATTAACAATATTTAATATTTTGATTGACAATTTTTTAAATGACATGACGTTATTTAGTTGATGTAACCCTGTATTTTAATTGATGTAGCATTTTAAATAATGTAACATTATATTTTAATTGGCATGATAAGATGTTATTGGAGAGACACCAAAAAAAGGACATAGGAGTCAGATCTTATTGTTGGCCTTGCATTTGCCTTTGGCCACTTAACCTGTACCATTATTTATTTTTTGGAGCACCTAACTCACTCATGTATTGGGATATATATATATTTTTTAAGTATTGCACTAGTTTTCACCATTATTTATTTTTTGGGGCACCTAACTCACTCATATGTTGGAATGCTTTTTTTTTAAGTAAGGGTATCATCTAATTATAATTGCACCAGTTTTCTTTCTTTCTTTCTTTCTTTCTTTTTTTTTTTTTTTTCTAAATCCAATAATTGCACTAGTTAGAGTAGATAGTCCGCTGCATGTAGCAAACTAATTTTATTGTGCCATTTTTTTTTTGAAAAAATAATATAAAAACATAATATATCACGTCAATAAATGCCACAATGAAATGACAAAAAATAAAATAAAATCATTTTGCTACATTACATATCACATCAATTCCAAATTTTATAATTTTTTATGCATTTTAGTTTTAAATGTTTCTACATCTATTTATCTAACTATATCCTTTACATCTATAAAGAGTAAAGGAGCTTTTAGTATTCCTTCCTCCTTTGTCATGTGATAACTCCTCTCTTTTTTTCCTCCTTTATTTTTTTCTCTTTTTTTTTTTATTTCGTCTAATTATAACTCTTTTTCCTCTTTAGCTTTCCCCTACAACTCCTACATTTTTTTCTTTTTTCTTTTTTTGTAATTTGCATCTTTAAAATACTTTTTTTCTTTGCTTTCTTTCTATTAAAATATTTTCTTTCAAATATATTTTTACCTAGCTTTTTTTGTTCATTATTATCAAAGACTCCCCTATATTTTAATTTGTTTTTGATTTCTTCTTTATAATAGTTTATTTTGTTGCTCCTTTTACATAATTTTTACAAATGTGTCCCTACTTAATTTTTTTCATGTAATTGTCATCATATTAAAAGTAATTTTATGAACTTTTTTTCTAATTGGTCGATTAAAGTAATTTTTTCTTAAACTCTTTTCTTTAATAACTTTTTTACAAATCTTTGACCTTTTTTTTCTCATGAATCATTCTCTAATTTGTACATGTTGTAATTTTTTAAATACGCTTTTCTTAGTTTTTTCCTATTAAAATAATTTCTTTCACATGTCTCCCTTTTTATTTTTTTGTTTAATTTTTCCAAAAAGGTATAGCATGGGTCAAGTCGAGACTATCTTTCGCACAAACCTTACAAACCAAACCTCATTAAAACCTTACGAGTAAAACCTAAAAGGCAAGGAAGAAAAAAGAATACCGAGTCCTAGCTTAACTAAATCTGTGACAAGGGAGTAGTCATATCCTTGTTCACTAAAAGGAATGCACTCATCCAGAGTCGACCATGACCATTCTGCAGCTTGAAACTATGTCGCCTTTCTTGCCCGTTTATCTTCAATTTTATCACCTTTCCTACATTGATATGCAAGATGAAAAATTGCATGTTGCTTAAAAAAGACAGTATCAGACTCCATATACCATTAAAATGCCATGGAACTACTATACTCTACTTAGGAAAAATATGAACCATGTAAACAACCAAATTCAAGCTATAGATTATAGGGTGTTTGGTAGGGTGATTAGAACTATTGGTTATAACTATTTTTTACTGTAGCATGTGAGAGCTTTATACTGTAGCAATTTCTTTTATTGTTACTATAGCATGTGAAAGCCTTACACTGTTTATAACCGAAAAAGTAATCCGGACCATGGTCTGGATCCACATGCCAAACACCCCTTATGATTTCATACCTACAAGTGAGCATGTTCCGTGGCAATAAATGCCGATCCCTTAGCAAAACCTAAAGGGCACCATAGTAAGACCTTTGCCTTTGTATGTATTACTAGTATTTTACTAAGCCTTAAAGCAGCTCATCATCAAACTTTACTTTTCCTTTTTTCCCAATTTATTTTTTGAGTTTCTAAGGTTGATTGCTATTCAAACAAAGCCATGCCAACATCATGTATAGCCGCTTATTGTCAACTGCTTTAAGCAGGCCCAGCTCAATAATTTTTGGGGCCTACGCACACTTTCTGAAAGGGGCATTTTAAGAAGAAACTTTTTTAGAGTATATTGTATTCTGAAACTTTTTTAGAGAATATTCTATGTTAAAACTCAATTCAAAATAAGTAAGAAAGATATAACCTGCAGATTTTATTGAGAAGAGAATAGCAATTGTAGTTTTGTGATTTTTTATTTTTTGAGAGAAGAGATTTTGTTTTGAGGAAGTGAAGAAGAAGAGAAAAGCAAAACAAAGAAAGATATCAGAGAAAGAAAATAATGTTTATTGGTGTTGTTGTTGTTTTTAAATGACATTGTCATCATGTTAAAAAAAATGATATGGTGCTTTTTTTTTTTCTTTTTGAGAGTGGTTGGTGCTTTAAAGGCAATAATAATGAAAAATGATCTAAATTTTAATTTTTAAGATAAGAATAATTTAAGTACGGCCTCTTGTTTTGGAAAAAAATTTAGGCCCCTTAAATTTTGGGCTTTTAAGTTATTGCTTAATAGCTTGTTTGGTAGTAGTTGATTTTAACTAATTTTTCAGTTAAGAATAGTATAAAACTCTCACACGCTACAGTAAAACCAAAAAAGTTGCTACAATGTAAATCTCTAATATACTACAATGTTTACGATTCTAACCAATGATTCTAACCACTATGTCAAACATATTATAACTTGTCTAAAGGTCAAGGCAGCAATAAGCTTTTAATGATGTTATCGTCTTTTGTGTTTGACTATTGGTTGGGTTATTTTTAATGATTTAGCTTCTTTTATTTTCTTTTCTTTTCTTTTTTTGGCTTAAAAACAAAGACTTAAGAAGGAACTTGGACAACTTAAAAAAAAAAAAATACGTTGAGGTCTTTTTCTAGATTTTTTTAATTACCTTTAAAGAAAGAACATTTCAAAGGGCACATTTTATGAAAATGAAAATTTATTAGTGTAAAAAATAATCTCTCTTTTTTTTTTTCTAATCTTATCTCTTTTATTGCAACACTCTCCCTCTTTTCCTCCTCCTTTCTCTCTTCTCTCTACCCCCTTGCTCTCCTCACATTCGCCTTTCTCTTATCTCCACCAACATCATTTGTCCTTTCTCTCCTGTTTTCTCTACCATGTCTCTCTCTCTCTCTCCTCTTTCTTCTTTAGGCAATCAGTCCCCTCAAGATAAAAAAAAAAATTCAAAGATCGGTGTCAGGATGCTGGTGTTGTTGACGCATACTATCGCACGTGAGTCAGATATTACAAATCCAACCCTGTTGATGTTGACGACTTAACCCGCATCAATCTCTTGCAGGTGTCAAGCCTCCTCTATCCATCTAAATTGTTGAAGATCTCTCATGGAGGTTCACCTGGATACGTTGAGCTTTTACGGATTTGTGTGATGGAGGAATGTGTGGTTGTGGTTGGTTTGACCCAACTATAAATAGCCCCCTCCATTTAGTTGTAAGCATTAGCAAATTAAGAAAAGAGAGAAATAAGAAGCAAGGCTTCTTAAAGAGAGTAAGAGCTTGTAGAGAGAGTTAAGAAAAAAATAGAAGTGTAGTAGTGTAGAACGTTAAAATTGTAAGAGTGTTGCGATCCTTGTAGTAATATTTGAGTGATTAATAAAAGTTTCATTTTTAAGTGACAAATTTTCAACAAAGTGGTATCAGAGTGAGGTTGTGAAGTCTCTCAAAATTCTGAGTATGCTTTGTGGATGCAGTTTTGACTAATCTTCCACATCATAAAAGATTTCTTGAGCTTGTTGTAAGGTTATTTGGTTGCGAGGTCTCTTGAAATTCTAAATATGTTCTGTGGATATAGTTTTGACTGATCATTTACATCAGAAAAGATTTCTAGAGATTGTTCTAGAAGCTATTGCAAAACTGATGGAGTTTCTTTTATGTTGAAAGAAGACTCAGTGAGTTAGAGTAAGTTGAGGTAAGATATATAGAGTCAAGCCATAAACGAAACCATTGACTGGCGTTGACTTGACCATTGGTCAAGTCAACCTTGACTAACATTGACTTTTTGTTAAAGCCCCTCCTAAAGTTTTTTGATGTGCCATATTTTATATCCATGCATATAATTTCTAATACTAAAATGCGACACAATTTTTATATATTTTTTTTGTGGACTACTAAAATTTCAGAAAGTTTATAAGCTCCCCTGCCATGCTATATATTCCCTTCACAATAGCGATTAATTTTTTTTTTAAAAAAAAAGAAACTGTGAGTCGTAGATTGTCCCTCTGATATTTGTTCTCTCAAAAGCTTCCTTCAAGTGAGTAGGCACTGTAGAATACACAATGGAGAAATATGAGGGACTATCATTAGCTCTAATATTTCTCGTCAAATTAAACACATCACCACATAAATTAAGAGTGTTTGGCAAGGACGGTTGTAACCATAAACTCAGTTATGAACAGTGTACAGCTCTCACATGCTACAATAAAAAGAAAAAAAGTTGCTATAGTATAAAGCTCTCACATGCTACACTAAAAATAGTTCTAACCAATGGTGATGTTATATAATAGTAAAGCTTATGAACTTATTATTGTGTTTTGAAAACACGAATTGTAGCAGTAGTTCAAGCACTACAATAAAATTTTGATTATACGACCTTTATTTAACGACCGTTTCTCAAAAACCGTCGTGGTAAGGCGAAAAAAAGCCCAGAAAGATACACCGTGAAGACAAAAACCGTCGTGGAATGGAGCTTTAGCTACCACGATAGTTTTTTTAAAAAGTGTTGTGGAATTGATATTGCTAGGCTACCACGACGGTTTTTTAAACCATCATGGTAGCCTTCCTATTCCACGACGGTTTATTAAAAAACCGTCGTGGAATATTTAAGCTACCACGATGGTTTTTTAAAAAAACCATCGTGGTAGCAACAAAGGCATTCCACGATGGTTTGTTAATAAAACTGTCGTGGTAGCTTACTTAAAACCCCTTTTTCTCACTCAACATTCAGACATAATTCAAAAACTCACTTATTAAATACAAATACAGACCCGTCTGAATTAACTGTCGCCATCTTTCTCTGCCTCCACACTCCTTAATCTCAGCCCAAATTGTAAGTTTTTATTAGAAATTGATAAATTGTTGTTGATTGTGTTGTATAATTAATCCGAAATTGATAATAGTTGTTGATTTTGTTGTTTATTCTGTGAAATTTGTATTGTGGATCATGGGTATGATTTCTTTGTTTTATAATGAGTATGTGTAACTTGTTTTATGATGGGTGATGTTTTTCTTTTATGATTAATTAATATATATATAGGTGGGTATATATATAAATTATGAAATTAATTTTAATTGAATATTTGCTATTTATTATTTCGATTTAGGAGTTGCAAAATGGATAAGAAATAGATGTGAGATTTTTGATTGTTTAGAGAGTATGTGAATGGTATGGAAGAGTTCTTCGATTTTGCCAAAAGTCATGCCAATGGTGATAAAATCCGGTGTCCTTATGTTCAATGTGGAAACCATAGATTGCATCTAATTCCAGTTGTTAGAGGACATTTATTTCGAAATGGAATTATAAGTAGTTATCAAACATGGCATTTTCATGGTGATTCTAATTTCAATTCAACTTTATTAAGTAAAGAAAAGCAAGCTATTGTGGAGGATAATATGGATGATCAAGACAATATGGTTGACATGGTCAATGATTTAGAAGAACACTTTGTGTACCGTCCGGATTTATTTGAGACAATGATGAATGATGCGAAGACACCCGTGTATAAGGGGTGTACCAATTTCACTAAATTGTCTGTTTTAGTTGGATTATGGAATTTGAAAGCGTTGGGTGGGTGGTCAAATTCTAGTTTCACAAAGCTGTTGGAATTTTTAGGAAGGCTTCTACCAGAGGGTGATAAATTACCAACTAGTATGTATGAGGCTAAGAAGACTTTGAGCACTTTGGGAATGGATTATGAGAAAATTCATGCTTCTGAAAATGATTGTGTTCTCTATAGGAATGAGTATGAGGACGAGAATTATTATCCAGTTTGTCAACAAGCAAGGTGGAAAAAAGGAAATGAGCCAAAAGACGACAAGAATGGAGTGCCAAAGAAAATGTTATGGTACATTCCATTGGTACCACGTTTGAGGCGTTTATTCAGAAACCCAAAACATGCCAAGAATTTGACATGACATCATGACAAATGGGTGGATGATGGTATGCTTAGACACCTGGCGGATTCACCACAATGGAAGACTTTTGAAGTCGATCATCCCAACTTTAATGCGGATCCAAGAAACATACATTTCGCTTTGTTGATGGATGGAATGAACTCACACGGAAACATGAGTAGTAGGCATAGCACTTGGCCCATAATACTTGTTAACTATAATGTCCCTCCGAAGATGTGCATGGAGCGAAAGTTTTTAATGTTGTCTTTATTGATTTTGGGTCCTCACCAACAAGGCAATGACATTGATGTATACTTGGCACCGTTAATCGATGACCTAAAGAAGTTGTGGGAAAATGGAGTTGAAGTTAGAAATGCTTACCGAAAAGAGGTGTTCACACTCTGTGCAATGTTGATATGGACAATTAACGACTTCCCCGCATATGTCAATTTATCTGGTTATTCGGTGAAGAGTTCTATTGGTTGTCCTATTTGCATGACAAAAGCGTCTCATAAACGGTTGAAGAATGGCAAGAAAACCGTTTTTCTTGGTCATAGAAGATGGTTGTCAAGAGGTCATCGCTACCGCAAACAAAAGAAAGCCTTTGATGGCAACAGCGAAGAAAGAGACCCTCCTCACCCTTTGATAGGTGAACAAATATTTGAAATGGTAAAAAATATAAAAGTCATATTCGGTAAGAGAAAGCGAGGTAAGGACGAGCCGCCAAATGATGGACCATGGAAAAAAAGAACCATCTTCTTTGATCTTCCATACTGGAAGACACTTTTTGTTCGTCATTGCTAGGATGTTATGCATATTGAGAAAAACATTTGTGAGTCCGTAGTCGGCACGTTGCTTAACATTCTGGGCAAGACTAAGGATGGTGAAAAAGCTCGGTTAGATCTCATGGAAATGGAGATTAGGCTTAATTTGTTTCCCGAGAAAAGAGGGAACCATACTTACTTACCTCCAGCAAAGCACACGTTATCCAAAGTGGAAAAGAGAAAGCTTTGTAAATGGCTTTGTGATACCCTTTATTCTCCTAACGGGTATTAAGGTAATTAAATTAATTTTTAGTGTATAAAAAAAATTGCTTCATTTAAATTTATTTTACAATATTTATTTTTATCTATTTTTAAATTTTCTAAAATTCTCCTATATTTATTTAGTATGTTTACAAAAAAGCCTTAGAACTTCTAATAAATCAAAAATGTCATATTGGCATTATGTGTGTTAAAGTCTCTAGATGAAACATAAGGATATCTTTTCTAACTACTCTTGACCCTCATTTTCTTTATTTCCTCCGTGACATGCTTCAACATGTCTTCTCTATAATTGTTTCTATCACTTCTCTTCAAAGACTTCATCTTTTCTTCCTTTCTCTTCCACGGTTTCCATACTCTTCTTCTCATTTCTTTGCTGAAGCAAAATACTTAGAGAACTTCTTCAAGGCAGCCATAAAAATCAGCCACCATCACCTCCATTTGAGCAAGAATTTCAGTCATACCGAAGTAAAGGAATCTGTTTTGACGCCATTTCAAGCTTCCAACTAACCATAATCCGAGGTTAGAATCTTATGAACAAATTTAGTCTTCCATTTATAAATTTTCTTTTATACTAAAGGATTATTCAAATTTGCGTTCTTAAACCTAAGTATATGTTTGTTGCTATTTTGGAGCATATGTATAAAGTCTAAGTATATATGCCCTAGACAGAAAATTTATATTGTTAAACTTTGTAATACCCCTATGGGCAGTGGCTATTTCTTGAAATTCTGGGATTAAATTAAAATGAATTTTATGAATTGGTTTGCATATTTGAAAAGTAGCATCCTAAGCTTTCTAACGAGCTATCATAAACGTAAATCGGAGTTGTATTTTATTTTCTATGAATTATTCAATTTTCAGATTGAAAACTAGTAAACCTGCCAGTTTGTTATGGTATACCAGCTGCTAACCTGAACCAAGAACCCATCTTTGCTCACCACCTAATTCTTTAATGTCTTGCAACCTTTCCAATATTATCCTAAGTGATTGATGAATCTTGTTAGGGACTAAAACATATAGATTACTTATTCACATTTTATATTGTGTTAAGACAAAAATTGTTTACTGTGGTATTCAAAAGAGATTTGCATAAAAGCTTTAGTGGCATACTAGTAAGATAGGTTTACACATGATTTATTTATGAATGTAGTTGTATGTTGTGCTTTAGTTTTAATTGTCCTTATGCACGCCTTAGGATCAAGGGAGTATGGAGCTAACGTTAATTGATTCTAGGATTAAAAGATTGTTGATAAGCTTAAAAGGTAGGGATTCTATTACTCATCTTTTGTGAGGTTTTTATAGAATTAAAATTGATTGTTTTGCCGCAATATATATATATATCTATGTTGAACTGATATTATATGAGTATCACATATAAAACTATGACATGGACTCGTCTTGTATTGTACGGCGAGGAACATAATGAATTGACACATGTTATAAATTGAGAAGCATGGTTAGGAAATACTGACTCTATTAATAATGATTTAATATAGAGAAATGGTGAGACATGAAGAGGACGGCGGTTACGTCCTTGGGTATAAATACCCTAAAAGGTAAAATAGGGGGAAGGTAATGACGCTTCCTTGGGTTGAAAGTCCCAGAACACACTGTACAGGAATCGACTTGGTGAGGACTTGGGGCTTGATGTCCCCTCACCGAAACACCCTTGGAATGTTTACAGGGTGATCAAGCGCGCCCATTTGGGTTTCGATGAGTTGAGTGATACTCTATTTAACATGGATACCTAGGAACAATGATGATTTGTAATATTTGTATAAGTGTATAATTATGAAACTTGGTAATGATTAACTATGGTATCCATGTGATGTGATCATAATAAACCTCATAATCTAGTATATAATGTAACTGACTAACCATGCAGGTTTTAATGTGGTAATGATAAAAAAACATAAAGGTGAGTAATGGTTTTCTCTACTGAGCATAGTGTCACTTATTCCCTCATGTTTTTATCTTTTCAGGACTCACTAAGTGTGAGGTGGCTATGAGAAAGATAGTTGAGGAAGCTATGTAGCTATATTACATTGGGACTACTTCAATTGTTAAGAATGTTTTTCATGATAATGTAAGCACTAGTTGTTACTTTCTGTGACTGTATTAAAATGTGATGAGGGTTAAAATGATGATGATGACAGTTTATAATATTAAATTTAAGGTGCTACATTAAACTGTGGATCATTTGTCGATTATATTTTTTTTTATTTTTGATATTGAGAGTTTTTATTTAAGCCCCGGGTAACTTTATTTTTAAGGTTTTACCTTTATTTTTTTATTTTTATTTTATCTCATTAAAAACTGTTAACCCCCATATAGGGGCGTTACAGGCTTGCTTCATTAAAAATGTTGGACTAGTATTCTTTGAACTTCAAAAAGTTGGTGTCGGTGAAGGATTGGAAACTTATTGGCATAAAAACACACGATTGTTATGTGTTGATGCAGTAATTACTACCACTTGCTTAGCGGGGAATTCTAACAAAGGATGTGAAATTTGAAATTTTCAAGTTGTGCTCGTTCTTCAATTCAATATGCTCGACGGTCATTGATCCACTTATGCTAGATTCACTGCAATCGAAGTTGGTGCAAACCTTATGCATGCTTGAAAAGTATTTTCCACGGGCATTTTTTGACATCATGATTCATTTAACGGTGCACTTAGTACGTAAAGTTAAGTTATGTGGACCAGTGTATTTGAGATGGATGTACCTATTTGACAGATATATGAAGGTTTGGAAGGGCTATGTGAAGAATCGAAATAGGCCGAAGGGATTTATTATAGAAAGTTACATAGCTGAGGAATCGGTTGAATTTTGCTCTGAGTACCTATCTAATGCGGACACAATTGGGGTGCCAAAGACTATAAACATTGAGGCTAGGGGACTATCTACGTGGAATCCTTCATCAGTAAATTGAGAGGAGTAGGAGCAAGCTTGTCTTTATGTCTTGCTAATGCTAAGGAAGTGGAGCCTTTCATTGAGGTACACATGAACGAATTAAAAAAAGCATACCCAAAAAAAGCAAGAAATGAGAAGTGGTTGCAAGATGAACACAACCGGACCTTTTAGTTGTGAATTAGAGCACACATCTATTGCAAGTGCTCTACATCACAAGATGGAGGCATGTCATAGAAGTTGAAGAACCTAGCTAGAGGACCGTTGTTGGTAGTTACAAGGTATACGTCATATTCCATAAACGGTTACACTTTCTACACTCGCGAAAGAGATGAGAAGCATCTAATGCACAATAGCGGTGTGACTCTTCGTGCTGAGGCTATGCATATTGCCTCCGCCAACGACAAGAATCTAGTATATAGGACCATGAACTACTTTGGTTTCATTGAAGATATTTGGGAACTTGATTATGAGGGATTACACACAGCACTTTTTAAGTGCAAGTGGGCCGACAATAACTATGTTAAGAATGACTATGACGGCATCACGTTGGTTGACTTTAGAAGATTAGGATACAGGAATGATCCTTTCATTATAGCATCACAAGCAATCCAAGTTTTTTATACTACAGATCCCCAAGACATGGAGTTGTCTCTAGTCATCCCAACAAAGCCAAGAATAGTTATCGACGGTGAAGAAGTTGATGAGGATTGCACAGACATCCCTTCATTCACAAAGGGATTGTCACTGGTTGGAGAGATAGATAATTTTAAAGATGATGTTTCGCACTTGCTTTGTGAAAATGTGGAATGGATATGGATTGAGGAACTAATGAAAGAAAAGATAAAAAGGTCTATAAACCAATTTATGTTAATTTATTTTAACATTTTTCTTTAATTTATTTCATTTTTCAATCTTTTTTTAAAGGTTTTGTATATCTATTTATAGTTATTTTTGTGGTAAAAACAAAGATAAAGTATATATTCTGGGCCATTAGATGCTTAACACACGGGCTGGCCACCATAGGCAGCAAAGAATATTATGTGTAAGAAATATTTAAGACAATTTTTTATGACGGTTTTTGGATATTTTATGACTCTTTTTTCAAATACCATCGTGGAATGGAGTCTTCCATGACGGTTTTTGGAAAAACCATTATGGAAAGCTTCTCAAAGCATAAAAAATGCTGTGAAAAGTAGCACTTTTCCATGATGGTTTTTGCAAAAACCGTCGTGGAAAGCTTCTCACAATGTAAGAAATGCTATGAAAAGTAGGACTTTCCCACGACAGTTTTTGCAAAAACCGTCATAGAAAGCTTCTCATAGCATATGAAATTCTATGAAAAGCAGCACTTTTCCACGACGGTTTTTGCAAAAACCATCATGGAAAGCATCTCATAGCATAAAAAATGTTGTGTAAAGCATCACTTTTCCACGACGGTTTTTGCAAAAACCATTGTGGAAGATTACACTTTCTACGACAATTTCTGCAAAAACCGTCGTGGAAGCATCATTTTCCCCCTTTAAATTTTTGAAATTAGCACCTACAACCTATAATTGTATGTGCGCCCTCTCTCTACAAGATTCCTCACTCTCTCTCTCAAATCCCTCTTTCTCTCTATCTAAAATCTCTCTCTCTCTCTCTAAAATCCTTATCTTTCTCCGCCCTATCACCTCCACTACGCCGCCATCGCCTACTCGCCGTCGGTAAGCTCCCCCTCCCTCTATCTCCCCTCTTCCCCCTCCCTCTCTTTCTCCTCTTCCCTTTCGCCCCTGCCACCGCGACCCCCCTTCCACCCCCTTGCCCCCACCCACCTACCCCCCTCGCCCCCACCCACAAACCCCCCCCCCCCCCCCCCCCCAGCTGCCCCCTCCTCCCTCACCCCAGCCCACCCCCTCGCCCCTCGCTTCTCGTATCCTCGCACCGACCCTCCCCCCTCGCCCTAGCCCACCCCCTTGCCCCTCCCCCTTCGGCCCCCACCCCCCTAGGCCCTTGCCCCCATCCACCCCCTCCCCCCTTGGCCCTCGCCCTCACCCACCCCTTGCCCCCACCCATCCCCCTCGCCCCCACCCACGGCCCCCCTCGACCCTCACATGTGTAAATGTGAAATTATGTATTTAAAAATGTAAATTTGTGAATATGTGTAATCTATGAAATTGTGTAATTGAAATTGTAAATTTGTGAATATATGTAATATGTGAGGTTATGTACATATGTGTAATACGTGAAATTATGTGAATATGTGCAATTTGTGAAATTGTAAATTTGTGAACATGTGTAATATGTGAAATTATATGAATATGTGAAATTGTGTAATTGAAAATGTATCAAGTGGAATATGTGTAATTTGTGATTTAATATTACTATGTATGTGTTAGTTTTTGCTTACTTTGCATAAGTACAATGTCTCGCGAGATCGATAATGACCAGTATGAGGATGCGTACGAAGACTACACTCCATCTTCATCACAATACAGCAAGGGAATCCAACGCAGTAAGCCACGAAGGCGAACCGAATTTGATCCGAAAGTAGACTTTAAGCGAAGGGCTACATTAATGAAAAATATTCATCGGATGAGAAAGAAATGTTTAAGAATTGAAGTGACTTTTGATTCAAAAGGTCAACCGAAAGGCGTACCTGGCCATGAATTAAGCAGTTGGATCGGAGTCCTCAGTCGAGAGCATGTTCCAATATGGACAAAAGGTTGAAGGTCTAAGGATTTGAATAAAGTAAAAGATGTGATTTGGAGAGAGATATACGAAGCTTTTATAGTCGAGGATTGGTATAGGAAAAGGGCTTTGAAGGTTTGTGGCAAATTAGGAAAGGGGTTCAGATCCGACCTCTATATTACCTTTGTACAGCCATACCTTTCCATTCCGCTGGAGGATGAAAATGTATATAAACGGCCTCCAATGGTAGTACACTACTACCCCCCCATAAATGACGACGATTAAGAAGCTTTTGTGAGGTATCGACGTTCCACTGAATTCCAACTACTATCATCAAACACAAGAAAAATAAGAGCAAAAAATGAATACTGCTCTACGGTTGGCCGAGTCGAATATAAAGAGCTCGAGCAATCCTTGGTATGTTAATATTTTATATATATTACATATACAATTATTCTATCATTACTATGTTACTAACATAGCGTAACACAGTTTGCAAATACGGGTGTGCTACCTACACGGGAGGAGTTATGGGTAAAATCATGTCAAGGTCCCAATGGCCAGTTTAAAAATTCAAAGGTAGCAGAAATTGAGAACTTGATTGTAAGTTTACTGAACACGAACAATTAATTTGTAATTTAATACCATATGAAGGATTGGTTGAATAACATGGTTGTATTGTAGTTTTATAGGATGAATACACAACGCAACAAACTCAAGGGAGCTTCCAATCGGTCGGTAATGATGATATTTTGATGAGGGCACTAGGAAAACCAGAACATTTAGGACGTGTTCGCGGTCAATTGAAGTATGTGAAGCAGTCTCAATACTTTAACCTCCAATCAGATACTTCAAAATTGAATTCCCAAATGTCAAAGATACATATGGAGATTGCAGAACTACGGGGTCTTGTGACCGAGCTCATTTTCCAAGGACGTGTCAAGTCGACAGATAATAGTATCTCACAACGCAACAGCTTCAAAGGCAGTTGTAACCCTCCCAATAATGTAGCAAAAGCTCTGAAAGTCCAATTGTCACCTCTTCGTTAAGAGCCCGAACAATGTAGGCTCTTTGTTGAGGATAGAATTAATGGTGGGTGTGCACTTGTTGCACTTGGTAAGGTGTGGATGGAGAGTCTTCCAACTGATACAGTTCATGGACGACTATTAGGGGAAGAGAACGTGCGCATTAGCATCACTACCATCAGAGTTAGAACAGCTGCATTGCCTGTTCCAACACTTGAAGCAACAACTATGGGTGAAGCAACCGGAAGCTTCGTCGCATGGCCGAAGAGGTTAGTTGAAGTCATTGCATTGACGAAGATGAGTCGAGCGTCTAGCCATGTCCTAGAAGATCTAAGCAGAATAAAAGCCAAAAAAAGAAAAGCTCTACAAAAGCAAGAGAATCACAACCTATGGTATACAAGAACAAGAACAAACCGTTACTAATGAGCAACTAGCTACATTTAACTTTGCTTTATTACCTCAAGAGTTTATGCAGTTAGCTCTATACGCATATTCTTTCATGCATGTTGGGTCGACGATTTAGTATCTAATATCGGTAAATGTCACTGGTAATGAATTGCCTATCTACGTGGGGTATGGAGACGTTTACTACTTCATCAACTTTGATAAAATAGGGGCAAACTGTATCCTGGTATACCTCAGGTAATAACTCCATCCTTATTTCATATTTTTAAAATATAGATAGAGTTGTAAGGTGCTTTCAAATAATTGACTGTATTGTTTTTTATTGTAGTTTTTTGGCAGAATATTATGAACTTTAAGGCTTAGTATAAAATTTTGGCTTCATATCTCCGACCATTGTTTCAAATGTTGCAAGAGACCTACAGAGTGATCATAGAGAGCACGCCACATCACTCCTCCACTATTAGCTCAAGCATCGAGAGGGAAATTATTTTTCCTGCCATACAATGTTAGAGAACATTAGATGTTGGGACTTATTTCGTCATGGGAGGACCAAGTATATTGGTTTGACCCCCTCGGACACCCATCACGTGAGGATTTCGTATTAGTCACGAGATTGTAAGTATTAATGTTCTCTTATAAAATTAACTGTTTTTAGTCCCACATAATTGTATCGTCTATTAATTCATTTAAACATGACACATTGTTAGGGTACTTAACGATTGGAAGCTTTAAGAGGGAAGCGGTGTCACAAACCGACCGAATGGAACGCTATATTCCAAATATAAGTGTCCAAGACAACAAGGAAATGTAGAATGTGGTTTTTTTATTCTACGTTTCATGCGGGATATAATTACAAGTGGAATACAAGCCTTAGGAAAAAAAGATTTTTATATACTTACGGATATACATGAAATTAGATTAGAGTAGGTATAATTTGTAAATAGATATGTGCTCTTTAGATAGATAGATGGAGATAATAGATAAACAATTGCTCAAAATAGCTCAAATATAAATGATCTTGTAAATACCTTGTAATTTCAATATACACCAATTTTTGCATGCAATTAGGGCCTTGTTGTAATGGATAACACACGGAATTGGCTATCCCGTGAGAAATAAAAAAATTTTAGGGATTTTTTTTTTTTTGGAATACCAATTTTTCATGACGGTTTTTCAAAAAACCATCGTGGAATACTAAGATTCCACAACAGTTTCTTGAAAAACCATCGTGGAATCAAAAAGCTTCGACGATGTTTTTTTTAAAAACCGTCGTAAAAACTTAAATATTCCATGACAGTTTTTGTTTTCAAAAAACCGTCATGGAATAATATGATTTCACGACAGTTTTTTGAAAAACTGTGGTGAAAAATTTCTACAGACAACCCCTTCATGAGCCATTTTTTCTATTACACGACGGTAAAAAACCGTCGTGAAAACTCTATGTTGTACTACAACTGAAGTTTTCACTGAAATTTTTCCACGAAGGTTTAGAATCTACAGTTTGTAGTAACGAAGGAATCGCCGATAATAATAACAATTAAGCCACTTCGCAAACGAACACTATAAGCAACTGAAATGTGCATAAAAATTTAAGAACAGCGTGATTACAATGATAAAAAGATGAAGAGCATAGAAAGCAAAATTGAGCCTTTCATTACTTGATCTCCAAGTTGAGGCTGTATTGATTTATTTATTTGTCTTTGAGGAAGCTTAATTCAACTGCTAACTTGTATCCGCCAATTATTAAACAGTCAGACCATTTGAATAAAATCCGACGAGACGATAATGTAAAAACTCAAAAAGAAAAGCAGTACCAGTGGGAATAAAAGGTAGAACACAACCGCGTGCTTCATCACACTTTTAGTCTATACTAGTTAAAAAAACGTATTGTATACGCAAGTGCGTATTACACTTGTTATATTTTTTTTTACACAATAATCCATATAATAGACATATAAATAGATCTTAAAATAGTGTAATGTCATAGATAATCTTAAATTTAAAGTACATATAAGATTAACAGAGAAAAAAGAATAAGAAAATAAATAAAGAGAATGGTGTATGAGGTTATGAAAAGGGAAAAGAAATAAAAGAATAATCTAAGGAAAAAAAAAAGATGAAGAAACAAAAGCCAATGAAAAACCAAAAAGAAGAGAAGCATGAATGACACGTACAAAAATTGGGAGAGCACTAAAGATTGTATTCTTTAGGGGCGAACGGCGGGCGGTTTGATGGTTTTTGGACTGGTGCGGTACGGTTTTTTTTTATGGCGGGTTAACGATTAACCAACCCGCAAACCGCTCACCACATGGCGGGCGGTTTTGGTTTGGTTTTGGGTGGTTGCAGGCGGGTTGAGGCAGTTTAAACCTATGCTATTGCCCAATGTAATTTTTTGGACCTTTTTTTTAGAAAGTGAAGAAAATTTGTAGAAAATTTAAGATAATAATACATAAAGCATTCCCAACAAGTTTAATGCTTAAAGACAGTGACCATATTCAAAAATACAAATTAAAAAACATAATTATTCACTGCAACAAGAAACATAAACTACATATAAAGTGATGAACAAAGTCAAGAGTACATAAAGATTAAAGCCTATTCACTGGGTTTGAGAAAATAATAGAATGCTACAAATGAAATGATGAACAAAGTCAAGTGTTTTTTTTTCTTTTAGAGCTTTTTCTACTAACTTACTTGATTTGAATTTTGATCACTTCACAAAATAATAGGAGAATTTCTAGTTTCTAATATGTCAAGAGGCAGTCGAGCCCATGCTTGAAGTGTTGTATTGTTCAATCATCTCTAAAATAAGAACAAAATCAAATAAATGATAAGTTTTTTTAAAAAAAATATATAGGCAGGCGGGTGCGGGTTGAACCCGTTCTTAAAAACTTAAAACCAAGCCCGTCCACCGAATATATTGGTGGGGGGTTGAACCCGCTCACCAATGGGTTGCTGAAGTAAACCCGCTTTTTTTGAGATGAGCGGACGTGGATGCTGACGGTTGACGGGTGCGAGATGATTTTTATACGGCCCTAATATTCTCACTTTATATGTGGAATAGGTTTAAGGAGAACGAGGGAAATACCATTTTAGGTGGACTGATTAAGATTTATGTCAGGTGTTTAAAATTGTTTAGTAAATAATAGAATAAAATAAACCATATAGTAAAAAGTCAAAAATATCATTCTTTTTCTTTTTTCTTTTTTTTATTTCTCCTCTCTTCGCTCTCTGAAACCCTAGTCTTCATGCCGATGTCATCTGTGGTCATCTCTAGTCGTCATCATTTGTTGCCCATCCACATCGGTCATTGCCTTTCATTCTCCTTGAACCAGCTTTTACCAAATTGCTTGCTGACATTCATGTCCACCCATAACGTGATACCAAACTTTGAGCGCAGAAGGTTAGACATTGGAGGCCGAAGGCAGTGGAGTTGAGGCAGCATCATGAGTCACGACCTAGCAGTCGGTGGCACGAGTGAACGGAGATCTGATTGACTTCGGGAGTTCGTCGTCGTCAGCGACGGATGTACTCCTGGCCTCGCATTCCCGATCTCTGGAGATGGCGACGGATGAACTTAGAAACCCAGCGCCATCGTGGAGTGGAGAGCACTAAGATCATGACCTACATCATGGGGGGGGTCTGACCAAGGGCATCATTGCTCAGAGAGGAGAGAGAGAGCGGAAGAAAAAAAGGAAGGAGATAGAGAAATGGCGGGAGAGGAGAGAAAATGAGGGAGAAGGAGAGGAGAGAAAGAAAACCCAAGATCACATTATAGACATTTTGATCTGTATAATTTTTTAATTTAAACAGTTGGTTAATAAATCATATTTACTAATATTTTAAATTATACTTACATTTACTGTTAATAATTTAAAAAATCTAACGTTTCTTATAATTTCTCGCAGATCTATCTATGTCTACAACTTATTTTTTGAATATATAGAAGTGTCAATAATAACACTATTAACACTTTTAACCTAAACTCACCGTTTTGATTGATTTTTTTTCTTTTTTTATGTTTTGACTTTTTTATTGATGCAATTTATTTTCTTAATTTCTCCACTTCTTTTTTTCTTAGTTTCTTTTTGTTTAAATCTCATTTTATTTTTAAATAGATCTCATTAAAATATATTTTCTCCCACTTATCTTTATTAATTTTCTTTTTCAAACTTTACTTAAAAATATTTTTTCCTATCTACTCCTTAGTATATCAATAGTAATTTTATAAATTTCTTATTTAATTGTTCCATTACAATACGTTTTCTCAACTATATTCCCGTTTAGATCATTTTCTAATAGATACCTTTTCTTTAATTTGCCTATATTGAAGTAATTTTTTTAAATAAAATAAAATTTTTGAAGAGGTCATTTATAAACATTATTCAAATTAAAATTTGTCTAAAATATAGTAACAATTTAAATGTTATGAGAGAGAATCATTTTTTTTTTTTTGGGTTCAAATCATGATCTAAAACATGCTCCAAAAGCTATATATTCTTATATTCAAAAAATTCAATAAACTGAATATATTGGTGCATTGATATGAGCTTCTATTAGATGAGAGAAACAGACAAATAAATTTGGGATAGCCAGGATTGAGATCCCCTAAACCTCAAAAAGTGAAACACCTAGCTGAAGGCATGGAATACAACATTCCAAGCATCCAAACAGGCGCCCAGATATTTCTCCCCCGCTGTGGATAACAACAGAGCCACAAAAGCAAAGAAAAAAAACTGAAGAGATTTTTCATTTCCTAAATATTATTGTAGCCGTCAAACCGCTAAAAACCCCAGAAACAAAAATCCAACTTTCACCATTTCCGTGATCTGGGTCTGCTCAATTCCACCATTTTATCTCAGCTTTTCAATTTTCACAAAAATCGTTGTTATTTGTTTATTCTGTGATGGCTCTTTTACCCAGTCGCCAATTCTACCCAACGAGCTTCTTCGACTCGTTCCACGGCACTCGCATCGAGTTCTTCAGGTACGGTTCGTCCATTACCTTTAGAAAACACCATTTCTATTCGACCAAGTACAGTACTCTAAACCCTAGCTCCTCAAGCCCTGAACAGAATCCAAGAAGGAAATATAACAAATTTTTGAGGACGACCCAGAACAATACTTGGTATAATAAATTTGATGATAATTTATCTAGTGGTAGTTGGTTAGATAAGTGGAATGAAACCCATCAACAAATTAGGCCAAAACCGCCTAAGGCCGTGTTGGATTATCGGAATAGTGAGGGTGGAAATCAGTCTAGTTCAAGTTATGCTAATAGGAATGGTAGTGATAATGGTAGTGGTGGTAGTACAATGGAGAAGATTGTGGAGAAGTTGAAGAAATTTGGATACATGGACGATGTTGGTAGTGAGAGGAATGAGGATAAGGGAGAAAGAGTGATTGAAAAGGGATCGGTGGAGGATATATTTTATGTTGAGGAAGGAATGTTGCCCAATCCTAGAGGTGGGTTTTCGCTGGAATCTCCGTTGGGGGTGGAAAATGTGTTTGGAAGTAGTGGCAGTGAGGTGAGGTTTCCGTGGGAGAAGCCAAAGGAGAAAGTAGAGAAAGAGGGTGGTTCAATGAGGAGAAGAAATAAGACTTCGTTGGCGGAATTGACTCTTCCAGAGTCAGAGTTGAGGAGGCTGAGGAATTTGACATTTCAGAAGAAGCACAAGACAAGGATTGGTGGCGCAGGTGTTACACAGGCGGTTGTGGACATGATTCATGAGCGGTGGAAGACATCGGAGATTATAAGATTGAAAATTGAAGGTCCCCCTGCGCTTAATATGAAGAGAATGCACGAGATATTAGAGGTTTGCTTCTCGTGAATCTAGTTACAACTTTTTGTGTAAATGCATTTATCCCTTTCTTTTAGTAATGAACAATTTTGCCGTCTACAAAATTTGATATCTTTCCCTGGCAACAATAATAGTTGCAGTAGTAATAACAAAAACATGAGTAATATATTTAGGGATTTTTTAGAAGTATGGATTTTGTTTTCTTTTTCCCCCTCTAAGTTTTTGGTTTTCTGCCTTTACTATGTTCAGCGAAAAACTGGTGGTTTGGTGGTATGGAGGTCTGGCGCATCTCTTTCTTTGTACAGAGGTGTGAGCTATCAGGTTCCTTCATTGCAACTAAAAAAACGGTTATACAACAAAACAGAAATATCGTCTATACAAACTATTGGTGATAAATCCACTACAGACCTAGCCAAATTTACTCCAAATAGAAATACGGATACGGCGCTTCAGAAGTCGGAATCTACTTCAGAGGAGAAGCAATTCATGGAACGGTCTCCCGAAGTGAAGTATGAAGTCATAGTAGACGAATTGTTGGATGGCCTGGGTCCTAGGTATGAAGATTGGCCAGGATCTGATCTACCACCAGTAGATGCAGATATGCTTCCGAGCGTAGTTCCTGGTTACCAGCCACCCTTTAGAATACTTCCTTTTGGGGTGCGATCTTCTCTTAGTGTGAAGGAGGCAACATCGTTACGGAGGCTTGCAAGGGTTCTTTCACCACATTTTGCTTTAGGTATGCACAGTTCTTTTGTAACTTAGTGTAACTACAAATATACTTAAGTTGTATCATGGATTACCATCTCCCTGCAGGTAGAAGCAGGCAGCTCCAAGGTCTAGCCGTGGCCATGATCAAGTTATGGGAAAAAAGCTCAATTGCAAAGATTGCACTCAAACGTGGTGTGCAGCTTACTACTAGTGAGAGAATGGCTGAAGAAATCAAGGTAATAGAACATAATCAAAGTCTATGGCAGTAATTTGTTTGTCAAGGTGCTTCTAAAACCGCTTGCTTAATTTGTTTCTTTCATTTTAATCACTAAGCCCAAAATGATGCATGTAGTTTCTGAACCAAGAATGATATTAGCTTTCTTATCTAATAGAAAAAGAAGGTAAATGGGTTTTTTTCTCTCTCTTAAAAAGTGATTATGGACTATTTTTTTCTCCGGGGTTTGAACCACCTCATGGGCACCTACATGACAAAAATTGTAGTTTCGTGCCTTCCAAAGATTATAGGATTTGGCGGAAGGCTCCAGTTTCAAACTTGGGCTGACAATGTGAGTTTGGGAATCTCTCTCTCTCTTCTTTTTTTTTTCCCCTTAAAGAAAAAAGAAAAGAAAAGTTAAAATCCATCTTTGTTAGAAGTAGTTGTTTGTGGGAATGTTTGTGTTGTTAAAAGTCAATCTAAGAAATGGAGAGTCTAGATTATCACTGTGTTGCTCAGCAGTTCTTTATTATTCAATCAGTTGCTTAATCTTGTGTTGGTCGAATGTAATAAGATTGATTTTTGATGGTAAAGATCACTGTATCAGATAAAATTATCTTAGTCCCAAGTTTTCTTGGAGAGATTTTAATAATTTATTACAAAACCTTGGTTGTTGGCTGTAGAAATTGACAGGGGGTGTGCTTCTCTCTCGAAATAAGGACTTCTTAGTCTTCTACAGGGGAAAAAATTTTCTGTCTCCTGAAGTCACCGAGGCATTAGTAGAAAGGGAGAGATTGGCAAAGTTCCTGCAAGATGAGGAGGAGCAAGCTCGTTTGAGAGCATCAGCCATAATTGTACCACGTATGGAGACAGCAGAACAACCTGGAACTGCCGGTACACTTGGAGAAACATTGGATGCGGATGCTAAATGGGGGAAGAGGTTGGATAATCGTCACAAGGAAGAAGTGATGCGACAAGCGGAGATTATGAGGCATGCTGATTTGGTTAGAAAGCTTGAGAAGAAGCTTGCTTTTGTAAGTTCCTTGATCTAATACGACGAAACACTCATATTCTAATAGAGTTTCTAAAGCTAAATTTAAAACTACGATAAGAGATTTTTGGTACCATCAAATCACACTTGAAATTTAGAATTTTGTCTCCTCATAATTTGTTGGATTCATTTTTTAAAATTTAATATAAAAAGTCCAAAAATATAATGCCGTGATGTCTCACATTGTTATATGGCTGCAACACCAGAACATTCATTGGTTAACTGTCTGAATTTATCCATCAGAGTGAACGAAAGCTAACGAAAGCTGAGCGAGCCTTGGCTAAGGTAGAGGAATTTTTGCAACCGTCAAATCGACAAGCGGATCCAGAAAGCATAACTGATGAGGAGAGGTTTATGTTCCGTAAGCTTGGGTTGAGGATGAAAGCATTCTTACTTCTTGGTAAAATAATGCTTCGTGCAAGATTTATTAGATTTTTTTCTCTCTTATTGACTATGAGCCATTCATTCATGGGAAATTGATTTTTTAACACAGGTAGACGTGGCGTATTTGATGGTACCGTGGAGAACATGCATTTGCATTGGAAGTACCGGGAATTGGTTAAGATAGTTGTTAATGCTAGAACTTTTGACCAGGTCAGGAAAGTCGCTTTGGCACTCGAAGCTGAGAGTGGAGGCGTCCTGGTTTCAGTAGACAAAATTTCCAAAAAGAAATTTGCTATAATTGTATTCCGGGGAAAGGACTATCAGAGGCCTTCCACATTGAGACCGAAGAATCTTTTAACAAAGAGGAAGGCTTTGGCGCGCTCAATTGAGCTTCAGAGGCAGGAGGTATCTCTATGAATCTTCGTGTTGCAACTCTGAAGCTCATGCTGTTTTGAATACTGGAGCACTGTAGCGTGTTCAATATGCCTTTGGCAAATTTTCTCCAAAACTATAGCTCTCTAAACCTGTTTAATGACTATTGAATCTCGGGCTCTTATTACTCCTGCCTAATGTTTAAAGTTGTTTCGTGGTTGTTTGTTAACTGATATTCCTTATTGTCAAACAGGCTCTCCTGAAACACATTTCAGCTGTGCAAAGTAAAGTGGACAAGCTCAGATCTGAACTTGTATGGACATGTTCATATCTCTTTTAGTGCTGTTACAAGTTGAGCTGTCTTTTAATTGGTGGAGTATTTGATTCGGTTGCATTTCGTGTTTGACAGGAGCAAATTGCAGCAGTCAAGGACCAAGGAGACGAAGCATTGTATGATAAGTTGGATTATGACTATCCCACCTCGGACGAGGAGGACGAGGAATCAGAGGTCTGTGTTTACTTCATCTTCCAGATCTTCCCTTCCACCCATTGGGCATGCTGATTTAAGAGGTCATCTCATTTATGCATTTGTTTGCTTTTTTAGGAAGAAGGAGACGAGGCTTATCTCGAGACTTACGGAAGTGAAAATGACGGTGAAGACGAGAGCAACGACCTAATCCGCAATCTCTACCGAGACCAAGATAAGAAGCCTCAAACAGAATCAGGAGTTCTTCAAAAGCATTCACCAGAAATAGATGGCTCTCCTAGCGGAGATGACAAAAATGAGCAAGTAGATTTCCATTACTCTAATAACTACGCTTGTGAAGAATTTTGAACCATTGACCAGGCAGCATTTGGAGGTCATCGATTATGAAAGAGAGATTTTGTTCTCTTGTCTCGCTGTACAAATCCTAAAGCATGCCCTTGTATATTTGATATACCATTGCAATTTAGAAGTAACATATTTTAACTTTTTTCTTTCGTATACTCTTGTATTAATTTAACAGAAGAAATTAACACATCAAAGTTTTACAGCTAACTGACTGATTACAAGTAGTAAACCAGTGGTTTATAGTTAGTTAGATGTTAGTTTGACGTTAACCAGTTGGTTACAGTTAGTCAGCAATTTGTTAACAGTGACTTATTTATCAAGTCCTTTACTCGTGAATGTATAAGTAGCACAGGAACTCTATATCCAGAGTGAATGAATGAGAAGTCCAAGTTTTCCTCCAGTTCATTTTCGATCTCCTCTCCTCCATTCTTCCTTTCCCCCATTTTGCCTTTCCATCTAATATCTGTTACGGTATCAGAGAAAATTTGCTAACTGTAACCGACTGGTTAATGTCTAATTAACATCTAACTATTAACCACTGGTTCACTACTTGTAATCAAACAGTTAACTGTAAAAAGTTACAACATTTGTTTTCATGGCTGACAAGTCATAGCTGGATTAGAATCCAAATTCATATTCACCTTCGAAAAGTTATTGAGGTAATTCTATTACTGCAGTAAACTTTTTTTTATTGAAGAAGAAGAAGTATTTCTCCAGTGTGATTCTTCGGTGGTAGAATATGTTTTCAAACTGTTAAATTTGGTCAAATATTTTTTTTTCCCTCAGCAGATCTGAGGTTGAAAGACAAAAATCTACAGTAGGTTATGTTTTCAATACCCATGCTAGAGAAATTGTCATTACTGTTTGAGAGAAGAGTAAAAACTCTATGGTTTTAACTGTACACTATAACATGTAAGAGCTTTACACAGTTTACAGTTAAACTATGTGATTGGAACCAATCATAACCCCAAACATCCTAAAAAATGCAATTGCGTCACCTTTTTTATTTTTTATTTTTAATCCCTAACTGTCTAACATAACCAACAGAGACTTCTAGAAAACTTAGCTGCATCAACACACCCAAGTGGCAGCGGTAGTGGTAGTGTTTATAATACAGATCGACAAAGTCTCCTTTATTTCATTGAGTAGAATTAGAGTAATGCTCTACGTGGGATAAAGATCGCTATCTCAAGGGTAAACCGATGGACTACTTAATTCCTAACTTGCTGTCAAAATGTTTTTCAATTTCCACCAAATTGAACTCCAAAAGAAGAGCAATATGTATGTTTCCTCGAAATTGAGCTTCAAAACAAGAGCTGTGTTTCTGTATGTATCTATGTATTTTTTTTTTTTTTTTTTGGTTTTGAATTATAGCCAAATTTCTTTTTGGTCTGTAACTTTTAAAAGGTGTCATAACATGCTCCCAATCTGTCGATTTGTTCTAAGTTTGGCCTGTTGTCTATCAGATTGTTAAAAAAATAGACAGCATGAATCACGTGAGTGTCGTGTGTGGTACAATAGGGTTTAGTTTTGTAACTTTACGGGATAGACGAGACATTTTGTCGGACCCCGCATTACAAGGGGATTTAGGGGCTACGGTTTGACCAATTGTTTTGTTGGCAGAAAAGTCTTATTTTGTCTCCAAATTAAATCTGGCATTCTCATAAGAAATTAAGTTTGATTGTTGTAATATTAAAAATAAAAAATAAAAATCTTGGTTGCTGTAGTAACAAGAAAGGATGACTACTAAGAAGTATAGTAATGGTATTATGAAATTTGGTTTTGAAAAAAGAAATATCAGTTACTAATCTTGTTTGTATTGTTGTTCTTGTTGAACTTCCACTTGGTTAATTTTTTGGACCTTTAATTATACGTTATCATTTTAATGTTTTTGCTAGTATCGATTATTTGATATATAAAAACCCAAATGAACAGAATTGATAATTACAATATTACTTTAAGTTTATGTTTTTAAAGAAAAAAAGGAAAAAAAATATATTAATAGAATAACTAAACAAAGAAATCAATAGTTAAAAAAAAGAGTGGTAGATTTTCAGTATTTACCTCACTATTAATGCTCAAGCTCTTCTTTGTGGCTTTGTCCTTGTTTTGGAATTCGTATTTGGATGTTTGGATGTTTTAACTTTAAGAAAAAGTCTTTTTGGACAAATGATTTTTTTTTTTTACAGTTTTTTGGCACCAAAAAACAAGCTTTTTGGGCATGAAAACTGCCCTCTTTTTTTTTTACTCTGTTGAGGTTCCTTTCCTAGTTACAGTTTTTGTTCTTATCTTTTTGAAAACATAGAGACAGTTTTTCTGCACAAAAAAACGTGTTTTTTAATGCAAAAAAAAAAAAAGTCATTTGTCTCATTCAAAACTTTTTTTGGCTCTTTTTTTCAAAATATCCCGTTTTGGTTTTTTTAAAATCATAAGAGATGAAAATGAGATTTGATATGTAGTTTAGAAGCTAACAATGAAATTAACCGAAATGTATATGTTTCTTGAGCAATGCTACAAGCATGAATTCTAATCTCAAGAAAAACCAACTCTTGAGTTGTTTTTTTTTTTTATTGACAGGCGTTTAAAAAGATTATCACATTAATTGATAATAAAAGGTTGCACCAATTAATAAAATAATAACAGTTAAAGGCTGGTGTAAAAATTGGTATTGGAATTTATGTCCCGAATGTTATTCAGGTTAAAAAAAAACCTAAGGACCCATTTGGTACAGGTATTCAAATTATGGTAATTTGGATTCTTTTTAAATAGTATTATGATTTGGATTTTGATTTAAGTAATGTGATTTGAGTTATAATTCGAGTTATTATTTGGTTGTCAGAGTATTTAAAAATAGATTTGGATAGAGTATTCAAATATGTGTTTGGTAAGTTTTTGAATCCTGATTTGAGTTATAAATATGTATTTGGTACATTTGAGATTTGGATGAGGATTTTTTGTTGCCCTTTTATGAAAAGTTAAAAAATTTATTACAAAAATAGTACATTTTTAAAAAAGTGTATAAAAATGGTATATGAAATAAATTATTTCTATTTCATTGCATACAATAATAAATCAATGTTTGGTACACAGGAACACAATATTGAAAAAATTAGAGTTATAACTGTATTAAGTCCTATGTTTTTTGCCTATTGATTTTTGTTGGCATTTTGATGCTATTAGCGATTTTTTGAAATATTCAATTCTCTCTCCAATCCATAAACTATTTACGAAAAAAAATTATTACAATATAATCAAAGAGTGTGCTCCTTTGTCAAAGTACTTGTATATATGACAACATTTTGTGCATACAACAGCAGGGAAACCTCAGCTAACGTAACAACGTTCTAATAATTGAGCGTTCAAAAAATAGCTGTTGTTTAATGGTCCACCAATCTTAATAACAACGCCCTCTCATTATGTCTATTTCAATTAAAGGTTGTTCCAATTAACGATTGCCTGGTCTTCGTTTCTTTTTCTCCCCATCTTTCCCATTGCCACCATTAAATGAACACAAAACCACAATTTGAAAAATGGGGACCAAAAACCCACATCAAAGCAAGACCAGAAACGAACATGGACACAAGTACAAACAAACTAGAAAGCTGCAAATCAGATTGCACAGTTGGCCATTAACACAACTACTGAAACATTTGAAAGATAAGGAAATTTGAAACTACCACTGCAGCAACACTTTCTCTTTAAACAAGGAAGAATTTGAGGTCGAACTACATACCATTTTTGAGGCTGCCGATGATTGGGCAGAGTTCGACTGAACCCAAGCAACTCTCGAGGACACAGGTCGCCTACTCCGCCGCCGACAATGACAACACAACAATGGCTGGTGGGATAGATATGGTCTACGGTGGCCGAATCTAAATCGGCGGTGAAGACAAGCCATCTAAGGGCAGAAGCTCTCAACGAGCGACGGAGAGAGAGAGACACCCAAGCAGAATTTTTAGACAATAATGGTGGTGGGTTTCTAGCAGAGGAAAGGGAGCGAGGCAGAGAGAGAGGCGATGCAAGATTTGTGAGTGCAAGATCGATCACATGCAGTTAGGAAATATGGGGATAAAAGCCCTCAACGGTAAACCCTCAACAGTACAAAATTGGGATGCTATAAGGCAAGCACCATAAGAGAGAGAACTAGTCAGATTTTCCCAAAAAAAATGGTGGTGGGCTTCCAGTAGAGGCAAGGGAGCGAGAGAAAGAGAGGCGACAGATTGAAAGATCTACCACATACCAGTTGGGAAATATCGGGATACAACGGTATAGCCTCAACGATCAAAAAGGGATGCTCGCAGTGAGATTCCCCTGCATTTGGGTTCTCGAGCCTGCATTGTAGAGTAGAGGTTGAAGTGCTAGAAAACAGCGAAGAGAAGAACTCGAGATTTTGAATCAAGACGACCCGAATACTGATTCAAAAACCTGCCAAATATCGGACACCAAACAACAATTTCAATAACTCATGAAACCCAGATACTGTTTTGAGTCATTTGAGTAAAGGAAGTGCTCAAACCAAACACCCTCTAAAACAGTAAGAGGTATTGAACTCTAAACCTTAATGTCTGAGATTGAGTGTGAGTTTACCATAGACTTAAACTAAGACACAGGTGGAATGATAAAGAAACTTGGTCTATGCTTTCACCTACTAACACGTAGAGAATCCAGATTAAAACATTCTAAACCTAATTAACAAGTTACTAAAAGGCATAATTGCAACCTCATTGAGGATTAAGGAAATCGATCTTTGTATGATAGGAAAAAATTCACAATGTGTCATTTATTTAAGGCCATGCCATGCCATCACGACCGGTAGAAGGAGCCAAATATAGATGAAAATGGGTGATCATCCTTAACCCTTTTTTACCTTTAATGTTCTATATAAACTTTTGTATAAGTTAAATCCTGCCCTTTTTATAGTCACATTCTGCTTCTCTTAAAATTCTATACCTTTTTCATTTAATTTAATTTGATAATGTTAAAATATGTTCCTTTTCCTAACTAATTTTTCTGGTGGAGAACAACGGTGATTTTCATAGGCCAAACTTGCAACCAGCTAAATATCCGTCGCATGTTGGCAATGCACTGTAAGTGAGCAATACATAAAAGCAGCCACATAAAATGTTGACCATAATTAAGTCCCACATTCAAAAGAAAAAGAAAAACGTGTAGTTTGCCTGTATGTGGCTTAGACATCGACCTCTAGTGGAACTTGTGCTGATAGCTATGCTAGGAGTAGGGTCGGCAATTTTAGACACGGCATGATAACACGATACGAAAACGACACGACGGGTTTGGACCGCATATTTATTAATTGAGCCATAAATAGGTTGGCATGAATAACACGAAAATAAATATGCTGGATTTATACTAATACGTCTAACACGCCTTATCATGTTTAATGAAACGGGTTGTAAACGTGTCGATACGACACGACACGACTCGCCCATTTATAACATATTTAAACTTAAAAATAAAAATATTTGAAATATTTGTAGTAAGTTAGTATTAATTAGATATTATGGTTTTGTTAATTTTCTTTATTGGCTTTTTTTAAAATTTTTTAATTTTTGTATTTTTTAAGTTTTGTTAACTGGGTTATAAACGTGCCATATGCGTATTGTTATCGTGTCAACCCATCACGGCCCGTTTAATAATCATGTTAATCGTGTAGTACCGTGTTACACATGCCATAAACGGGTCGTGTTCGTCTTTGCATTTCTAGTACTTTTATTAATCATGTCGTGTTCGTGTTTGACCTAAACATATCGTGCTGTAAATATACAGACACGAACACGACACGAACACATTTACTACTAGCCCTAGCTGGGAGAATAACAAGCGTCACAATATCATATGGTCCGGGCCTCCGACGTCATGGCACTTTCTTTGGCAATTCACATAAATATATTTTTTAGACTCAATCTTTATGCCATAACACGTTAAAGTTTCTTATGCCACAAATTTGATGAATGCCTCTCCAGGACATCTAGTGTGTCCTTTCTCAGTGACAGTTTTCGTCTTACTTCTCGACATATTCTATTGGGCTATTTTTTATGTCCCTCCAAAATACTCGTGGGTCCAAGTGGGACATTTTTCCTCTATTTTTCTCTCTCTTTTCTCTTTCTCTCTCTCCTCACCATCACCGACTCATCTCCAACACCAACGTCATTGCTGGGGTCAAAAAAAACAAAGAAAAAAAAATTGATTACAACAACACTAGCAAAACACAGATTGAGGACTCCGACAAACTCTCTCGCACTAGATCCTTTGCCGTTGAGAATGAAATCCGTCCCAATTCTTCGCCACCATTGCATCTACGCTGCAAATCTTCACCATCGCTCTACTTTGTTTTCAGATCTAGACGAACTTTGATCAATTAGATGGCAAAGAGAAAAAAGATTCGACGACAAGAGAATCTTGTGATGGAACGACGCCTCCTAGCGTGACCCGTCGGTGACGATCAAATGGCATCTAGAAGGTTGGATCTCTATGGGACCCACTGGAGACGATCGAACGGTTTCTGGAAGGTCACCGATTTACTTGACGCCTAAGTTAGGGATTGACTTGTCGCGAGAGAGAGTTCGATGTTGGAAACCAAATCAAACCAAAATTCTGCCCAGATCGTTCATGTTAAATCATTTAGAGGAATAATTCAAAATTGCGAAAGCGTACCTTGATTCATGATCTTGGATTGTTGTGGGTTATTGTCTTCCAATCCAATACGTATTCCTTTTGAAACTTCAATGAATATGGGATTTCAAAGAAGCAGGATGTCTGTAAACTTTATGAATGAATAATACGTAAGTATGGATTGGGGACCATAACCAGAATAAATAACTTTAGTTATTTTAATGTATTTTCAGTTTTGCCCATCATAAAATCTAGAAATTACAAATTGGTATCTACACTTATATTAATAATAATAATAACCCATACTTTATATTAATACCCAAAAGCCTTTCAACTTTATCTTAATTATATTACTTTAATTTAAGCATTACCTTAAGACAACATTAAACAACACATTTAAATACATATGTAGACCCATATGAAAAATTATTTTCCAACAATCTCCCACTTGGGCCACATATGTTTCTTTGCAAAAAATGTGTTTACCTTAATGAGCTCAACTTTTGCTATCATATATAAGGGTATTCCTGAACAATCTCGTCCATTGATCATACCAATATAGGACCAAAGAGGTCTTTGTCACAAATATAACGTGACTAAACCAATCAATGATCACACATATCGATATAACCAAATGACATATATCAAGTATGGATGTGTAGCATGGAAATTACATGCAAAGTGATCTAAACATGTCTATTTCTAACTGGTCTAACCTTATACCTGAATGAGATCAGAACCATACCAAAATTAGAGTGTAAGTAAACTGTATTCTTTATTTCTACAGAAAATATATACAAACACACAATGTCTATATATAAAGAAAATTAGCACTTAAATACAAACTCCCACTAAAACTGCATATCATCAAATAACTGAATACCCATGTGAGCAGTGTGCTCATGAAAGAGCTTGGGTGGAAGCGCTTTTGTAAGCGGATCCGCTATACAAACACACAATGTCTATATATAAAGAAAATTAGCATTTAAATACAAACTCCCACTAAAACTGCATATCATCAAATAACTGAATACCCATGTGAGCAGTGTGCTCATGAAAGACCTTGGGTGGAAGCCCTTTTGTAAGCGGATCCGCTATCATGGAGTTTGTACCAATATGCTCTATAGACACCTGACCACTTTAAACTCTTTCTTTAACAACAAGAAACTTAATCTCTATATGCTTTGACTTTGAAGAGCTCCTGTTGTTGTTGGAATATAAGACTGTAGATTTATTATCACAAAACAACTTAAGTGGTCTTTCTATACTTTTCACAATCCGCAGCCCAGTGACAAAGTTTCGCAGCCATATTCCATGATTAGATGCCTCATAACATGCTATAAATTATGCCTCCATAGTGAAAGAAGCTATAAGTGACTGCTTGGCACTCCTCCAAGAAATAGCTCCTCCAACAAGCAAAAAAATATAGCTCGAAGTGGATCAATGACTATCTTGACATCAAGCAAAATCTGAATCCGAATAACCAATGATCTCGAGTTGGTCTGACCTTCTATATGTAAGCATGTGATCTTTTGTTCTCTGTAAATATCGCATAACTCGTTTGGCTGCTTTCCAATGATCCATTCCAGGGTTACTCAAATATCTGCCCAACAATCCAACAATGTATGCTATATTTGGACGAGTACAAACTTGAGCATACATTAAACTCCCAACAGCTGATGCATATAGGATCTTTTCTATTTCCTTAACCTCAAGGTCGTTCTTAGGACACTGACTTAAACTAAACTTATCTCATTTAGCCACAGGGGTATCTCCTAGTTTACAATCCTGCATGCTAAATCTTTTAAGTACCTTTTCGATATAGCTCTTTTGTGATAACTCAAGTTTGCCCCGAGAGCAATCTCGGTGTATTTTAATTCCTAACACAAAAGAGGCGTCACCAAGATCTTTCATTTCAAATTTCTTTGATAGAAATCTCTTGGTTTCGTGCAATAAGCCTATATCATTGGTGGCAAGCAGTATATCGTCAACATGCAATACTAGAAGAATACACTTACTCCTACTAAACTTATGGTATATACAGTCATCTACAGTGTTTATCTTGAAACCGAATGAGACTATCACTTGATGAAATTTGTAATGCCATTGACGAGAAGCTTGCTTAAGCCTATAGATGGATTTCTTTAATTTGCAAACCATCTTCTTTGGGTCTATAGACTCAAAGTTTTCTGGCTGCATCATATAGATCGTTTCATCGATGTCACCATTTAGAAACGTCGTCTTAACATCCATCTGATGTAACTCAAGATCAAAATGTGCTACAAGTGTCATAATTGTTCTAAAAGAGTCTTTCGTTGAAACCGGAGAGAAAGTGTCTTTATAATCAATGCCTTCCTTTTGAGTAAAGCCCTTAGTGACAAGACGAGCCTTATATCGCTCTACATCACCCTTCGAATCCCTATTGGTTTTAAATATCCATTTGCAACCAATGGGCTTCGCACCTTTAGGCAATGGAATGAGATCCCAAGCGTCATTGTCCTTCATAGACTTTATCTCATCTTTCATGGCATACATCCACTTTTGAGAGTTTGAATTATGCATGGCTTGACGGACATTGATCGGATCATCATCCATCAATCCAACACTTTCCTCATGTTCTTGGAGAAATACTATGTAATCATCCGGAATAGCACTTCTCTCTCTAGTGGATCTCCTTAATGGCACAAGTTCTTGAGGTTCTGGTTCTTGAGGTTGTTGAGTTTATACTTCAAGGGGTTGAACGACTATGTATGGTTGTTCTTGATATGCAACTTGATCGGACACGGGTCGCCTACTCCGCCACCGACAATGACAACACAACAACGGCCGGTGGGATAGATATGGTCTACGGTGGCCGAATCTAAATCGGCGGCGAAGACAAGCCATCTAAGGGCAGAAGCTCTCATCGAGCGACGGAGAGAGAGAGACACCCAGGCAGAATTTTTAGACAATAATGGTGGTGGGTTTCTAGCAGAGGAAAGGGAGCAAGGCAGAGAGAGAGGCGATACAAGATTTGTGAGTGCAAGATCGATCACATGCAGTTGGTAAATATGGGGATAAAAGCCCTCAACGGTAAACCCTCAACAGTACAAAATTGGGATGCTATAAGGCAAGCACCATAAGAGAGAGACCCGGTCAGATTTTCCCAACAATAATGGTGGTGGGCTTCCAGTAGAGGCAAGGGAGCGAGAGAAAGAGAGGCGACGGATTGAAAGATCAACCACATACCAGTTCAAAAATATCAGGATACAACGGTACAGCCTCAACGGTCAAAAAGGGATGCTCGCAGCGAGATTCCCCTGCATTTGGGTTCTCGAGCCTGCATTGTAGAGTAGAGGTTGAAGTGCCAGAAAACAACCAAGAGAAGAACTCGAGATTTTGAATCAAGACGACCCGAATACTGATTCAAAAACCTGCCAAATATCGGACACCAAACAAGCATTTCAATAACTCATGAAACCCAGATACTGTTTTGAGTCATTTGAATAAAGGAAGTGCTCAAACCAAACACCCTCTAAAACAGTAAGAGGTATTGAACTCTAAACCTTAATGTCTGAGATTGAGTGTGAGTTTACCATAGACTTAAACTAAGACACAGGTGGAATGATAAAGAAACTTGGTCTATGCTTTCACCTACTAACACGTAGAGAATCTAGATTAAAACATTCTAAACCTAATTAACAAGTTACTAAAAGGCATAATTGCAACCTCATTGAGGATTAAGGAAATCAATCTTTGTATGATAGGAAAAAATTCACAATGAATCATTTATTTAAGGCCATGCCATGCCATCACGACCGGTAGAAGGAGCCACATATAGATGAAAGTGGATGATCATCCTTAACCATTTTTTTCCTTTAATGTTGTATATAAACTTTTGTATAAGTTAAATTCCACCCTCTTTATAGTCATATTCTGCTTCTCTTAAAATTCTATACCTTTTTCATTTAATTTAATTTAATAATGTTAATATATGTTCCTTTTCCTAACTAATTTTTCTGGTGGAGAACAACGGTGATTTTCGTAGGCCAAACTTGCAACCAGCTAAATATACGTCGCATGTTGGCAATACGTTGTAAGTGAGCAATACATAAAAGTAGCCACATAAAATGTTGACCATAATTAAGTCCCATGTTTGGAAGAAAAAGAAAAACGCATAGTTTGCCTTTATGTGGCTTAGACATCGACCTCTAGTGGAACTTGTGCTGATAGCTATGCTAGGAGTAAAGTCGACAATTTCAGACACGGCATAATGACACGATACGAAAACGACACGACGGGTTTGAATCGTATGTTTATTAATTGAGCCATAAATAGGTTGATACGAATAACACGAAAATAAATGAGCTAGATTCATGCTAATACGTCTAACACGCTTTATCACGTTTAATGAAACGGGCTGTAAACATGTCGACACGACCCGCCTATTTATAACACATTTAAACTTAAAAATAAAAATATTTGAAATATTTGTAGTAAGTTAGTATTAATTAGATATTGTGTTTTCGTTAATTTTCTTTATTGGCTTTTTTAAAAAAAATTTAAGTTTTTGTTAACTGGGTCATAAACGTGCCATATGCATATTATTATCGTGTCAACCCATCACGGCCTGTTTAATAATCGTGTTAATCGTGTCGTACCGTGTTACGCATGCCATAAACGGGTCGTGTTCGTCTTTGCATTTCTAGTACTTTTATTCATCGTGTCGTGTTCGTGTTCGACCTAAACATGTCGTGCTATAAATATGTCAATACGAACACGACACGAACACGTTTACTACTAGCCCTAGCTGGGAGAATAACAAGCGTCACAATATCATATGGTTCGGGCCTCCAACGTCATGGCACTTTCTTTGGCAATTCACATAAATATATTTTTAGACTCAATCTTTATGCCATAACACGTTAAAGTTTCTTATGCCACAAATTTGATGAATGCCTCTCCAGGACATCTCGTGTGTCCTTTTCTCAGTGACAGTTTTTGTCTTACTTCTTGACATATTCTATCGGGCTACTTTTTATGTCCCTCCAAAATACTCGTGGGTCCGAGTGGGACATTTTTCCTTTATTTTTCTCTCTCCTCTCTCTTTCTCTTTCTCCTCGCCATCACCGGCTCATCTCCAACACCAACGTCATTGTTGGGGTCAACAAAAACAAAACAAAAAATTGATTACAACAACACTAGCAAAACACAGATTGAGGACTCCGACAAACTCTCTCGCACTAGCTCCATTGACGTTGAGAATGAAATCTGTCCCAATTCTTCGCCACCGTTGCATCTACGCTGCAAATCTTCACCATCGCTCTACTTTGTTTTTAGATCTACATGAACTTTAATCAATTAGATGGCGAAGAGAAAAAAGATTCGACAACGAGAGAATCTTGTGATGGAACGACGCCTCCTAGCGTGACCCGCCAATGACGATCAAATGGCATCTAGAAGGTTGGATCTCTATGGGACCCACTGGAGATGATCGAACGGTGTCTGGAAGGTCACCGATTTACTTGACACCTAAGTTAGGGATTGACTTGTCGCGAGAGAGAATTCGATGTTGGAAACCAAATCAAACCAAAATTCTGTCAAGATCATTCATGTTAAATCATTGAGAGGAATAATTCTAAATTGCGGAAGCGTACCTTGATTCATGATATTGGATTGTTGTGGGTTATTGCCTTCCAATCCAATACGTATTCCTTTTAAAACTTCAATGAATATAGGATTTCAAAGAAGCAGGATGTCTGTAAACTTTCTGAATGAATAATACGTACGTATGGATTGTAGACCATAACCAGAATAAATAACTTTAGTTATTTTAATGTATTTTTAGTTTTGCTCATCATAAAATCTAGAAATTACGAATTAGTATCTACACATATATTAATAATAATAATAACCCATACTTTATATTAATACCCAAAAGCCTTTCAACTTTATCTTAATTATATCACTTTAATTTAAGCTTTACCTTAAGACAGCATTAAACAACACTTTTAAATACATATGTAGGCCCACATGAAAAATTATTTTCCAACAATCTCCCTTTTGGGCCACATATGTTTCTTTGCAAAAAATGTGTTTACCTTAATGAGCTCAACTTTTGCTATCACATATGAGGGTATTCCTGAACAATCTCGCCCATTGATCATACCAACATAGGACCAAAGCGGTCTTTGTCACAAATATAACGTGACTAGACCCATCAATGATCACACATATCGATATAACCAAATGACATAGATCAAGTATGGATGTGTAGCGTGGAAATTACATGCAAAGTGATCTAAACATGTCTATTTCTAACTGGTCTAACCTTATACCTGAATGAGATCAGAACCATACCAAAATTAGAGTGTAAGTAAACTGTATTCTTTATTTCTGTAGAAAACATATACAAACACACAATGTCTATATATAAAGAAAATTAGCATTCAAATACAAACTCCCACTAAAACTGCATATCATCAAATAACTGAATACCCATATGAGCAATGTGCTCATGAAAGACCTTGGGTGGAAGCCCTTTTGTAAGTGAATCCGCTATCATAGAGTTTGTACCAATATGCTCTATAACCTGACCACTTTGAACTCTTTCTTTAACAACAAGAAACTTAATCTCTATATGCTTTGACCTGGAAAAGCTCCCGTTGTTGTTGGAATATAAGACTACAGATTTATTATCACAAAATAACTTAAGTGGTCTTTCTATACTTTTCACAATCCATAGCCCAGTGACAAAGTTTCACAGCCATATTACATGATTAGATGTCTCATAACATGCTATAAATTCTGCCTCCATAGTGGAAGAAGCTATGAGTGACTGCTTGGCACTCCTCCAAGAAATAGCTCCTCCAGCAAGCAAAAAAATATAGCCCGAAGTGGATCGATGACTATCTTGACATCCAGCAAAATCTGAATCCGAATAACCAATGATCTCGAGTTGGTCTGACCATCTATATGTAAGCATGTGATCTTTTGTTCTCTGTAAATATCGTATAACCCGTTTGACTGCTTTTCAATGATCCATTCTAAGGTTACTCAAATATCTGCCCAACAATCCAACAATGTATGCTATATCTGGACAAGTACAAACTTGAGCATACATTAGACTCCCAACAGCTGATGCATATAGGATCTTTTCCATTTCCTTAACCTCAAGGTCGTTCTTAGGACACTGACTTAAACTGAACTTATATTCTTTAGCCACAGGGGTATCTCCCGGTTTACAATCCTGTATGCCAAATCTTTTAAGTACCTTTTTGATATAGCTCTTTTGTGATAACCCAAGTATGCCCCGAGAGCAATCTCAGTGTATTTTAATTCCTAACACAAAAGAGGCGTCACCAAGATCTTTCATTTCAAATTTTTTTTGATAGAAATCTCTTGGTTTCGTGCAATAAGCCTATATCATTAGTGGTAAGCAGTATATCATTAACATACAATACCAGGAGAATACACTTACTCCTACTGAACTTATGGTATATACAGTCATCTACAGTATTCATCTCAAAACCGAATGAGACTATCACTTAATGAAATTTGTAATACTATCGACGAGAAGCTTGCTTAAGCCCATAGATGGATTTCTTTAATGTGCACTCAAAGTTTTCTGGCTACATCATATAGATCATTTCATCGATGTCACCATTTAGAAACACCGTCTTAACATCCATCTGATGTAGCTCAAGATCAAAATGCGCTACAAGTGCCATAATTGTCCTAAAAGAGTCTTTCGTTGAAACTGGAGAGAAAGTCCCTTTATAATCAATGCCTTCCTTTTGAGTAAAGCCCTTAGCGACAAGACGAGCCTTATATTGCTCTACATCACCCTTCAAATCCCTCTTGGTTTTAAATATCCATTTACAACCAATGGGCTTCGCACCTTCAGGCAATGGAATGAGATCCCAAACCTCATTGTCCTTCATAGACTTTATCTCATCTTTCATGGCATCAATCCACTTTTGAGAGTTTGAACTATGCATGGCTTGACGGACATTGATCGGATCATCATCCATCAATCCAACACTTTTCTCATGTTCTTGGAGAAATACTATGTAATCATCCGAAATAGCACTTCTCCTTTCTCTAGTGGATCTCCTTAATGGCACAAGTTTCTGAGGTTCTAGTTCTTGAGGTTGTTGAGTTTGTACCTCAAGGGGTTGAACGACTATGTCTGGTTGTTCTTGATATGCAACTTGATCAATGTCAGGGATAGAAGCCTGAACATTATTAAAAGCAATTGTGGGAATAGGAACTAATCCCTCTTGTACAAGAGAAACATGATCAAATTCATCCTCAAATACAAAGTCTCTAACCTTATTTCTCCCCCCAAACTCAACATCCTCAAAGAATGTTGCAATTCTTGTCTCAAAAATAGCCTTAGTAGTGGGATCATAAAATTTGTAACCCCTTGACCATTCAGAGTAACCAATGAAATAGTAACTCACTATCTTGGAGTCCAATTTCTTTTCATTGGGCCTATAAGGCCTTGCTTCTGCTGGATAACCCCAAGTATGTAAATGCTTTAGACTAGGCCTTTTGCCAGTCCAAAGCTCATAAGGTGTTTTGGCTGCTGCCTTTGTTGGTACTCTGTTGAGAATGGAAGCTGCAGTCTTGAGTGCTTCACCCCAGAGGGATTCAGGTAAGGTGGAATGACAAATCATACTCCTCACCATGTCCTTAAGTGTCTGGTTTCATCTCTCAGCTACACCATTCATGCTAGGTGAACCTGGCTTGGTATATTGAGGGACTATCCCACATTCCTCTAGGAATTTAGCAAAAGGTCCTGGACGTTGTTCACCTGATCTGTCATATCTGCCATAGTACTCACCACCATGGTCAGATCTGACGTCCTTAATTCTTTTGCTGAGTTGAAGCTCAACCTCAGCCTTATATGACTTGAACACGTCCAAAGTCTGTGACTTCTCATGTATGAGATATAAGTAGCCATACCGAGAGTAATCGTCTATGAACAATAAAAAATATTGTTGACCATTCCATGAAGCCACAGGAAATGTTCCACAAATGTCCATATGTATCAATTCTAAGAGATTTGTAGCTCTATTGGCACACAATCCCATGTTGTTTGTCTGTTTCCCTTTAATACAATCAACACAGATTTCAAAATTTGTAAAATCAAGGGAATTAAGAATTCCATCTGACACAAGTCTTTCCATCCTTTTCCTTGAAATATGTCCCAATTGCTTATGCCATAATACAGCGGAATTCTCATCGATTAATTTACGTTTTATGCCACGATAACTAACATGCAAGGTTTCATTATAAGAAGCAACTGTATCAAGCAAATATAGGTTATCTTGAAATGATAAAGAACCAGTACCAATAACATTTGAATTTAAGGAAAGACTAAACTGACTATTTTCAAATGAACATTAGTATCCAGATTTGTCCAAAGCAGAGATAGAAATTAAATTTTGCTTAAATGACGGTACAACAAAAGTGTCTTTCAAATCCAAATAATAACCAGAACTTAACAATAACCTAAAATGCCCTATTGCTTCAACTTCTACCGATTTGCCATTTCCCACATAGATGAATCTTTCAGCATCAATTGGCTTTCGGTAGCTCAAGCAACCCTGCATAGACACACTTATGTGAGTAGTGGCACCTGAATCAATCCACCAAGTATGTCTTGGCATTGAAGTTAAATTAACCTTAGAACAAACCAAATTGAGAAGCTTACCTTTCTTTGCACACCAAGCATGATACTTGGTGCAGACCTTCTTCATGTGTCCAGGTTTACCACAAAAGAAACAACTATGATTTTCATCCTTATCCTTATGTTGTTTCTTTTGTGCTGGATCTTTAGCAGCTTCATTTCTTTTCTTTCTTTTCTTCTTCTTGTCCTTAGAAGTGCTAGCCAAGTGAGCACTTTCAGTCTTCTCTTGCTTCAGTCTTTCTTCCTCTTGTACATAATAAGAAATTAACTCATTAAGAGTCTATTTCTCTTTCAGCAGTTGTAACTGATCTTGAATTGGCTGAATTATGCAGGAAGAGAAATCAAGACAAGATGCACTAGAAGGTCTTTAGAAATTTCTAGATCTAGTGTCTTTAATCTTGAAGCTAGGTGAGACATCTCCATAATGTACTCCCTTTATGTTTCCTTTTGCTTTGTACCTCATTGAAATCAGGCTCACTAAACGCGTGCTTGTTTCAGCCTTATCATTTTTTGCAAAGCATTTCTCAATGACCTCAAGGAAACCCTTGGCTGTAGTGACCTCATCAGGCCCAATGCCCCTGAAGACTTCTAGAATGCCTCTCTTAATGATCATCAGACTCGTTCTGTTAGAACGATCCCATCTTTCAAGTTCCTTTTTATCCTCAGCAGAACTAGAATCCATAATAGTAGGACGTTAAACCCTTATCGCTAAGTCCAGATCTAGGCAACCGAGAACGATTAATACATTCTCTTTCCAGTCCTTAAAGTTAGTCTCATTCAGCATAGGAATGGAATTAACACTTGCATATATCGAGGAAGATGATGCTATAGCTGAACAAAGAACAAAATCACATATTCACATAAGACTTCACATAAAACAACCAATAAAATTCAAACAATGGTTAATCCCATCACAAGAAACCTGTAACAACATTAATATTTAGTCTTTGGACAGAAATATTAACTTGTAAGTGGTATTCTTGGTGTAGTGATCAAATATTAACAATAAATCATATCAAATAATAAGCTAATCTTTGGATCTATTTATTATTCATATGCTAAAAACAACCATATAATTGTTACATATTTATCACCACAGGTATGAATTTAATTCAGCCAAATATTAAACTTCCTTTGTGCCGATTAATATTCGCATGAATTAAATTCACACAACCATCTTAATACCACAAATTAATTAACATCCACAAAAGAGGCTACTTTGACAGCTTATTGGTTCAATTAATTAATTTGATAATATTAATCATCTAAAAACACAATTTGAATTTTAAAGTTGCACCCAAAATTGACCCACAAAAAAAAATCCAAAAGTCAATTGGGTCTAAGTCAACTGTCAAAGTCAATGTTGACCGTTGACTCTGACAGGTCAAATGGGGATCGGGTACCGGATCAGGTTGCCCAAACCTGGTTCCAACTCTAGGGCCCCCCCCCCCCCCCCCCTTTTTTTTGGGTCTGGTCACCCAAGGGTTGCGCCCCTGGGTATCCAGTTGGTCACGGGCCTCTATGGCCCGTGTAAATTGATGCAATTCTAGGCTTTAGCCTAGAATGCATTTTCTTCCCAGGGGGTTCACGACCCCTGGTAATCGAGGCCAGGTGAGCCAACCGCCAAAGATACTGTACAGGGCAACCGAGGCTCTGCTCGTCGACGGGACGTCACGGCCGCACCCAGAGGACACCGGCGTCGGTGGCAGAACAGCAAGCTGCCGACGAAACCCAAAAACAGCTGCCTCTCTCCCTTTGGTAAAACTCAACAGGGCTGGCTGAACAGCCGCTTTTGGCCGCCGTTTCCTTGCATCACCGCCGCCAGAGGCCGTGTCTTTCCTTCTCTAGTGAGGCCTGAGGGTCTCGGCCAGAGTTCCTTGCCCGCGGCAGTGAGATTGCCGCCGGTAATCCCACGGGTTACTGAATGCCTTTAGAAACGATTTCCAAATTGTTTCTGCAAATTGAATTAACCATGACTTTTTTTTTTTTTTTAATTGCAGCCATTACTCGAAAGAAGGAAAAACAGAGTCAACAGTTAATTCCACAGCAATCATAAATTCCACAGACGTACATACACGTATATATATTAATGAATCCATATTTAACAAATACCAAAGCCTATGCAATCATGAACTGAATCTTTGTTCAACCAAAAATTCAACCAAAAATTTGGGAAAATATTTCTCAATTATTCAACATGAAATCTGCTCTGATGTCAATTGTTGGAAACCAAATCAAACTAAAATTCTGTCAAGATCATTCATGTTAAATCATTGAGAGAAATAATTTTAAATTGTAGAAGCGTACCTTGATTCATGATCTTGGATTGTTGTGGGTTATTGTCTTCTAATCCAATACGTATTCCTTTTGAAACTTCAATGAAGATGGGATTTCAAAGAAGCAGGATGTCTGTAAACTTTTTGAATGAATAATACGTACATATGGATTGGGGACCATAACTAGAATAAATAACTTTATTATTTTAATATATTTTCAGTTTTATCCATCATAAAATCTGAAAATTACAAATTGGTATCTACACATATATTAATAATAATAATAACCCATACTTTATATTAATACCCAAAAGCCTTTCAACTTTATCTTAATTATATCACTTTAATTTAGGCTTTACCTTAAGACAGCATTAAACAACATATTTAAATACATATATAAGCCCATATGAAAAATTATTTTCCCACATTTGAAACTCCGCTACACTTGCAGTGGAAGCAAACACTTCCCCACCGACAACTCGTTGTGCCTCTCCGAGCTTGTTCATAGTTTTCTAGAGAAGGAGGACGAGTTGGAGATTGGCCGGAGTGAAGAGATAACAAAGAGAAAGAGGGGAAGTCAAAATCTCTAAGTTCGAGTGAGGGGCAAAAGAGCAAAGACAAGAAGTTGTGCTTTTGTGGCTTCTATGCCATAAAATTTTTTTATATGTTTACTTTTGTGGCATAAATAAAATGACGGTGAAAAAGAACGACATTGTACGTAATTTTTTTCTTCTTTTTCTCTTTAAAAATTTAAGAGATAGTTAAGAAATAAAATCCTTTTTAACATATACATTGTTAATTCTATGATGTTCTCATAAATTTCTACCTCTTTTTTTAGGAAATAAATTTCTACCATTTTTAAGTTTATGTAATTTGATTTTGTTTTAAATATTCAAGGGAAAATTAAGAAATATACTCTTTTTAATGTATACTTTATTAGTTCCACGATATTCTTTTAAGTTTCCATCACCTTTAAGTTCTATTCGATTTGAGTAAGTAATGTTTAAAAACGACATACATCTTTGTGCGTATCGTGTGAAGGATTCTTGTCTAGATGTCTTAATATTTAACCACTTCAGGATGAAGTGATTTATCACCAACTTCTTAATTTATTATGGGAAAACTTCAGAGAAATTTCTTTCGGTGAGGGATCTTGAGCACTGTGAATTTTTTTGTTGTTATTTTCTCATTCTAAGGGAGTGACACGAAACTGGAAGGTGAGTTAAAAGAAACACATTGTTTAAATTTTTGTTTTAATGTTTAAATGTTACATTGTTAGATTGTACTACTAATTGAATGTTATTTTGAATCAATTTTAATTAAAACCGTTGGACATACAAGAAGTTTCTATTATAATTTATTTTTTTTTTTGATAATATAATTTGTAATATGTCAATGTTTTACGTTTTAGTAATTAAAATTTGTTTTTTAAACAGAACATATCAAACACGTTGTCAGTGTACTATCTCATGAAACATAAAAAAAAAAAAAAGGAGTCCACTGGATGGTTATCTCTTGTGTAAAGTTCAGTCGAGCCGCAACATAAGACTTTTTTTTTTTTTAAGGGAACACAACATTGACTTGTCGTCATACCAATACAGAACTGAAAAAAACAAAACAAAACAAGACAAAAAACAAAAACAAAAACAAACAGACAGACAAAGAAGAAGGAAAAAAGAGGTCTTTAAGATCCAACAGCTGTCTTTTGATCACACGGGGATGGAATTTAAAATCCGATAGCTGTCTTAGAGTCATCTTACGATGGACTTTTTCTATGCCGTCATAAGGACTGAGGGCTCCGAGTAATTCCCAAACCAAAAACCTTTGACACAAATATATAACATCTCTATTCTGACCCAGAAGAGGAATTCTAAAAAAAAATAGTAGTAGTAACAATAATTAAAAAAACATTTGACCACGTGGTCAATGTTTTCCCCACGCGCTCAAAATTGGCCTATTTAAGAGAGCCGTTGTACAGTAACCGACACAACCGAATTTTGAAATTCCTCAGCAACTCAGAACAAGAAGAAGAAGAAGATGGATGAGTCCTTTTTCTTGCAAGAATTTTCCGGCGATCTTTTCTGGTATTCCGAGTCGCTTCCTGCGGCGAAAAAGAGTGATTTTGTGCCGTATAGGGACATGCCCAGAAACGAAATCGGCCAAGAAAATCCTACTGATCTGGGTAATTCGTACAACATGAACAAGAGAATGATAGAGTTCTTGAGAAGAAGCAGAGGTAGTAGTGCTCATGTTGCAAAGAATATTACTGTTCAAAAGGATAAAGAAGAAGAGCATGAGAGAGAAAGGTGTTTTCGGCACATGATGAACGAGAGAATGAGGAGGGATAAGCAGAAACATGGCTACTTAGCGCTGCATTCTATGTTGCCAATCGGCACAAAGGTAGTCTCTTTTTTTAAAAAAAAAATTGCGGGTTTTTCTTATCAGTTTAATATCCGATACGTGGACTAATGGTAAGAAAGAAGTAGTAATGTAGGAGAGTTTTATTGTGATATGATTTATTGCCGTGATCTGTATTAATTGTTGTCGCAGAATGAAAAGAACTCGATTGTTCAGACTGCGACGATTCAGATTCAGCAAATGCAGAGCAATAAGGAGAGGTTTAGGAGGAGAAAGATGGAGCTGGAAGCGATTTTGGCGGAAAATCATGAGAAGGAGATGATGAAGACAAGATCATCAGGGACTAGGATTAAATTGAAAGTAGCTAATCCTACATCTGGGATTGATTCTATGGTTGAGGTTCTTAATTGCTTGAAGAACTTGGGATTAAAAGCCAGAAATATCCGCTCGGTTTTCGCAGAAGAGGAGTTTTCAGCTGAACTTGAGATCGAAACCAAGGTAATTTGTATTTTTTTTTTTTTTCAGCCATGGAATATGGTTAATGGTTCTTGTTGTTTTTAAATAGATTAAGTAATGCATGATTAATTGAATTATTCTTGATGTTTAGAGCAAGTACTTGTAAGACACTTAATGGCCACTCATGAACTTATTTCGTCGTTCTTACAAGATACTTTTGGAAATTGGAAAAGCTGAAGAGAAATTATATATAATACCAATATGAAATTTTTGGCTGCCAATATAACTGTCAGTTACACAACTTGCATGAATATGTCTCCAACATATGCATATACACATCACAGGACCACCACTTGGCCAGTTCATTCTCTCTCTCTCTCCCCCTCTCTCTTGCTCTTTTTTTTTTTTTGGTTTATTTTATTTTATTTTTTTTTTGGTTCTGTTGAGACCCCACTTTTGGTCACCTAAAGCATGGTAGAAGGTAAATCTCAATTTTCTAAAATCTTGAAAGATAACCTAATTTAGTCTAATAAAAGGAATGATTACAACATTTTAACATAAAGGTCATGAACATGACTTGCTAAGAAATAGCAATTAAGAGAACAAGTCCACATACTCTAGAAGAAGTTTTACCCATGTGTATATTAATCCAAATTAAATAATATATCCAAATCTCTATTAGTACTTGTTCTTTTAAATATTCTAACAAACTCTTTGATTATAGTACTAATAAGGGTCTCTTTCTGTTGTGGAAAGGGGGGTGCTGCTGAGATAGAAGAGGCTTTGCAATTAACACTCTACGAAGCTGAGTTGAGGCTTCGTTCTCATTTCTAGGAAGTTCAAGAAAGTGAGAATGTTGTCATTTATTTAAGGGAAATTCTTATGGTAGAGAAGCCAATTGGTGGAGAAGATTGTTTCAGCCATTGGATTAATATTTTAATAGTCTGATACATGATTGACCACATTACAAGTTTGCAACGTATGACACAAAAGTGTTTTCAGCTGCAGATTAAACTATTAAAAAGTTAATTATAGTTAAATATCCATGTTGGATTGGTGGTGTAAAATAGTATTCTCTACTGTAAGAATTCTCTTATTTTAGAAAATTTGAAGCAAAAATAAGTGGTAGTGCTAGTAAGTTCATTTTGAAACAAACAAATAAATAAATAAACATTTTTGGCTAACGCTTTGTAAATTATTGTAAACTATTTAATTTGTTTGTACCGCATTAGGGATGTTTATTTGCAAGAAGTCTAGTCTCAATAACGTATAAATGAGTCGATTTGTTTCAGTTTGTCTTATTATTATTATTATTATTATTATTATTATTAACAGTGTGTAGTTTTTGAATTTCAATTGACTAGTTCCCAAAACCTGAAAATTAATTAAATATTTTCAAGCATGACCCTGTTGCCCCATATTATTTTAATCCAAATGTTGCACGGGAAAAATATGTGCCAAGGAAGAATATAAAACTATGAATAGGATAGTTTTTTTTTTTCTCCCGAGGAAATAACTAGTATAGTTTTCTGACAAGGAAATTAATATTTAAATCATTCAACTTGATTGGTAAAGGAATATTAAAACTTGGACGGTCTCGGTCCATGCAAGGAAATTTGGAGGTTTGAACTTTGACGATCTAAAAACAAAAGCTATCGTTATTAACTCAGTTTTAACCCTCCTACTCGGTGTAGATTTATGTGGTGTCTTGGAAAAAAATACAAAATCATGTACTATAACATATAAGAGCTTTATGTCATCGTAAATATTTGTTTTACATTACAATATTTGAGAGCTTCACACTATTTTACATTTAAAATTAAATGGTTGGAACCATAATCCTAAATACCTTATTAATGGTGTATGGTTGAAGATTTTTATGTAAATGCTACTATAACAATAAATAAATAAATAAATAAATAAGGGCAAATTAATTCCAATTATTGGAGACCCTTTTAGTGCATAGTGAGCTTTTGGGAGAAAGAATTAAAGGAATGCTAGGTAGTGAGGAGCATAAAGAATTATGCTATTTATTAAGCAATCTTTAAAATCAAATTAGTAGGGACACAATTTTAATAGAGAAGAATTGAAGAAGCACAATGCTAAAAAAAACAATGAAAGGGTATATTTCTTAAATTCCTATAAGTGTTTAAAAAAAGATTAAATAAATGGGAAGAGCTATCTTGGAGGACACCTTTTTTCTCCACCGGTAGAGAATGGTTAAACATCATTGGATCATAATTTAATGGTAGAAAGTCAGGAAGGACTTAAAAAAAAAAAAAAAAACTCTCTCATACACAGTTATTTTCCTTTCATCAAAAAAACAAAAACAAAAACAAAAACAAAAAACAGTACAAAACAAAACAAAAAACAAAAAACAAAAAACCAAAAAAAAAAAAAAAAAATGAATCGAAGAACTTGTACATTGATTATGGCGGTGGGGTCTGTAAGGCCCATCCTCAACTTAACCATCGACGCCGGGAAGGTTGACGGAACGATGAAGAAAGGGATCATTAGAACTCCGCTACGTGTGATCTTGGTAGGCTTCGTCTCCTCCATGACTGCTACAGGGATCCATGACCGCTACCACTGTCGAGAATCTGCATCCTGACGATCTTGTGGGAGGACTGGAAGATCGGGTTCGTACGAGCTGCAATTCCGTAGATCTCGCTATCGATTCTCAACTCCGTCCTTGCCATCTGTGAGCTGTCCGGCGATCTCTTCCTCGACCGAGAAGCGCCAACGATGGAGGTCTCAATACAGGCCTAGGGGAGATGAATAAGTTCCCAATTGGGATCTTTGGGGTACTCTTGTTTTGTGCTGTTTGGGGTGCTCATCCAGTTTATGCAGCGGTTTCGTTGACAAGGTCTAGTATTGCTCTTTGGTATCGACAGCCCAAGATGCGGTAGGTTGCCAGAGATGGAGAAGGTTGCCGGAGATAAAGAAGGTTGTTAGAGGAGGATTTCTAAATTTACCAAAATCTTTATTATTTTACACTTAGTTTAGAAAGTAAGTTAAAGCTTAAAGTTAAAACTTAAATATTATAACAAACTATTATATCATATAAGGGCTTTATATAACAACAATTTCTTAAACAAAGCCTTAAAGCCGGTTTATTTGGGAGGTTCACTAAGTTTAAACCTAAATTTTAAATTAAGTAAGGTATTTAGTTTGACAATTCTAAAACTAAACTTCAATTCAAAATAACTCAAATTCAAAATTAGCACATCCTTGATTTCAAAAGATTCAAACACAACAAACTCTTTTTTTTTTTTTTTTTTTGACGTTTCAGTTCAAATGTATCTAATAAATTTATATCCAAACATAATTTTAGATTTTATTCTTTTTTAAATTTAAAATTGATTACATATCTAAAAGTCACTTTAGATTCTAGTTTAAACTATATTTTTAAAATTTTTTGTCTCAAACCCAAAAGTTCAAACAACCATAATTCAAATCCTTGAAATAAACAGACCTTTGCTTCTTTAAAATTTTGTTCAAATCCATCGTGAAAGGGTCTACATTTTTTTTTTTTCCCTCCAATGTTTGATTTCTTCTTTTATTTGTTTCAATCGTGTGGTAATAGTTGAGGCCAAAATTCTCCACCGGTGAAAAATTTTTACTTTCTCCGTTATAGACCTTCCCTAAATAAATTAGGCGTTACATTTACGCCTCAAAATTTGGAAAGAACAAAAAGCTTTTTTGTTTGCAGATTAAAAAAAAAAAAAAAGGGGGGATCCTTGGTCCTCACGCTTCTAGTCAAACAACCATTTCACAATCTAACGGGACCTCAGATAAAACAAAAAGGAACCATGATCGACTAGTATTCAGAGTGTAAATTCATATTGGCCCATATTCCTTAGACCGATGACAGACAATTCCAACCTTACTGTGGATAACGTTCTATAAATCTCTGAATACTTGGTGAGAAAGTCTTGGTAGGACATTCTCAGTTCTTATCTCTTTCTTCTTCTTTTTTCCTCCGTTTTTTCCCATTCCAATTGCCAATTGGACAGAGCCCATATCAAAGCTAAAATGTGTTATTTAGGCACATCAACCTTTTTTTAATTATGCTAAATTTTTATATTTAAAATTAACTTATGGACTTTTTTTAACTTCTAGGGGTTGGAATTTTCTTTAATTTGTATTATGAGGATCGATGAAGTCCAAGTGGGTGCTATCAACATGGTTAAAGCTGTCAATGATGTTGCTTTGCTTGGTGCAGAGGGAGTTGTGATAGAATGCATTCATTAAACCTTTTGTCCTTCATAGGTTATAAGATTCCCAATCTGTTGGCTTCTCATGCTCTCTCCGATTTCATTTGATTCTGTCGGCTTTAACTCTATGCCCTTTTCTTTAATCTGTTCATTCGAAAATAAAAAACAAAACAAAAAATAAAAACAAAACAAAAAATGCCCACAAAAATAACACTTATATTTAGCATTCAAAAATAAGAAAGGCATTTAAAAAGGCCAGAAAAGTATGATACTTTGGTTAGGAATTTGAAATAACAATAAGAAGAGTTGCATTTTGCCAACAGGTTGCTTATCAATTGTTATTGTCATTCCGCATCCAAAAAAAATCAAGTAATCATGTTATGTCACATTTAAAAAAAATGTTTATTACTCATATTACATGTTTAAATTATGTCAGGGTGATAATTATAAAAAATAAGTTTCAAAAATTATGCATATGAAAATTCTTTTTTATGTAATTTTTAACTAATTTGAATTATTGTCGAGGTAAGTAGTGTGGGCTATGATCAAGTGCGGCATTAAAGTGGTTGGATGCCAAGACAGAGTAGGGACTAGGTGTGGTAAGGACAGCGCGAATAAGCAGCCACTCATTATGGATCTTTGTACCCGGAACACTCACCCAATCTGGAACATGGAATAGAATCAATCAACTGCTAACCATAGGAAGAAAGGCTTCGATTTCAATAAGCTTTGTCGATAGAATAGGAGTATGCTGCCAACGAGCAAGAGCAAGAAAACAGATGCGCTAAGGCGCAACGGCAACGGATTAAGCTGTGCGAAAGAAGGATAACCATCCTTTGTAACCTGTATCTTTTATTTTTTCTTTGCGGTCTAGGCTTTAACAAAGGATATAGGTGCCCCGTTGTAGCGATAAAGTCCACCTGAGCATGCCATCTATAGTCCTACCCATACTCTATGTTTTTCCCTTTAATTTTTGTTATTGTTTTCTGCTTTTTTTATAACTAGCATTATAAGAAATTGTCTTTTGCAATGACATAAATTCTAGGTATTTTTTAAAATTTTATTTTTGATTTGTGTTTTTTTTTTTCTTTTTTGCGTTTAAAGATTTTAAATGAAAAAGAAACATGTGGCGAGGAGTAGATAATAGGATTTTCTTGCCATAGTAGGTGGAAATGCACATTCCACTCCACATCGACTTCCTCTTTTTATAATTGACGTTTTAAAATTAGCGTTGCTCAATGATATAAATTCTACTTATTTTTTCGTTTTATTTTTCAACTGCTGAATATTTTTGTAGTGGAGAATTTACAATAAAATTTACCTATTACAGTAGTTCATTTTCAACTTGTATATGGCAACTCGCCATTTTTTTATGTACTTTTACATACCATCGTAAAAATGTTTATTCTTCTTCCCTTTTTCTTCGTTGAGTGAAACGAGCATGTATATTGAATTATTGATACTGAAGAATCATAAATTAAAACAAATACTACAAGTAGGGGGAATTGCTACAGCCAAAACCCAAGCAAGAGCAAAGAACAGTTCTAGCTTATCATGACTGTAATTATAAGTATTAGATCCTCAAAAGTCACATGCAATAACCTTTAAATTTTTTGAACTCTATTATCCAGCAGAGCATAATAAACTTTTGGATAAATTTTATGAGTTCCCCTAGACTATACCACTTATGTTAAAATACCCTCAAACTTTCAAACTTTAAAACATACCAGTTGCACCTGAAGCTATAATACTTCTTCATATTCGCCACTTGAATTTTGAAATATATTGTTTTTTAGATAAAATAATATTTGTTACTCTCATTAAAAAGATAAATTCATCAGTTTATTAACAATCTTTAAAGAACCAACTTGAACTACGGTATTTCTCCACCTTTCCTCCATCCATCTATTTTTTAAGTAGATACTTTGAAGACAGAATATACGAGAGAATATACGAGAGTTTAGTACCCTACTAGTTCATTTAAACTGAAAAGAACATTTATAGTATCATATATAATCTTAAATCAAACAAAAATTCAATAATTCTAACTAAAAAAAACAATGTTTTCAAAGTTCAATGTGTAACTTTTACAATATATATATATTAAACTTTACGTTCCAAAGTTTGAGTATATTGACACTAAAGGCATAATTCCAAAGGAATTCACGAAACTTACCTAAACTTCTTTTTGCTAAATTAGACAGCTATTCGAATTGCAATAAACAGATTTCTTTCTTCTTCCAGGCGGAGAAGAAAATTCAGAAGTAGCTGAATTGTATAATTGCGATGCCATATGTATAAAATGATCATCATGCAATCAATGACATGGAAAAAGGAACAAAAAGTTGCTTTAAAGCATTTCCCGATAGCCAAAAATAGAATGGAACTGAAACTATAAACTTCCAAGTTTCATTTCATGGTCTAAACAGTATTAGAACATTTTAAAAGCAACAGAAAGCAAAATAAAAAAGGGGCTCCAAATGGAGGTCCTCACAGCAAAACAGGACTAAAAAATATCTAAACTGCAGGCATTGCCTTCACTTCAGAGGAATGAACCTAGATGAGTGGGTAGCACCAATACCAGGTCTACCGTGCTTGACGGGCTTGTACGAGATTGAGAACTCAGCAAGGTAATGACCAATCATTTCAGGCTTGATCTCAACCTGATTGAAGGTCTTACCATTGTAGACACCAATGATGCTTCCAATCATTTCTGGAACAATGATCATGTTCCGAAGGTGAGTGCGAACCGGTTCCGGCTTCTCACCAGGTGGGGCCTCCCTTTTCTGATTGAAAAAACATGGCCAGTTAAGAGTAATCAGAAATTTGTTAGAAATCTAAAAGCTAAACCAGCTAAATTGATTTATCCAAACTCAGTTGAAACCAATACGTATGTGATACTACCAACCATAAGCAGCACCAAAATGAAATTCTTCCAAAATAAGCAAGATACCAATATGTAATTTTTAGCTACCAGTCACAAACATTTCTAACAATTTCCATACTTTTTGCCGACTGAGTACTTGTACATTTTGTACTGAATAGAAAATTTCAAACGTTTCTAATGGTCGAATTTCAATGTCCCCTATTTTGATGCATTGATAACAAATACATGCAATTGTAAGAAAAGAAAACATAGCCAATAAGCTAAACCTTTGTTCTGGGTTTTAAACAACATTTTAAAAGGTTATAATGCATTCTAGAAAATGAGACAAACGATCAACCAATCCCATCCAGAGAAGTGTGGAAAATAAATTTTCTCAGGAGCATAAGCTGTTACAATGCAAGTATGCTAAACTCAATCCTGATGAAGATGCATCCAAAATGAGGATTTATTACGTCAGTGACAAGCCTTAGAAAAGAAAAATCAAACGCAAGATTTTATCCAATTCAACAAAGCCATAGAAAAGATGGTTATGATCATCTAAATGCAATTATATTTTATGTTGACACCACAATTGAACCTATTGACCGTCATGCGGAATGCTAGAATTATCTTCAGTATCAAATCAACAATTTCCTATCGATACATTGAAGCACTAGTCTCCAAAGGAAACAATACAAATATAGCCAAAATCAGCCGACCACTGACATATCTAAGAAATAAAGTATCGCAAATAATGTGAAAGCTTACAAAATTATAAAAACAAAAAAAATTGTTTTTCAAAAAATTCACGTTTTGCACAAAAAGAGAAACACAATGACAAATGTAGCTGAAAAAAAATATAGAACGCCCATTAAAAAGGGAAGAAAGAGATCAAAATAGAACAGAAGTATTACCGCCTTGCGCAGCTTCTTGATGAGAGCCATGGGCTTGCGCTTCAAGCCCCTCTGGAACCTAACAATCAAAGAGATTCCAATACCAAACAACTTTCAGAATCACAAATCAAATCAAAAGAAAGAAACTTCAAGTCGAAAAAACATCGAAATTTTTGAGAATTTCTATTATTCACCTTCTGCGAGCACGGGCAGTGAAGAGCTTGACGAGCTCATCGGTGGACATGTCGAGGAGAGCATCCAAATCGACTCCCCTAAAGCTGAACTTTTTGAACGTTCTCTTCTTCGGCACTCCCGTCGTCGGAACATCGGTCTCAACGTCAGCCTAAACCACAGAGAGAGAGAGAGAGAGCGTTAATGGCGCAAGAGAAGGGCGTTAAGAAAAAGAGGAATAAAGAAGAAAAACATGAAATTGGAGCTGTGAGGTCTCACCATGATTGAAGCTTCGGAGTCGGAAACCCTAGTTCTGAGTGGCTGGAACGAAGGTTGTGGATCTCTCTCCGCTGCTGAAAAACCCTAATCTCGACGAGGAGTTTGTATATATAGCGTGAGCGTGTGAGAAGACTGAGGTCGTGTAGTCCTCAGATTCGCTTTTTAGTATGGAAATTGTAATGGGCCTCCTTCAATCAAGTGAACTGGGCCATTGAGATAAGAGGTTGGGCTCTAGGCCCAAAAAGGATTTAGGCCCTCCCTCTCCCAAAGGGACTGAACCATTCAGATGTGTTGGGCTAAGACAGGTTTTTAGTATGGAAATTGAAGAAAACAGAAAATGTAGAATGTTTGGTAAATTATGTCAGATGTTTTAAAATAAGTAAATAGCACATTCTAATAAAACAGTATTTTGAGCTAATTAAAAACCTAAAAATACCTCTTAACAACATATTAGACATTTTTTTTCTTTTTTTCTTTCCTTCTTCCACATCCCCCTCCCATCTTTCTGGTGCTGCCCCACCAAGCTCCCGACGAAGACAAAGTCACGGCTAACTTTTTCATCAGCATGGGCCTCTGACAACCATGGCCGATGTGGGAAGAACTAACAACAGTGACATTCGATTCCCGGAGAACTGACGACAACGGCCTTCGATTCACGAAGATCTGACGGCGCCAACCTTTGATCGATAGAAATCTGATGGCGTGACCTTCAATTTGCCATGGCCGACGCTTGAAGATTTTACGGCAATGACTTTCGATTCACAAAGATCTAATTGTAAAATTGTTTAGATCGAACAAAAAATGATTACATTCAAATTCATTCACGTGAATACAAAATATAGACAATAATGTATTACAAGTAAAAGCTATAAACAAAGAAACAAACAAAGGAATGACAAAAACATAAACTAATTAAGAGAGAAATTGAATATGCATCCACAATCAATTAAATCCCACAATTCTAGTTGTTGACGAAATTCTCTAAATTGGTGCTTTCTATGATTCTCGCAACTAAGTCCATGATTCTTGCAATAGCCTCCCTCAAGCTGTGATGTTTATGGAAACACATCAAAGCTTGCTATCACTGTTACTTGAGAATCGTGGACTGCATGCCTCCCTCAAGCTGAGAACGTGTTTCCAAAACCAATGAGCTTCAGTATAGCTTGGAACTGATCATGGCTGAGACCCTTAGTGAAAATATCAGCTAGTTGTAGGTGGGATGGCACATAATTGAAGACTAGCAGTTTGTCTTCATACTTCTTACGAACAAAATGACAGTCCATTTCGATGTGTTTAGTGCGCTCGTGAAAAACAGAATTCGTAGCAATATGGATAGCTGACTTGTTGTCACAGTGGAGCGTGATGGGGCGTGGCACATCAACAAACATGTCCTTGAGGATGTAAGTAAGCCAAACAATCTCCTTAGTAACCTTTGCCATTGCTCGGTATTCCGCCTCAGTAGATGAAAGAGAGATGGTTGGTTGTTTCTTAGAACGCCAACTTAGTGGAGCATTACCAAGAAATGTGATAAATCCTGTAGTGGACCGTCGGGTTGTGGGACAGGCCCCCCAATCAGCATCACAATAGGCCTTCAATGTAAGACCATTGTTGTATGGATAAAGAACTCCCTTGTCTGGAGTAGTTTTGATGTATCGAACTACCCGTTTCGCCATGTCCATGTGAGGTTTCCTTGGTTCCTGGAGGAATTGACTAACTAGGTGCACATCATATGAAAGATCTGGTCGAGTCAGCGTTAAGTAGAGAAGTCTCCCAATCAATCTTCTATAGTTTAATGCATCATCAACAAGTTCTCCAACGTCTGCCGAGAGCCCATGTTGTTGTGGGATTGGCGTGTCAACCTTCTGAGGATTTTCAAGGTCTACTTCTTCAATGATATCTTGGGCATATTTGTGTTGATGGAGAAAAATGTTGTCTCTAGTACATGCTAATTCAAGCCCAAGGAAATAATTCAATATTCCCAAGTCTTTGATTTGAAATTGGCTCTTGAGATACTGCTTGAACTGAGCACATTTCGTTGCATTATTTCCTGTTATTATGAGGTCATCAACTACACCAAAACGATCAACATGTCATCTTCCTTCATCATGGTAAAAAGTGAGTTGTCAGAATCACTCTGCCTGAAACCATAAGCCAGTAAAACTTCAGAAAATTTTCCAAACCATTGGCGAGATGCTTGCTTGAGTCCATATAGTGACTTGTGAAGTCGACATACAAGTTTCTCATTTGGACAACGGAGACCTTGTGGTTGTTTCATGTACACTTCTTCATCAAGATTGCCATTGAGAAATGCATTGTTGACATCCATCTGATGTAATTCCCATCTCTTACTCGCAGCGATAGCTATAAGGCATTTGACCGAGGTAAAGTTGGCAACTGGAGCAAATGTCTCGTTGTAGTCCAAACCTTTAACTTGACTGTAGCCTTTTGCAACGAGGCACGCCTTGTATTTGTCAATTGATCCGTCCGGGTGCCGCTTGAGTTTGAACACCCACTTGGACCCTCTGGCACGCTTTCCTTTTGGTAGCTCTACGAGACTCCATGTGTGGTTAGCATCGAGAGCCTGTAGTTCTTGTGCCATTGCCTCTCGCCATTTGGGATGTTGAGAAGCTTTTTCAAAACTACTTGGCTCAAGTGTGGTAAGGTCTGCAAGTTCTTCATTGACGGCTATGTTAGGAGTAAAAGAAGTGATTTGAGAGTTACCTTGCATGATTAGATGGCTCGGGTGGTTAAGCTGTAGAGGGGGACTTGCATTACTTGCAACATTGAGAACATAGTCCTCGAGATATTTAGGAGGACGTTTTGCTCGTGTTGACCTTCCTTCTTCCATGAGCCTTTCTTGATGATTATCCACTGCAACTGGATCATTTGCTTGATCTTCTTGTTGTATTGTGTCTTCCAAGACTTCATCAACATCCCCGGCTTCAAGTTCCTCATCAAGAAAACTGCTTGGAACTATAAGTCTTTCAGTTGCATCATTTTCTTTCCCATGCCTGCTATCATGGAAGGGAAATGAATGTTCGTAGAAAACCACATCTCGGGACTCAATGATTTTCTTCGTTGCAATCTCAAGTGCCTTATATCCTTTCTTTCCCGATGTGTAACCGAGAAAGACATAGCGCCTAGATCATGCTTCAAATTTATCAAGAGGCTTTGGTTTGTTATAAACGTAACACAAGCATCCAAAGACCCTCAAATGATCATATGTTGGTTTATTTTGAAAAAGTACCTCATATGGTGTTTTTCCATCAAGATTTGAACTCGGCATCATGTTTATCAAATATGCAGCTGTCTTGATGCATTCTTCCCAATAACATATGGGAAGATTGGATTGAAATTTGAGAGCACGTGCAACTTCAAGCAGATGGCGGTGTTTTCTCTCCACGACACCATTTTGTTGCGGGGTGTGTGGGCATGTTGTTTGATGAAGAATTCCTTCGTCGAATAAAGATCTTTTGAAATTTCTGGAGACAAACTCGAGCACATTATCTGATCTAATCTTCTTAACTTGCTTCCCAAATTGAGTTTTGATCATCTTAACAAAATGCTCAAACAGTATTGGAGCTTCAGCTTTGGTTTTCATTAAGTATACCCAAGTACTTCTAGAAAAATCATCAACCAGTGTAAGGAAGTATGCATGCCCATCTTGTGTTTTAACATGATAAGGACCCCATGTATCCATATGAATAAGATCAAAAATATTTTCAGATTTATTGCTTCCAACATAAAATTTCTTTTGACATTGCTTGGCATGGTGGCAAATATCACAAGGCCCCGTCCTCTTTTTATTTTCAGAAACAAAAACATTAGAAATATCTTTTATTCTAGCTATGGGAAGATGTCCTAATCTGCGATGAAATAACTCTGCTTGCACACTTGATTTTGCCATGCATATTCTTCTTGGAGGCTCTTGGCATAGTTGGTAAAGTCCCCCTTTTAGCCTACCCGTCGTTCCAATCATCATCTTGTTTGCAAGGTCCTAAATCACACATTCATTTTGTTGAAAAACAACAGAACAATTTAGGTCTCGTGTTAACTTGCTAATAGATATCAAGTTACAATTGAAATTGGGCAAATACAATGCATGTTTCAAGGAAATTAAATCATTTATTTTAACATCTCCAATCATGGTTGTCTCTGCCTTTTCTCCATTTGGCAAAGAAACCTTGATTGGTCTAGGGAGGTTATTGGCTTCTCTTAACAAAGTTGCATCTGATATGATATGGTCAGATGCACCAATGTTAAGAAGCCAAATTATTTCTTTTACTTTACCAATGAAATTCACACTGGAATTGGTATGGTTCTCTTTTGCCAACAACGCTAGCAACTAGTTGTATTGTTCTTGTGTGAAGGCGGCCTGTTGATGCGTTGTGCTCGTCTGAACAGCAGCGGCTTCTTTGTCTTTTCCATCTACAGCAACTGCATGAGCAGTATACTTGTTCTTCCTTCTTCTTTACCAATTGGATGGATATCCCACTGTTTCAAAGCAATTATCCTTGATGTGTTCAATTTTGTTGCAGTGTTCACACCTAGGTCTTTTGCCTTGTTCCTTGTCCTTTTTTATGTTGACCTTGAAAGCAGCTGGCTCACTCATGTGCAAATGCCTGATGGTGATTTCCTCTGCGGTCAGCAGCGAGCATGCATTCGGCAAACTCGGCAGTGGCTCTTTGCAGAGGATATTCGATCTTACCACACCAAAAACTTCATTGAGGCCTATGAGAAACTGATGTAATCTCTCCTCTTCCTTTTCTCTAGCAGCTACTCCACAAGTACAACCAGTACACTTTGCATCATGGGGCCTAGAGAAGGAATTCAATTGTTCCCATAAACCTTTCATTTTGGCATAGTATGCTGCAACTGTCACGTCTCCTTGACGTGTGTTGACTATCTTCCGTTTAATCTCTTGGATTCTTGGACCACTTCCTTGAGAAAATCTCTCTTCCAATTCCTTCCACATGCCTCTGGCCGTATCATGATACACGACGCTGCAATGCAGCTCCTCGTTGAGAGAATTAAGGATCCAAGACATCACCATGAAATTACAGGTGATCCAATCTTCTTCATCTGGATTTCCTTCAGCCGGTTTTGGTAGTCTACCATCTACAAACGCCATTTTGTGCTTTGAAATCAAAGCATTTGTGACAGCCTTCCTCCATGTTGGATAATTCGTTCCCTTAAGCATATGCGTGACAAGTTGGTCTCCTGGCCTATCTGAGTTGCTCAACCGATAGTGTAACGCCTTGTCAGTCTTTGTTGCCCCGGTTATCCTCACGGTGGTAGTCTCTGCTGCCATTTTTTTTTTTAAGGATTTTGTAAGCAATCAACCGCTCTGGTACCATGTAAAATTGTTTGGATCGAACAAAAAATGATTACATTCAAATTTATTCACGTGAATGCAAAAATATAGACAATAATGTGTTACAGGTAAAAGCTATAAACAAGGAAACAAACAAAGGAATGACAAAAACAGAAACTAATTAAGAGAAAAATTGAATATGCATCCACAATCAATTAAATCCCACAATTCTAGTTGTTGATAAAATTCTCTAAATTGGTGTTTTCCATGATTCTCGCAACTAAGTCCATGATTCTCGCAATAACCAACAATTTTTGATCTACCATGGCAGATGTAGGAAGATCTTACGGAGGCCACCTTCGATGCATGAAGATCTGACGTTGTACGTGAGATCTAAGGAGATCTGATAATACGACCTTTGATTCGCCATGGCTGATGCCTGAAGATTTTATGGTGGCAACTTTTGATTAACAAAGATCTAACGATGGCGATTTTTTATTTTCCATGGCAGATGTAGGAAGATCTTACGAAGGCCACCTTCAATGCATGAAGATCTGATGTTGTACGTGAGATCTACGGAAATCTGATGGTACGACCTTTGATTCGCCATGGCCGATGTCTGAAGATTTTACGAATTCAACTTTTGATTAACAAAGATCTAACAGTGGCGATTTTTGATTTGCCATGGCGGATGTAGGAAGATCTTATGGAGACCACCTTTGACGCGTGAAGATGCGATTTTGTATGTGAAATCTGAGGTCCTAAGCTCATTGTCGACACCGAATTTCATCAAATAGTCAGTAAGGATGTGTAGATCACAGCCGTCTGATTAAGGAGGACTAGGTGGTGTCGACGAACTTGGGGGGCCAGTGGGCGGCGCATTACCAGCGATGGCCACCATAGAGTTTAGCATGATGGTTAGAACTATAAATATTGTAGTACATGAAAGCTTTATACTGTAGCAACTTTTTTCTTTTTATAATAGCATATAAGAGCTTTACACTTTTTCTAACTAAAAAATTGGTTAGAACTTATTTTTCCAAACGGCTATGTAATGATCGTGCATGTAGCTATTCATTAAGGTTACATTTGTTTTCCAAATTGTTATGTGAACTTATTGAAACAAACACGCAGACTATCTAGTTACATCCCCCAACTCCTAATATTACATATAGTTGTTCCATATATTACAACTATACTATGTTACAATGTCGTTTTCCTACCAATTTTTCTTGTATTATATTTCACATGTCAATTTTTATTGACCATTGAATTTACCTTTCAGCCCCTAAACGGGTTATAATCTTATCTCTGAAATTTCACAACTTCTTCAGCTTTCCACGTGTAGCAACACAGTACTTTACCATTCCAAGAGTCAAAATCAAAGCAATCTTTTGCTTCATTAACTAATACCCATTCACAGAGACTGGAGCATGAACCTAAAATTTTAATTCACCTTCTCAAAATTTCAATCAATGCAATAATACACAGAGAGAGATCACACAGATTGTAACTTTTTTTTAACCAAACTTATATTCAAAAAGTGTGTGTCAAAGTTCAATTCCTATATACTGTGATTTTTGTAACAAAAATCTCAAGAGGCTTTGGGTTCAATTTTTTTTAAAGGAATCCTTTAGCTTTTGTTGAAGTTTAGGCCTTGGAGGGGACAAAGCAATAACGTACCAAATAGAACCAGGCTGGAATATTAAACTTGGGTCCACATACAGCTCATAAATGGATTCTGCCTGGGAGTTCAAACTGCTTAGCATTTTTACGTGCTGTTTGGCAAGAAGCAGTATTAACAATTATCTCAGTTATAAATAGTATAAAGCTCTTATATATTACAGTAAAGAAAATTGTTACAATATAAAACTCTCACATGCTGCAATAAAAACAATTCTAACTAATAGTTCCCACCATCATACCAAACACTTTATGAAGACACTCAATTTCTTCATCGTCAACCAGCAACTTGTTAAAGTTATGACCTCATTGTTCGGTGGTCTTAAGTCTTTCACAAGGAAAGTATTATGCTCTCATGTTAATGAGTTAGTAACATTTAAATTTACAAGACAAAAGAAATGATAAGAATGATGATGATAAGTATAAGTAAGTTATGAATGATCATAAAATGTTCACAAGTGGAAGTTTGCAAATGAACATAAATAAAATCATGCATTATGATATTGTTTGTATTCCTTTTAAGTAATATTTTTATGAAGAACATATTGTGAAAAGCGTTAAAAATGTTTTATGAGAAATATTTATGAAAAACTTTCTATGAGAGGTTTTTAAGAGAAGTTTTATAATGAATGTTTTAATATTTTGTGAGATTTTGTTTGAACTTACTGATAATAAGATCATTATAAGTTCTTTTATGTTATAGATAGTTCTATAGGAGACCAATAAGACTGCTCGATGTCGCAGTGACAAAAGAGAAGGTTGGGTGTAGATACCACTATGACAGTTTTCCGCTACAGAAAGGAAAAATTTTCCCTATTTTTAAAAAGATGTTTTGGAAAGTTTTTAGTAAATGTTTTCTTAGTAAGTTTTAAGAAATATTTTGAATCACTTTAAAGTCAAGATTTGAGTTAGGTCTTAGTTTAAGTTGCAACGAAAGTCGTAACAGTTTTAATATATGTTTTAAAAAATTACCTAGTATTTTTTTTACTAGTAAGTAAGAAATAAGTTAAGAATCAAATTAAGAAAGCTAAGTAATGGCCTAAAAAAAGAAGTCGTTACAAATCCCTTATTGTACTAAAAGAAAATAAACATTATAGAAAATAGCATCCTTTCTTTTAAAAAAAAAAAGCATATAATTTATTTATTTAAGTTTATAGCTACAACATTTTCCAAGTTTTCATCAATGTGAATTCCAATTTTCATCCTTTTTTATTATTTTGTTTCCTCTTCTCTTTCTTCTTTCTTGTTTTTTTTTTTTTTTTTTATTCAACTCTCTTCCAAGTCCTTGCCATTTATTTTAGTCCTTTCATGTATATCGAAAAAGAAAATCATCGTAGAGGTTAGAATCTCATTACTTATAAAACTATAGGTCCTAATTCAATATGCAGTGTATTTTTTAGACTAGAATTTACCGTTTTATGAGTAACGAAGTTTTAACCATAGACAATTATATAGAAGTGCTCATAAAAAAAATCCAGATTGATTCCAAATTTTTGCCATTAGAATTTTTTCTCTATAGATTAGTCTGTTTCCCTTTTTCTCCAAAAAGAAAACGCATATTGAGATTAAAGCTGTAGCACTGCTGCACTAGGCCCTTTTAGATTCGAATAACGCTAGTTCCACGAATTACCTTTTTTTTTTTTGGGTTGAAATTTTGGTTGATCTTTTCAAAATTTCTATCAATACAATAATCCACAAAGAAGGAGAGATCACAGAGATTGTGTTTTGTAACCAAAGTTACATTAAAAAAAAAAAAAGGTCTCAAAGTTCCATTCTTATTTACACTGACGATTCTGTGATTTTTGTAACCAAACTCTCAAGAGGCTTTCATTTCAATTTTTTTAATGGAATCCTTTAGCTTTTGTTGAAGTTTAGGCCTTGAAGGGGACAAAACGATGTCGTTCCAAATAGAACCAGGCTGGAATATAAAACTCGGGTCCGCATAAAGCTCATAAATGGATCCTGCCTCGGAGTTCAAACTGCTTAGCACTTTCAGACACTCAATTTCTTCACTGTCAACAAGCAGCTTGTTAGCTCCATCCTTCCATCCTATTAGCTGCATTTTAAATTTTTACCTTAATTTCGTCAACAAGATCACATAGTAAAATGTACAAGAAACTATGTTAATTATGAGACATAATGGGGCTAGTCAATGTTGAAAAAAAATAAAATACAAGCCTACATATAAGTTGTAGTCTAATTAGATTCCACCATGATCAAAGGATTAGTTTGGTTAATGCTCGTATAAAGCTCCAATATTAAGGTCTTAAATTTTAGTCCTTGCTCTCATATAATTTTGTAAGAAAAAAAAAGGGATATTTCTTTTTTCTGAAGGGCAACTACATATACATATAATAAGCAAAGTCTCAAATTTAGGTGGTATTTGAAAAGTGATAGGAACCATTGGTTAGAACCATTTTTACTGTAGCATGTGAGAGTTTTACACTGTAGTATTTTTTTTTATTGTTACTGTAACATGTGAAAGCTTTACACTGCTTATAACTGAGTTTGTGGTGAAAACCTATGCCAAACAGGGGGTTAATATCCTGACCAATCCAATACAACATTTTTTGCTTACCAATATAACATCGCTCATTCGCTCATGCAATACTTAATTTGCTTAATGTAAGTCTCAACGTTTCAAGTGTTAGACTATATTTTTTAAATGTTACACTAAAGAAAATTGAGTGTTGCATAAATGTAAAGATGTTGTATTGGAGAATAAAACATGTTACAAATGTTTAACTGATGTGTATGCTTGATTAGGGACAAATCAAACATGGTCTGGATGCTTGATTAGGGACAAATTTTACATATATTTATATAATATGTGATAACTGATATGTCATTGCATGATTGTCTGACTAATCTATTATTACTCTGAGAGGCAGATGGAACTAAGTGATTGAGTTCACAAAGCTAATTGATCAGCCCAAATTAAATCAATTTGTAGTGAGTGGTGGAGCCATTTTTTTTTAGTGCAAGTACTATTGAAAAAAAAAAAAATTAGAGATTGTAATTTATATTTTTTAGAGACGTGTTTATCTCTTACCGCACAAGGAGCATATATTGCCCAGCATTGGAATTTCCCATTTGGCTCCGCTCACAGTGGAAAAGCCAAAAAATTAGTATTCAACATTTTTTTTTGGAACTTGAGATAGAAGGTTGAAACTCTACACATTTTACTGCTAGATCGGATATAATTTTAAAAATAGGCTACACCTGTAACCATTAGTATTCAACATTTTATTTATTTAGCCTTTACTTTCATGTTCTGAGATAAAGTTATAGTGCAGGAAAGATTTGCTTTACCTTTGGTGGACCCCCCAAGGCATTGGTGCTATAAAGCCTGGCATTATCCACAAGCCGGCAGTATTTTTCAAATGCACTTGCAAATCTCTTGTGGGATTTCAACTGCGAATTCACCCTCACCGCCCTACCAACCATTATGGCTCTCCTATTTAAGTACACCAAAGAAAAAAAGAATGTCACCAATTTCTTTAAAAGAAAAAAGAAAAACCCAACAACTTAGATAAAAATATGATATACCTGATTCCTCTAACAACGGCTAAATAAGCATCACAAACCACTCCAACCAACTCAATTCTGTAGGGCTTTCTCTTGTGCGCCTCTAATGACCCATTTTCCTTTGGCACTTTTTCTTCTTCATTCACTTTTTCCCAGTAATTTTCGGTTACAGTACCATCCTCAGCCTTCTTGTATCCGACCCCCATGCGGTACCGGCATTTGTGAACATTCCTTGCCATGGCAATGGTCTGCTCCACAAAGGGCACCCATGAAAGTGTGCCGTCCATTATAACGTCCCGCCCTTCATTGAGCGCCGTCACTAGTAATGATGAGGCGGCATCCGTAGACGATTGGTGTACCTAAATATCAAGAGCACGGTCATTAATTCACATGTCAATTCTTCTTCTTCTTTTTTTTTAATATAGGACTTGCATACAATTTTCTCACTTCATGAAAAAAACAAGAAAAAAGACCCTCCAAATTTTTGTTGTAATTTGAGAATTTATGTTTTTACCAGTTCAGCAGTTTGAAGCATGTCATGATGATGACCCATAGAGCTAAGGGCTCTATAGATAACGTCGGACTCTTTGAAAGCATCTGCCTCCACAACCACCGCATTTGCTTCAGCTCCTGCCCAAAATGGTCTGTCAAGAATATTAACTTCAAATCATTAGTCATTAGGCTTTATTTGGAAAAAAAAAAAATATATATATATATATATAATTAGTGATTTCTAGTGGAAATGTACATTGTATACATTGTGACTAAGTTTTGTTAACATGTCCCAACAATAATACAAACATGTATAGTAAGTAAGCTTGAAGCAAAAATTTATAAGGATTAAATGAGAAGAAAATAAATTTGCACTATACTCTTTGAGAATGTCTTTGAGGACAGTGCTCTTGCCAGCCCCCATACCCCCACCCATAAGAAGCAGCACTGGACTCCTCTGGCTGTGGGCAGCCGGCACCATCACGTCGTTACTCTCGGATTGATCTCCTCCGGCAGCATTGCCGATCGCCTTCAGTTCCTCCACCAGGGTAGAGAACACTCTTGTGACCTTTAGGTCTTTGGTCACCCTATCAAATCTCTGTTTCCTGCCAACCATTAACCGGACTCAATATTTTGTTTTGATTTTAATATATAATTAAAGAAGTAACCAATTATTTTCAATTGTCACGATCATATAATCACTACATCAGATAGAAAAACCAGTTCTGATTACGGAAGCTATTTGAAAGAGCTGAATATGTAGCCATATGAGCTCTATTTTGTCTCTCTTTTGGAGCTACAAACATAAAGATTTTTTTTTTCCTCGTGCATATACTACGTTTTATTATTTTTAGTAGAACTTTAGAAGAAAATTATATAATTGTCTTTTTTAATCCATATGCTATATTGAGTTTTTCCCCCTTATGTGTAGTAGATGCTTTTAAAAATGTTAATTATAACACATATTAGGTGCATGTCTTCCATCGACTTTTCCACATCACTTTTATAAAACAGGTACAAAGTACTTCTCTTACAGGGAGAAAAAAAAAGAAGAAAGAAGGGAATCAACTGACATTTAGGGTGTTTAAAATTATATCAACTCAAGTCATATTTAATAAGTCAACGAGAGATATAATTTTAACCTAATTATGGACAATAAAAATTGATCTTTTTAAGTGCTAAAGTAAAAGAGCCCTAATAAGTCGTTTTTTCATTGAGTTGGGTTCGATTTAGATGAGAAGAAATAGAGTCCGACCAGAACCTTTGGAAGTAAACACTAGGTTTAAAAATATTCTTAGTAACAATAAAGAGAAAAATTATCAATAAGAAAGGAGTTGTGTACTTAAAATGAGAAAGATAGTGTTATTCTTGTATGATTAGTTGGAGTTAGACACTTCTTATTCTTAAAAAAAAAAGATTGGATAATCCTACTACTAACAAAGTAATAAGACCCAACCTATAAGATATATTATATATGATAATAAGGCCTATATAAGAGGTTTATAACCTTACGTGAATAAGAAGGGATTTTCTTTTCAAAATGCAATTGGTATAACCACCGTGTCAAGTATTTATAAGCGTGGACCCTACAGGGTATAGGGACAAAAATGTTGGTTTTTGCTTTCTGATTTCCTTCGCCTATAATTTCTTTTACGGCTAATCAATTTTTTAAATAATTTATGGCTTTCTATCATTTCAGGTAACATCATTTTGGTAAAATACTGTTAGAAAATATTAAAATATATTTTATAATTTCAAACTATTATTCTGATTCCCTAAGTATATTTCATAGCACATCAAATGTCCAACTTATTATTTTATTAATAAAACTTAACTTAATTTTGTAGAACTATTAAACAAAACAAAGAGGGGAAAAAAAAAACTGGACAAATAAATTAGATATGTGGACCATCCAAACAGATCTAAAAATGTTTATAAGCCAAAAATAGCTTTAAAAAATAAACCATTCCAAACATACTCTTAATATAATCCAATTTTTAGAAATACTAGGATAAAATTATGTTTAATTTATATACGACGGTAAAAAAAAATACAATACTGATTGTTAAGAATGATTATAAAAGAAAACTTATATAATCTAACTAAAACTAGTCTCTATTAACCACTATTCACTATCTCATTGTATAGCAGTTAAAAACGACGATGTGAAATTCGTTTTTAGTTTTGTTTGGTTTTCATAAGTTCCATTTTCTTTTCATTTTCAGATTTTTCTGGGTTCTCGTTCACATAATTTTTTTTTGGCGTGCATAGAGATCTTAATTAAGAAAAAGCAGATGAAAAAAAAAATAAAAAATTCACCTTGTAGCTGCCAAAACAAAGTCCTTCAGTTTTGTTTTGGCTTCAGACTCCACATTGAGAACCTGCAGATACTCGGACACAGTAATACAGGCAATTAGATAGACATATATATATATATATATATATATATATTCATAAACATATTCAAGTAAATATTTTCATATACACCCATGTTATTCTTGTATTATATGCTATTATAAAAATATATAAATGAGAAAATCAGTTTACCATTGTAAACGCACATAAGTCATAAATAAGAAGCCTAAAATTGATTTTTTTTAAAAGGGTTAAAAAAGGAAGGAGCAAGTTTTACTTTCATAATCATTGATAGAAGAAGGAGAAAAGAGAAAAAAAAAAAAGGTTTATAAATCTTATTTGACTATTATCTCTTAATAAAATATTAGAGAATTAAGAAGCGTGATTAAGGGCAGAATAATTATGCAATACCCATTTGCTTTCACTAATCTTTGGCAAATATTTTCTTTTTAACTTTTCTTTCCAAATTTGAAATGACAAAAAAGATAAAAATTTCTAACCATTTCCTTTCCAACTTCATCTTTATTCTTCACCCAAAAAACCCCAAAAGGAAAAAAAAAAAAAAAATCTTGCTTTTAACATTAACCAACGGATCCAAAGCTAAGTAATAAGAACATGAATATACTTTTATTTATTATAATTACTACCTGAGTAATCATAACAGAAGATTGGCTCCAATGAAAGGCAAAATAGGCGAGAATGCATCTCTCAAACTCTTCCACCAACATCACATAAAGAGATTCCGCATCTTCTTCATTAGCAAAAAAATCATAAATACTTTCTTCACACCCTTTTGATTTCCTCAGATACTCATTCGCCAACTTGCATAGTTGTGGACACTCATTTCCATCTGAAAATCCCAGCTGCCTAGCTACATACGCCCAGGGGCGGAGCCAGGAAATTAGTCAAAGTAGGCGAGGATGCGACGAAACTAACGAAATAGAATAAAATAAGAAGATATAAAGTTTTGATAAAAGGAATACAATTTTAGGAGACAATTCATAAGTCTTATAAAACTGCATCTTCAAAATATTTACTGTCGGAGACTAAAAGCTATCTCGTCTAACAGTAATTTCACACTGAAAAAAGCTATATTGTATATTAAAATTACCAAGAAAATGGGAGAATCTTTCCAGTTGGCCACGGCCGGATTCCGTCCTGTCAAGGCGCGGAATGATATTGTGGTCCTTGACATGACCCATAGGCAGCTGCTTAGAGAACGTCTGGCGGCGGTAACATGCGGCAGCGACGGTGGCCGCGGCAAGGCTGAACAAGGAGGCAGCAAGAATTTCCGCCGTCCTGATTTTCCCATCTAAAAGAAAATTTTTAGCCATGCCTTAATAATTAACTTGGCATAAAAATAGGCAGATAGAGTACCAATAGAGAGTTGACTTACCAACTTTATGATGCATCTTCATGTTCATCAAACAGGGAGAGAGAGAGAGAGAGGGGAGAGAATGCTCTAGCTTGCTGGGTTTTTTTTTTTTTTTTTTGTGTGTGTGTGATAATAATTTGAGTGGACATATATATATATATATATATATATATATATTTGAAGTAGTACTATGAAGAAAACTTATTATTATTATTATTATTATTATTTATTTTATTTTTTTGTAGAAATTGAACCGGAGAAACTGGAACAAGTGTGGATTTTTACAAAGAACAGAGTGGGACAATTTGAAAAGAGTCGTTGAAGCCCCTTTATTAGGCTTATCCTACTCGCGGTGCCAGGAGGCTAAATTAGTCTGGATCTTAAGTGGGATGGAATCATGTGTTAAAGAGTGGACCAATAGAAAATTTGAGAAAATTAGGGGAATTGATGGGTCAATGTCTGTATGGAAAAAAAAAAAAAAGGTTTTTAGCTTGTTAGCCCTTGGATGATGAATATTATAACACTTTGGTCCCCTGAATTTCAAAATTCAGCGGGTTAATTATCTCCCTTTTTTGAAATTATGATTTTTGATACAATGAAATTGACAAATGATTTTTAAAATCTAATATGAATCATCACATTTCAAAATTACATAATAACTTGAATTTTTTTACATAAATAATTATAGAAATTGCAAAACGTTGTATCAGTGAAAATAACTTTTTTCTCATATTCTAACTATTTTTTTGTAGAAATATGGTATTTTCATGTTAATATTATATTTTTCAGCCGTTGAGGATTCGGTAACGAGTTAGTAATTTTTTTGTATTTTTTGGAAAATACTATATTTCTAGATAAATACTATGTTTTTTGGCCGTTAGTGACGTTGCCAGTGTTGGTGATGTTTGGTGACGTTGTCGGAAAATGTTTGTATTTACATAGAATTACTGTATCTCTAAATTAATATTGTATTTTTTGGTTATCGGCGGTCTATGATATCATTAGTAAATTTTTTTATTGTTTAAAATATATTGTATTTTCTGGCCGCCAGTGATGTAACCAATGTCGGGGATGTCCAGCGATGTCATCGGTACCAATAATGTCCTGCGATGTCAGAAAATTTGTATTTAGATGGAAATACAATATTTTCATGTTAATATTGTATTTTTTGGTTGCCGGTGGTCTAGTGATGTTCCCAGTAAATTTTTATAATTAAAAAAAAACAGTATTTCTAGGAAAATATTCTATTTTTCAATCATTGGCGACATTGGCGGCGTCGGTTATGTCAAATGATGTCGGTAAATTTTTATATTTACATAGAAGCATTGTATTTTTAATGTTAATATTGTATTTTTTGGCTGCTGTCGACGTCGTCAGTGCCGTAATTGTCTAACAATACATCAAAAATTACTATATTTCTGGGGAAATACTATATTTCTTAGCCGTGCCAGCAAGGAAGGAGAGGGGAGGTAGAAAGGAGAAAAAATGTAAGAGCTTTATATTATAGCAATAACAAGATTTGATTAAAACTAACAATATAAAACACCATTTTCATCAATTAGAGTGCAGAAAAGGGACAGAATAAATGATGACCGTGACTCTCCACCAATCCAATAAAATATCCATAAATCTATATAAATACATATATATATATAAATGCACACACATACATATAAATATATATATATAGGGAGTGAATTTTTGGACCTTCTATACAACATAACATTTTTTATAAGAAAATAACAATATGTTATATTAAACATAATATCAACTTTAATGATCTATTGTTGTCGTATATTTTGTTCTAAAACAGAATATATAAATCCTATCTTTAATGTGAAGACACCAAATTAAAAAAAAATATGAAAAATTTGAAACAGAGCACTTTCATACCCTACCTACTGTTCTTTCTCTTCTTTCAATTTTTTTGGTTAAGCTATGGGAGTGGGGATATTTATGACAAGAACATGTGGGCATGATTCTGAATTCACTAGCTGTTGTTGTTGGTTGTTTTATTTATTTACTTTTAAAGAAAACGTGATCCCCGAACATCTCCAATTATACCATTTCTGCTTGAACAATTTACGGTATATGGTTGCGTACATGAAGAAGTGTATCCTTTTTTTTTAATCAGTGTATCCAATTTTCAAACACACATACAGATATATATATATATATATATATATATATATATATATGGACACACATATTCAAAAAAAAATGATATGACATATGCATCCACATAATATATTAGCAAGTGGATAAAAAGAAACCAACAAAATCATGGCCGGATTGATAGCTGACTCACCATAACTTGTCTTTTTATTTTTTTGATTAGGTTAAACCTCTATGCCAATGATAAAGAGACATTTACCCAAAAAAAAAAAAAAAGATAAAGAGATCATGTTACATAAATTCTAAAACTTTGTAACCTTTTTAAATTTGGATAATTGACATGTCAAGGCCACCACCAATTATTAGTTTCATTTTATAATTCTTTTGATGTGTCAAGGTCTACCAATCATATTGTATTGCATTACATTCGATCCGGATACTCTTCATAAAAAAGTAGTTTTAACCGTTGCTTTTTTTTATTCCTTTTTCTTTTTTTTTCCATTTTATTGGATATAAAGGCCTTTTTTAAAATAGATGGTCATATTTTTTTTTAATTTAGGTAGATGATCACTTCTTATTAATTATAAAGTCAAACTGACAAAAATAACATTAATTAATTATTAATTAATTATAGTACATCAGTAATAAATCAGAATACATCAATAATAAACTTAAATTTATTAGTGATAAACTGTAATATATCATTATTATTGTGTTTAATCACTTTTTCCCCCTCCTTTTGAGCAATATTATTTTTCCTAGCTAAAAAGGCTAACATACCCTTACATAACACATATTTGTCCAACTCTAATCCAGAATGCTTAGAAAAAAATGGTGTTTTTATATTTATTAAAAATATTATGTTTCAAATTTTCTCATAAAAACAATGAAATTGAAAAAATCTTTCAATTGACCACCGCCATACACCAATCTTTTGTGCCTATGCTCGGCAAAGCTAGCCTCATGAGCCCACGCTCGACCAAAGGGTGGAAGTTCTGTTCAATTGTTACCAAGGAGTGAAACAACTAGTGATTAAAAACACTAAATATGCAATAAAACCATGATTGATTAGTATTAGAAAGTGAATAGAATATTTGTATAAAAGAGAAGACAAACTCTCGAGCTAAAAGGAGAATTGAAATCCTTATCGTTCCTAGTTTACTCGAGTTGAGAAGAAAGGTGAAACACACTTTTAAATACAATAGTCTTGAGATTCTGTAATATTGTTCTTAATGTTTATTTGTTTGTTTTTTGAAGTTATTTATGGCTTGTTTGGCACATCGTGTTGTATTGTATTGTATTGTATTGCATTGTATTTTTTGTATATAATACAAAAACAATAAAATATAATACAATGAATACAATACGGTGTGTCAAACTTGCCCTTATATGTTTGAAGTGTTCATCCAATTCTCTTAGCTAAACCACTCGTTTAACACGAAGCATTAGTCTAAGGACGTAGGTCAAGTATTGGACGAAATTTTGCTCTAATAATGACACCAATAACGAAAAAAAAAGAAAGAAAGAAAAATTCTTTGTTATTTGGAGTTTTTGGGCTCTTCCCCCCTAATCAAGCATTTATGGAATTAGGCATTTTTTTCCTTGAAAATTACTCTATAAATTTAACAAAATATTATCGGTGAATATTCCAGCTTGATCACAATTTTGGATACACATGCACGAAGACTTTTTCGAATCGTTTCATTAGATTTAAAAAGTAGACAATACAAATAAAAAATCAAGTCATTTCAAATTACCAATCTACGTTACTATATCTCCCTGATTTTTTTTTTTCCTCTTTGTCCTTTTCATCTCAAAGTCCAACGTTCTTCCTGTTGGAGAGGGAGATGATCCTTTTCGGTAGGGATTTTTTTTTTCAATTTCCTTTTTATTTATATATTTTAAATAAAAGTATGTGTCTATTTAGATCTTGATCTATAGTGATGATGAGTTGTTTTCACTCCGATATGAATTTAATTATGCATTCGTGATGTGTTTTAACGTTCTTATATATATATATATATTTGTAATCTTTCAATAGGGTTTTTTATCATGTTTAAAAGCCAAAACTTGATGATTCAAAACAAACTTAGATCGACAAAAAAAAAAAAAAAAAGTTTTTATAGACGAGAACCTACACCAGAGGCAGAGGGCATTTTGAAAGAATAAAAGAACTATTTTTTGTGAAGCTCGAATTATCTTCTTTGCAAAATTTTGTGCATCAAAAAGACTAGCTTCTTTCTTGAAGGAGAGGCCCCACCCCCTCTTGCTGCAAGTCCAAAGCTTGGCTATACTTCTGGGCTGGCTGCAGGGACTCGAGCCCATGAGAGTGGGGGGCCGTTAGAGAAAGGCGAGCTTAAGAGGAATCCCAGGGCAAAGGAAGGACATCTCAACTGCCACAGTTGGAAGGTAGAGGTACCGACGGTTTTCTGGGCCAGTAAAATAGGGGAGACCTTTGTGGCCACCAGTGACAAGGCTCTTGGAGAAGGTGACCAAGAAAGGTTGTGTATGGTAGAGTGGGGTGACATATCTGATCGTAGCCGAGCGAAGGATGGCAGAGGGAGAAGGGAGTAGTGGGGAAAGAAGGTGGCCGACAATGAGGGGATCTAGTGGGGGCAGGGGAGAAAGCAATGGCAGGCGGGTTCTTACAGCGAACTGGGGTTGCTAGGGAAAGGGACAACCTATAATTGGTCGGAGACGGAAAAAGCGGTGGCGCGGCGGCAATGGGCCTTGATCAACTCTGGGATTACCTCTGTTTTTTTGGTTTTGTTTGTATTTCTATTTTGTATCTACTAGGTTATGTATGTAACAAAGGAGGAGGTATTCCCTCACCTGATTGTACTTAATATGGCTCATACGCCTGCCAATGACAGAAGGTGTTTAAATGTCTTTAGTCTAAGCCTTGTGGCATGTATCTTAATTAAGAAGGGTTTTTGAACTGAGCTTTTGACGAGCTCTTTTGTTTATATCGAATAAGATTTTCCTTTTCGGATCTCAATATTTAAATTCAGTCCATGACTTATGGGGTTGAAATCTTCCTTCTTCGTTGGTTGCACACGTCTGTCTATGTATTTTTCTTTCTCGTTTCAAAAAACAAAAAAAAAAAGATAGAATGAGTTCTTCTTTGTTGTTCACCATTTTATATATATATATAAAAGATAATTGGGGTATGCAGATAAAGTGGCATCATGGTCCCGGACTGTAATAATTAGATAAAAAAAACCTACCTAATCTTGAAAATGGTGTCACTAAGAACTAATTATAAAGCCATAACGACACTTGCAACGTGATTTCCGTGTTGGTCCCCATTAAAAAGACATTTTCCCTTTTTAAATGATTATAGGCCCCCCGAGATTTATGCAATTTCATTTTTCCCCCTTCGTCCTTTTGGAAGAGAAAGAAAAGTTCATGGAAAATAATTGTTGTACCCAACCCATAACAATATGCCTCAAAGCCAAGGATATCTTTTTTCCTCGACTGCTCAATTTTTGTTTAGTTTATTGCATTCATTTTTATTAAAGAGCTCATCACAATTTTCAGTTGAAGTCTCTGGTAACATCAGAGGATATGCTAACATCGATCGCCTTTTTCGTGCATTTTATTATTAAAAAAAAAGATAAAAAATTATGCGAGAAAGTTGCCCCATACTTGCACACCAATAAAGCAAATGGCAGACCAAGACTAGAATTTTCTTAGATTCCCTCGCACAATGCAAGTGGATGCTTCGTGTTGCACCAAAAAAAAAAAAAAAAATTTAAACCCACAAAAGAAAAGGAAAAAAAATATTCAGAAGTTATGTACAGTATACCCTCAGCTAATTGTACTTTTTCTTTTCTTCTTCTTTTAATATCACACTGTAAATAATCAAAACCCTGAATCAAGAATTGCTGTTTAATTAAAAGCCCAACATTTGTTTAGTCTTTACCTTTAGTTCCAAATCTTCTTTTGAAGGAATTTTTTCACCATTCCTTGAGGTGATAGACCACCATGCCATGAGTTCATCCTGTTCAATATGGAAGACAATAATCACTAGGCAAGTTGTTCAACATAACAAATAATGCAAATATTTTCGACCCAGTTTCTTAGTTTTGGATCGTTTTTGCTTTCGAAAAAAATATATTTTTTGAAATTAGGCCGAAATTATCGTTATGTTATGCTTTGCCTACTAACTACCACTAAATTTATTACTTTTACATGTAGCAAAAGTAAAAAATAGAAACACAAGTCAAAAGTTAAAAATACTAGCTTCTCAACTCAACCTTGAGAGGATATTGTGTACAAGGTTCTATTTACGCACTTTTACCATAAAGAGTACTTATATTTAAGGTGCTTGGGAACTTGGTTCTAACCAACAGTGTAGGTAATTCAAAATTTGTCAGTGAATACTAACAAAATTAGTTTCAACGCAAACTGCAGCTTGAACTGTGACTCTCAAACACCCTTACTGTCTTCTACCTCCAAAAGTAACGAGCAAGACTATTTTTCCCTGTGGGGTTACATCTATATCCTCTCACAAGATATGGGCCCCACTAATACAAACCATATGGGTCCCACAAGTGAGGCTCACCCCGTGAGATGTTAAGGTTGTAGCCGGTGCTATTAAACAACGTTCAAAAGTAATACCAAACTGACCCCAAGCTGACATTAATATAATGTCCCTTTTTCTAAAGAAAATATGATACTCCTTGAAAAACACAATAGCACTTACCTCCCGAAAGGGTTATTCCAAAGTCTATTGTGTAGGCTACAGTTTGGTCTAAAGAATATAGTTATAATATAAACTTATTGTTGGTCTATCTTTCTTAAACTCTTAGAAAAAGTGTGAAACTAAAATGCAATAGAACAAGAGGCCCCAGCTCAAAACCCAATAATTGCACACTTTAAAATTATTAGTATTGAGTATAAAAATGTTAGAAAGATGATAATATTTCTTTCATATGTTATAAGATTATTAGATATGTCAAAGATTGTAAATATACACATTTTAAAGTGTATTTAGCACCAGAAGAATGTAGCACCGGTGGTGCCACAGCTAATTTTAGCACCAATTTTGGTGCAGTGGAGGCAACACAGTCACATCCGTTTGAGCTGATATGTATTGAAAATTATGTGTCTTTGAGTTGTTCTGAATGGGTGAATTCATTGATTGTAGGCTTTCATACAAACTTGAACACCTATTAAGAACAGACATATCTGTTGTAATAGTTGTGTCGAATCATGAATATATACCTTTACAAATGAACACAAATGAAGAGGTACTTATATGTAAAGGGTTGTATAGATTAAACTGGTTGTGTCCATTTATGAAACGACACCCCTATATTTTATTGAATCTTTAAAAATCTACAGATTTCATATCTTGTTTTAGAACACAATATTGTTGCTAGATACACTGTTCAAGTGTTTGTTGTATCTTGGAGATAATATGCCATTGAACTCTTTAGCAGACTTGAATAAATGAAGACAAATAAAAACTATAAAGAAAGTGTTCATACACATCTCAAACACTAAATTCTTAACCTCCTTTCTCTAAACACTCAAATTCTCCAACAAGAAGCGTTATGGGTCTATCTCCCCCTAAAATGGAGTTTCTTGATAGAAGAAAAGACTATGATTTATGGCTCCAAAGTATCAGAGTCAAACTTGGTAGGCCCTAAAAGCTAATGGGAGAATTGGGAAGCCAACATATTATAGTGGAGTTTCTTTTCTTTTCTTGTCTTTTTGGAAGGGATTATAATGGTGTTTCTTGATAGAAGAAATAGAATATTACATGGCCCAAAAGTATCAAAGGTCAAACTTGTTAGGTCCTAAAACAATTGAGTTCTTTAGTGGTTAGGCTGCCAAGTATATTCTCCTTCTTAATTCACAATCATACTCACCTATTTGTGGTTATAGGCATAGCGTACTAGTAAAACTACACCCAACTCCACCTAAAGTTGCAGAGTTCTATTTCTCCCACCCTCAAGTTAAAAAACATACTCTTCTAATCA